>CM077005.1:9118920-9743920 GCA_039090855.1 Macrothele yani
GGTTTATCACAAAGTTCAACAGTGGGTGCCCCATGACCTATATGCAAAAAAAAAAAAAAAAAAAAAAAAGATCACCCATCTTTCTGTACTTGTGCATCACAGAAATGAACCTTTTTTTGAACGATTAGTAATGGGTAATGAAAAGTGGGTCCTATACAGAAATATAAAGCATCAAATGACTATATGACAAGTTGGATAACATGCTCCATCAATTTTAAGAGGAGGTCTGCATCCAAGAAAGGTCTTGTTAAGTGTATGGCTAGATGTCAAGGGGGTAATCCACAAAGAGCTGCTTGCATCTAACTAAATGATAAATGCTGACCTGTACTGCCAACAGTTGGAAAAGCTGAAAGAAAAACTGAAATCTGAAAGTCCAGCACTGGTTAACTGCAAAGGCATCATTTTGCAACATGATAACCCAAGACTCCATACAGCTTTTGCCACTCAGAGAAAATCCCCCAGGTCTTGCACCTACAAGACCACCTTTTCCTATCTCTTCAGAACAGTTGTTGTTTTTTCTAGCCAGTTTTACTGACTTTGAATAACTTGATAAATTTTATTCACATCGGAAAGGACTCAAAAGATGTGCTCATTACAACCAAAAATCCGGTGTCATCTTTCTTATTTTTATTACTATTTTGCGAATGTCCAATAAAAACTGTTTTGGCTGTCACTGGAACCAGTACTGAATTCCTTCACTGAAGTGTATGGTGGTCTTAAATCTCATTTCTCATGTCAAAACGCCCAAATATTTTGCATGAGCTATTCAAAAACAGGAAGTCTTCCTTTTTTTTTCTGTTTTTTGAAAAATTAGAAAAAAAAAAAAATAGAAATTTCTGAAGCTATTTGATGAACTGAAACAAAAACAGACCACAGTTATGGAGCTAAAAAAAGAACTTGACTTTCTCATTATGAAGATCACAACAGGGCAGAACGAAATGCATTCTACACAGTACGGCGAAAACAGATATGCAAATCTTTCATGAAGGTTTGACAGCTGAAGAATCATTCAAAAAGTAATTTTTAAGAAACTGCAGTTCAGTACATTCAAAAATAGTCTCTCCATCCATTTTGCATATTTGCAAAAATGGAAGGGGTTTTCATATGATGGGATGTGCTGAAGAAATGAAGACATAAAAAATTATCAAATTTCAATATCATGAAGAAAGTATCTTTGATTACTACTTTGACAGGATTGTAACAATCGTGTCAAAATATATGCAGTTGGCAATAAAATAATGGAGTGGAATGATCCTAATTGTAAGATAGGAGACCAATAGAAAGACATCATTCCTCATTTACAAAGGAACAAGTTGCCTATAGCAAAATAAAGTTCCTTATTAGCTTCTGTTTTATTTTTCCAGGATCTAATGTTTCAATGGAGCATATTTTCTCTTTAATTCATGTATTATGAACTGATGAGAGAAACTCATTTCAAATGGTCACAGTTAAATAAATCCTCATTATCAACACTCATTACAAAAGTGTATCATGTTTAGAGCTTTTTTTTATATCATATCCACAGACTGAAAGATTCTTTTTAGAGAAACCCATTCTTCAATACTCATGGCAAGCCTAACCTGACTATGCACTGCATGCTAGGAGAGCCTTTTCCTTGCCTTTTCCATGGGTTTTCACTATTTCTCTGCACTAATAGGGAACAATTCGTCAGTACATCCAACACAACTTGAGGGTGTGCCATTGTGACAAGGGGCTGAACAAATGGAAAGTTCCTGCTGATCCTTCTATCCGTGATTTCCTTCTTTAGGAAGAAAGGAACAAAGCTTAGTGCCCCAAAACCACTTCATTGCCCATTTACCCTCCCAGCCACAGCAACTATCCAATGGATATAGCCTCTCAAAATGTTACACACATAGCAGACTGACAGAAATATCACCCCAAAACACAAATATGTGTATTTTCTAGAAATGTAACCGAAACTGAGATGTTAATTTTTTTTAATGTAGATATGCACATTCAGAATATTTTTACTTTTTAAGACCCAGTTCAAGCTCAGATATGAGCTTTTTGACTGGAACTATTGGGTTGTCAGAAAAATCATGACGTATTTTAGCCATGTTTTGCAAAGGTCATTTATTGATAGAAAGCACAAAGATCAATCAATGATATAATGTCCGTTTTGTTCGATAACCTTTTGCCAT
Organism: Macrothele yani; assembly: GCA_039090855.1. Taxonomy (NCBI): domain Eukaryota; kingdom Metazoa; phylum Arthropoda; class Arachnida; order Araneae; family Macrothelidae; genus Macrothele; species Macrothele yani. Next base: position 9,121,083 of record CM077005.1, read on the forward strand.
CTTTTAGTGAGCTGCAGAATGCCTCATTCATAGAAGGACCTGTCTTTCGTGGCGAAAAACTGTACAAGGTGCTGATTTACAGCCTCATCTGAATTGAACGTTATACCTCGCAAGGACTGTTGAAGAGAGCGAAACAAGTGGAAGTCTGACGGCACAAGGTCAGAAGAGTATGCTGGGTGTGCAACACATACCACCCAAGCTCCAATAATTTTTGGCGGGTGATCAAACTTGTGTGTGGTCTTGCGTTGTCCTGATGGAGCACAACACCTTTACGATGAACAAGCTCTGGACGTTTTTGGATGATGGATTTGTTCAAATTGTCGAACTGCCGACAGTACACATTCGAATTGATTGTTTGATTCCATGGTAGGAGCTCAAAAAACATGACACCTTTAAAATCACCCCACACTGAGACCAGAACCTTTTGCTTATGAATGTGTGCTTTGGATGTTGTTTGAAGCAAAGCAGCACGTCGGGACCAAGACCATTTGCGCAGCACATTATTGTCCATCACCAGTTATCAATCGCTTCAAAAAAGGATCGTTTTCCTCACGTTTAATGAGCATATCGCAGATGTTTAAATGCGCCATCAATTGAGCTTCTTTGAGTTCACGAGGAACCCACACATCGAGCTTGCTTACGTATCCCAGCTTCTTCAGGTGGTCATGAACGCTTGAATGATGGATGTGCAATGTGGCTGCAATCTCTCGTGTCGTGTAACGCGGGTTTGACTCAGTCAATGCCTTGATTTGGTCGTCATCAACCTCGGTTGGCCTCCCGGACTGAGGAGCATCGTTGAGGTCATAATCACCAGCACAGAATTTTGCAAACCACCGCTGGCATTGACGTTCTTGTAGAGCATTATCACCGTACACTTTACGCAACTTTTCACAAGCTTGACGCGCGCTCTTCCCTTTACGGAAGTAAAACAGTATAATATGGTGAAAATGCACAGTTTGGCCTTCTATCTTCAACTTGATGTCAAATCTGCACAAATCAACCAAATTGCTCACTATTCCTTTCAGACTGCAGCTAGAACAGGCACCTGTCGAATGCCATAGAGACATAGATGCCAACCTCTAAAAGTAGTTTTCAGTAACCAACATGTTCATTTTTCAGTAATTTTCAGTAACAATTTTTTTTTTCAGTAATTTTCAATAATCCAGTCTACAGTGGCAACTTTGGGTATTTAACACTGCAACAAACTTTAATCTGTCAGAACTATTAACAAAATAATAATAATAATAATAATAATAATAATAATAATAATAATAATAATAATAATAATACAATAAAAAATAATTTGCTAGTGGGAAAATTTAAAATATTGCCTACCAGAAAAATATAATAAATTACCTCCAGACATGAAGAAAAATTATTCCTTGGAATGTTGGCCAAATTATTATGATAAACTGGCTGTAGTTGCCATTTTGGCCTTCCTTAGTTCAATTTGCAAAAACTTCTCCTGATAGCATAGTTCACTGTGTGCAATGCTGTTTATTTTTTCTACTAATAAAGAAGACAGCACATGAGTATTTAAATTAGGTCTGAATTCATTCATGTTTTTTTTTCACAATACTGAAAATTCTTTCTGTACTTGCATTGCTATGAGGGACTATTAAAATCATTTTCATAATTTTGCTTAATGATTCATACTTCAACTGGCCACTTTCATTTTTCATTAAAGAAATTCTGTGCCACACTTCATCCATTCTCCCAGAAGTAACAGCACAGTTAAAATTTTCAAACTGGCAGTGAGCAAATTCAGATTCCACCTTATCAGATTCTTCTGGTTTCAAAACTGGAAACTGGGAACACATATATTGGACTGATGCAAAAGAAACACTTTGCCTTAATGCTACATCTGCAATTTCAGCATGACTCAGAAATTCATCATAAGTGGAAATTTTCTTAAAATGTAATTGCAGCCTGCCTTGTAAAATTCCCTTACCTCAGAATAAAAAGTAGCCACTGTGTCTTCACTCAGATCCGCAGTTGTGCCTATATAAGATCTCGCTTTTGACCCAATTACGAGATCACAGTTTTCTTTTTGATTTCTCCTTCTTTCAAAATTTCAATCTGCAAGAGATGTTGCTGTCACATCAAATGCTGATGGCTTGATAAATCGTACAAGCAATTCAGATAACAGACCAGTTTTCTTTTTAATACATGCACAAGCGGAGCTTCCTGTTGCAAGAACACGTTAACAGATGTATACAAAGGAAGAGTAGCAGATAAAAAAAGACAATAAAGTTTAGATGAAGGATTTCCAATCATACTTGCAAGGTACTGTGAATTAGCTTCTTCATTGTCACTGAAATAATGTTCTAGAGCCTCCCACTGTTCTAAAATTCTGTCAATGGATTCCAAAAGTGATAACCAGCGAGTATTGACATGCTTTAGAATTTTGTTTGGTTTGGTACCACAAACAGCTTGACTCAGTTTTAGATTGTGTTTCCTCTTTGAACTTTTCTCCAAAAAAAAGTACAACTGTATCAGAAGCTGCTCAACATTAAATCCTTTCAGTTGAGTAGCAAATTTCTGTGCAGCCAAATTTACTAAATGGCATGAACATCGCTGCACTATGATTGCAGGCTGAACCTTCTTTATGTGAGAAACAACACCTTTTACTTGACCTATCACAGTGTTAGCATTGTCACAGAAAAATGACACACAGTTGCTCCATGAGATGTTTTTTTTAACAAACTCATTGTTCAAAACGTTGATATTCTTTCACCTGTATTATTACTTGATTCAACCAATGATAACAAAACAGTTGAATTTTTCCCTATTTTTTTGTCAAAATATGTTATTGTAATGGGATGCAGTTTATTTGCTTGAGCATCATTACTTCCGTCCGTAGATAGAGAAAAAGGATTTTTTTTTAACTTCAGATACAATGTTACTTGTAGAAACACTGGCCATGTGCTGAATTACTGCAGTAGCCTTGGTTCTTCCACACAAATATTTTTTTGCGATTGCTGAATCGGGAAACATGGCTTGAAATAACGATTTTTCAAGCCTTCAGTTTTTGGAAATTTATCCAACATTTTCAAGCTGAAATACAAATATTTATGGAATAAAATGATATCTAACAATACTGGGTAGAGGAAACATCGCGAGAAAAAAAAATTACGATTACCAGAGAAATCTTACCTCCGTCTACTTTCCGTTTTCGAAGGATGAAATTTCGTCCTCTGACGGATAAAACATAAAACGACCCCCCCCCCCCCGCCGCCACCAATCCTCCCAAAATTTAAGTTCACTTATGCATCGATTTCGTACATGGTCTAAATGATAACAAAAAAAGACGGAAATGGACGATGTAATCACTCTTTCCACGTTATTTTTTAAACAACGCATAGCGACTGAAAAATTGTATTTCGGCACTGCTGGGATCGAACCCCAGAACTCTCGATAACTAGTCGAGTGCGTTCGAATTTACGCTACAGCGCCAACAACTCTCAGCGCAATGCGTGGTTTATCAGTCAGCATCTGACTATACGAATGCGTATTGATGGAAAGAGTGATTACATCGTCCATTTACATTATCTCCACGTATTTGATATATATTAAAAAAAGACGGAATTCCTCGAATCAGCGCGAGGATATCGTCGCCGAAGATTACGGTGAAATTTTCGGGCGGCCTAACTTCCGTTTTCGGAAATCGTTGCCTACAATTTCAAGCTGAAATTATGCAATCAAATTATATTTAACAATACTGAACAGAAGCAACATCGCGAGAGAAAAAAATACGATTACGAGAAAAATCTGCACTTCGTTTAACTTCCGTTTCCGAACGTTTAAAAAGACAAAACAACGTCCCCAGACAGAATACGACCCCCCCCCCCCAACTAATATCCCGAAAATTTCTTCACTTTTGCATCGATCTCGACGAAAATGACAAAAAAAAAAAAAAAAAAAAAAACGGAGGGGACTCCGCGAAAGAATCTCGCGTACGAATTAACCGCTGAATCGATTTCGAATGTCGTAAGATAACGCTAAAATATCGATGACCGGTAAATTTTAACTTTTGGCGCAAAATTGGCGCATATTTCGTCGAAATGGCGATTTTTTAGCAGAATGGCGCAAGAACAACGTTTTGGCGCGGGCTGGCGCAATTGGCGCAGGTCTGGCAGCCCTGAATTAGCATTTAATTTTTTTCCCGCAGAAAAACTTGAAGAACCAACAAAAATTTTTAAGTTGATGAAAATTTGCTTTCTATCTCAAAAAATTAAATCAAATGGCGATTTTCCGTAATTTCAGCGGTGTTTCCGTACTTCCGTAACAGCAACCAAAAATCCGTAAAATTACGGAAAATCCGTACTAGTTGGCATCTATGTAGAGATAACAGAGCTGCTGCCTCTAGTACTTCCAAAACCGCCCAACCACCATCGGGTGCCAAAATACATCATGACTTTTCCGACAACCCAATAGTTGAAATAATATTTTATTTCTTTTGTATTTGTACATAAAAATTTGTTGAGTTCTCATTGTTAAAATATTCAAAAATCATTTTGCTGTTTCCTTTTTTTTTTTTTTTTTTAAATAAAATAAAAAAAAAAACAAGAAAAGAAAGACAGAAAGAAAAGAATATATGCACTGACATGGAAGTGCAGGGCTTGAAAAATATCATGCCCGAGATGCCTGGGGCATGTAACTTATTGGCCTGCACAGGTAAATAAAAAATCTAGTTGCCGGTCTGGACAACTAAATTAAAGACCTTACGGCGATAGTGGGCTAACAGTGGCGGCTCGTGACTGTGACAGTGGGGGATTCACTACATTTCTATACTCACCTACGTATATGAGAGTCTGTGTGGTGTTGCATATGTGTCATGGCTCATGTAGACTAGTTTGGCAACAATAAAATAAGAAATCGATTCATGCTCTGAATATGCAAATGAAAAGTTACTGGTATAGTTAACCTTAATTGAAAATATGAAGGAGTTTCAGTACTATAGTTAGTTAAAAAAAATAATACAACAACACAAAATGAAAATTTGCTAGCATAAACAGTATAATATTGGCATCCACCTGGAATAAATATTGTGTCTGATTCCCACCAGCTACAGAAGCATTGCTACTTCCATGCCCAGTAGATGCTACAGCAACCGTTACTTCTGCTGATGTTGTGGCTGTGCATTTATACAAGAAATCCATCCTTCGTTTTTTTTTTTTTTGCCACAAATCTGTCAATTACACATTTGTAAAAATTCTCAAGCTGGTTGATGAAATTTTTTCGACGGACAGTATTGTTATTAGTGCCGTCAGTCTAATAACATATGAGTGGCCGACATTCGGGAGTACAAACGTTCCTTAGGATAGTTTGTACTCCCGAATGTCGGCCACTCATAACTCTGACTCCCTCATAGCTTTGTGAAATTACTTTTTCTCTTTGCTCCCCAACAACTTCTTGTAGAACATTCTTAATGCAAGTAGCCACAGCGGAGGCATCGTGATTGCAAGGATTTAAGAAAGTCCAAAATCTCTTAACCGGTTTTCCGTTGGATAGCACATATCTTAGGACAACTACTAATTAAAACTTAGAGAAAACATCAGTGGTTTCATCGGCAATAACAGAAACGAAATCGGTAGCATATATTTATTCCGAAATCTTTCTCCTACATATACACAACATGCAATCTAACAAATCATTCTGTATATCTTTGGATGTGCCCTTAAAAACAGTGGTCGTACTGAAATGTTCCTTCAGAACATTTTCAAGAACTGATGCAAAGCCAATTAAACCCCTTAATATACCTGCATTGCTAGATTCAGTTGTCTCATCATATCCTCTAACAGCTAACTCGAACTCTCCACAAAATTTAATGCAGTCAGTAACCTTTGAGGGAACATAGCGGCTTTTCCTCACTTGATCATTATGATGTTCTATATTTCTCCTGAAAGCCTCACTAAGCTACTCACTAATTTCTGTTTTGCCCAGTACTGAGAGATCAAGGCAAGTATTCATGTGAGCACTGGATACCTCATGTATCTTTATTTTATTTGGATAAATATCCTAAATCCAACACACCTGTTTTTGTCCAGGTGGTGTCTCTCCCTTTAGCAAACAGCAAACATGGAAAGCAATAAAATCGATTGTTATGATCACAACCACAAATCCACTTGTTTCTATCGTACATCATTGTATTAAACGAATGGCAATATTCTTTCCCTCTTGCACTTTGTTTCTGCATAATATTTAAAGTGGGAACTGGCCTACCTAATTTTTTAATCCTGCATTTCTCTTCGAGTGGCAGCATAGAGAAGTCTGTTTCCAAAAGAAACTTCACACTGTTCATTTTAGAGCAGAACACATAAGCACAGTTAGACTCACGCTCACCTCACACACAATACCCACAGAACAACAAACAAACAATTAACTTATTTACACGTAACACTCAGCTGATTTGCACCCATTGAAATCTAAATAAACAGTTAAATGACACCACTTCTAAACTTACATTTTTACAATTCCTTAGCAATTGTAAATCTTTCACTTCCGTAAACTGTAAATCACACCCAAAACTGTACAGCTCTTCTGTTAGCTACTGTTGCATGAATTCAAACAGAAGAATCACTGCCACCCTTTACCCCATTCGAAAGGCGACATCACCAAATTACCTGACTTCCTCCATGAGCAATGGCTTCTCATCGCCAAACCGAGGGCGCTCATCAGCTGGATATGTCACTCTTATCGAAATGCTAAAGCTATTCCCCATTCCCAAAGCGACAGCTCAAGACCATGGCATTTGGAAGGCTAGTTGGGTTCATTTCTGCATTTGAACCCGGCTGAGATTCCGATGTAAAAAGGACCTGCAGAGGCAGAAAATGAATTAAAACTGGGCATAGCAGTGAGTCAGCTGAGACTGGGGATTAGGAAAAACATGCCTGAAGGGATATTAAAAGTAATAATTTTGCTAAAATGAAATTCACTTAGGAGGTTTACTGAACCATTGAACCTATAGCATGCGTCGCCACCACTGTGGGCTAATACACATTTTGTAAAAACACTGTTGCAATCATCGGGATGCACATTCAGAGTTAGACTGGATGGTAGCATATTCCAATAGATACCTAGGAATAACAGTGGGTTAGCCCAACCTCTAGGACAAATAGAGGGCATGATCACACATCTATTTCCATCATTTTCACAAGTTCTGCTGTGAGCTGTTGGTAAGCCCATTGTTGCAGTAAGGTCTTCAATTTAAAAATATAAAAAGTTTTGAATCAAATTTCCTACTACAAGAAAAAAGACAGTCATCTCATGTTATGTTTCATTTCACTGCTAAACACTGGAAGTTGTATTACTGTTATGGAGTGCCAAGGACAAAAGAATATTACTTCTTTAATTATATTATGCATTGGGCCCAGAAATTGGAACCCCATGTAGTTTTACTTCAAATATTGTTTATAGTCAGCAACTGGATGCATGCCTCTGATGGAACTAGCCTCCAGTATTTAGTGACAAAGGGCAAAAACTTCAATGAAAGGAACATGGCAGAAACACTAAATTTTTTAAAAATACCAATTTCATCAACATATAATTTCATATCAATTTCAGCATCATCATCTAAAAACTTGAAATACACACTTTTGGGCATTGAACATTTTGAATATAGACCCTTAAAAACAGAAATGCAAAACATGTGAAACAGTTCATCATATTTTTAACTTTAATAAATGGGGGTTCTGATTTGTTATCTTAAAAGATAAATTTTTCTGGGCATCCAGCTTTTTACCTGGACAGGTAAATAATTTCTGCATATGCCCAATTAGGCATATAACTTTTCAGATATTTTTTCAAGTCCTGAAGTAGGCAGAGTGCTCCACTGATACAGAGCAACACATGAGACGGATGTGTTTCATGATACACATGCATTACAGAGTCTTGTCTGGCTTAAGGGGTCGGATTGACTTTTTAACATTTTTTTCATATGTTGTGTGCATTTTTTCATACGTTGTGTTACCAAAAAGCCAATTCATGCCTTTCCACCTTCTCCTTCCTATCTTTTCCCTTACTCTGGTGAACCAGCTTAGTGGCTTCACACTTCTTACAGTGATATTCATCCACAGAAACTCTACCTTTAGGCATTAAGCGTGCATAGTGTATGCTCATGACACTGTCCTGTTGGCAGAGAGCAAAAGTGAGTTGAAGAGTATGTTGTCTCGGATGTATGAAGTTTGCAGGAAATTTAGACTGTGTATAAATAAGGGAAAAACCAAAGTTATGGTTTTTGAGAGAGGAACTGGTAGTACTGAATGTAATATAAGTCTAAATGGCAGAGTGATTGACCAGGTGAATCAGTTTGTGTATTTAGAAAGCATTTGACAGAGAGAACAAATTGGATGGTAAAATTAGTAGGCGAGTGAATTCTTCATTGAAAGTCATGGCTGCTTTAGGAGATTTTCACAGGAATAATGGGTTCTCAAGAGAATCTCGCATGGCTGTGTACGAAAGCGTAACTGTTCCTACTCTGATGTATGGCAGTGAAACCTGGGTACTACAGAAGAAACATAGGAGTCTGTTTGTGTGCTGGAGAAATGTGTTACTTACGAGGGGGGGCAAGACATGTTCTGATTGTGTGAGGAATGAAGATGTGTTGCAGTTGTGTGTGTGATGTGAAGCAAAATGTTGTTAGCAAGGTGGAGACTAATATGCTTCGGTGGTTTGGTCATGTTGAAAGAATGACTGATGAGATGCCAAGAAAATCTTTTTACCCCAAGTGGCAGAAAGGAAAGGCAGAGGTAGGCCAAGGAAGTCATGGGAGGATCAGATTCAGGAGTGTCTGCATGAGAAACAAATTATGAGTATGAAATATAGAAGATCTTGTGTACGGCGTGTAATGGATGTCAGTGAAGCCCGAGTTGTACGTCAAGATCACTGTAAATAGAGAAGTTTAATGCGACAACAGTAAGTAAACACTATCTGGTAGTTTGTATTTCTTTTTGGAGCTAACCTCTGAATCTCAAAGAACAGCTTAGTGATATGTATGTATGTATGTATGTATGTATGTATGTATGTATGTATGTATGTATGTATGTATGTATGTATGTATGTATGTATGTATGTATGTATGTATGTATGTATGTATGAGTGCCTTGGAAGAAGGCATTAATTTCCTGACTGCAGATTATAGGAAAGCATGTTAGTTACATTACTAAGTTTTAGAAACACAGAAACACTGTAATTGACTGGTTAACTGAAATTTGCCAGTTGTGCTGAGAGTTAGGAATCGCCCCTCGGGATTGGAAGGATGCTATTATTGTTCCCTTGTATAAGGGAAAAGGTGATCAGACTGAATGCAAGAACTATCGTGGTATTAGCCTACTAAGTGTGCCAGTTAAAGTGTTTGGCAAGGTTGTTATTGAAAAGTACGGGGTCTTACATCACAGAAAGTGTGGGATGTTCAGAGTGGTTTCATGCCTGGTAAAGGCTGTACTAACCAGATTTTTGCATTACGCACAATGATTGAAAAGTATCTGGCTGTTGGTAAGAAAGTTTTTGCTGCTTTCATAGATTTAGAAAAAGCTTACGACCGAGTAAATAGGACACTTTTGTGGAAGGTATTGAATGAATATGGTGTTGCTGAGAATCTAATTAATAGTGTAAAAGCTATGTATGCTGGTAGTAGAGCTTGTGTATGAGTGAATGGTGTTCTATCAAAATGGTTTTCTATTGGTGCAGGGGTTAGACAAGGTTGGGTAATGTCACCATGGCTGTTTAATATATTTATGGACGTGTGCATGCGTGATGCCAAAATAGATGATAGTGGTTCATGTCTTGGTGATATCCGTGTGTGCAGATTGCTGCATGTTGATGACACTGTCCTGTTGGCAGAGAGCAAAAGTGATTTGCAGAGTATGTTGTCTCAGATGTATGAAGTTTGCATGAAATTCAAACTGAGTATAAATAAGGAAAAACCAAAGTTATAGTTTTTGAAAGAGGAACTGGTAGCACTGAATGTAATGTAAGTCTAAATGGCACTGTAATAGACCAGGTGAGTGAGTTTGTGTATTTAGGAAGCATGTTTGACAGAGAGAACAAATTGGATGGTGAAATTAGAAGGCGAGTGAATTCTTCATTGAAAGTCATAGCTGCTCTGGGAGGTTTTCACAGGAATGATGGGTTCTCTAGGGAGTCCCGCATGGCTGTGTATGAAAGTGTAATTGTCCCTACACTAATGTATGGCAGTGAAACTTGGATACTGCAGAAGAAACATATGAGTCGTTTGTGTGCTGGAGAAATGCGTTACTTACGGGGGGGGGGGGTTGTGGCAAGACACGGTCTGGTATTGTGAGGAATGAAGATGTGTTGCAGTTGCGTGATGTGAAGCAAAATGTTGTTAGCAAGGCAGAGACCAATATGCTTTGGTGGTTTGGCCATGTTAAAAGAATGAGTGATCAGATACTTACTAAGAAAATCTTTTTAGCCCAAGTGGCAGGAAGGAAAGGCAGAAGAAGGCCAAGGAAGACATGGGTGGATCAGATTCAAGAGTGTCTGCATGAGAAAAAGATTATGACTATGAAGTATAAAAGATCTTGTGTACGGTGTGTAATTGATATCAGCGAAGCCCGAGTTCTATGCCAAGATCGCTGTAAATGGAGAAGTTTGATACGACAACAGTAAGTAAAAATATCTGGTAGTTTGTATTTTTTTTTGGAGCTAACCTCTGAATCTCAGAGAACAGCTTAGTGATATGTATTTATGTAGAAGCACTTTTGACCCAACAAAAGTACAGAAGGTCTTGATCCCCTGTAAATAGTCAGAGTGAGATTTGTTGCCAGATTTGGATTTCCATTCATTACATTTGTTGCTAAATGATAGGAGTGATTACTAAATGATGGGGATAAAATAAGGAAGGTCAGTATTGTAGTTTTAAGAGGAAGATATTTTAGGATTATTATTAAAACGTCAAGTCCCTTTGTTGACAAAAGGAGCAATTTCCTCAGTATTTTTACAGATAAGCAAAGCTGAAGTACCTGAGAGAGTCAGCAAATCCAATGAAGAATCAGGTCTACCTTGGGTAATGCCCTTTCTGTTTCCATCCAAAGGTTTAGTAGTGCTGCAAAATGTGTTGCCGATGTAAACTGTGGTTCCAGCTAAAGTAAACATAGAAATTTTGCACACACACCAGGAATATGAAGATATTTTACTTTGTCCCGCAGGATAAGTTTTATGATGGAAGGATTGGATTTGATACCAATCAAATAACCATAGCGGTTTGAAAACTTGACTTAACTGGTAGGCAGACTGGTCAAGAAATGAAATATATCTTGCATTTGTTATTTGTATATTATGCATAACTCCTTCCTAAAAGCTTAATTAAACTTCTCAAATCTTCTGTTGATAAGCTTTCCACAAAACAATCCCTAAAATCCTTCCTAGGTGATATCTCTACCCCACCTTTCTTTTTCACCCCTTGTCTCCTCTTTCAAGTCAAATTGCATATACATAAAGTAGGCTTCCATATCAGACCTCTCATCGAATACCCCCACTCCCCTGCAATAAACCTTGAAAGAAAATCAGTTCAAAAATGCACATTTTTTTACTGCCAACCATTTACTGTCCATAAATTCCATAAAGGAGTTTTTATAAAAACTACCTTCCTCCATTGAAAACCAAGACACTTGGTGGTGTTTTCCTTTTCCCTTCTGTTTCTTTCTTTGAAGCATTTATGCTTCTCATAAAAAACTTAATGGAAAACATGGACTTACCTGGAGAATTCCTAAGGATCTCTATGATTGCCTTCACACCTTGCAAGAAAATAATTGTTCCATCTAAAATAAACACTTTTAAGGCCAAATTAAAGGTGTAACAATGTGATCACCTCTTTTCCCTTTTCTTGCAGAAATATTCATGCAAAACATTGAAAACAATACTGTAAAACCCAAAGACTTTCAACCCAAAGTTGGGATTCATTATGTGAATGACATCATGATTTGGCTTCATGACTTAAAGGTATTACACAATCTCCACTCTTCCATTTCTAGAAAATTCCCCACTATCAATTTCACCTTCAATCATGAAACCAATAACTGTATTAATTTCTCGGATGTATAAATTATTAGAATCAATAACCAACGCTTTAGATCTGTTTATAGAAAACCCACCACCATTTACTCCAATACAGCTCTTTCTTATAAACCTGCAGCTTTAAAATCACTCATTCAACATGCTAATGTAATTTGCAATGATCCCCACTCATTACAAAAAAAAAAAATAATAATAATTATGCAATCATCCAAGAAACAGCTACAAACCATCAGTTTCCCCTCAAAATTGTCACCAAACTTTCAACAAGTTTAATGCTAAACTATTGTGTGTACAATCTATCTCCTCTACAAAAACCATCCTTATCTTTTATTGGTTCAGTTCCCTACCATTAATCTTACAAACTTGTCATTTTTTTTTAATTTTGGTTACAGGCTTGCAATTAATCCTCCTACTACTACCTTCCAAACAATATCTATAGACATAGATCCTTTGGACCCTTTAGACTGTGCTGGTATTTACCTCATTCCTGTGTCTACTTCCACAAGTGAAAAATGTTACATTCGCACCACTTTTTCAATCAACTGCACAATTATGGAACAAATAAGGAATGTCAGAAAAAAGCCTCCTTACTTCTGCTCTCTCTCTCTCTCTCTCTCTCTCTCTCTCTCTCTCTCTCTCTCTCTCTTCCACAGTACAAGATGTTCACTGCAAACATAGAACAGACAAATATAGTACACTGACCTATGAAGTTTACTACACAAGGAATCAAAACACATTGATTTTTATGACACTCATGGTAGTAAAGCAAGTGTGAAAATTATCAAATGAAATGCAAGATGCAGAAAATCAATGCTGTCATCCCAAACATGGCAATTTTCATTTTAATTGTCAGTAAGCAAATCCCTAATGACAGATATGGAAATTACCATGGAAACAGATAAGGGAATAGGGTGTTACTTGAGTATCGAATGCCAGTACAAGCAGGTTGTTACTTCGAGTGTCAAAAGTTAAATAAAAATGTATGCTACTTTTCAAAAATAAAATATAGAGACAATATTATCAAAGTCTTAATATTTTGCTGTATTCAACTTACCTATACTATCAAGAGTAATGGCATTGCCGTTTCTTTCATTCTGAGAGCTACAAGTTGTTTTAACCTAAAAGATATGTTGTTTTTAAATCATGATATAATATCAAGCAAGAATGGATACACATTACTTTTGAAACAATGCACTGAAATAACTCCCTTTTCCTGACATTCTACAGTAGTTAATTTTAACTTTCAGAGTAGCATATATCTGCCAATATTTAATTCAGACCAATGACAGTTTTTGTGATTAAGGAAATTTGTGGTTTCCAAACTGGTTTTCTCATATTAATTATGGGAATAATATAAGCTGTTTGTTTTCTGGCACTTAACTAAGCAACCCTAAAACATGATACAGACATATATATATATATATACAATGTTATCTGAAATATCTGGAGGTGAAAGAATAGGGCACCAAAAGTTGTTAAAATACTTTCAACACATAAAAAAATCAAAAACAACGTTCTCTTGAAAAATCACTTATTGAAATACTTTCAGGTCTAGCAGCAAAGATCTTACACTGATAAATGCGATAAAAAATGCATTTCACATCAATTTAACAGATAGAAGATGAGTTTAGAATCAGAAGACTCAAGATAAACTGCAAGAAAAACACGACTCATTCCCACGGGCCATGAATATATTATGAATGTTACATGTTGATATTGCTGTTAAATGAAGTCAGTAGAATGGCTGTTTGATTTTATAATCTAAGTACATAGCATGTACTGAGAATTTTGTATTTTCTTTCTATTCATTTCATCCCTTTTCCTTTTAAGTGCTATACAAAAATCTGACATATGACGCAAAGTTGAAATTAAGTGATTTTTATGTACTTATAACTCATTAATCAGGATATCTAAATAATCCTCCAGTACACAGAAAAAAATTTAACAAAAAAAAAAAGAAGACATATAGTATATATATAAAAATATGAAATAAATATTGCCAGTCCAGAAAAATTGATTTTCTAGCTTCAAAGTGTAGTCAAATGATTTCTGCAATAAGCACACTCTGGCAAAACAACAATCTAGCTTCTCTTCAGAGATTTCTGAAACATTCTGAGTCATTTCCAATGGTAACAATTTTTTAGATTTGATTTTGAAGAAATTTGCTGATGAGTTTGATTTTGAATAAATAAATCTGCTGATGAATTTTCTTTGTTTGGGTGATTTTAGGTATTTCCTGTGAATTGGTGATTCAGGAAAAGTAAATCTGCAGCCATTGGAAATTGGTTTTATTTTGCACTGATGCTCATTTCTAGTATCAAGATGCTTCCATGATAACTCATGCATCGCTCATCTATCTTCCACACACTCCTCTATCCCCAAATCGGCATTCACTGTTGAGGAAGCACTCAATGTGAACCGCATGCCTGTCATTTCACAGTGAATCCTGTAAGATGCTGAAGCACTGGTTAGCAGCAGTTCTAAAAATTTAAGCCAGGAAGCAACATATTAACTATTAACCCCATATTAACCCCAGGGCTGTTGTGCATTCAATTTTTTGATGCAGCAAGAATTCAGAAGAATTTAACTGAAAGCCCAAAGGAAGAAAACTTCAGAGCAAATAGGCAAACACACACTCAAAATAATATCAGAAAGACTTAACATGAACACAAATGTTTAATTTCTTAACATAAAAGTAAATAAAAATGAACAATAAGTAGGAGGATGGGCATCATAGGTGCCGTCTATAGGGGGCAAGGTGAAACTTGCCCCCCTAATAATTTTACTAAGGGGGGGCAGTGCCCACCAAATCTTTTTCATCCTGTTTAATTAAATAATGGCTTTGGCTTCATAAAGTGGACCAAGCTCCACCTTATGAAGCCAAAGCGATTAATTTCCCAAAAATTTATAAATAACAAAATAAGCAAACTTTTATCCCAAATAAAGCATTGCTTATTTGATAAGAAACTTGATTGTCAGCCCCATATTTTCTTCGACATGTACTCGTGATGTTTAAAACAATTATGAAAAATAAAATAAATAAAAATACAGAAACGTATAATCTGTAGCACCTTTATGTATCTATTTATTTTTTGCGCTTCCTGTTCTTTGTTTGAGTAACAGCACTACTTTTTCATATTTTTGATAAATGTTTGGAAACAAAATCTCTCTGGATATTTTTATAAAATCGCAGACTGAATTTCATTTTGAAAAATGTTAATATTCATCAAAAGAATATATCTATTTCCTTGTTCATTTGCTGATGAGCAATTACAATTGCATTTCAAAATATATGTAGAATAATTTTCCTCCTGACAATGAAACAGACGTCCTCCTCCCACTTCTTATCTCTTCACGCCTGCCCCCCAATAATTTGGTGAAGTCGGCGCCCCTGATGGGCACCCAACATCTTTCTTCTCATTTGCCTCCAAAACTTCTCAAATAGTTATATTGCTTTAAAGTATTCTGCCCTACAACTTTTACTTGAGTCTACTTTTATTAGATTCAGCTTCATACCGGGGTCATTCCATATGAATTCACCAGGTGCTTGTAGCTATGGGTTTTTTGATTTTCTTCATTTTCTTTATATGTTACAGAGTAACATAAAAGTACCCTGAAAACAAAGTTTGCAATTTATTAAGGGTTATCGTTAATTACCACAAATTGAGTAATTGTGGAGATAATGACACTGTGCCTAAATAGAGGTAATAACCTGTACATTCATATGTAATAACCTCATTTCTATAGCATAATATTTCGTCAGATGTAAGGGGGGTCAAAGTTCAAGGTCATGATGCCGATTTTGCCACTTTTCGGCAGCATTTTTATACCAGAAGGGTACTTAAACACAAAGTGAATATTTTTTCAGGCAATCCTCATACATTGCTAAGAATGTTAAAGCATATTTCAACTTGTGTTATGTTTCCCTTTTTTATTCAGAAAATATTTTATATCTGCAATATTGCCAAAATTTCCGTTTTTGGGATACAATAAAATCAAAAGGGGTAGCAGATAAACACCTTATTTCTTCTGAGGACTATCTTCTATTGCATATCTAAATATTCTCAAAGGTTTGTTTTGTGTTTCACAATAGTTTCTGAAATAATGATAATACAAATTGACCCATTTCAGTCTACCAAAAATGTATATGCCCACCATAGAAGTAGTTCACCTGTTTATACAACATAATACAAAGTTAATATGAAAAAAAAAATTATGGGCAGCAAATTAGAATATTCTTTTAGATGTGTTTTAAATGGCCTACTAGCAATTGCATCAAAGAAAACAGAAACAGTTTTGGGATAATGCTGTGTCCTCTTCCAGTAGCAGTGGTTAATTGCAGTGGTGTGAGGACTTTTAAAATGTTGGCCTGTGGAACCCATGTTTGGCCATTAGTTGACAAAGAAAATAATGTTGATGTCTTATGAAGAAAATACTTTGAAGTCTTCAATCGTGCTCTTCTAATCACTCTCGGACATTTCCAGCTTGTGAAATGTCACACTGTCATATTGGAAGATCTCATCCATCCCAGGGAAGACAATCAGTATGTATGGGTGTGCGTGGTCTACAAGGATGGATTCATACTGAATTTGGTCCATAGTGCCTTCCACAGGTATGAGTGGACCCAGAGAACACCATGAAAACATTCCCCAGATCATAACGCTGCACCCACCAGCTTGTGTTCTGCCAGCAATGGTTGAAGAGTGTTTGTTCTCCAATGTTTCTCGCCTTATACTCCAACGTCCATCCACTGGATGACGCAGAAAACGTGACTCATCAGAGAAGGCAATCCTTCGCCAATCAGTGGAGGTCCAATTCTGATACTGCTGTGCACTTTGCCAATCAGCGGAGGTCCAATTCTGATACTGCTGTGCAAATGTAAGCCTTTTTCTGCTGATGCACCTTCATTAGCATAGGTGCAGTGACCATTCGTCTGCATTGGAGCTCCATAGGCAGTAGGGTTCACTGAACTGTCATTTTAAACACTTTCGGTAGCCCCTGGTTCAGTCGGCCAGTGAGTTGCTCCAATATAGTGCGTCAATTGGCCCTCACGCACCTTCCAAGCAGACGTTCACCTCTCACATCAATGGCATCTGGTGCTTGGCAGTTTCCACATCGCTTATTCGCAATGGTACCATTTCTCCACTCACGATACACTTTAACCATCGCAGCACACGAACAGTTCACAAACTGCGCTATTTCAGAAATACTGCCAACCTTGGCCCGAAAGCCGATGATCAACTCTTTATGCAAATCTGATAAATCGCTGCTTTTATCCATGAAAGCAACGAGTGATATGTTTTCAGAATGCCTACAGCACACCTTATATGCCCTCCAAGCCAGCTCACGACATGTGCCTTCTTTCATTGGCTACGCGCTGTTGATGTCAAAAGTAGGAGGTGGTCGCAATAATGTGACTCGACTGTGTATAATTCAACAGTGGTGTCGGGTCATTATGGGCATGCCAAGGCTAAGCCCCATATGAAAATGAGAAAAAAAAAGTGTTTTTTTTTTTTAATTGGAAAAATTCCAAAAGGAAACCCACGTTACTAACCACTTCCCAGATTTTCTAAATTCAAATGTGAGCCATTTCGATAGTTGAGTAACTGGATAACACATTACAGCCATCCATATCCATTTACTAGAGCACAATGTATACCGCGTGGTGGTGGTAGAGGCGCCATCCATCAACTCGTTGCCTAGGAGAAGCTTCGGAGAACAGTAATTAATTAGCAAATGCATGCTGAACTGCACATGTGTAAACCGGGGGTCGGGGCTTGAACAAAGGAACATTTTTTTTATTGGAACACCCATTTAGTTTATTAACCTTTTAAATGCTGCACTATGTTACCTATGAGTTTCAAACTTGTTGTGCAGTTTACAGAGCTTATCATACCTACATACACTGAAGTGCCAGAAAAACTGGTACACCAGTCTAATACTTGGTAGGTCCCCCACGAGAGCGCAGGACTGCAGAAATACGATGGGGCATGGACTCCACTAGCTTCTGGAAATATGCTGTAGGCAATGCACACCATACTTCCTGCAGAGCGTTCTACAATTCCGGTGTATTCTGAGGTCTCGGATTCCTGTGTTTGATAGGCCGTTGCATTGCATCCTAAATGTGTTCTATCACGTTCAGATCTGGGGACTTGGGTGGTAATGGCAACACCCCAAACTCAGGTGAATGCTCCTCTAACCATAATGTGGCATCCAAACACTTGTGTGGAGGTGCATTTTCTTGTTGGAACAGGCCCAACCCATCAGCATCAATGCAGGACATGAAAGGGTGTACCTCGTCAGAAAGGATGCACCCATAGCGCTGGCCGGTCACAGACATTTGTAGACATACCAGGGGTTCCAATGAAGTTTAGCTAAACACATCCCATACCATTATGAACCCCCCACCAGCCAATACAGTTCCCTGTTGACAGGCAGGATCCATGGCTTCATGGGGTTTGTGCAACACATGAATCCTTCCATCTGCCTGATAAAGTGGGAAATACGACTCGTCAGACCAAGCTACTTGTTTCCAGTCATCAAGTGTCCAGTGGTCGTGTTGCCGTGCCCAAGTGAGGCGCACAGCTCTGTGTCGTGCACCCATCAAGGGGACTCGAGTTCGCCATCGGCTAACAAAGCCCATATTGTGCTGGGTATGTTGCACAGCCCGGACGCTGATGCTTGTTGAGGCTTCAGCATTGAATTTGAATTATACTTGCAAGAGTGTTGCAAGTCTATCATGCAAAATGATTCTTGACATCCGACGATGGTCACGTTCACCCAATGTCTTTTCACGGCCACACTGGTATCGTAGGTTGGAGGTTTTGCCAGAATTCCTGTAGTCACGGTACACCCTTGCAATGGTCGTCCGTGAAAATCCGAACTTTGTTTCTACCTTCGAAATACTATGGCCTATCTCACGAGCACCAACTATCGTTATTACTTGTCATTCTCATGCCAAAAACAGCTCTGGCAGCTGGCAAGGATGTCTATCGCTTTATATATGCACTGGCGGAGGCAACCGAGTACGCGCATAGGTGACATTGCTATGTATTTTGCATAAAGCTCGTCTGTACCAGTTTTTCTGGCACTTCAGTGTATAACATATACATTTAGAAATTTTTTGGAGCAGTGTAGTTTCTTTCAGCGCAGTCTGACAGATGTGCTAACACTTCCATTTACATACAGCTCCCAACACACCCTGTGGGTGTGCATCTGGTACTGCTAATGCACGTTTATTTGCATATATGGAGATGTCCGAATGCTTTTGTTTAAATAGTGTATTTGAAATAATGAATTTTATTTACTTTGTTCCTTACCATGTACTATAGTTAAGTACCCATGGTAAGCTGGGACACAATGTTGATTTAGTCTTTTTTTTGCAATCAAAACATTGTTTCTGGTATTTTTCTGTCAAATTGCAAAGCACCGTTGTAAAGGGGGTACCAGGTAGTGGGTGTGAGATGTTTGAGAAGCATGTGGAGTGGGACCTGTGGGTACAGGGAGAGGTGACAGGCATTTTTTTTGGTGAAGATTCATTGTGACTTTTTCACTTCCTCTGAATTCCAAATGTGAAAGCACATTTTTTATGGACTCCACAATAGAAGATCCTGCTTGCCACCAAGGATATTAGTAAACCAGTTCCACCATCACTTTCTTTTGAATGGTTTACGACAATAGCTACCAAGAAAACAAGAGAGGCCAACATTTTCCATATCTTCACTAGATCTCTGAATAAGGTAATGTTATAGGAAGTCAATCTTGTTTTTCTTGGTCCTTGAAAATAGTTTGACTGTTCTGATGGATTTACATGAACAGTAATTTGATGTAACTGTAACAATGTCATTGCTGGTGCTGGTGCTTAAATAATCATCCTGCCCATCATCACATATTTTATGGAGTTGCCCAATACTAAGTGTCAAAGTTCAGTTACAAGGGCTTTGGGGAAAGAGTTAAAAGGAACTGTGCATCACAGATGCTCTCAAACATAAACAAATCATTGTACATAGCTGCTGAAAGGTTTAGAAAGTAATTTGAACTTTTTGATGAAAAATGCTTCGTGCCACCTGCCAATGCTTCCATTTGGGAACATCAAAAAAAAAAAAAAAAAAAGACACTGGTTCTCACTAATTCAGAAATGTAAAAAATTATGTGATCACAACATAAACTCAACCCTTCTGCATACCTCCAGTGAACATAAAAGAAATTCAATGTTTTTTATGGATTAAAATTATAAAGTGTTCATAACAGGTACAAAAAAAAAAAAAAAGTTTTTGGAAATTTTCAGATTTTTGTTTTTTGAGTGAAGGGCAAAACATAAGTAGCTAAAAAAATATAAAGGATATTCAGCAAATTAAAGAAAAATTTCATTACTGAATTCTTTCTTCCGATTTTTTTTATTTTGATTGAAAAGTTCATGTTCCCAAATGGGAACTTTGGCAGGTAAAAGGTTAAGGGATGAAGAAAAAAACCTGTTAAAGACTTGGGCCCACACTGACCAAATATTTGCTTTGTGCAAAAATGTATGAATCAGTCTAGAACTTTTAAGGTGAAGTTTTGGCAAAATATCTTGGTTCACTGAAAGTGAAAGCAAACACACTTTGTTCTTTTTTCTATTTTTTTTTTATGTTATACAGCACTGCATATACACCATATTGACAAAAGTCACCAGACACCTAGAAGAGAAACACAACACAGCATTTATTGACATACATTAGTAGTGTCGTTCCACCTTTGGCCTTAATGCATGCACTGATCCATCGAGACATGCTTTCGACAAGGTTTTGGAACACAGCGATAGGCATGCGCTTCCATTCAGTACATAATGCTGCCGCTAACTGTTGCTTAGTAGTAGGCCTTGGTTCTAAACTTCTTATGTGGGGCTCTAATTCATCCCATAGGTGCTCTATGGAATTAAGATCAGGGCTCTGTGCTGGCCGGTCTACACATGATACAGAATAATCGTCAAACCAAACCATAACAGTCCTTGCTTTATGGCTCGGTGCATTATCTTGCTGGTACCAACAAGGCTAAGTTCCATAGTATTGCCACAGAGTTGGTAGGGCATAATTGTCCAGAATACCGAGGTAGACGTGCTGGTTAACATGTTTGTCCACGATGACCAATGGGCCGGGACCATACCATGAAAAACAGCCCCACACGAGTACACTGCCAGCTCCAAACTTGACCGTAGGAACAGTACACTGCGGTTAATAGCATTCCCCTGGCTGCCACCATACCCACACACGGCCATCAGACTGATGGATCGTGTATCTGGATTCATCAGTCTATAGGACCCGTTTCCATTGATCTATGGTTCGCGATAAATGTTCGTTACACCATGCTAAACGAGTAGCATTCCGAATGGAGATGAAAGGCTTATGAGCAGCCACACAACCACGGTAACAAATGGAATGCAGTTATCTGTGAATGGTACATGTACATACCGAGGTTCCAGCATTATTAATCACCTGTATACTGAGGTCTTGTGCAGTACTCCGTTGATTAGCTGTAACGACTCTCCTGAGGCTTCAACATCCTCTATCACTGATTTTCTTTGGTCTTCCAATACGTTTTGCTGCTTCAAGCATGCCATGCATCTTCCACTTATTCAGTACATCCAAAACAGTTGACTTGGGTATGTTTAAATGCCTCTCAGTTTCTCTTATGGACAACCCACTAATATAACACCCAACAATCTTTCCTTTCTCAAATTCAGTTCTCTCCCGCCATGACATTTTCACTCAACCTCATAGTGCGATATGATCGCAGCCAGCTGCATGCAGGCTTGTTGTTATACCATTTGCAGCTGTACCCCTCATCTTAACAATGCAGTGGATTCGTTCATTTGCTTCTGAAGGGGTGTCCAGAGACTTTTGTCAATATAGTGTATATCTAAACAAAATTTCTACTTCATTCTATATGATTAAGTATAATTTCAACATGTGGCATTTGGAGTCCTCACAAACCAATGAAATTATATTTTACAGTATGGAAGAAGGTTGAGAGCAATTTTAAACATATTTAGGCCTGGATAAATTTTAGGTCACCCTACGCCACTGCAATTCAAACAGCTGAATGCAAGAAATAAGCAATTGTCACTTCAGATATACACTGAAGTGCCAAAAAAACTGGTACACCAGTCTGATACTTGGTAGATCCCCCACAGGAGCGCAGGACTGCAGAAATATGATGGGGCATGGACTCCACTAGCTTCTGGAAATATGCTGTAGGCAATGTACACCATACTTCCTACAGAGCATTCCACAATTTGGGTGTATTCCGAGGTCTCGGATTCCTGTGTTCGATAGCGTGTTGCATGGCATCTAAAATGTGTTCTATCACATTCAGATCTGGGGACTTGGGTGGTAATGCCAACACCCCAAACTCAGATGAATGCTCCTCTAACCATAATGTGGCATCCTGACACCTGTGTGGAGGTGCATTGTCCTGTTGGAACAGGCTCAACCCATCAGCATGAATGCAGGACATGAACGGGTGTACCTCGTCAGAAAGGATGTGCACATAGCGTTGGCCGGTCACAGACATTTCTAAACGTACAAGGGGTCCCAGTGAAGTCTAGCTAAACACACCCCATACCATTACAGACCCCCCCCCATCAGCCCCGGTACAGTTCCTTGTTGACAGGCGGGATCCATGACTTCATGGGGTTTGCGCCACACACGAATCCTTCCATCTGCCCGATACAGTTGGAAACGCGACTCGTGAGACCAGGCTGCTTGTTTCCAATCATCAAGCAACCAGTGGTAGTGTTGCCGTGCCCAAGCGAGGCGCATAGCTCTATGTCGTGCACCCATCTAGGGGACCCCAGTTGGGCGTCGGGTCCAAAAGCCCATGTCGTGTAGGGTGCGTTACACAGTCCGGACGCTGAAGCTTGTTGAGGCTCCAGTGTTGAATTCTGATGATACCTGCGAGAATGTTTCACGCCTAATGCATGAAACGAAAACGATTCTTGACAGCCGATGATGGTCATGTTCCCTCAATGTCTTTTTATGGCCACACTGGTATCATAGGTTGGAGGTTTGCCGGAATTCTTGTAGTCACGGTACACCCTTGCAATGGTCGTCCGTGAAAATCCGAACTTCGTTTCTACCTCCGAAATACTATAGCCCATCTCACGAGCGCAAACTATGACACCGCGTTGAAAATCGCTTAAATCGTTATTACTTGTCATTCTCATGCCGAAAACAGCTCTGACAGCTGGCAAGGATATGTATCGCTTTATATACGCACTGGCGGACGCAACTGAGTACGTGCATAGGTGATGCTGCTATGTATTTTGCATAAGCTCATTTGTACCTGTTTTTCTGGCACTTCAGTGTATGTAACATTCATTTAGTTGTATTTTGATTTACGTTTGATTGAAATATATTTTTTTCCTTCTTAAAATAAATCTTTTACTTACATTTTAGATCAACGCTTTCTTATTATGCCCTCAACTGTTTACACACAGCTCCTTCCCAGACAGGGGTCAGGGTGACACAACTAAGGATATAACTCATCTCAAAATGAACAACCCATGGTCTAAATCCTAAACAAACCCACCAGCAACTGTCATGAAAGAAGGGTCAACCATGTCAAATCAATGAATAAAAAAATATTTTTGGACCTTGATGTCTCAGATTTCAATTACTTTTGGTTTATAGTTTGTACCTATGGAGTATATGAAAAATATAAATTTTCCAAGTTTTTGGGTCAGTGGTTTTTTTATTTCTGAATTTCAAAACAGCAAAATATGGCAAATTTTGCAAGAATGCCATTCACACAAAATAATAATAATAATAATAATAATAATAATAATAATAATAATAATAATAATATAAAATCAATTGACCAACACGATCCAAAATCCTGCACTAATCCTGGATTTCCTCACCCAGGGAGTAACAATACTAAAGGTTAAAGATGAAGACACAAGAAATCCAGCCAACTATCGACCAATAGCATGTCTACCTACACTGTATATAAGATCCTAACAGCATGCATTGCCAATCAGCTAATGAGGCACATAGAAGGACAAGCACTTATGGCAGAACAGCGAAAGGGATACAACTGGACTATGGAGGATGCAAGGAACAGCTTACCATCGATGCTGTTGTAATGGAGCAAGCTTTCAAGATGCACCGCAACATGTACACAGCATACATCGATTACCGTAAAGCCTACGATTTCGTAACCCACAGCTGGCTGATAGGGGTCCTTCAGATAAGTCCTGTAATCATCAAATTCCTTAAAGCAACCATGAAAAGGATGGAAGACAACAATCAAAGTCGAGAACATAATGACCAAGATAATCCACATAAGGAGAGGAATTTTCCAGGGAGATGCACTTAGCCCACTATAGTTCTGTCTAGCACTCAACCCGCTGTTAACCATGCCCAATGAAAGCAAGTATGGTTTTACCATTAAGTGCAACAAAATTAACAAGTACAAACTCTCCCACCTCATGTACATAGATGACATCAAGCTGTACGCATCATTGCTGAACCAATTCCAGCAACTAATTCGGATCACCGAGGACTTCAGCAATGACATTGGGATGGAATTCGACCTACAGAAATGCAAAACACAAGGTATGAACCAAGGAAAGCATGATGCACGTAGCTACCAATTGAAGACCGGAGAACAGATCACAGCTATGGAACAAGCATAAGTCTATAAGTAACTTGGTATGCTTCAAGCACAATGCCTGGAACACAAAGAAATCAAAAACAATCTAGCCTCCAAATACAACCAAAGGCTGAGGAGACTAATGAAGACCAAGCTCAACGCTCGTAACATCCCTCGGGCTATCAACACATATGCAGTTCCAGTCCTCACATAATCCTTCAGAATCATCAAGTGGACCACAACAGAGCTTGAGGAAATAATGCGCAATAACAGGACAACATCCACTAAACATCGCCAGCACCACCCGAAGTCAGAAATAGAAAGGCTGACCATTGGACAGACAGAAGAAGGATGGGGAATGATTGATCTCCTGGAACACCAAGACAAAGAAATCAACAGCCTCAGAAAATACTTCCATCAGATCAAGGGACCCCTTCACTAAGCGATAAACCAGAGTGACAAGAAGTTGGAATGAGGGAGCCAAAAGAAGAAGCTTGGGGCAAGAAAGCCCTACACGGAAGGCACTACAAAGATCTGCAATCAGACCATGTGGATAAGACTGCCTCCAATGCATGGCTAACAAATGGATCACTCTTCCCTGAGACCACAAAGTTCTTGATGGCTATACAAGATCAAGTTGTAAACACCAGAAACTACTGGAAGCATATCCTGAAGGACACATCAGTGGAAAGCAACACATGTTGGCAATGCCTTCAAGCGCCAGAGACCATCCAACATATCACAGCATGTACTCTGTGTGAGGTGCAGAGTCCTCACACAGAGTACATGAACAGGCACAATCAAGTCGCCAAAATTGTCCATCAGAAATTGGCAAGAAAGCACCAATTCATTATAACTGAGCCTGTCCCCTACTACAAGTATGAGCCAACAACGCTTCTAGAGAACAAAACCCACAAGATGTACTGGGACAGATCGGTCAGAAGAGGTAAGACCATCCCCCACAATCGGCCCGACATCGTCCTGGTCGACAAGAAGAAGTTAACATACCTCACATTGACATAGCCGTGCCCAGCATGTGCAACATCGAGAAGACGCATGGAGAAAAGCTGTCAAAGTATAATGACCTACGTTATGAAGCCAAGGAAATGTGGCATATGGAGAACTTTACCACCGTCCCATAGTAATATCAGTAATACAAGTTGAACCAAAGACCATTCACAGCTCTATACAGACACTAGACCTTCAACCTAACACCTACATGGAACTACAGAAGGCAGCTATCCTGAACACTTGTAGGATAGTAAGGAAGTTTCTTGGACAACTGAGAGAAAGAAATACCTCTTACCTGACTTGGTACATTGTACCCATTCTGGAAGGAAGAGAAGAAAAACCTTAGGAAGAGGTGGAATCTCCTTCTATAATAATAATAATAATAATGTCTGCAGGTAGTGATGCTAGAGGGCTCATCTATAGCTCTTTTTAAAGCTTTTTTTTTGGGGGGGGGGCTTTAATTTGATATGCAACACAACCCACTTTGGAGCATAAAACTTTTTTGACAAATTTTCAAAAATTTTGAAAATCTCAAAAACACCTATTTAGAATTAAAAAACAACAACAACATATGTTAATCTGGTAAATGTGTACTTTAGCGTCCTAAATTATTTCGTCGGAAAAATTTAACTGTATGGAGAAAATGCGACGTACAATTTTTTAAGCATTAGCTATGCAAAATAATGGGGACAGGTGCAAAAATATAGCATTTGTAGAGAAAAGGAAACAATGTCACCGAAGTATTTACCTGGAAGTACGATGGTTTGGAAGAATACGTGCGGTAGGCCTAGGACGACCGAGCGCCGACGGCGTCGAGGTGTAGTCTGGTGAATGGAAGCAATGTTGAGAAAGGCAGGTAACGAGTGGAAGAATACAACAGGATGCGGTTGAGCAGTACATAGTCATAGAAGCGTCTTGTAGAAATACGTTAAAGGAAAGAAGTCGGTTTTACGCAGCATAGTAAGTGGTGTTAGTAGCTTTTTCAACAAAGTGTAGTGGCTCTTTCCAAAGTCGTGAGTCTTCATACTTCATTTCGGATTTCGTCAGGGCTTAAAATTTCTTTATCTGGCACAATACGACAAGAAGCTCTTGGCCTCCCTGCCATACTATAATTTCTGAATTGAAGAAACTTTTTTATTTTCAAAAATATCCATTTCAGGACGAAAAAATGTGAGCTACAATGTACAGAATAACAGCACAACTACAAACGAAGAGCTTGAAGAAATAAACTACCACTGCACATCTTCGAAATCATAACCAAAACTTGGGATTCAACTGGAACCAAAACTTCTAACTCAACACTTCTGTCGTACATGAAAACATTTACATTCCTTTATTTCCTTCCATTCGGAGACATTGTGACACTAATAATAATGACATTCCACACATTTCTTTCTCAGAAATGTTTTAGCTGATACTATCTTGAGAACAGTAGATCCCAGCACAGCAACAGGAAGAATGTACAACACACTTACACAGGAAGAAATGTCAGCTTCACAGCTATTTTAGAGAAAAAAATTACAAGCAAAGTAGATTCACATCAAGTTATTTAAAAGAAAGATCATAGAATTTGCAAGTCTGTAACTTGTAAAATAGGAGTTTTATTAGTTAATAATTATTTACTGCAAATAATTTCTGCTACTGGACTGAATAACCATACATGATATGAACTGTGTAAATACAGTAGTACAGTGTAAGAGCAAATGAAAACTGAAACATGTTTTGAGTTTTAAAACATTTAACTACCACCCTGCTTCATTTTGAACTTCAACCGGATGATTTAGCCTATCAGGTAATAAATTTTTACTTTAAATTGCATTTCTCATACAAGAGACCGACAAAGAAGAAAAAAAGCTGAACTGGTGTAAAATCAAAACACGTGACAAGAATGTGGACTACTTTCCGTTTGCCTTTTGTTGACTCTGCGGCTGTACAGCATCCATCGCTTAATTTTTCTTTCTGCTGACACCTTTCTTTCCCCATTTCTTTATTGTCTTTCTTCTCTTCTTTATGCCCTCTGATGAAAATAATCTTAACCGTCATGCAGAAAGTATTTTCAGCCCGAAAGCCATGAGTGCATGATATCAAAACTTTAACTATTTTAGATAAATAGTTTAACCTTGAGAATACGAATTTGATTGAACACAATACACCAATTCTTACAAATTTTCTAACTTGTAAATTACGTTTTTGGAAATTTTTCTCTCCCTTATCAAGCTTAAAAGCAAAGACTTATGGGGAGAAAAATGTTTAACAACACAGGAGAGTGGTAAAGGCGCGAGGAAAAACATTTGTCGTTACGGGAGAAATCCTCGCTCTGTGCTACTTCCGCTTTTTAGAACCCTTCCTTCACATTTTTCAAGTTGAAATACAAATATTTATGGAATAAAATTATATTTAATAACAATACTGGGTATAAGGCACGTTGCGAGAAAAACAAAATTACAATTACGGAAAAAATCTTCACTCTGTCGAACTTTCGTTTAAGATCGTATAGACGTAAATCTGCCCTCCGATGAAAAACACCCCTCCCCCAAACAATCTTCAGTTGTCTATTGATCTCGAGAATAACACAAACGATGGAGGAATTCCTCGAATTCACAAAAGAATCTCGTGCCTGAAGATCACAGGGAAATTTTCGCGCCATCAAACTTCCGATCTCGCATATTGTGGCTTGCAGTTTCAAGCTAAAATACAAACATTTATGCAATAAAATGATGTTTAACAACAATATTAGGCAGAGTCAACAATGCAAGAAAAAATTACGATTACAGGAAAATGTTTCACTCCGTTTAATTTCCATTTTCGAAAGTTCTGAGACACGAAACACCATCCCCAGACGGAAAACGACTCCCTCCCACTCCAAATCTCTTCGATTTTGCATTGATCTCGAAAATGGCCCAAATGATGAAAAAAAACAACGGAATTTTGCGAATAGGCGGAAGTCTCATGTATGATTTCTATATGCATCAGCCCATTGTTAGAATAGCTGCCAGTTAGTGATGAGGAACTATCCATAGCTGATGTTATCAATAATTCAGCTGAATACTTTAATAACTACTTTAGTAGCAATCAATAATTAACTACATACTACAGATATACAAAAATTTTAAAATTCGGTTTACAAAAACCCATCATTTTTCCACCTTCAAACTTTGCATACCTCTAGCCAACATGAGTAATATTAACAGGTGCTTTTTTTTAAATATTCAAAAGGGGGTTTGAGATTTTCAAAATAAAAAATTTTGTGAATTTGTCAAAAACATTTTATGTTCCAAAGTGGGTTATGTTGCATATAAAATTAAAACCCATAAAAACTTTAAAAAGAGCTACAGGTGAGCCACCTGGCATCACTACCTGCAGACATTATATTTTTTGTGAATGGCATTCTTGGAAAGTTTGGCATTTTTTTAAAATCAGAAATAAAAAAAGCATTGACCCAAAAAATCTGAAAATTTATATTTTTCATATACTCCATAGGTACAAACTATAAACCAAAAATCATTGAAATCTGAGACACCAAGGTCCAGACCCCTCATTGATTTGAAATGACCCACATTCTCTAAAACCGGAAAAAATCGTTACATTTTAGAATGACAAATCTTACATTTGAAATGACCCAAAATCTTACCTTATTCAAAAGTACACAAATGCAATAAATTAAGCGAATGTTTCGAAATGAACCTGAAAGAAAACCAAGGGGAAATTTTTCCGTAACGAATTAAGAACAAATTTCAACTTAAAAATTGACCGCTAAAGCAGAAACTCTCAAAGAACAAAAGGATCCAACTCAGTATCGCTTTCCTAGATACAAATCATTCTCTAAACGAGAAAAATCACTAACCAAAACAAACGACAGGGTCCGACTAAGAGTCGATTCCCTACATACAAATTGTTCTCTAAACTGGAAAATCAAACAACTGAAACAAACGAATCGGTCCGAATGAATCTTTTCAGTGAGTTCCATCAAAAGAATTGGTTTGTCCATCTCTAATATGTAGTTACCTTAGTGAACTAGAATAACACTACGCTAATTAGAAACATAAACTCCAGAAAATCATGTACAGTAGAAATATTATTTTTACACTACAGAATACCAAATTAAAATATTTAATTAAACCAATACATAGATGATCAAGACTAAACATCTATTACATAACAGATTATCACCTCCTGTGGAGACCCCATATTAAATATGTTATACATAGGATAACACAGTTAAGAGATATACTGAAACCATTAAAACAGAGAATGTCTTTAAGTAGGAAAAGTGATGAGACCCCATACAAAACATGCTTTCTCACCTATATCTATATACTGCTCCTGTAATTTTGTTGCAAAACTTACATTAATACACGGGATCTGGTAATTCTAGTCCTTCAAGAACTCTATGATCCAAATCAAAACGAATGAAAGCATTGCTCCAAAAATAAAATTTTGAAAAACAATTTTCCGAGAATTTAGTCTTTGCCTGGTGATAATGAAAAATTGAATCATCTAAATAAACTACTATTAAAAACGATTTCACGTGATACAAGATCTACATAATAACTAAAATGACTGACAAACTCGACACCTTCTTTTCAATTTAAATAATCAATATAAAAAAAAAGGGTTCCAGCAATTAATGGAGTACACAGGATGACTTGGAAAAATTCCGTTTTTGTATCAGTATCTACTGATATTCTACACAATGGAACTTTCTGGGCAGAATGAGTCTGATCTTGTTTTTCCAAAAAGAAGGAAGTGTGTCTTCGATCGTACATTCAAATACTAATTAAATTCTAAATCTGGTAATAACTCAAAACGCACGATCAAAAAATCGCAGAAAATTTTGCAAATAATAAATTAAATACCACTTAAAACTGGCGTAAAAACATTTTCATTACACACACATACTTTTAGCGGCAAAGCAATATTTCACCTCACAACACCGAAACTGCACGTCATATACAAACACGAACAGACGACTTTGAAAAATGTTGTTGCCATTATACACCAAAATATTAAAAAAATGGCAAAAGCTAGTTTGTTTAGACACAGTCCTTACTGAACATTTTTTTTTTTTTTTTGTTGGAGGTTTAACGACCACCGTGAGCAACTCAATGGGCTAAAAGCAGTCGCCCGTCCCTAATTTAAGGTCACTGGTTCCAGGGAAGGGAGAGAACCAGTGCCGTAAGACAAACACAGCATCCATGCCTCACGGGATTCGAACCCGGACCCCTTTCGGACGAATGATCAGAGGCCAGCGCCTTACACCACTGCGCCACTGGGGCGGCCGGATGAATCATCAGAGGCCATCGCTTAGACCACTGCGCCACCGGGGGCGGCGTTTACGGAACATACACGAACTTTTGTTGTTGTTGATGGGGGTTTAACGACCACCGTGAGTGACTCAATGGGCTGTAAGCAATCACACCGTTCTCAATTTAGAGCCACTGGTTCCAGGGAAGGAAGAGATTGGATTGGATTGGAGGTTTAACGACCACCGTGAGCAACTCAACGGGCTATAAGCAGTCGCCCGTCCCTAATTTAGGGTCACTGGTTCCAGGGAAGGGAGAGAACCAGTGCCGTAAGACAAACACAACATCCATGCCTCACAGGGATTTATACCTGAACCCACCACAGGGAAGAAAGAGAGCCAGTTCGGACACAATGATCAGAGGCCATCGCTTAAACCACTGCCCACCGGGGCGGCGAAGGAAGAGAGCCAGTGCCGTAAGACAAACATAACATCCAAGCCTCACCGGGATTTAAACCTGGACCCACCACAGGAAAGGAAGAGAGCCAGTGCCGTAAGACAAACACAACATCCAAGCCTCGCAGGGATTTAAACCTGAACCCACCACAGGGAAAGGAGAGAGCCAGTGCCGTAAGCCAAACACAACATCCAAGCGTCCCCAGGATTTAAACCTGGACCCACCACAGGGAAGGGAGAGAGCCAGTGCCATAAGACAAACACAACATCCAAGCCTCGCAGGGATTTAAACCTGGACCCACCACAGGGAAGGAAGAGAGCCAGTGCCATAAAACAAACACAACATCCAAGCCTCCCCGGGATTTAAACCTGGACCCACCACAGGGAAAGGGAGAGAGCCAGTGCCGTAAGACAAACACAACATCCAAGCCTCACCGGGATTTAAACCTGGACCTACCACAGGGAAAGGAGAGAGCCAGTGCCATAAGACATACACAACATCCAAGCCTCACCGGGATTTGAACCTGGACCCACCACAGGAAAGGGAGAGAGCCAGTGCCGTAAGACAAGCACAACATCCATGCCTCACTGGGATTCGAACCCACACCGACTTGGACGACCTGTCATAAGCCAGCGCTTAGAACACTCACCATCGGAGCGGCAATACACCGACTTGAAAGTTATGGAAAAAAAAATTGCCGGTTACAAACTGTTTCGTTGTATAGTTACAGTCGCGAAAATGCAATTTTCTTTGTTTCCAATTGGTGAATTAATTAAAGTGAATAGCAAAAGATCACGGGAAAAAATGTTTAAAGAAGCTTGTTTTGTTTGTTGATGGTTTAACATCACCCATGAGCAAGGGCGCCCCTAGGTAGGGGGAGGGGCTTGAGCCCACCCCTAGCCGTTGATATAGCCAAATTTTTGATAAATTAAAACACTAAAATAGACGAAACCTTTTTTAAAGCATTTTTAAAAATAATAAGATATTAATGACTGATTGTACCAATTATTTTCGTTGTATTTTAGTATCTTATACATTTACTAAAATGTTTGACAACCTTGAAGGAGGAAAGGATTGTTCTTAGCCCCCCCCCCTAAAAGTACTCATATGGGCGCCACTGCCCATGGGTAAGCGTTTGGAAGTTTCCCTATCTCATATTAATTCAGTGCAGTTGGTTTCAGCCAAAGGTCAGAGCCGCTGGTGGCTTAGTAGGCAACGTTCGTGACTGCCACGGAAAGGACCTCAGGTTCGATCCCAGCAGGTACGAACGCTCGATCCACTAAATATCCGCCGTGCGTCCGATGGGCACGTTAAGCCGTTAGACTCAGGGTACTGGCCCCCGGTAATAAATAAGAGTGTCTTCCTCCCCCTTTCTACTTCGCTTTCGTGTCACTTTCCTATCGGGCACTCTAGCCCAAATCTCCTAGCTTCCCATTTCTAAAGGTTGTTTAAGACCTGGGGTCAGACACTCCCTTCTTAAAATCCTCTACATATGATCATTTGATCATCATTAGCCAAAGGTCTTTGGTTTTAGCCAACGAAGAGACCGTTCTGTTAAACCAGCATCGATTTCTTACTTCATATTGGAACTCAGATCTGCCGCCCCGGTGGCGCAGTGGTCTAAGCGATGTACTCTGATCATTCGTCCGAAAGGGGGCCGGGTTCGAATCCCGGTGAGACATGGATACTATGTTTGTCTTAAGGCACTGACTCTCTCTCTCTTCCCTGGAACCAGTGACCCTAAATTAGGAACGGGTGACTACTTATAGCCCATTGAGTTACTCACGGTGGTCGTTATACCTCCAAACAAACAAACAAAAAAACTCAGATCCAACACGAAGAAAAAGATAGAGGGGCCACATAAAACTGGGCGAAGTTTACACGTCCAATGATGCCTAAACTTCACGGTATAGCCGGTCTTTTTAGACAAAACCTCGTAACATAACGCCAGTGAGACAGTTAAAAACCATTTCACCAGCCACGGCAGCAGTTGCTTTCTTATGTAAGAAACCTAGGCATCAGCACGTGCGACGTAACAAAATCGTCTTATTGGACAGCAGGCGCGATGCTACGGGAATGCTCAGCTAGGCTTCAACAAGGAGGTTAGAATAAGAAATCTGGAGATGCCCTTGTTAATGGAGCAGTATCACTTTGCGTGAAGAACAAATAAAAATTTCGGTTGTTCATCGGTGGTCCGTTCTCCTGAAAATATGTCCAGTATATTGCCATTTCAGGGACTTTACTCTGCTCATGATGTCTTCTACTCTTGTCATTTTCCTTATCCACGGGTACCTCTTTTTTATGTTTCTTGATTACACCAAGCATGCACCTCTCCATGCTACTTTCAGCTGTTTGTAGTCTTTGAATGTCTTTCTAAAATTAAGGTCAGTGGCATATATTCGAGGCTAGCTGCGAAGCCCAGAGAATGCGCAAATAAAAGTCAAATATATATAAAACACACACAAAAAAAGTCAATTATCAACGGTATTAAGATATGTCGATGCTTTCGCAGTGAAAAAAACACACGTGCGGATTCGCTGCTTTTGACTAAGAGAATTAGTCTGGCGAGCGAGAATCACCAACGGTCCTAACGAAAAGAGCTGTCATCGTAACGCAAACCCGAGACTTCGCTGTTCTGATTCGAAGACCTTCAATACGATCGCTTGCTGGCGTTTCCATGACAGCATGAACATGCGGGGGAAAAGTGAATGTGCCATTGATTTGGGCAACGGTTCGCTCAGAAAAGAGAAGACTTCGGCTACCTTAGTCGTAGCACGTGTTTTACGAGAGTTGTTTCAGTTTGTGTGAAGTGTCAATGAATTAAAATCAGTGATCATCATCATCATCATCATTGTAAACCATTATCAATCCACTGCTGGACGAAGGTCTCCCCAAGTTTCCTCCACAACGGTCTGTCTTGTGCCAGTCTCCTCCATGTCACCCCTGCATACTTTCGAATTTCATCCACCCATCTCCCATGTGGTCTTCTTCTGGGTCTTTTCCTTTCCCTTGGAATCCAATCTAAAATTTCGGCTGTCCATCGATGATCTGTCCTTCTGGCAGTATGTCCAGCCCATTGCCATTTCAGGGATTTAACTCTGATCATGATGACTTCCACTCTTGTAATTTTTCGGATCCACGAGTTCCTCTTCTTATCTCTCCTGGTTACACCAAGTATGCACCTCTCCATGCCGCGTTGAGTTGTCTGCAGCCTTTGTATGTCTCTTTTAGTTAAGGTCCACGTCTCTGCCCCATACGTAAGCACTGGAAGGATGCGTTGATCAAACACTTTTCTTTTAAGACATAATGGCATATTGCTCTTGAAAATTATGCTGTTTCTTCCAAAAGCTCTCCAGACAAGTTTTGTACGCCGATTAATTTCTTCATTAATGTGACCCTCACTTGATATCTGCTGTCCAAGATAAACGTACGTGTCTGTTATCTCCAGCTTTTCTCCATCAATCGATAAATCTTCATTTCTTGTAAAAGCATTGAACATCACTTTTGTCTTCTGAAAGTTCATTTTTAATCCCACTTCTTTACTCTTGTCAGCAAGTTCCTGGATCATACTCTGCAGCTCTGATGGGGTAGTTGCGAAAATGACTACGTCATCAGCAAAACGAAGGTGGGTTAGATAATCTCCATTAATCTTTATCCCCTTGTTTTCCCAGCTCAGCGACTGAAAAACACCCTCCAATGTAGCATTAAAGAGCTTCGGAGATATGGTGTCACCTTGTCTCACTCCCTTTCCAGTTTTTACGTGTGTTGTATTTTCAAACAGCCGAATCTTTGCACTTGCATTTTCATAGATGTTATTAATAATATTAATGTATGAATCTTCAATACCGCAGGTTTTCAGAGCCATTGTAACTGCTGACGGTTGGTGAAAATCAGTGATATTATATCTTAAATTCGTGGCTTCTTTGTTGGATTCGAACTGTTTTGCTAAATTTTGTGAAAGTTTTCCTGAACATCTACTGTCAGATCAAATTTTGATACAGCTCGAATAAAAAATGAACTGAAGGTGCTTTATTCCTTTAATGAATACAAAAAGAAATCAGTCAGAGACTTTACTTGTTACATAAAGTTGAACAAATTTGACATTGGGTTTAGTGAGGTGTACAAATTAGCAGACTTAATATTAAAGTTTCCATCAACAACTGCAACTTCTGAAAGAAGTTTTCCTGCATTAAAAAGAATCAAGATCCGAGGTCAGTTCAAGAGGTTCCGAAACTAGGCCGATATACAACAAAGTACTTACGTTACTTAAGTTTGGCTATGATCTCCCTCAAAGTAGTCTCCTTGGGCAGCGACACAGCGTTACCAGCGGTTTTGCCACTGTTGGAATGCTCCCTGGAAGTCCTGTTCTCGAATCACGTCAAGCACCGTCCGCGATTCGCGCTGGATCTCGTCCACGGTTTCAAAACGGCGACCCTTGAGCTTCAGCTTCATCTTTGGAAACAGAAAGAAGTCCCAGGGGCCAAATCCGGCGAGTAAGGCGGGGTGAGGAGGAGTAATTATGCTGTTGTGGCTGCAAAACTGGCATGTTGCTAACGCTCTGTGAGGTGTTGCATTCTCGCGATGGAGCAGGAAATCCCCCGTGCGCTACATTTCAGGTCGTTTACGGCGATCGTCCTCCCTAAAACGCGTCAGAACATCGCAAAAAAAAAAAAAAGGGCAGTGACGGTCTGGCTCTGGGAGACGAATTCACGGTGCACAACTCCACGATTGTTGAGGAACACGATTAGCATGCTTTTGGTTGTGCTCCGGACCTGTCGGGCCTTCTTCGGTCGTGGAGATGCCGGGCTCTTCCACTGCGACGACTGTTGTTTGGTCTCCGGGTCGTAACCGTAGACCCAATTTTGGTACCCAGTGATGACCCGCGGCAGGAACGTTGGATCATTCACCACCTGCTGACGAAGATCTTGACAGAGTTCGACACGGAGCGCCTTCTGTTCGGGGTCCAGAATCTTTGGCAAAAACTGTGCAGCAATGCGGCTCATGTTCAAAACCGAGGTCAACATTTCTTGCATTGTTCCGTATGGCACATTGACGATGGTAGCAATGCCTTCAATGGTTCTCCGACGATCCTCATGCACCAGTTCCTTAATTTTGTCCACATTTTGGGAGGCTTTGCTCGTGGACGGTCGCCCTTACCTCTCGTCGTCTTCCAGTGACGTTCTGCCACTCTTGAAGCGCGAGTGCCACTCAAAACACCACGCACGACTCATTGCTTCATTGCTAGAAGCCTGCTGCAACATTTCATGTGTCTCCGTTCCCGATTTGTCGAGTTTGACGCAGAATGTGATGTTCGCTCGATGCTCTAGTTTGCAGCCCATACCGAAATCGCAGCTGTGTTCTGCACGTGGTCACCAAATATCGTGTAGCACAGCTCCTGATGTTCCCAGAACGACGCCACTTGGCACAATGACTCATGAAGGTCACTTCCTCGACCGCTCATCGCGTATCCGCGTACTGCCATCTGTTGGCGCGCTACGTACCTAGTCCCGGAACTTTTTGATCGCACTACGTATATCTTAGAGCCACACAAGGATATATACATTTGAGCAACTTGGCTGTCTTGTCAATAGAGAAAAACATTCTTTTTTAACATAAAAAAAGGACTCGGAAGAAACTTTTTATGAAATCGTAGCACTCAAGTTCACACAAAAGGAAAGAAGAATGGAGTTCATGTACGAAAAGTATTTAGAAGAAGAAGGGAGTTCATGTACAAATAAGTGTTCAAATCGTAATCCTCATAATTATTTGGTATCATGTTATCAATAGCATGTACCTAATTTAGAAAGAAATGTTACTTCATTACTTAACAACTCAAAAATAATTTTAAAAAAAAAAAAGTACTGGGGGGACGAGGGAGATAGCCCAGGTCTCGTACCCAAGGCACGCGAAAGGGTAAGGTCCACGCACGTCTTTGCTCCGTACGTAAGCACTGAAAGGATGTATTGATGAAACACTTTTCTTTCAAGACATAATGGCACATTGCTCTTAAAAATAGTACTGGTTCTTGCAAAAGCTCTTCAACCAAGTTCTACACGCCAATTAACTTCTTCATCAATGTGACCCTAGCTTGATATCTGCTGCCCAAGATAAATGTAGGAATAGGTTATCTTCAGCTTTTCCCCATCAATCGATAAATCATTTTTTGATAAGCATTGTACAACAGTTCTGTCTTCTGAAAGTTCATTTTTAATCTCATTCTTTTATCCTTCTCAGCAAGTTCCTGGATCATGCTTTGCAGATGTGAAGTATTATTTAAAAGACCTCTGAAGGGTTCTTTGAAACTTTTTTTTCTATTAAAAAATAAAACCTGGTAGAAACCGGGTCGGAAACACCTTGACCCAACCCGTTTGACTCGCAAGAACTTGTCGATCGGGTGATCCGTTGATCCTCTGACCCGTGACCCGTTTCCATCTCTGGTTGAAAAAACGAGAAGTCACAGAGGCCTAAAACTGGGTGACAGGATTAGATAACGGCTGTATTAGAAACCCAAAGAAGATGGAAAGATTCACTTAGGACCAATGAGATGTTACGTTATGATTGTCTTACTGTATTCATAAATTATCCAAACGATATTCATGGGATTTCCACTTCGTGCTGAGCTGCAGTTAAAATCGCATATGTTGCTGCTGTTGGCGAGACGGAAGACTGTAAACAGCTCTTCCGAAAGACCGTGAGACAAGTGGGCAGTGGCACATATGAATGTGCCCCCTTACAACGAACCAACACGCTGCGCTTGATGACATAAAGTGACTGAAGGCTTGCGGATTCCGTGGATACTTCCGAAAGCAATGTATCGTAAGCCCACCTGGATGAACTGCTGACATTTCACTGGCTGATTTGTGGTGGAGAGACGCTCCTCTTTTCCATCCACGCATATGTCGACTCAGAACAACGAAGAAGAAGAATCGTGAGGGAGCCCAATCTAGTTTTTCCTCAAAACAAGTGTCGGCGAAAAAAGTGTTCGGCTCTCCGTATTCACATCTATAAGCGTGTGCGTGATTCGGCATTGAACGATCAATCCATACTCAGACCTAAAAGTGTGTGTGTGCCACTTCGTTGACGCATATTCAGTGCACGTGTGTGAAATTTGAAATCGTGTCCTGTTCGCGTGTGTGAAATGGAAAGGAGACATGCCAAATTAGCCTGCAAGTTAAAAGTGCTTTAATAAGAATAACCACTTAGATGAATAAATCTGGTCATCTGACTGAAAGCAATCAGTTTGTTTGCTGCTTATATTATCCGGTAGGGATAGAGACCAGGAAATGAGAGAGTGCATGCAGTGGGAGACTGTGCTTAGTAATAATTCACCACTTAGCTCAAAACTGAACTGAGAAAGTTTGGTGAACTGTGAATCTAAACGTTAAATTCCTTCACGGGGGACGGATAAAAGCCTTTCTGTATTATTAACTAGGTTCATTTAAGTGACGTCTTTATTATTACCCTCAAATGTTAATTATGTCGTTTTAGTTATTCTTTGTAAATTTAATTATCCTAATTAAATGTCTGTCTTGTGCCAACCTCGTAGTTGATTTGTTTATTTTGAGTGTGATATTTTATATTTTGTGAAAACACAAATTTCTCCGTGCCACCTGACTCCGGAGTAAGTTGCTCTTCCAACTAAGCTACACGGACGGAATGTATTGGTGCAGATTTGTCATCTAGACGCGTGCGCTACCTCTGTAATACGTTACATCATCTCCCTGTTAATGTTTTGCTTCTTTTTGAAGCGAAGAACGAATTTTCATTAATTCTAAACAATGTGTGGAACGAACATCACACATTTTTCGAAGAACCCAACTGCCAGTACATCCTTTTTTACGTTCGGGCGTAAATGTGAAATCCCAAGTTCGTCCGTGACGAGAATCGAATCGCGCCCTCGCACACCGGAGTAAGTTGCTCTCCCAACTAAGCCACACGGACGGAATGCACCGCTGCAGACTTGTCGCCTTGACACGTGATTCACCTTTGTAGTGTAGTACGTCACATGACCATATTTAAATCGTCTTCGGTGCCGTCCTGTTTTTTTTTATTGTTGTCCACAAACTCTCTCTCCTCTTTTCTTCTTAGTATCATTCATCAAACTCATATACTATAGAACTTAATTCTTTGAAATCGGTTAACCACTCCCTATTAAAAGAGGAATGTAATAACGTGAAAATTGCAGCTTCTTCTAAGAACTTGGCCATTAAACAGAAACACCGAATCCTGGCCTCTTCCCTCCGGAGTAAGTTGCTCTCCCAACTAAGCTACACGGATGTAATATATCGCTGCAGACTTGTTGTTTTGACACGTGCTTTACCTCCGCAGTACGCCATAATTTATTGGTAGAAATTTTAGGTTGAACTCTCGCTTAATCCGTAAGGTCTCGGGATTAAACGAACCTTCCAATTATTACTTCTGTTTTGTAAATCCTAATGCTTACTTCCAGGACCTCATTCAATATTCGTCCCGCTACTTATTTAAATTCTTAAAGTGGTAATTTGTGGGAGGTGTCAGCCCCCTCCCCCGGAGAGGTAACAATATTAATAGGTTGCGCTAAAATTGTTTGAGATGCACCTCCGAAGTCTGACGTGTATGATTTATCTGCATTTGCAGATGGGTTTGTTTACGACTAACCAAAGGTGACCTTTGCATGTTTCAACTACGCACCAAAAAAGTCTACAAAGTGAGGATAATTACCGTCGAGACACGTTGACACATTTATTCATTAAAAACATTAAAACACACAAGTACTTTCGGAAAACTCAACTTCTTCCCATCATCAGGTGTAAAAAAGGTTGTTAAAAGCTACATGATATTTCTAAGTTAAAACCACACGGCATGTAAGAGACAGATGACACTACTTGAAAGACAACATAACATACACAGACGCCATAACAAACTTACAGTTAAGGCAAGGAGGTTATATTGCTGGAGACACCACTGGCTCTGCCGCCATAGGTCACAGCTAATCTGTGATGTGACGTCACAAGCAGGCAAAAAATGAACTAAATTATACCGTTGATGAAACAGTAAGCTTGTGTATCATTGATAAAGATTATTGAATTACTCATTTTATCTGTTTATACGCTTAGAAGCTTTTGTTCCATTGGTTTCCAAGCGTCTTCTCTTCTGCGGCTGCGTCGTGCCTGCTCATGACGTAATTTGCAGCACAGACTGTGACTTATGGCGGCCAATGCTGCGTGGATAGGAGTGGTGTCTCCAGTAATATAACCTCCTTGAGTTAAGAATGAAAAGACAGGCACGGTTAACAAGCTAGACGTCAGGAGATCTCATGAAGTTAAATGCTGTGATTATGCCGTCAGATTACGCTGGAGATGTTGAGTATAGTTTATGAGCTATAACAAAGGTCTGGGTAGACTAACCCGGTAACCATGGTTGCAGCAAGAATTCGACAGTCTGTGAATAACGACAGTTTCCCCCATCTCAACAACCATTCGTTTCCATAACTCGAAATAAGTTTGACATCAGAACAGATGGGTGTTAGATTCTTCTTGAGGCAAGTTCTCGTGAGTGCTGTGTTACGAACTTGATTTCTCAAAGAGCGTTGATGTTCAGACAGTCTGTATTTCAGTCTTCTTTTAGTACTACCTACATAGTAGGTTGTATGTGATACAGGGGAACCAGAGTTAGAGTTATAACTCAAAGGAATGAGATAAACACCGGCCGAAGTTAAAATATTGTTACGTTCTTTATCACTCCTAATAAAAGTAAAAATATTTTCTGTATACGAAGACCTACACTGAAGAGCAATTGAATTAGAGACAGCTGGCGTTATGCAAATGTGGCGCTGCGGGTGGCCCTGTAAACGAAAACGACATGACGTATGCAGCGATCCGACAATATAAGGAGTGATGCGACATGTATCAGTAAGAGTCGGACGCAGTATGGGTAAGACGAAGGATCTAAGCGCATTTGATCGTGGGCAAATTGTCGGGACCCGACGAATGGGTCACTCCATCTCGGAAGTCGTGCAGGCACTGGGATTTACACGAGCCACTGTCTCACGGATGCACCGTGAGTACATTGAATCCGGTAACACCATCCCTGCAAGGGCCAACTGCCGTGGACAACAGCGTGTGGATGAGCGGGGTCATCGTCGGCTAGCTCGCATTGTAACAGCGGATAGACGGGCCACAGTACAAGAAATCACTCGGCAATTTAACGCTGGTGCACAAAAACGTGTAAGCAGCCACACCATCCAGAATCATCGCCTCGTTATGGGGTACAGAAGCCATCGTCCCACGAGGGTACCACTGCTGACCGCGCATCACAGGGTACAAAGATTAGCGTGGGCGCGGGAACATCGCCACTGGACCCTAGACATGTTGAAAAACGTTGCCTGGACTGATGAATCGAGATTCACGTTGGTACATGCATATGGCAGGATACGAGTACGGCGCAAACCACATGAAGCGATGGATCCTTCTTGCCAGCAGGGTACTCTTCAAGCTGGTGGGGGTGATATTCTCGTCTGGGGACTGCTTACGTGGACTGAAATGGGATCCCTGGTACGTGTGACATCGTCCCTCACAGGTCAACGTTACCGGGATATCCTGGATGACCATTTGCTCCCGTTTGTGCGTCTTCAACATCCCACTGGGGACCTCATCCTGCAACAAGACAATGCGCCGTGCCATCGATCCCAAATTGTATCCGAATGGTTGGCTGAACACTCCACCGACGTGACCTCGCTTCCTTGGCCAGCTAGGTCACATGCGTCAATCCCATCAATCACATCTGGGATGCCA
The DNA here is from genome assembly GCA_039090855.1 of Macrothele yani. NCBI lineage: Eukaryota > Metazoa > Arthropoda > Arachnida > Araneae > Macrothelidae > Macrothele > Macrothele yani. Next base: position 9,163,234 of record CM077005.1, read on the forward strand.
TCGTGAGAGAAGTTCGAGGCTCTGATCCCCCTCCATCAAATCTTCGTGAACTGTGGGAGCTTGTTCAAGAGTCGTGGATCCGTATGGCTTCCCAACACTTCCGGTGTCTTGTCGAGTCCATGCCGAGACGAATCGCCGCTGTCATCAGGGCGAAAGGTGGTGCTACACGTTACTAGACAGGTATATCTAATTCAATTGCTCTTCAGTGTATATTCATAGCATGTTTTGAATATGCACGTTGTATTAAATTGGTCAAAGTTGGTATATACTGAAGAGAGCCAATGTAAGTTCATGGTTTCTTGGTTCGAATCAAAGCTGAACGAAATGGATGATTACACCTAGAAGAGAGGTCATCGATCAGAGAAGGTGAGAAACCATTTTGAAGAGCAAGGTTTTTAACTATGGATAACTCCTGTTTCCTGAATTCTGTAGAAGAGGTGCACATGAAAGCACGTCTGACATAGAAGTGGAATGCCGCAGTTTTATGATGGGGTGGGTGAATTGAAGAATTAGGAATAACAATTGGGAAATCGGGAGTTTTCTGTTGTTTGAAAAGGAGATGGAGTTGAGTGATGAATATGTTTGCAAAAGTAAATCAAGCAATGGCAATCTGCCATCGGATTCGAGATCACAGGTGAAAGAGATGGTGGAATCCCTCCCATTATCTCCTTCACCTGTGATCTCGAATCCGATGGCAAATTGCACTTCTGACATATTCCACTTCTATGTCAGACGTGGTTTCATGTGTACCTCTTCTACAGAATTCAGGGAACAGGAGCTATCCATAGTTTAAAACCTTGCTCTTCAAAACGGTTTCTAACCCTCTCTCATTGTTAACCTCTGTTCTAGATTTTATCACCCATTTCGTTCAGCTCTGATTCGAACCAAAAAACCATGCACTTATATTGGCTCTCTTCCGTACATACCAACTTTGACCAATTTAATACTACGTGCATGTTTAAAACATGCTATGAATATAGGTCTTCGTACAGAAAATATTTGCTTTTATTAGGAGTGATAAAGAACGTAACAATATTTTAACTTCGGCCGGTGTTTATCTCATTCCTTTGAGTAATAACTCTAACTCTGGTTCCGCTGTATCACATACAACCTATTATGTAGGTAGCACTAAAAGAAGACTGAAATACAGACTGTCTGAACAACAACGCTCTTTGAGAAATTAAGTTCGTACCACAGCACTCACGAGAACTTTCCTCGACAAGTATCTAACACCCATCTGGTCTGATGTCAAACTTATCTGGTCTGATGTCGACCCGTTTGACCGCAAGAAATTCTCGAACCGGTGACCCTTGACCCCTTGCCACTTCTGGTGAGGAATGTGATTATCGCTGATGTGCGTTGCATGACAGCACAACTTTTTCTCGAGAATACTTTTCTTATTCTTTATCTCAAAGACTACAGTCTTGTGACGATTATATATAGATTAAGATAATCGTTTTATGGAAGGGAAAACATTCTGAAATTCCTGAATCAGTCAAACTTATAAATTCTATTGATAGTCACATTCAATTCAGCTACGAAACTAAAAATAACGGATGCCTACCATTCTTTGACGTCTTGGTAGCTCGCTTAAATGGATCTCTCGCAACCACAATTTATCGGAAGCCTTTCGCTATTTTTTCACCTCCACATGACAAGTCTAATCACCCTTATCAACAAAAACTCAGCGCCTTTTACAGTTGCGTATATCGCGCGATACATATATGTTCAGATAAAGACAGTTTGGAAAAAGAACTTTATTTCCTTAAACGTGTTGCAGTACAGCGAGGATACAACCGTTCCATTATAGACAAGGCTCTAACAAAATTCCGAAGCCCATCTCCACATTATCTCCTGTGATGCGCCCATTGCAAGAGAATTTTGCCATTATTCCATTTTCCCGTGACATTGCCTTCAAAATTACAAAAATTTTCAAAACCTTTAATTTTAAGGTGATTTTTAAACCCATAAACAAAATGAGATTTTTAGGATCAAAGGACTACGTTGAAGACAAAAACTCGTTGGGAATTTATCAAATTCCATGTGAATGTGGCGCTTCGTACATAGGACAGACCCGTAGAGCCTTGCGTTTTCGATTGAAGGAGCACAAGACCTACATTCGGAATTGTGACCTAAAGAAGTCATCGATGGCTAAACACTGTTACGAAAAGGACCACAAATTTCTCTTTGAGGAAGTAAAACTTATTGACAAGCCAGATTCAACCACCAAACTTAATATTTTGGAAGCTTTCCATATACATCAGAAGTTTTTGCAACTTGTTAATGACATGGCATCCACGCCATTTCTATCAAACGCGTGGAAGCATCTAACCAAAACACGTGACTGTAAACACCATTTATTATGTCATATACAATTTGAATATTTATGTGCCATTCGTCCTGATGAAGCTAGGTCAATGCCCAGCGAAACCATGGTCGGCTTGAAAAAATAAACATTTGTGACAACTACGTTGTATTATCTTAATCTATATACTTATCTTATGATATACAATTTTAAGCGTATTTGCTATTCATACTTATAACACATGTTTTAGGCATTCTTATAGGTTAAAATGATACAAATGTTTAATGTTTACATTAGTTTTTACACTGACGGAAAAAAAATCACAACACCACGAAAAAATAGTTGTAAAGGAATGAAATGGCGGCAATACATTCGTATAGGTAACATATTTAATCGATTAAGGTTTCAAGATCACAGCTTATTGTAAGCGCGAGAAGAGCCATTTTAAATGTGAAATGCTGGTACATTAATAACAGGTGTAACCGCCAGAATGTTGAATGCAAGCACGCAAACGTTCATGCATTGTGTCGTACAGGTGCTGGATGTCAGTTTGTGGAATGGAGTTCCATGCCTGTTGCACTTAGTCGGTCAATACAGGGACGGTTAATGCTGGTTCGGGGTGACGCTGGAGTTGTCGACCAAGGATGTCCCATACGTGCTCGATTGGTGAAAGATCTGGTGATCTAGAAGGCCACGGCAACATGTCGACACTCTGTAAAGCATGTTGGGTTACAACAGCGGTATGCGGGCGAGCGTTATCCTGTTGGAAAACACCCCTGGAATGCTGTTCATGAATGGCAGCACAACAGGTTGAATCAGCAGACCGACGTACAACTGTGCCGTCAGGGTGCGTGGGATAACCACGAGAGTGCTCCTGCTGTCATAGGAAATTGCTCCCCAGACCATAACTCCAGGTGTAGGTCCAGTGTGTCTCGGCCGCAGACAGGTTGGTTGCAGGCGCTCACCTGGCCTCCTTCTTATCAACACACGGCCATCACTGGCACCCAGGCAGAACCGGCTTTCATCAGAAAACACAACAGATCTCCACTCCGTCCTCCAATGAGCTCTAGCTTGACACCACTGATGTCGCAAACGGCAGTGGTTTGGAGTAAGTGGAATGCACGCTACAGGGCGTCTGGCTCGGAGCTGTCCTTCAAGTAACCGATTTGTAACAGTTCTTTGTGCCACTGTGGTGGCAACTGCAGCTCGAATTGCTGCCGCAGGCGCGGTACGATGCGCCACGGCCATACGCCGTACACGGCTGTCTTCCCTCTCAGTAGTGCCACGTGGCAGGCCGGAACCCGGTCTTCTTGAGGCAGTACCTTCCCTTGACCACCGCTGCCAACAATCATGCACAGTGGCTACATTCCTGCCAAGTCTTTCTGCAATATTGCGGAAAGAAAATCCACCTTCTCGTAGCCCTATTACACGACTTCGTTCAAACTCCGTGAGCTGTTGATAATGGCTTCTTAGTCTTCTTAAAGGCATTCTTGACTAACATCAACACACTACGTCGAATCTCAACGATAACTAACGCTCACGGACGTTACAGCACGTATTTACAGCAAACCTGCTTTGCATGTTCCGAGGGGCGCTACTAGTGCCACATGTATGTGCCGAGCGCGAAATTTGCATAGACGTCATCTTACAGATGTACTCTCACCGCCTACCAACTGTCGTTTATCTAACACAACCCCTTCTTGGTGTTGGGATTTTTTTCCCGTCAGTGTATATTGGCACCGATCTTACTCAGACTTCCGGTTCACCGTTTCCGACCGTCAGAGCGATGGACGGTGCTCTTTCAATTTCGTTTAAACATGGCGTCTTCGCAAGCACTCTACCTATTTCTGTCTTGTTAGTATTATTACTACTTACCCAAAATATGCATATCTTAATATACCATTATTACGTACATATTTTCTTGTGAATAACTGCAATACGGTTTTGTTTTGACTTACAGTTTTTACGCATTTGCGTGATAACGTAAAACGAGAAATGACCTGATTTTGGCCATGCGATGTGCACTTGCAATCACAATTTGGAAATCGAAGCATTGTATTTCCACATTTAACAATGTTTCGGATTTAACATGAATTTTTGGTGTTCTCTACGACTGCATCAGGTTAACTGTTGAAGGAAAATGTTTCGGAATGTTAATGTCGTAACAATGAATTCTGAAATAGCAATGTGGCTTTCTTTTTGTTGTCGAAAGGATAAATAGACCCAATCAGTATGCGCTGGAACAAATGATATCTGTTTCTACCTGATGATAAGCGTTTTTCATTCTAAGAAGATTCCCAGTGTTATTGAGAGTAGATTCCAGGCTATATCACACAAGAAATGGGTGGAGGTTATACATAATCTTTTGAAGGATGAAACAATTAGAAATGCGAACATAAGTTTCTATAGAACTATTTGCTATTTCAGTGGTCCGAGCGCTGGTTTCTGATGCAGGGTCCGGGTTCGAATCTCGCCCGGTGAGCAGTGGATTTTGTGTTTTGACGTAGAACTACGTCTTATGTTACGATACACATTAGCGCTGGACACAACTATAACATTAACGCTGACCGATTTCAACTCGCAATTACAAAACATTAACGCTGACCAATTTCAACTCGCAAATACTCCGGGGTTATCGGGAGCATGGTAACGGCGCTATTATCGTTTGATAGCGCATAGATGACATTTAGTGACAACTTTAAGTGGTGGAGATGGCGGATCAATGGCATTTCGTGGCAGCGCGCCGAAATGGATGGTCATTTTTGCGCTCTGCGTCACGAGTATACTTTTGTTTCGTTTTTACTTCTGAACTAAAGATGATTGAACATTGATTTTGGTATGTAATTAATGTTGGCTTGTTACACACCCAAGTTGGCACAGGTGTTCAGTGACCTAGACGCGTTACGTTTGAGGGACCTACCGATCATACTTACCGAAGATTTCAATATAGACATCAGCAAATAGGACAACCTATGGTTTCTTGAGTTTATGCACTCAGAGTTCCAGATGAACCTAGCGAATGATCCGGATCATCACACAACACTAGACAGCACGATTATCGATGCGATATTCACACGCGGCATACAACTGTTCCATATATAGTTAACTATGTTTCTTATTTCTCGTATCATCGATCACTGTTTGCCATAACTCACAGCCCATCGACTTCAAGCTCAGCAACATCAGATTGTGAGTTTTTCGCGTCATTTTGTTTCTTTCCAAAACAGTAGGAGATGCTTCATTTCTTTTGTGCTTGTTTTACCTTGTGGGTTTTAAATAGAGCTGGCCGAAACTCATTTATGAAGATAACGACCTTAGTTGAAGAAAAGGCGAATTAAATTCTCCTAATAGCATTTAATATTTTTGTATTTCCTTTATTTTACATTCTGCTACCTTTTCCCTTACATTCTTACCCTTATTTTGTTTGTCCAGTTTATAGAATATAGTGCGTAAGGTACATTTCTTTGTTGTCTCTTAAAATGGACATAGAAGGTTCCTCCCTGTTTCAGTGGTTACGGAACACGGAAAAATCTGCAACCGGTATTAACGGGTTGTACGAAATGTATTCCGATTTGTGAGCCCGAAAGGATATTGCTTTAAGAAACTAATGAAGTCTACAGATGATCGATCACGAATATAGCTGGATAGATTTTGATTCCCAGATAAAGTTTTTACTTTGGCTTTAGGGTGCCTCAGACAATCACACTAAATATTTCTTTCAGATATGATTAAAAGTTTAATTGCTATTATTTTCTTTAAAATTCACTTCTTTTCTTTATTCCCTTCCGATAACTCTCCATCTTTGATCATATTATTGGCCAAATTTTCTGAAATAATTCTCATGTGTAAAGGCACAAAATTATTTTTGAATAAAAAAATTTAACTTGTGAAACTTACAGTATTAAGGGAAATATTGCGTCAAGGCAAATCAGATCGCGAAACGCCGCAGACCGGAAACCGGTCAGTGCCAACCGCTACAAGGACACACTGGACATGCTGCATAAAACCATCAAAAATAAGCGATCTGGCATGTTTTCGCGTGGTGTGATTCTGTTGCACAACAAGGCTCGTCCGCATGCTGCGAATATTGTGCAGGATGCGTCAGCACGGAAAGAGTGGGAGGTTCTGCACCACCAAGCCCATAGCCCCGATCTGTCACCATGTGACTTTCTTTGTGCGGACCCTTAAAAAAAGCTCTAATGGGACAACGATTCCCCTCCGATGCAGACGTCATGACAGCGGTAACCAAATGGTTCAAGGAACAACCAAAGTTCTTCTTCGCGGATGGAATACGTCGTCTCCCCAAGCAGTGTGGTGCGTGTCTGAATGCCTACGGCGACTTCTTCAAACGAACACTTGTGCATTCTTGCTTCCTTATATATTGCTTTGTTTAATTCTGCCACACCAACGCATGTACCTTTTCGTTCGTCTTAATAAAGCCACTCGAACGGGTTTCATTTGATCGTGTATTAATAAAGCCACGAACTGGTTTCATTTGATCGCGTATTAATAAAGCCACGAACTGGTTTCATTGATGTGACTTTTGCGGTTCATTTTTTTTATTTTCAAGTAACGCTTGTGATTCATTTTCTTTTATTTTCAAGTGCTTTTGCGGTTCATTTTCTTTTGTTTTCAAGTGACTTTTGCGGTTCATTTTTTTTATTTTCAAGTGACTTTTGCGGTTCATTTTTTTTTATTTTCAAGTGACTTTTGCGGTTCATTTTTTTTTATTTTCAAGTAACGCTTGTGATTCATTTTCTTTTATTTTCAAGTGCTTTTGCGGTTCATTTTTTTTATTTTCAAGTAACGCTTGTGATTCATTTTCTTTTATTTTCAAGTGACTTTTGCGGTTCATTTTCTTTTGTTTTCAAGTAACGCTTGTGATTCATTTTCTTTTATTTTCAAGTGACTTTTGCGGTTCATTTTTTTTATATTCAAGTAACGCTTGTGATTCATTTTCTTTTATTTTCAAGTGACTTTTGCGGTTCATTTTCTTTTGTTTTCAAGTGACTTTTGCGGTTCATTTTTTTATTTTCAAGTGACTTTTGCGGTTCATTTTTTTATTTTCAAGTAACGCTTGTGATTCATTTTCTTTCATTTTCAAGTGCTTTTGCGGTTCATTTTTGTTATTTTCAAGTAACACTTGTGATTCATTTTCTTTTATTTTCAAGTGCTTTTGCGGTTTATTTTTTTATTTTCAAGTAACGCTTGTGATTCATTTTCTTTTATTTTCAAGTGACTTTTGCGGTTCATTTTTTTTTTCAAAAGAGACGATTGCTTCATATTTTCTTGCTTGCTTCACCTCATGGGTTTTGAAAAGAACTGGTCGAAATCCATCCACGAAGGTAAAGACTTCAGTTGAAGAAAAGACAACTTAAATATCCCCAATTGAAACAATTTTTTCATACCTTTCTCTTTCCTTTATTTTACCTTCTGTTACGTTTTTTTTAAGTATTATGTTTATCCAGTTTATAGAATATAGTGCGTAAGGTACATTTCCTTGTTGTCACTTAAATGGACATCGAAGGTTTTTCCCTTGTCAAAAGGGATGAGTCTGCAACTGGAATTTACGGGTTGTAAGGAATGTATGCTGATCAAGTGAACCCGACAGGGTTGTAAGAAGATCAATGAGTACACAGATCGCCGATCATGAACAAAGCTGGATAGGCTTTAGATTCTCTTATTAGTTCCTTTCTTTAGCTTTAGGTACCTCAGATAAGCGCATTTAATTATTTCTTTCGGAAGTTATTGAAGTTACTTTCTCCCTTTAAATTTAAACTTCTTATTTCCTTCAGCTAAGTTTGACTTCAATTTCTATCTCTCTCCCTCTCTCTCTCTCTCTCTCTCTCTCTCTCTCTCTGTCAGAGTTATTTAATTTCTTTAATCTCTTTCGTACCCTTTCCATCTTCGAACACAGGCCAACTTTTCTGAAATAATTCTCAAGCGTAACAGCACGAAATTATTCCTGAAGAAAAGCATTCAACTTATGAAGCTCGGAGTATTGACAGAAATAGTACTAAAACTGTAGTCCACATTCCAAACATTAATAAAATTAGAATAATATAGATCATATGATGGGCTTGAAATTTCTAGAGGAGAGAAAAAGCAGATTTTTGTAAATAAGGGGGTACGTAAGTAACTTTGAGTAAAAAAACCTTGTTTCTGTGAATAGGGGTTAAGCCATGTGGACTGCAGAAAAAGGAACATTAGAAGCTTTACAATTTTTTGCTAACTAAACTCGATAACGAAAAGCTTAGTTCGAAATTTTTTGACCAGAAATACAACGGCCGTTCCATAAAAACAGAGAGTAAAATCACACAGTATGAAGAAATATAGGTAAAGCAAAATACATGTTATTTTTTCTCAAATTATCTTCCCTCGGATGATATGAAACTGTCCCATCGTTCAGTCCACTTTTCTAAGCATGTGTCGAAGGCATTTTGTGGAAACTGCTTTAGCCACCCCTGTACGGCTTGAATAACGTCAGCACTGTGTTGAATGTTGCGCCAAGGAACTTCTCCTTCATTGTTGGAAACAACCAGAAATCACACGGGGCGACGTCAGGACTGTAGGCAGGCTGTGGCATGATTTCAATACTGCATTTCGTGCAAAACTGTTGATCACAAGCAGCCACACGTGGGCGGGCGTTATCATGGTGTAGGGTCCACTTGCCCACCAGTTCCGGTCGCTTAACCGATATGTGTCGTCGGAGACGCTTCAAGACTGAAATGTAATACTCAGCATTGATAGTAATTTGTGGAGGAACGGTATGATAGACTACACCTTTATGATCAAAGAAAATTATCATGATCACCTTCCCAGCTGATTTGGTTTGGTGGACTTTTTCGGAGGAGACGAGCCTGTGTGTTTCGAAAGACATGTTGCCCGCTTTGTGAGGGTGTCGCAATAGTGGACCCATGTTTCATCGGCAGTTATTACTGTGTTTAGAAAGTTTGGATCCTTTGCAATAATTTGTTTGCATTCATGACACACCTGAACTTTGGCTAACAATTGTTCTCTCGTCAGGTGATGATCTGGAGCACACACGATGCATCAGTAATTTGTCGCGTAGAATGCGGAATGCCGACGTTTTTGAAACATTAGTTGACGACGCTATGTCTTCACACGTCATTCGTCGATGTGCTTGCAAGATTTCCCAAACAGTGTTAACAATACGCTCTGTACCAACACTTTCAGGTCGACTAGGCCTAGGAGCGAGTTCTGCCAACAAACGCTCTCTTTGAAATCATAGTGCCACCTAAAAATTGTTGACTCACCCGAACATTTATCTTCGTAAGCTTTTTTCTTTAAATCATCTGTTTCCGCAACCGTTTTACCCAAACGATAGCAAAATTTTATATCACAAAGTATTTCAATTCTTAACTCTGAATCACTCACTTCCATAGCTGTATGGCGAAATGCAGACGTACCTCAGACAACTGCGCAATAACAAAACTAGAGTCGTTTACTACGGCTAAACTATTGCCACAGGGTACTTCCTTAATTCAGTTAGTCGTCTGCATAGTTATTTTCCCCCTACGCACTGTTGCCAACTCAAAAAATACTGTCAGATTTCATGGAACGGCCTTTGTAGAAACTGAGGAGTTTTCACTACTTGAAATGGTTGACTAGTTTTTTGTAGTTTGTCCATTACAAAAAACAAACCTTCTTAGAGATTATTCCTCATCATATTCTTGGCTTCATAATTTCAAGGCGTTGGTTTCCTAAGGTTCTTTTGCACTTTGCAAGTAGACACAACCCTTGTTTTCAAGAATGTTGCAGATGAGAGCAACTAGGATAAATTTTGTAACGCCATGCCTAAAAGTAAGTTGTATAAAAATTTGGAGTTCTAATCCTGTTATATCTTGTTAACAGTGGTTGTGCGTGGTCGTACTTCATATGATTTTGAAATCAGCAAATATGTGTGTAGGATATGTAAACAAAGAACATTTTTACCTTGTCATTGCTTTTTCCATCACGTTTCCTAACTCTCCTCCCGGCAGTAAAATATTTGCTGATCGTGCAGCAGTAACACACATTAAAAAAAAGACCGTTTCTATCGTCCCGGAGCGGGAATCGATCGAACTCGTATGTTATTATTTCGTTCCGAGTATGCTGCAAATACAACACATTCCCAGGCAACTGAAGAATCTGAACAAACATCCACTTCGTGGTATCAGACCACATTGAAAGTAATCATATCCATGAGCAGGAAGTTATATACGGCTTTTCTGTGTCAGAAATAACGAGGCGCTGTTTCCGGACAGTTGCCAGATACAGAACTTGGGAGCGGCGACAGATGATTGCAGTGAGGCAAAAGACAAAGATCAGACGTTTTATTACTACCCAACAAAACAGTCTTGCTGGGCCAGCACTGGGCCATTGCTGGCAGCCAGCACTGCCAGCAATGGCCCAGCACTATGTTGCCGCTGCCGAACCGTCAATAAAATGTCCGGGCGGCCAACAAAAGCGCCAGCAGTTGGAACCCCATCAGTTGTCATATGCCACAACAGGGCCATCAGTGGTCCATTACAGGCAGTAGCTGCCACAAGTGGCCCTTCAAGCACGTGCCAGAAATGATGGCTAGCCTAATGTGGTCCGCTAGTGTGCCGTTAGTGGCAGTGAGCAACCAAGTGACGTAACTGGTGACTTGCCGAATCTTGTCCGCCAATTTCCAAGTAGTAGCCACAATAATAATAAAAAGCCAGGATAACCGCAGTTTCCCAAAGCTACAATTTCTTTTTCCCTTACGAAGCTTGTGAATTAACGCACTGCTCTGGGAAAATTTTATCAACAGACCAGAAGAACGCCCGTTTGCATCTGACTAGATTTGAACCAGGGCCGTTGGCGTGGCAGCTGAACTCTCTACCGACCGGACTAATTTGCCACGCTTGAGCATATGCTTAAAGCTGTCTGTTTGGTATGCAATGTGTAATCGAATGCTTCCCTCTTTCATTTTACAATATTGCGAGGTATTTTCCATAAAAGTCAGTTTTTTTTGTTTTTATTCCAGGTTTAACGACCACCGTGAGCAACTCAATGGGCTATAAGCAGTCGCCCGTCCTTAATTTGGGGCCACTGGTTCCAGGGAAGGGAGAGAGCCAGTGCCGTAAGACAAACACAACATCCATGCCTGACCGGGATTCGAACCCGGACCCCTTACAGACGAATGATCAGAGGCCAGCGCCTTAGACCACTGCGCCACCGGGGCGGCAAAGTCAGTTTCATATAATTGATAAATTAATTTTTTTCAACGTAACGATAGTTGTTTTTTTTTACCTTAAGGGAACTTCACTCATTTTCAAGGCGTGTACATAATTAGAGACGTGCCGCCCCGGTGGCGCAGTGGTCTAAGGCGCTGGCCTCTGATCATTCGCCCGTAAGGGGTCCGGGTTCGAATCCCGGTGAGGCATGGATGTTGTGTTTGTCTTACGGCACTGGCTCTCTCCCTTCCCTGGAACCAGTGACCCTAAATTAGGGACGGGCGACTGCTTATAGCCCATTGAGTTGCTCACGGTGGTCGTTAAACCTTCAATAAAAAAAATAATAATAAATTAGAGACGCTTTCCAAAGTTTTGTACTGCCCTTGCCGTCTTGAAAAGAGATTGTTGAATAAATATATATTTACCCGGGTTCATGTCACATTCTGTTACATTTTTAACGTTGTGTCTTTCCTTTCCGTTGGCCGAAGCTACATTTGTTTTAAAGAGTAAAAGATATTTTATTTTACTTCTCGTTATTTTTAGAAGCGAATTCCTCCCAGTCTTGTGTATTCAACCCATGGATGAGTACACCACATAGCGTTGCTCTTTTTTTCTTTCAAATAATTAATAAATATTGTACGCGTATAATTCTTTTTTTTTTTTTTTCAACAAACTTTGTTTTAATGGTTTTCCAGGATATTTGTTTCAAGCGGTTTCAAATTTTTTCTTGTTATTCATCTACTCCATTCCATGAATTGTTATTCATGGGAATGGAGTGGGTGTATTTAATGGCTGTAATCTAGTATTTCACGGCTTAATCTGATATCTTCGTCGACGTAAAATTTCATTAGGAAATTAATTCGCCTCTCCACATATGGATTTTTTCTTAACATCCACTAAAATAACACGATGGCGATAGCGTCGTCTTCAACTAACTGGTATCATGAGAGACACAGCAAGTATTGCTTCTGCGCATGCGCAGTCCCGTTGCTTCCACCTGCTGTTGGGGGTTGCATTGGTTGCCAGCAACGGGCCACTAGTGGCACTTGCTTGGAGGCCCACAATTTACGGCGATGCTGCAGGGCCATCAATGGCTCGCCAACTGATAGCGCTGCCACCAACGAACCGCTACCGGGCCGTGAGCGGCAGATTTCAGCCAGCAGTGACCCATCACTGCCAGCTGGTGGCCAGCAGTTTCCCAGCACTTGCGTTTTTGCTGGGTAAGCACATCGGACAAAAAATTAGTCACCATTGGGAAAACTCACCTAATAACGAGGGAAGGCACCTGTGCCTTGATAACAGCATGAATCCGGTGTAGTAGAGACTAAACGAGGTTGTGGATGTATTGAACGTCGATTTGCAGTCACTCGTGCGTCAAGTGGTCCCGAAGTTCCACCAGATTACGTGGGTGTCTATTCCGGCGTTTCACCTTCTCTTTCAAATGATCCCATAGATTTTCAATAGGATTTCAATCTGGGGATTTGGCGGGCCAGTCGAGGCGAGATAGTGTTGCTGATTGTTCGTCGTGACAGTCAGACACAGTTTTATTCATTTGCACATGGCAATTGTCGTCTTGGAAGAAAGGAGTGGCAATGTGATGCTGCGCCTGAAGATGTAGGGCAAAAGGCAACACTTAGTCATTCAGAAGGCGGAGGTACGCATACAGGCTCAAATCCATCGTCACTGCAACGAGAGAGCCCGTTTCGTGATACGAAAAACATCCCCAAAACATCACAGAACCTCCTCCAGCTTGAACAACACCTTCTACACAATCAGGATTAAAGGCTTCATTGTGCCTGTGATGCACTCGTCGCCTCCCATTATTGGAGTAGAAACAAAAATGAGACTCATCAGACCAAATTACTTGTTTCCAGTCCTCCAGAGTAAAGTTTTGGTGCCTCTGAGCCCATTGATAATGTGCGACTTTGTGACTTGCTCTTAAAAGAGGCCTCTTCCGTGCTACTCTGCTCCAGATGTCCATCGCATACAGTTCTCGTCGTAATGTCCTTTCGGAATTGGTTGGAGTGGACTTTCAATGACTGTTTGGAGCAGTTGTTGCCTGGTTTGAAACCGATTTGCAGTTACTAGGCGTGAAACATGGGGGCGGTCCTTGTTGGTGAGAATCGTTTTCCGGCCACAGTTACGTCGCCGATTTTCAGTTGACTGCGAGCTGCACTACTGTTTGTAGCCTAGCAGGACAGCACGCTTCCGCACACCAACAAATTGGGCGACTTCATTCACTTTGTGTCCGTGGGCACGGCCAAACACGATGGCTCCTTTTTGCCACTCAGTAACGTGTGTCTTACGACACATATTGCAGACTAAATTCAACACACACACGTTACTCTTCACCACTGCAAGAGACAGAAATGATTATTTAGACCACGTTAATGCTATTTATCTCTCAACATCGCTGTCACGATGCCCTCTGTTGAACCGGTAACTTTGTACTGTCATTTCTGTTAAGGGTGACTAATTTTTTCTCCGGTGTGCTTATGTACAGTATATAATAGTTGGGACGGGCAGAAAAGAAACACAAGTCTGGCGGCACCTCGGTAGCTACGGGCCTGAGAGGGGGGAAGAACTCGCGAGCGAGAGAGAGAGAGAACTCGCTCTGAATTACCATTTTGTTTATTTCAGAAGATAATATATCCATGTAATGTAATTGCAAAGTTGAAAAAAGTGAAAGGTACAAAGGTTCATATCGGAGCAGATATTATTCAGGCATACACGCACTTATTTCCTTTCAAAACTTTTCCTAGCTGTCACCTCCTTTATTTTATTTTTATTTCTCTTTTAACATTAACATTAATAACTTGATTGAAGTTCCTTCATGCCAGCTGATGCGTTATCTGAGAATTCAGCAAAACAATGTGGTCCGCTGTCTCCTTTAACTGGAGTGTTCGGAAAACCTTCACGCTGAACACCTTTGTTATCTGAAAGAAGAGAAAAGCAGAACGAAATTATTCCAGGTAGATTACATAAATAAGGGTATTTTGCATAATAAGCTCTAAGCCACAGGAAAACTATATATTTTGAAAAGGAATATGCTTTAAAAAGAAACTTTATATACTTGAAAAAGAAACGGTATATAAATAGCCTTCGTTATAAATGACATCGAAAGGAAGGCACCTTTTTCAATAAGATACGTAGAAGCAATTACACGCAATAAAATATATTTTGAATTCGATGTTATCTGCATTTACGCCCTCTAGCGGCAAAGTTGTGCATAGGAAAAAAACCGGAACGCAACGATCATCATTCACACATTTCAAGTCTCCCAATGCAAAAAAATTTTTCAAATCATACTAATTGTTCCAGAGATATGATGTTCACAGGCGGACGGACGGACTAATCGATAACATAAGCACGATCTTTTTCACAAAATACATGCTAAAAACATGTTCATTGCGCACCAGATCTTTGATCGTGGGGAATAATACGCATGCGAGCCAATTGAAAAAAAATCATGCTTACTAACTTCAAGAAATTTTAATGTGTATAAAAAAAATAGAAGTACATATCTCCAAAGATTCTGAGATTTCTTGAAACCTTTCTTTAATTTCGACTTCGGGCGGCAATATGTCTTGTCAAATGCCAATTTGGCTATTTGCTCCACGGCCGCCGATTTGGATAAAAAAGACGCTGTGCTTGAGATATACACTATCTACCAACAAGTAATTAGACACCTGTGATAGCAAAGGAAAACGAAGTTTATTCACCTTCAACAGTTGGTGGAGCCTCCACGAGCAGCGATTACAGTTGCGACCCTCCGGGGCATACTCTCAACCAGGCGTTGTACGACGGCTAGCGGTATTTTCTTCCACTCGGCTTGGAGAAGACAGATCAGTTCCTTCACCGATTTCGGACGGTGGAGGCACCCATTAAATCGACGCTCCAACTCGTTCCAGAGGTACTCGATAGGGTTAAGGTCCGGGCTCTGCGCAGGCCTGTCCATTGGATTAACCCCATTGTCACCATACCAAGCCATGGTGGACCTCGCAACATGACAGGTGGCATTTTATCTTGAAAGTAACATGGCTCCACCCCGTAAAACTTCCAGAACGTAGGAAGCGCATGGTCATCCAAAATGGTTCAGTAGGTCTCAGCGTTGAGTCTATCAGGAATTACGACCAAGGGTCCCGTGCCATACCAGGAGAAACACCTCCATAGCATAATTCCCCCGCCGCCAAACTTCACACTTGGCGCAATACATTCCGGCAGGAGGCGTTCTCCAGGCAGACGTCAAACCCAGACCCTGCCATCCGAACGGTAGAGGGTGAACCTTGATTCATCGCTCCTGAGAACCTGTTTCCACTGTTCAACGGTTCGCTGTCGACGTTCTTTGAACCACGTTATCCGAGCAGTGCTATTGGACTTGGTGATCAAAGGCTTGTGGGCGGCAGCACGTCCATGATAACCGAGCAGATGGGCTTCCTTACGGATGGTATTCATCGAAAGAACACTCACGGGTGCCTGTTGAAACTCCTCGCGGATGTGGCCCATTGATTTGGTGCGGTTATTCTGAATTTCTCTGGCCAGCACCCGTCGGTCTCTAACTCACAGTTTTGTGGGTCTGCCGGGTCGGGGCACATTCCGACAGTCACCTCTCAGCTTCCACTTGCCAATCACGTAGGCCACTGTCGATTTTTGGCACTTCAACTCGCTGGATATGTCACGTATGGATCGGCCATTTCTGTGATACCCGACGATTACACCTTTCTCAAAATCAGAGAGCTCCGAACTGCGCTGCATCTTGCATGCAACTGGTTGCGTTGTTGTTTCCCATACGATATTTAACGGCGGCGGCCGTGACGTGTATCAGGACCGCAGATATCGTCGATTGAAGGGGTGTCCAATTACTTCTTGGTAGATAGTGTGGTAGGGATTTGTCACCTACTTGAAAAAAAAATTAAAAAAAAAAAAAAGGCCTTAAATTTCCTCATTTACCTTCTGGAATTCATAAAGGTGTGAATTGTTCCTCGTAAAGTCAACCGTACATATCGGATTTTTATATCTAGGCAGAAATCAGTTCTTTGACGATGATCTGCATTTCGCAGGTAATAAATTTTCAAAGCTATCTAAACTGTGACCTTTTATTTCCCGATTTATACGAAAAAGAAACTATCTGAAGATGAACATATCAGCATCCCATATACCGCTGTAAGTAGGCGAGAGGATGGGCACAGTTTCCCCTCTTGCGTCCACTTAAGATTTTACAGGGAAGAACCGAGAAAATTACATTGAATGTTTTTTGATATGAAAAGAAGTTTATTAGACGCTCCGCTGCCGCAGAGACCCAAGCGCTAGATTCTGATCATCTATCCTAGATACACTATATAGACAAAAGTCACAGGACACCGTTTCAAAAGCAAATGAACGGATCATCTGCGTTGTTAAGATGCGTGGTACAGCTGCAAAGTATAAAAACAAGCCTGCAGCTGACCGTGATCATATCGCACTGTGAGGTTGAGTGAAAATGTCGCGACGGGAGAGAACTGACTTTGAGAAAGAAAAGATTGTTAGGTGTTATATTAGTGTGTTGTGCATAAGGGAAACCTAGAGGCGTTGAAACATACCCAAGTAAACTGTTTTGGATGTGCTGAATACGGGGAACACACGTGACGTACCTGAAGCAGCAAAACGTACCGGCAGACCAAAGAAAATCAGTGATAGAGGACGTCGAAACCTCAGGAGAGTCGTTACAGCTAATCGACGGAGTACTTACACAAGACCTCAGTGTACAGGTGAATAAAAATGCTGGAACCTCGGTATGTACATGCACCATTCAAAGATAACTTCATTCCATGGGTTACCGGGGTCGTACGGCTGCTCATAAGCCTTCCATCTCTACTCGAAAGGGTCGTCTAGGATGGTGTAAAAAACATTTACCGTGGACCGTAGATCAATGGAAACGGGTCCTATGGACTGATGAATCCAGATACACGATCCATCAGTCTGATGGCCGTGTGTGGGTATGGCGGCAGCAGGGGAAAGCAATTTATCACAGTGTACTGTTCCTACGGTCAAGTTTGGAGCTGGCAGTGTACTCGTGTGGGGGTGTTTTTCGTGGTATGGCCCCTTCCCATTGGTTATCGTGGATCAACCTGTTAACCAGCACGTCTACTTCGATATTCTGGACAATTATGCCCTACCAACTCTGTGGCAATACTATGGAACCGAGCCTTGTTGGTACCAGTATGATAATGCACCGAGCCATAAAGCAAGGACTGTTGCGGCGTGGTTTGACGATAATTCCGTATCGTGTGTGGACTGTCCAGCACAAAGCCCTGATCTTAATCCCATAGAACACCTATGGGATGAATTAGAGCGCCGCATAAGGAGGGTAGAACCAAGGCCTACTACTAAGCAACAGTTAGGCGCAGCATTATGTACTGAATAGGAGCGCATACCTATCGCTGTGTTCCAAAACTTTGTCGAAAGCATGTCTCGATGGATCAGTGCATGCATTAAGGCCAAAGGTGGACCGACACGGTACTAATGTATGTCAATAAATGCTATGTTGTGTTTCTCTTCTAAGTGTCCGGTGACTTTTGTCAATATAGTGTATGTCTGGGCTCTTATCCTCGAGGGACGTAGATATTGTGTTTGTCTAACGGCACTGGCTCTCTCCCTTCCCTGGAAACAGTGGTCCAAAATCAGGGACGTGGGACTGCTTACAGCCCACAAGAGTTTTTCACGGTGGTCTTTAACCCCCAAACAAACCTATATTAACTACAGGCATTAAAACGAGCTGTATTACGAAAACTTTCAACGTCGGGTGTAAATACCAGGTAACGAAAGTAATGCAAAAGTGAGCATACCATTTTTATTAACTGAAAGAGGTCGTTCAAATTGCACATGTTGGTAGTAACTCTTTCTCTACACAAAGACACTACCCAACATAGTCTCGCAATGAATTTACGCCATCGTCGAACCCAACTCTCGAATCCTCCTTGAAAAACTTCAGGTGTGGAGTGTTGTGCCCACTTCTTCACAGCCACTTTCGCCTCGTCTGTGTCCTCAAATCGTTGTCCCAGGAGACTGTCCTTCACTGGACTAAACAGGTGGAAATCGGAGGGCGCCAGACCTAAGCTGTACGGTGGATGGGGGACCACCGACCAGCCTAATTTGCTGATCGCCTGATTTATTGCCAAAGATGCGTGTGGTCCTGCATTGTCATGGTGAATGTGGATCTTTTTCACATTTTTGTTCGGTCTCTTCTTCCTTATGGCTTCTCTAAGCTTCTTAAGTGTCTCAATGTACCGCACGCCGGTCACGGTACGACCACTCTCCATAAAATCAAGGAAAATGATACCCCTGTCATCCCAAAAAAACAGTCACCATGACTTTCTGTGCTGCTCGCTGGCTCTTGAACTTCTT
The DNA here is from genome assembly GCA_039090855.1 of Macrothele yani. NCBI lineage: Eukaryota > Metazoa > Arthropoda > Arachnida > Araneae > Macrothelidae > Macrothele > Macrothele yani. Next base: position 9,182,125 of record CM077005.1, read on the forward strand.
AGGCCTTGGTGAAGAGGTGTGACGCCGTTTCGTAGATTGATTCTTCGTTTACGGATCGTAAAGATACTCCCACTTTTCATCCCATGTCACCACATCGAAAAAAAAAGAACGTGTCTTTATTGGCTTGAAACGCGTCCAGCAGATCAGAGCAGACTTCCACCCTTCTCTCCTTCAAATCTGGTGTCAACCGCAGAGGTACCCACTTTGCACACACTTTCCGATACCATAAGTTTTCCATCATCTTCTGTATGGCATTGTGACGACAGTCCAGTTGTGCAACAAGCTCACGGAATGCGACTCGTCTCTCCGCGGGAATCAATTCATCCACTCGCTGACGATTCGTGTCAGTGGTCGCAGACGACAGCCTCCCACCGCGTGGTTTGCCTTCAATGCTGAGTTTCTCTTCTTTAAACTTCTACATCCATCTGTGCACATTGCCCTTGTGAATGGTGTCATCTGCGAAAACATTCTATAGCCTTCTGTGGATGTCGGACAGCCTGCCACCCTTCCTTTGTCAAGAACTCAATGACGACACATTGCTTCTGCTTTATTATTTACATGCAATGAAGAAGAAGGGTTACTACAGAGAAAGAGTTACTTTTCCAACATGTGCAGTTTGAACGACCTCTGTCAGTTAATAAAAACGTTATGTCCACTCTCGGTACAACTCTCGTAATCATCATCATCATCATCATTGTCAACCATTATCAATCCACTGCTGGACGAAGGTCTCCCCAAGTTTCCTCCACAACGGTCTGTCTTGTGCCAGTCTCCTCCATGTCACCCCTGCATACTTTCGAATTTCATCCACCCATCTCCCATGTGGTCTTCTTCTGGGTCTTTTCCTGTCTCTTGGAATCCAATCTAAAATTTCGGCTGTCCATCGATGATCTGTCCTTCTGGCAGTATGTCCAGCCCATTGCCATTTCAGGGATTTAACTCTGATCATGATGTCTTCCACTTTTGTCATTTTTCGGATCCACGAGTTCCTCTTCTTATCTCTCCTGGTTACACGAAGCATGCACCTCTCCATGCTTCTTTGAGTTGTCTGCAGTCTTTGTATGTCTCTTTTAGTTAAGGTCCACGTCTCTGCACCATACGTAAGCACTGGAAGGATGCATTGATCAAACACTTTTCTTTTAAGACATAATGGCATATTGCTCTTGAAAATTATGCTGTTTTTTCCAAAAGCTCTCCAGGCAAGTTTTGTACGCCGATTAATTTCTTCATCAATGTGACCCTCACTTGATATCTGCTGTCCAAGATAAACGTACGTGTCTGTTATCTCCAGCTTTTCTCCATCAATCAATAAATCTTCATTTCTTGTAAAAGCATTGAACATCACTTTTGTCTTCTGAAAGTTCATTTTTAATCCCACTTCTTTACTCTTGTCAGCAAGTTCCTGGACTCTCGTAATACGTATAACAATAATACACGAACACATTGTTATTACTTTATTATAGCAATATTATTATTACTTTTCTCAGTTTTGAAAGGCAAGCCCAGGAAGAGCTTCCCAGCGGATTATGGAAGCCGGGCGAATGTCGAATATTTTTTATTCGTGCCATTAAATGATCCAAATTTAGACTTATGCAAGTTTTCTGCCATACGAAAAGTGCCTATTTTTTCACTCACACGGAAAACATTTCTATGTCATCCGCGGCGTACGCAGCTCACAAGCAAAGAAAAGACGATCTACTGTATAGTTACTCGCTGCATGCTCGCTAAGGCCCCCAGCTTTAAAGCGAACAGTCCACTCTAGGAGTTAAGGAAAAGGATTCACTTCTCTTGACCTTAAGGAGAATATACGGCATTTCATAGGCAGCATCCAATTTCACGGCATTTTTTGTACGTCGTTTATAATACTGTCGTCTTACTTCAATGAGGATATTACTCCCGAAGTTTTCACAATAGTACAGGGAAATAAATCACAGATCTTTGGTGACTTTAGCATGGCTTCTGGCGAATCCATCCACATGAAGCTGACAAACATTTCAACAAAAAGACAAGAATGGTAGTAAAGGGGCCCAACAATCATATTTAACGGAAATAAACAACACATAACAGCGTTCAGGGTTATCAAATCTTCCGACCTGGTTTACTAACTAAGGATAAGGTGAACTACGGAGAGCCGCCCCGGTGGCGCAGTGGTCTAAGCGATGGCCTCTGATCATTCGTCCGAACGGGGTCCGGGTTCGAATCCCGCTGAGGCATGAATGTTGTGTTTGTCTTACGGCACTGGCTCTCTCCCTTCCCTGGAACCAGTGACCCTAAATTAGGGACGGGCGACTGCTTATAGCCCATTGAGTTGCTCACGGTGGTCGTTAAACCTCCAATCAAAAAAAAAAAAAAAAAAAAAAAAAAAACAACGGAGTCAGACATCTGTGTACGGTTATCCTAATCACTAAGGTCATAAGAAGTCGTGGATTTAACTGCAACAGGGAAAGAGGTAGTGATAACATCAGCTTTCTTTCTTGAAGTAGAACTGAATTAGAGAGACCTGTAAAAAAGCATTGCATATTACTTTCAAGGATTGTGGGACAAGGGCGATTGCTGGGTTTTAAAACCATGGTTTAAAACAATGAGTTTCAACGAGAAACGCAATTTTCATATTTCGACTGGCTGTTAACAGAATGATTGAGAAGTAAGAAGGTCGACCAGAAAGTAATACACGTTTGCGCATAGAAGGCGCGCGAGGCGGTGGACGCCGCGCGGTTAAGGTCGCCCATCCTCAGTAAGACGTTGGTCAGGCCGCCCATCCTCAGTAAGACGTTGGTCAGGCCGCCCATCCTCAGTAAGACGTTGGTCAGGCTCGTGGCAAGTTTAGTGTTAATGCAATGATTGGAACCGTTGTTGTGCTTGTTTGAAATGGCAAAGCCAATTGAAAGTCCCGCAGAGCACGAGGTGCGTTCTGTGATTAGCTTTGTTATAACGAAGTAAATTTCTCCGTCATTTTTGGTCTACGCCGGGATTCGAACCCGAGGCCGCTTATTCCGGAACAAGTCGCTCTACCAACTGAGCTACGCAGACGATTATTCTGATTCCTATCTGCCTTTATGTCGTGTGCGTCCTGCTGGCAGGTACGTCACATCTCCCCCCGAAAGAGGGCCGGGGGCATGGCCCACGGGTCAGCCGTGACCATGAATCGTTGCATGGCAGCCATCCACTGTAGAACGTGCACTTGAGAACTCCCAGTCAATCTGCTGTGTTTAATGCAACATCACACATTTTTTTTATTTTTCGAAGCGCTGGAGAAGGAATTCTCTGATTTTTCCTGTCTCGCGGTGTGGAAATAACATCACACCAATGCGAGATTTTGAACGGCCGGGTCATCCGGATAGTTCGGGCGCCATTATAACGAAGTAAATGTCTCCGTCATTTTTGGTCTACGCCGGGATTCGAACCCGAGGCCGCTTATTCCGGAACAAGTCGCTCTACCAACTGAGCTACGCAGACGATTATTCTGATTCCTATCTGCCTTTATGTCGTGTGCGTCCTGCTGGCAGGTACGTCACATTGTGAATGATGAAAAACGTTCGTCCGAAAGACATTCATCGTCAGATTACGGCTATTTACGGTGAAGAGGTGATGGACGAATAGTCGGTACGGCGGTGGGTTCGGATGTTTAATGAAAGATGGGCGAGTATAGCTTTCATAATATGTTACATGTGCTTTCGCCGCTGAGATCACTCTGATGCAGTGGTTCATACGCCCAGGTGAAGACGACCAAACTCAGCTACGCCTCGCCGTTTTGGCCTTTCATCTCCCTTATCTAGAATTAGGGAGAAAATATTTATTGTCCTACATTTCCACCTCCCGCTAAAATAACGCAATAAGTAGGAAATGTCTTTCGCTAATGCAAACAAAATAAAATTGTAGGTTTCACACAAATGACCGCTGGACCTCCATCGGGACTGACGTGACAGTTGTCAGTCAGTCCCGATGGAGGTCCAGTGTTGTGGACTGTCGTGACAGTTGTCTGTTATTCGGAGGTTAATATTAACACTTTAATATTAATCCTACAGCAGCTGTTCTGTACCAACAAGCACTTACCATTGATTGGACGTTTTCGTTGTTTGAAGGTTACTTTTGTTGAAGATGTCTGTTAGCGGAGGTTTTACTGCGTATACCGACAAAAGGGCGACACGACAAAAGGGCGATGCGCCAAAAAGGCGCACGGCAAAAGGGAGATGCAACAAAGGGGCGATACGACAAAAGGGCGCGTGACAAAAGAGTGAACTCACTTGAACTGCAAGATTTCGAAAGATATTTCCAAAAACTTTACCTGATTCCCTTTGAGAAAATTACATATTTATTAGTGTATTCAAATCACAACTGAAATCCGACGTCTCATCCAATATAGAAGGCTTTCTAAACGATTTTGTTTCCAAAAAGGCCCGGGGGCCCTTTGAGTGAATTCAATATTTCTTTGTGTGTTCAAATAATCCAAACTGAAATCAGACGTGTCATTAACGTTTGTTTTCAGTTGGTATTTGAATATACTGTACAATGAAATAAGTAATTTGGAAATTTATGTCTTCTTAACGTTTCTTGCAAATTGAATAAATATACTGCCGGAAAGTGAAATAAGAACACCCAGAAGGAATGCCAGTAGGAACGTCATATTATAATATGTTAATTGTTCAGGGCAGTAGAAACTGTGATGCAAGATGGAATGTCATTGGATGAAAGAATGACGTCACTGCGGACGACAACATGCAAATGTACGCAGCCTTTATTTAAGGATTAGGGCGTGTACAACGAAGTCATTCATCTCTCGTGTTGTTCAGTGCTTGCTGAAGAAACTACTATGCCTGGACGACGCAGGCGCACAACATTTGTTCAGTTATCGGAGTTCGAGCTCGGCTATATAGTGGGTCTGCGGGAAGGAGGTTTGCCCTTCCCATTCTAATTGCGGACAGAATGGGACGACAGATATCGGCCGTCGTCCCACTCTATAAGATGGTAGCGTCTGTGGTCAGAGGAGCATTCGGACCGTCCAGACGTGGTTCCTGGCAACACAGAGTTACGAACTCACGACAGGATCGGCGTATCAGAAGGGCGGTGCTGACAGACAGGAAGGTTACGGCGTCACAAATTCGATCCTCTGTCATACCAAGGGTGTCTAGCAGAACGATACGGAATCGTTTGTTGGAAGCACGACTACGGGCACCCTTGCCGCTGGCACGGTTACCACTGACCCCTCGTCACCGTCGAGCACGTTTGCGGTTTTGTCAAAAACGAGTTCATTGGAGGGAAGAATGGCGGTCAGTGGTCTTCAGAGAGAAAAGCCAATTCTGCTTAGGAGCGTCTGACGGTCGTGTACGCGTCCGAAGGTGACAAGGTGAGCTGCTTCTGCCATCGTGCATCCGTAAACGACACACAGACCCCACGACGGGCATCATGATGTGGAACGATTAGCTAACACACTCGCACGAGCATGGTGTTTGTACAGGGTACAATGAATAGCAGTACGACATCGTCCCACACTCTGTTGTCCGGCCATTTTTGAGTGCGATCCCAAATGCGATATTCCAGCAGGAAAACACCTGCCCACACTCCACCTGGGTCACTGAACATGCTCTTCAGGCTGTGCATCAACTCCCTTAGCCAGCAAGCTCTCCGAACTTATCTCCAATCGAGCATAACTGGGACTTGATTGGGCAATGGCTCTTCCGCGGACTCCGGCAGGCAGCGACCATCTCTGAATTACTCGTTCAAGTTGAAAGCGGATGGAGTGCTATCCCCCAGTGTGATATCCAACATTTGAAGGAAAGATTGCTTGCCATACTGGAAGCTTGTATTGCTGTTCGAGGAGGTGCAACACCTTATTAAAATGTGCCTTCTGCACACTGTAATACGCATTAAAAGGTAAAATTAAGATTGAATCATTTCACACGTGTGATCACTTTCCTTTCTTAACAAGTTGTTGCTAGGAATTCAATCTCATAGATGCAGCTGCATTTTTAAATGGTGTTCGTTTTTCACTTTCCGGCAGTGTAGTTTTCCGAGTTTAGTGAATCGTTAGTCTGGTACTCGTGCGCCCTTTTGTCGCAGTGCCCTTTTGTCATATCGCCCTTTTGTCGTACTCCCTTTTATCGTATCTCGCTTTTGTCGTTCGCCTTTTTGTCCTGCGCTCTTTCGTCGCGTCGCCCTTTTGTCGTATCGTCCTTTTGTGGTGTCGTCCTTTTGTCGTTCGCCTTTTTGTCGTGCACCCTTTTGTCGTGTAATCAGGTTCTTAACAAGGCCATAACTAGCAAGGGGCTAGAAGCGAATCAGCCCCCGCCCCTCCTGCAAGGCAAGCAAGCCCTTCCAACTAGAAAATGAACTTTCTTGTAAATTCTCTAAACTTTCGGTTTTTGGTAATTTATAAAATTGACTTTAGGCATTTCATTATAAATATAACTACTTTATCTTATTTATTTGTGTATTGCAGTGATTGTGAAGAAAGTCGAACTGAAATGATACAGCAAAGACGACGGATAACTCAAAAGAAATTACTTCTCGAAGTGAGTCAGCAGAAAAATCTGCGGAAATGATTATTTACCACATGAGCACCCGAATTGTTCCTGCTAAGGATCAGGAAAGAAAAAAATCCTTTATTCAGGGTGATTCAAAAGTCCCCTAAATCTATATTTTAAAACGTATTTGCTGTAAAACCATGAAAAATATCCGAATATTCCTGCTTGTGGCTGATGTGTGTAACCTTGGGGAACGAGCTGCGCCACGTAGTAGCACCACGTGACTGTACGCTTACGCGGGCGCTGGCAAGCAGTAACGTTCAGTCAGCCATGAGTCTCACGCAAGAACAGAGAGTCGCTTTGTTAGACGTTTATTTTGCGGAAATATTTTACGAACGTGCATCTAGCTCTTTCAAAGGGAGTTTCCTGATGCTCCTATACCAGAGGAAACAACTGCGTATGACCATGTGAACCGGTTTCGCGAGATAGGCAGTGCTCAGGATAAGCCTAAAAGCGGCCGGCCGGCGGTGGTGACGACCACATTTCTGGAGAAAATTCCCGTTTCCCTGCAGCGCTCTCCCCGGAAGTCACTTCGGCGGCTGTCTCAAGAGCTAGAGGCATTGTATTCAGCCTGCGAGAGGGCTACTAAACGTCTAAAGCTACTGCCGTACAGAATTCAAGTAGTGCAAGAGCTACGTCCTTTGGACTCCGAAAAGCCCATTGCCTACTGCCAATAGTTTAAGAGTTTCACGCGCAACAATGTGACAAACCAGCTAAACAATACTTTTTTCAGTGACGAGACATGATTTCATTTGAATGGATATGTCAACAGCCAAAGCACTGGCATATGGGTTGCGGAGAATCAACACCCATTGCATGAGATTGGACTTCACTGTCAGAAAGTTGCAGTGTGGTGCGCCATATCTAGACCACGAATTGTAGGACCATTTGTTTTTTCGACACAACTGTAAATACCGCTGTGTATGCACACATCATCCATCAGTTTGTAGCCATGCTGGAAGAACACGAACGTTACTGTTGGTTTTAACAAGATGGAGCAACGTGCTACACATCAAACGACACAATGGAGATGCTCCGTGAGTTCTTCCACGATCGATTAATCTCGAAAAAACTTTGGCAGCCTCGCTCACCAGACTTGAGTCCTCCAGGCTTTTATTTCTGGGGCTATCTGAAAGACACAGTTTAACACAATAACCCTAAGACGGTACAGGACCTGCGGAACAACATCCTTACAGCCGTGAGGGACATACCAGCCACACGCTGAAAAGAGTGTCCGCCAACATGTGTCGTCGGGTGAATTTGTGTCTTCAACAGAATGGTGGACAATTCCAGCATCTATTGTAAAATGGTTTTCATTACCTATGAGTATGAGTGTCAATATAACAGTATGTAAAAAATAGTTATACAACACTATATTCGTGGTAGAAATATTTGAATTCAAAGTTCGGGGACTTTTGAATCACCATGTATTTGTATTTCTTTAAGAAACTTACAATGTAAAAGAACATTACCCCTTCAAGAAAACAAGAAAAAAAGAAAAAGAAAGAAAGAGAGAGAGAGAGAGAGAGAGAGAGAGAGAGAGAGAGAGAGAGAGAGAGAAAGGCCGAGGTGCAGATGTATTTGGGCAAATATGAAACACTGTTCGTCCCTTTGTTAATGACTACGAGATGTTAAGCTGCTATTCAAAACTTCCTGGTGGTCAACTAACTGCCTACACACAAGTGTTGTCGTGGAAACATTTTAACTAAATGTTTCTCTCGAGGCGATGTAAAACAATGCTAAAGAGAAATCTTTGTTCATGAAAGAGAGAAAGCTTTCAATTTCTTCCAGCTCATTGTTTTTGAGTCAGTAGGAGTAGTTTGCATATATGGAAGAAATATTTATTGGAAAGAATTTGAAGGCTTTTACATGTTGAGTGGGGAAGGGAGCTGTGACTGTTGACCACGGTAAGAAGAGGCTACCTGCAGGCACCAGCTAAGTAGAATGTGCGATTAAAGATAGAGAAGAAAGATTAAATTCGGCTTCAATAACTCTTCAATGAGATTGCGTGGTTCCACGGAAAGAAACCAGGATGTTGAACTAAAAAATAAATGTTTTTTACATGTCAGTTGAAAGTTAATTTTCCTCGAGCGATAATGATCTTAAAAAAGTCAAGCACTGTCAAACAAATTCTCTTAATGAAATTTACTTTTTATATTTCAAGAGAGTTTATTTTACTTTCTCTTCCCTAATCTTCTCTTCATATTTTGAATTTCTTTTTTTATTTCGCCTATTTTCTTCGGTATTTGCTAGTGAAATAAAATAGCAAATGGACTGAAAATACAAAGCAAAATTTTCATCAGTATTCATGGATGGATATAGTTTGCTATATACAGAGCCTTCCCTAGATGAGTAACCCCTCCCCCCCCCCAACCCCCCAACCCCTGTTTCTGTGACTTAGCTACGACCCTGGCTATTAATTTGAGAAGCAGTTAATTTCCTCGAAAAGACAGCTGGGTCTAGAATAAGGGTATTGAAAGCACGAATAGATAAAAAAACAGCTGTACGGTAGACAAAGAACAGTATTGTCGGATTATCCCAAAATGTAATCTGACAAAAAAAAAACAAAAAAAAACGACGATTAAAAGAGGAAGACGCGAAACACTGCGCTTTGAAGAACCAAGAACTAATCCAATGAAAATGATATATGAAAGAAATGAGTAAATGACATCCATACTTACCGCAGAAAGGACACGATAAACTAGTGTCGAAGTAGTCAGAATGATTTCCTTCTTTCTGCGGGTAGAATTCCCAGTCCATTCCCATCACTGCGCAGTTCGAACCATCGCTTCCACAAGATCTGCATCGCCCTGACTTGAATTCTTCATAGCTGCTGCACTCGACACCAATAAACTGACATTGGCAAGCATTAATTGATACTTTGAAATATTCAGGACTTTGGAAGTGATAGCAAATCGGTGGATATAAACATGCTGTTGCTGAAACGAGAAAAAAAAAAACAGTGCTAAACTATTGCCACAATAAGAATTTCAATATTTAATTATCCTCAAAACTTATGATACACATACATTCGGTTCAAACATTTTACAGTTATTTTACCTTTTACGCGGGCGATGTGCCCGAAACAAATGGTGCACAAAATTTTAAGCGGTCTTCAAACAGACATTTTCACATAGAGGTCGGATTTTTCGAAAGCTACGGCCAAAGAAATACTTTCCCCTCTCATCTCAGCAGTACCGACCATAAACCTGTTATAAGTGATAAGGGCTCCCTTCTAGTCTGTTATTCTCTGCTCAGTGACCCAAAACATGATGAGGAAGGGATAATCCCCCTGACACGGTCATCATGCCACTGGGTAGAAACAAGTGACTCAAACATCACTCTCCTTTCTTAGGTTTGTCGTCATTGTTATAGGCCTTCTAGCAGGTAATCAGTCGGAAAGGATTAGCGTCAGTCATCTTCCTAAATGATCACTTTGAAGATCAAAGCTAAGAGAAAATACGCAATACATAATAGAGAAGGGCTAGTCCCCCTCCCTGACTCGGACATCACGCCACCGAATAGGAACATGTGACTCAAACATCTTCTCTATAGTTTTTCAAGTTAGTCGCCATTGTTATAGCCCTTTTTTCAGGTAATCAGTCAGAAAGGAATAGAGTTGTTCATCCCTCTTAAATGCCCACTTTCAATAACAAAGCTAAGAGGAAATACCCAGTGCATGATAGAGAAGGGCTAGTCCCCCTGTCTCGGACATCATGCCACTGGGAAGAAACAATTGACTCGAACATCTTCTCCCTCCTTTCTTAGGTTTGTCGCCATTGTTCTAGGCCTTTTAGCAGGTAATCTGTCGGAAAAGATTAGCGTCAGTCATCTTCCTAAATGACCGCTTGAATAACAAAGCTAAGAGGAAATACCCAATGCATGATAGGGAAGGGCTAGTCCCCCTGACTCGGACATCACGCCGCCGAGTAGGAACTAGTGACTCAAACATCTTCCTTCTAGTTTTTCAAGTTCGTCGCCATTGTTATAGCCCTTTTTTTCAGGTAATCAGTCAGAAAGGAATAGGGTTATTCATCCCCCCTAAATGCCCACTTTGAATAATAAAGCTAAGGGGAAATACCCAATGCATGTAGAGAATGGCTAGTCCCCTCTGACTCGGACATCACGCCACCGAATAGGAACATGTGACTCAAACATCTTCTCTCTAGTTTTTCAAGTTCGTCGCCATTGTTATAGCCCCTTTAGCAGATAATCAGTCAGAAACGAATAGAGTTATTCATCCCTCTTAAATGCCCACTTTGAATAACAAAGCTAAGAGTAAATACCCAATGCATGATAGAGAAGGGCTAGTCCCCCTGTCTCGGACATCATGCCACTGGATAGGAACATGTTACTCAAATATCTTCTCTTTCTTTTCTTAAGTTTATCGCCATTGTTGCAGCCTTTTAGCAGGTAATCTGTCGGAAAAGATTAGCGTCAGTCACCTTTCTAAATGACCACTTTGAATAACAAAGCTAAGAGTAAATACCCAATGCATGATAGAGAAGGGCTAGTCCCCCTAACTCGAACATCACGCCGCCGAGTAGGAACTAGTGACTCAAACATGTTCTCTCTAGTTTTTCAAGTTCGTCGCCATTGTTATAGCCCTTTTTGCAGGTAATCAGTCAGAAAGGAATAGGGTTATTCCTCCCCCTAAATGCCCACTTTGAATAACAAAGCTAAGGGGAAATACCCAATGCATGATAGAGAAGGGCTAGTCCCCCCTGTCTCTGACTTCATGCCACTGGGTAGAAACATGTTACTCAAATATCTTCTCTATCTTTTCTAAAGTTTATCGCATTGTTGCAGCCTTTTTAGGAGGTAATCAGTCAGGAAGGATTAGTGTCAATCCCCCGAAATGATCACTTTGAATAACAAAGTTAAAAGGAAAGCAACGCTTTCTGATGCGCAAGTTAGCTAGTTTCAACCGTGTTCAGCTGACTTCCTAGAAAGCGAAGATTTCAGCCCATTTTGCAAATCCTGAGCTTGTTCTTTCAAGCCGGTTGTTGACAGGGAATTAAAGGAATATAAATAAAGAGCATTCGCTGAAAGAATATGAATAACAAAGGGAAAATATTGTCTGTATATAATATAGCATTACCAAATTTAAAATAATAATTTGCTCCATAGCTTCTCCGATGGCTGAGTTGACAGAGGGCTGGCTTCTGGCCATGCATACATGCTGGTGCCCCAGATGACGTATCGGTGGTACGTTTGTTCTACGGTATTGTCTCTCTCTCCTCGTGGGACAGGTGACCCCAAATGTGAAACGGGCGACTGGTTATAACTCTAATAGCTGCTCACAGAGGCCGTTGTCCCCATCCTTGGAAGGAAAAGGGTTCGAAGTGGTCCTAAATGGAAGCCTTCATTCTCAGTTCACAAGTTGCTCAAATTTTCATCTAGACTTCAGTTTAGCACTTCGATGCACTTGATCGCAATTTTAAAGTGTATTTTTTCAAGTAGTGTAAAATTAATAATCGTATTACCAACTTTTCTGCCTGTTTTATTCATAAGACAGTTTTCTTTCACCATTTTTCAGACTCTGATTAATTTTTTGGCTTCTTTTATTAAAATTCAACGAATTTCCTGAAAATTTAATGATTTAAATGTTCCTTGAGTTTTAAAATTTTGATAATAGCAGTTTAAGTGATTAATTAGGTAGCTAGCTAGCAAATGCTTTTAGAGAACTTCGTTGGTCATACACGCACTTCTAAAATATCAAGTCGTTTGGGAAATAATGGCCGATTTTCTGAGGTGCTATATTCAACTCGCCCACAATGCTTGCAGATAAACCCACTTGCAGCGCCATTCGTATAAGATGAAGGGCGACTCGGACGCCACACACACGCCATGATCGGTTGAGCTGCAGTCGTCGTTACTCGTGTGAGAGTGGTCTATACATGTTAGGAGGAAGAAAAGACCTTTAAGATACATCGACTGGAAGTTCTCGTGTAAATGAGTGGCAGCAGCTGGCGACATTTTGATCGCAGAGCTTGTACGGCAAAACGGCAGGTGTCCTATGTAAACAACGTTAATTAAGCTCTTTTACCTGCACAAAAGAAGGAAGTTTACGTTGTTATAATACTGCGTATTAATTTTTTTTCAATGGGGGGCAAATTAGACATTAACTTACTATTAAAGAAAACATCATTATCGTAATTTTGGGGGACATAAAATAACTGAAAGGAAACGTTGCTTGTCCTACGTGTAAAATATATTTCGGCTTCAGTTGCTTGCAAAGTGCGTGATAGCTGCATGAAATTCGTATTTCACACTCTAAGTAATGTCAAAAATCATTTTAATGTGTCCATTTGTTTAATCTTAAGAGAAGTTACCGAGAACAAAACTTTGAATTTTGGAAGTTTTTCCCGCCGTTTATAAATATTGTTATTAAATATGGCTATATTGTTTTCTGAAATGCTTTACAATATATACATACTATTTATAAAAACAAAAAATAATAAATATTACTGGTTATATGCATAAAAAATGAATGTAACTGATATAAACACTCGAACGCCTATAGTGAACAACGAGATGTGACAGATTCTTGCCCACCGCCCCGGTGGCGCAGTGGTCTAAGCGATGGCCTCTGATCATTCGTCCGAACGGGGTCCGGGTTCGAATCCCGCTGAGGCATGGATGTTGTGTTTGTCTTACGGCACTGGCTCTCTCCCTTCCCTGGAACCAGTTACCCTAAATTAGGGACGGGCGACTGCTTATAGCCCATTGAGTTGCTCACGGTGGTCGTTAAGACTCAAAAAAAATATTCTTGCCGTACAACACTGAAGTTCAAATGTCGCACGGTTAACTTACGGTTTTCCGTATCTCAAAGGTCTTTGGGAAGGAGTGAGTTGCGGGTGATTCTGCTCCATGAGTTGAAATTGGGTCATAATGTGGCATAAACCTACAGTAAAGTGGTCGAGGCATGGGGTGAGGAAGCAACATATGATCATACTGTTTGTCGGTGGTTTGAAAAGTTACGTTCCGGTGACATGAGCCTACAAGATAAGAAAGGAAGAGGACGATATTCGGTCATTGATAATGATGCTCTGAAGGCAAATGTGGAGGCCAATCCTCGCGTCATAGTTAGAGAACTCACCAAACAGTACGATATGTCGGTGTCAACCATTTCCGAACATCTCCACCAAATTGGTAAGGTCAAGAAGTTCGATACGTGGGTCACACACGAACTCACGGAACGTCAGAAACAACAACAGTTTGAGATGTGCAGTAACCTTCTGCTTCGCAACGAAAAGGAGCACCTACTTGATCGTATTGTAAACTGTAATGAAAAGTGGATGATACACGATCTGGACAGTAGCCGAACCATGGTGAACCACCAAAACAACATCCTAAACCATGATTGACGCCAAATAAGGTTTTGTAATTGTGTGATGGACTGTTTACGGTGTCATACACGGAACATATAATGGGACGTAAAAGATGGGAAAACGACAATCGCTCTACGCAGGGAAAATACCCAAAAAGGAGCAACCTGCTTTGGAGCATGATGAAAAGAATAGCACCCTATACAAGCTCGTTGGCACAGCCACGCGTGAAAGCCTTGAGATCATGACCCACCAGTGCAACGAAAGCGTGTCTTTTGCGCTATCGGATGCCTAGAGGGATCTCTTAAACAGACATCAAAGAAACAACAGGTAATCTCTCTCCATGCCGTGTAAGTATGCCTAAAATACGGACTCCATATCTAAAACACGGACTTCCAGGTGAAGTGGAACAACCGTTGGTTCCATAATATCAAATTTTTAAATTATAACAACACTGCGCTTTGCTATTTCTAAGAAGGCTTTCACAACCTAGCTCAGACGAAGCCTCCCAATGGAGAGTGAAAGCTCAGCTTAAATTGGGTATTAGTTTTGCACCATTAAAGGAAATGTTGTAGTTTAGAATCTTTTTAATATTAAAAGACACTGATTCGTATTTTTGATTGAATCAGTGTCTTTAACATTAAGGTTTGCCACAACTGAATTATGGTCCGACAAGACGGGAAGGGAATTCTCGCTGCCCCGGTGGCGCAGTGGTCTAAGGCGCTGGCCTCTGATCAATCGTCCGTAAGGGGTCCGGGTTCGAATCCCGGTGAGGCATGGATGTTGTGTTTGTCTTACGGCACTGGCTCTCTCCCTTCCCTGGAACCAGTGACCCTAAATTAGGGACGGGCGACTGCTTATAGCCCATTGAGTTGCTCACGGTGGTCGTTAAACCTCCAATAAAAAAAAAAAAAAAAAAAAAAAAAAGGGAATTCTCGCCAGTAGCGCATCCAGAAATTTCCCAGGGGGGGGGGGGTGACCCGTGGGCCGTTGCGCACAGAATTTTTTCAAGGTGAGAGTGATCCCTTTAAATTTACTAGGAAAAATAGTCAAGTGCCATAACAATTAAGAAGGAGGTTGACTTTTGTACATTTATTCTTATCCAGTTACTAGTAATGTTATATTACAAGAAAGTTAAATGATTGGAAGAAACAGTAGATGAAATTCTTTTCCTGGTTAGACTTTTCTAAATTTATCATACAGAACTGCTCCCTTAGAATTATTGTATGTTATAATTATACGGTACATGATTAAGAAGTATATGTAGATCGCGTATGGTGATTTTTTGTTTCAAACTTCGACGTAATAATTTTCCGCTCTGTCAACCCAAGGGGGGTGGTATCGACCCTCTCAGTGGGTGAGGCACTGATTCTCGCACAACGTTCAACTGGCAGTACATTAGGTATGTTTGGGTTGGGAAAGGCAGTTTGGTTTAGTAGTATACATTGGTGGTCGGTGAATGCCAAATTTTTGGCGATATAACAAGGGCTGTTTTATATAATGTCTGTCTAGACCCAACGGGTAACGCTATGCAAGGGTGGCGGTAAATCGAGGGGAGGGGATGTTCATCGAGAGTCGGATGTAGTTAAACATGATGCTCAAATGATCTCTGAACAACGCGGGTCTTACGACACAGAGCATTGTTTTTTGAAAGAGTCGAGCATCATCCGCACACGCGGTCACCATGTAAGGCAACGCCTTGTCCAAAACAATGCTCAGGTAGAATTTGGCGGGGAGAGTGTGTTCTTAAGGTGAATGAGGGGATCCACCTAAGACCCAGAGAACACATCCCATACCATGATACATCAATTGCGGCCTGTTGCCGTTCAACGGTGCCGACTGAATGCAGTTGTTCCCGTGGGTCACCGATACTGAACAGTTCATCGGCATGTTGGAGCTGGAACATAGACTCATATGAGGACGGGGGGGGGGGGGTTCCCTTTGACTGTTTTTTAACCATCCAGGTAGCAGGAGCTTTGGATGAGGCAATGCAAAACTTTGTCGACATGTATAACAAGAGACTCCCATAAAAGCGTCCTGTCTTTCTGTAGTATTCGTCGTAGGTAAGATGCGCATATATGCGTTCACGACACTTTGAACAGGTTTTCGATGAACGTATTATTGCGTCTTTGCCGCTCTGGGCACAGAAATTTCCGAACGTATATATATTTGCGCGCTTGCCACCCGGAAGATTAAAACGGAGCACCAGCCCCTCAAATTTTGGCTTTAATTTGTCACTCTGCATAATATGCTCTTTTCTAATATTTTTCAATTTCAAAATCTCATTATTTTTAAAATTTAAGTTAGCTTTGCATTAGGAACACCACCCATTTTACATGCGTATTTTTTCGGAGTGATAATGAAGTACCTCGCGATATTAACGTCGCGTGCAGCTGCTATAAAATGTGCACATACTTAATCAGTAAAGGTTTGTCAGTAACGGGGAAAGTGGCGAAGTGAGCCAATCTGACAGATAGTTTGGGGCCCCGAAAGCAAGTTCCAGTTATTCGGAAACAGCCGCACTGCTATATCATGGGTATACAAGGACTGGATTAACCATGCACAGACATCCATCGCAAGGGTTCACATTGATCACATAAGCGTCGGATTTCAAGACTGGTATCTCAGCAACGATGTGCAACATTCACCTAGCTTACCCACCAGTACAACAGGGGTGCAGTTCGACTTATTTCCAGATGCACCCTGCTTCGCTTGGGGTTTAACAGCCGGAAAACAACGAGGGTACCCATCATGATGTCCAGTCATCGCAAACAACGCCACGCATTGGCCAGCCAGGGAATGTCGGCGATGGACCCTCGAAAAATGGAAGAAAGCCGTCTGGACTAATGAGTCCTGTTTCCTGCTGCCTCACGCTAATGGCCGGGTTCACATATGGCGTAAGCAGCATGAAGCCCTTACCTCTGGTTGCACATTTGGGGTTCAGCTGGCCCCGGTGGATGTGGTGTTCTGGTCTGGGGAGTTTTTTCCTGGCAAGCCTTAAGTCCGTTGGTTATCACACCACAGACAATGAACGGTTGGCATTACAAGGACCTGTCAGCCGACCATTTCAATCCATATCTGCAGGAGATTTACCCTGACCAGAGATCATCTTTCAAGAGGACAACGCACCGTGTCATCGAGCTCGTATAACTGCCGAGCTGTTTGAGGAACAGGCATAACGAATTCGCCACATTGCCTTCGCCCCAAAACTCCCTTGACTGGAATCCAATCGAACATTTGTAGGATATGCTAGAACAGGGTGTGAGAACTGTTTATCCTCCTCCATGGAATAAACGTGAACTGATCGAGCTGATGCAGCGGATATGTGTCAAGTTACGCATGGAAGATATTCGACACCTTGTAGAATCTGTTGTTAGGCGTCTGCGAGCCGTGATTGTAGAGAAAAGTGGGCCATCGCGTTATTCGTTAGGTGTTTCTAATGCACAGGTTACTCAGGGTATATTGTTTCAATACCAAATGTATCCTAGTGAGATTATGTTTTCTTCATACCAATGTGTCTAATGGAAAACTGCGTGAAGGGGATTTACTGGACGACATGTTTGGGCAGGACTTGGTCGAAGCTCTGATCCTCCGTCTTCTGGCATTTTACCATCCTTGCTTCCTCCGGATGTATTATGCCACCTGCATACCCAGACGACCCTCCAATTTTATGTTTCATCATTAAATTTTCTCCTTATTCGATTGTTTTTTTACTGTTAACCACAGCCAGAATGATCTTTATCTGCAGCGGCCACTTTAACTCTTCTTAGAGTTGATAAAGTTCGAAATGTTGGCTTTTATCGCTTTTGTTGGGTTCCTAACTTTATGGCATGCCAGTCATTCTCCGTTCTGTGAACTTCTAATCGGTAATTGAATATTTGGATAACTATTTAAATATTATTGGATTTTGTTAAGGCTACTGATGCCCTTTATTGCCACTGTGTCAAATCTTCTCTGAATGTATCCATTCTTACCAAGTTGAATTGATTAAATGAACCGAATCTTACCAAGTTGAATTGATTAAATGCAGCTATTGTTACCAAGTTGAACTGATTAAATGTATCTAATTTTACCAAGTTGAATTGATTGATTAAATGTATCTATTCTTATCAAGCTGAATTGATTAAATGCATTTAATTCTACCAATTTCAGAGGATTAAATGTATTATTAACCAAGTTGAATTGATTAAATGTATCTAATTTTACCAAGCTGAATGGATTAAATGTATCCAATCTAACCAAGTTGAATTGATTAAACGTATCTAATCTAACCAAGTTGAATTGATTAGATGTATCTATTTTTGCTAAGTTCAATTGATTAAATATGTCTATTCTTACCAAGTTGCATTGGCTAAATGCATTTGATTTTACCAAGTTGAATGGATTAAATGTATTTAATCTAACCAAGTTGAATTGATTAAATCTATCCAATTTTACCAAGCTGAATGGATTAAATGGATGTAATCTTCCTAAGTTGAATTGATTAAAAGTACCTAATTTTACCATGTTGAACTGATTAAAAAGTATCTACATAGTTGAATTGATTAGATATATCTAATCCAACTTGAATTGCCTTTTTATTTTATGCTAATGAAAGGAAGTTGTTAACATTTAGAAATGTTTTTCATAGAAAAACTGAGAAATGTTATTTCCATATATATTTTTGGTTACTGTTACCTAGCTTTTCAAGCATTTATGCTCTTCAGTTGTCTGAATTACAGTAATTACGGCAATTCCTTTGTGTGTGTGTGTGCGTGTATAATTACTTGAAATGTTTAATTTCATCATACTCCCCCCAACCATTCCTATTTGATTTTGGAGACAAGTCTACGCCAGTAACTGATAGGATGCAGTGATTCTTTTCCAGTCATCTAATATCCCAGTCACAGTGTTCCACTGGCTAATACAGTTGGAATATAGATGACGGTCGGTTAACATAGTCATTATGAACCAACTATTGTTCCTTAGGGTTATCCTCAAGAGCATCCGCTGGCTGAACGGTGTGCTCAGAAGCTTCTGTCGTGCTCGTTGATTGTTGCGTGCCGTTAATTGAGAAATTGTGACTCCTCTGTTGTGCCGGACAATACGTGCCGACCGGCATTCACTTTGATTCCCAACCAGTGGTGTGGTCTCCTCTTTCGTGCACCTTGTGTGGATGTGCGCCCTTCTTCAAACCCTTCTCGCCACATCGACTTTACGGTGGCCGTCAAACTTCCAATAATAACTCTGACAAATCCTCCCTTTTCTCCGTTGTATGACTTTCAAACTCTGACAAATCCTTCCCTTTATCCATTGCACGAGCTTCAAACTCTGACAAATCCTTTTCTTTCTCCATCGTATGAGCTTCAAACGCAGACAAATTCTTCCCTTTCTCCATTGCACGAGCTTCAAACCTTGACAAATTCTTCCCTTTCTCCCTTGCACGAGCTTCGTACCAACGAACTGCCTCGCCCTTAAAGATGAGACTGTATATGTACCGTACCGGTCAGTGGCGTCACTACTATGTGCTGTGGGACTCATCTGATCGTGGAGACACGAGTGGTCATAATGATCAGGCCCGTGAGTGTATAATTGTTTGCGTTATGCTGGTTTAAAAAATCTTAATTAAAATGAATTTGAGAGCGGGCTTACCATAAATAACATCGCCCTTCAAATACCGAGGAATGATAGTAGAAAAGCTGCTTAACTGCGTTCTGCCGCCATTTGGGTAAAAATCTGCGTGACCAGATGGTTCAATTTCCCCAAACGCTAGAAAACGAGAGAAAATTAATATATACTATAAGTATACAAAATAGACAGTTGTTTGAGTTTTTATATATAGAGAGAAATTATTGCTGATTTATCAATTCAATTTTCATTCCACTTTTAAGTAACAATCTTCGTTTTTACAGGTACACACGTAAGAGGTATACACCGCAATAACAACATGCAAAGCAAAAGTATCGCGATCACTCACGTGCGAAGCTGAAACTGGAAATGCCTATAAATACAGCACGTCTCTACGCATTGGAAATGAGTCACGGAAAAGTAATTATGGGTAAAAGTAGATACATATGTGAGCTTGACCGTTGCAAGGTAGTAGTTTAGATGAAGTCCTGTTCAATCACTTCAACTGCTGAGCTGTTGAAATTTCGACGTCAGACAGTCACACGTGCATACCAAGATTAAATATTACAAAACTTACAAACAACCGTGTAAATGTGTCATAAACGTGTAAATAACTCTCGAAGTGAGTAAGGGCTGTCCCGCTGCGTTACAAGGAATTACACGGCTACCGTGGAGCAGATAACGTCGAAACATAATGAGAGCGCACTCACACCCTTATGCACAAAGACTATACATCATACCATGGGAACTATAGGCTATGGCAGTCGACGTCCACATGGTGTCCCCTTTTTATTGACTGCAAGGCAGAAAAAGAATAAGCTGCAGTTTACAATGGCCTATCGCAACTGGAGTGTGATGACTCTGGTCGGACGGATCAAGGTTTCACATTTATCATGCTAATGGGTGGGTGCGTGTGTGGCACAAACTACACCAAGCGATGGGCCCAGCTTGCCAAGTTGGGGTCATACAGACAGGTGGAGTACTTAAGAGTGGGAAAACATCATCTGGTCTGATGAATCACGCATTCAACTCTATCACGCAAATGGTAGGGTGTATGTCTAACGCAAACCTCACGAAACGATGGATCTAGCTTGCCAAGTTGGGGTCATACAGACAAGTGGGGTACTTAAGACTGGGAACACCTCACCTGGTCTGAAGAATCACGGTTTCAGCTCTATCACTCCGATGCGAGGTTGTGTCTGTGGAGTAAAATAGACGAAGCGATGGATGCAGCTTGCTGAGTTGGGGTCATACAGGCAGGTGGAGTACTTAGGACTGGAAACACGTCATTTGGTCTGGCGATCACGGTTTTAACTGTATCACGCCCATGGGTGGGTGCGTGTGTGTGGCACAAACCACACCAAGCGATAGGCCCAGCTTGCCAAGTTGGGGTCATACAGACAGGTGGAGTACTTAGGACTGGAAACACGTCATCTGTTCTGACGATCACGGTTTCGCCTCTATCACTCCGATGCGAGGTTGTGTCTGTGGCGTAAACCATACGAGGCGATGGACCCAGCTTGTTAAGTTGGGGTCATACAAACAAGTGAAGTACTTATAGGACTGGAAACACGTCATCTGGTCTGACGAATAACGGTTTCAAGTCTATCAAGCCGATGGGTGGGTGGTTGTGTGGCGTAAAACACACCAAGCGATGGGCCCAGCTTGCTGAGTTGTGGTCACACATGCAGGTGGAGTACTTAGGACTGGAAACACGCCATATGGTCTGACGAATCATGGTTTCAACTCTAGCACGCCGATGGGAGGGTGCGTGTGTTACGTAAACCACACGAAGCGATGGATGCATCTTGCCAAGTTGGGGCCATACAGACAGGTGGAGGCTGTGCAACCGTTTCGGGTGTGTTTACGTAGTCTTCCTCAGAGCTTCTCGTACCACTTGAGACCTCCTACACTGGCACAAATTATGTGAACTTCCTCCCCGATCATCCACACCTGTTCATAACGATGCTCTTTGGCAACATGACACCATCTTTCAACAGGATAATATCACACCACATGCTTCCCAGGTGGCGATCAATTGGCTCCAGGAGCATTCAAGTAAATTTACCACACTCTAATGGCTTCCTCAATCTCCGAACCTCAATCCCATTGAGATTCTGTAAGACGAATTGAAAACATCTGTTTGAGCCCTCCAATATACACTGGCAATTGTAGATGCTGTCCAACATACGATCCTCGCTAAATGATCGGCAACACCACTTGCATTTTGTCAACCTCTTATCAAGTCCTTACGAAGACGTCTGTCTGCTATTGTGAGGGCAAGAAGTGGAGCTAAACGTTACTAGGTGTGTGTGTGTGTGTGTAAGAATTCGTCCATTCAATGTATGTTCAATATGTATAATAACGTAACATATCGGATGGCAGTATACAACTGAGATTCCAACGTTAAGTTTATCGCACGTTCTGAGATATGGCATCGACGTAATTTTATTTAGTATGTTGAAGCCATGCAGCCACCCAGAATTTAAAAGTTGAAAGTAAATATAGAGGATGTTCACACATTTTAGAACAATTTTGATGAGAAATTATAGAAAATAAAAGAAGTTAAAAGAATTGAAACTGGCAACAGCGCGTTAGATGAAAACGAAAGAAGCATCTGCTCCAGTTAAATATGCCTGTTAAGAAAATAGCGCACGTAAATAAGCTGTGGATAGGAGGTTATGTTTTTGCTCTTTACGAAGAGAAAGATTCGCATCCTGGAATTGAAAAACACTTTGAAAGTTATGAAATTAGCATTTCTAAATGCAAAATAAGCAGTGTTATAAATAACAGAGGGAAAAATCGTCAATCATGTTTTTAATAGCAAAAAGAAAATCAAACGAATTTCCAAAAAAGGGTACGTACTGTTACGACTATTTCAAAAGTAAGACCTCTGCCCTTAAACGAAAATCCACCGACACAAAGAGCAATCGATAAGTCGTCAAAAATCTCTGTATCAACTGTAAACAAGGTAATAAACAAAGAATGAACATTATGTTTTTTTTCTGGTACAATTTTGTTTATCAGAAAAAAACCCCATAATATTCAGTGCCTTTTGCGTAGGCAGGTGGCTGAGCGCAGAAGACGGTGTAGACTTCTTTATGAAAATCACTTCATGAAGCATGAATCTCTAAACGAATGTAACAAGAAAAGGCCGATTTACACTATCGTAAAACAACAGAAAAAACTTACAAACTTGGTTTCAAGAATCTATAGAAAGTTTCAGCAAAGGAGTCATGATTACTGCTGGTTTTTCGTACAATGGGAAATTAAAGAAAAGTTGAAAAGAATGTTAAAATCAATTCTGCATGTTAAACAAATAATGTTTTAACTCCTACCTATATATTAAAGAGAAAATACCATTCCTTTATCCGTAGAGCCTTCAAAGAGCAGAACTCAGTCAGGATATTATTTCTTTAGCATGTAGAATTTCAAAGCTGCCGTCAAAAATTCAAATCAAAGTCATATTTCCAAAGGCTACCAGTTATGTATCGAAATCTACCACGCTGTTTTTTGAAAAAAATGAAAAAAGAGTAGCCCCCGCAACCACTGCAGTGTAGAGAGGGGTGCTTACGCCTAAGAGGGCATCGCCTCAGCAAAAATATTAAAAACATTTTTTGACAGAAGTTTAATATGAAGCTGCTTAAGGAAATAACGGGTAATTTTGACGGCAGCTTTGAAAGAAGTATTACAAAGAAAAACACTTATTTTTTATTTTTAGTGAATAAAGTAAAATATTTAGAGATAAATTTAGCAATTTTAGTTCATAAAAGCTAGAGAACGAAAAAGTAGCTACACGAGACAACTTGAGGCCGCTTTTCACAGCCATAGCAAATGTGAAAGAAACATCAGTTCAGTGAATGAAATTTTCATACCATTGAGTGTAAAGAATTAAGTATTACAAGCGTTTGCACATACCTATGCATCCTTCAGAATATAATGAACAAAAAGGTGTTCGTCGCGGGGACTTTTTACTACGTAGAAAATACTGTGGTGTGATGTTAAATGTGTCTTTTATATTCAAGAGTAAATAATTTAAGAGGTTTTGCTTTTTTGTCCCACAATTCTTAATTATTACTTATATTCTCTACTTTCGTATAAATCGAAAAAGGCGCTTAGGCACTATCAGATGTCAGGATTTTTCGTTTTGCGTAATCCGTTGTCTGATTGTCGGCCATGTACATCGTTTCTCGTCATGTTCCTGTTTCGCACCTTACCTTTTGGTGTAGTTTTGATGCCGCTTTTTGTATCTGATATAAACCGTTTGGCATGGCGCTCTTGGCCCTCTGAGGCCCTGTTGTCACGGATACACCAACTAGCTGGCCACCAAAAATTAGTGGAAGTCTGTTGTGCTGCCGGACCTGTGCGTGGGAAGCTTCCTGATGCCTCGTCGCAGAATACGGCTGCCATTCCAGCACGTTTCGGAGTTCGACAGAGGACGAATAGTGGCTTATCGCGACAGCGATTTATCGTATCGGGAGATCGGCGCCCGTGTGTGACGACATCCAGCCACAGTGAGGCGAGTATGGATTCGGTGGGAGCAGGAGGGACGGACGGACCGACGTGAGCGATTGCCGCGGACGCGGCACACCACCGAACGAGAGGACTTGCATGTTCTGCGGCGGGCATTGACGGCTCGCACCACCACATCACGAACGTTAGCGCAGGAATTAGGGTGTGTTGCGCAACAACCTGTGTCAGCACGTACCGTTCGACGTCGTTTGCAGGAGCGGGGACGTGTCGCACGGCGCCCATTGCTCCGATTACCATTGACGCTACACCACCTGTGAGTGCGGCGGCAGTGGGCCGATGAACGCCGCAACTGGACTACGGAATGGCACGACATTGTCTTCTACGACGAATCCCGCTTCTGCCTGCAACACCACGATGGTCGGATCCGCGTGTGGCGGCACCGCGGCGAGAGACTGTATGACGCCTGCATTATGCATCGCCATACAGGTCCGTCGCCTGACGTTATGGTTTGGGGCGCAATTGGATATGACACCCGCACCCCTCTGGTACGGTACACTCAACAGCCACCGCTACATCTCCGACGTTTTGGAGCCTGTAGTCCTCCCTTACCCTATCTCTATCCCTTAACTGCAGGACCTGCCAGCGGCCACGTTTCAACAGGACAATGCGCTCCCGCACGTGGCACGCATAGTGCAACAATTTTTCACGGCCCACCAGGTGACACTGCTACAGTGGCTCGCCTGTTCTCCCGATATGTCACCCATCGAACACGTCTCGTCGCTGATTGGCAACCGAGTGGCCCGGCAAGCACGACCCGGTGCTACGCATGATGAACTGTGGCAACGTGTGGAAGCAGCCTGGACCGACATACCCCAAGCCCACATTCAAAACGTCTTTCGTTCGATGCCGCGGCGTGTAGCGGCCGTAATTGCCAACCATGGGGGCCACACGAACTATTGATGTCTGCGTGTTCCACAAGTCGTACGGGCCTGTAAGCTCAATCGTTTCATCTTTGTATCTGTTGTTATGTGTCCAGTAAATCTGGCTTTGCTATCTCGTGTCCTTCTTGGTGTTACATTTTGGGTGGCCAGCAGTGTATTACAATCAAAAAGTGGTGGATACCTTTGAGTATTGCGACGTACACAGCTGCATTAAAAGTCATGTCTCTGAGCGTGGTGTTCACATTATTTAATCCAACCACTGTACGTTTTCTTTAACGTCAGTCTCGAGAAAATATATCTGCACTGACGCTTTAGACTTGGCGGGTTCGCTTGCTCGTTCCTTTTTCAGAAAATGGATTATCTTTTTCTCCCTTAAGAATTCCAGAGTCTGCATCTAGATTTTAATCACATTCAATTTTTGTAATATTTCAAAAAAGTTAAATTGCATTTTATGTGTTAAATTACACATAAAAAGAAGAAGATGGAAGAAAAGGGAAGCATTGTTTACTCGAGTCATAATTTTCAAAAGATGGAAGCTGTATCATCAGTTGACTCTTGCCCTCCACTGGGTGACATACGCTTCTGTCGTGGATTTTACAGTTTCTAATAGGCTCATAGCTTGCCATTCTCTGTTCTGTACCGCCTGATTTTGTAAATAAGGGCAGATACAGTCATTCATAAAGAGGGTGTACTGAAGAAACACAATTCTCTTTGTGTCATTCACCCACATTAAGCAGTCCTAAATTCTCAGACACTTTTTCGAAGAAGTAATATTAGCATAAGGCACACATATTTCCGTATAACAGTAGGAATAACACTGTCAATTGGCAGAACTTACCATATGGAAGACACTCTCCACCATTGCCATGAATCACATCGACCATTTTTGCATCTGTTCGATCCAGTCTGCTGTCTAACGGTTTATTTTTAAATCCGGGACCTGCTGGATCCAAACCTTCAAAAAAGAAAAAAGAAAACACGTCACATCTGATGTGTTCATTTCTTCTCAAATTTGATCTATGCAACAACGCTTCAAATTTGAGAAGAAATGAAATGGCGAAAGCGATGATTTTGGCTGTTTATCTTTTCGAGTTTACTGGTATGCGAAAGAGTGCGTTCTTTTGCTTTTCTTGCTTTCGAAGGGGAAAGTGTTTGTGGAACGTGAAAAGGTTTCTGCTTTCTCTAAAGCCAACGCAGTTTCCCAACAGGTAGGAGGTCAGCTAAATAAACATCTGCAAATACGGTCCATCAGAAAGAGGAAAAACTCGATGCATCTTTACAGTCATCTAGATATTGAGTGCTCATGCGTTGAACATGTAATCAAGCAGAAGCGCTGCAGCAATTGAACAGTAGTGTTTTTACCCAGCACCGTTTTTGTGTAACGTTGTACCACAGCACAATGTTACACACAAAACAAACAGCTTGTACACGCCGAGGCCTTCCTCATGGAGGGGACTGCACTAAATGTGATGTACTACAGAGGTAACACGCATGCAAAATGGAAAGTAACTGTGATAAGCCCTGGCCGGCGTAGCCTGTTTGGGAAAGCATTAGACTCTAGCGCAGGTTCCTTCTGTGGGTGGTCTGGGCATCATTCCAGTGCAACCGTCTCCTGGTATGTGAGAAGTAAACTTCTCTGCTGTCATACAGCAAAGTAATCAAATTGAATATTATTTTGCGTACTTGTTCTATGTGCATCATTCAGAAAATTTTGTTTTATTGTTCTTACTTACATATAATAAACTTTGTACTAGTTTATCTGACAAAACTTCAAATCGTCTTCTATTGAGTATTATATAATACTACCTTTTGTTAGCGGTAAGATTCGAACCTACGTATTCCTATTCGGAAGAAGGTTATTCTCCGAACTGAACTACGCCTACAAGGCTTCTCGCTGCAATTTACCGCCTTGATCACCGGTATATCATCTACGTCATGTTGCGAACGCTACCGTTTGTTAAAATTGCAACACCAAGAAAGAATCGCGCTATTCAAATGGAATTTATATCACAGATTTCTCATGTTACAGGAGATAACTGATTAAATTTGTACAGCTATACAAGAAAATTTCACTTCAAAACTCAGTATCGTGTGAGCCCACCTCGAGCAACTATAACAGTCTCTACACGGCATCACATTAAATGAAAGAGGATTTTATTATGGTGCCGAGGAATTGCCTGCAAGGCTGCTTGTATGCGAGACCAGAGTTCATTTGAAGGGGCCAGTCGCTTAGCAACCATGTTCCAGACATGTTCGATCGGGTATATATCCAGCCAGCCTGCAGGCCAGTAAAGAAGAGCTATCTGCCATGCATGGAAGAGGTCTTGGACATGCCGGGCCGCATGTGGTCAAGCATTGTCCTGCTAAAATATAGCGCTGGGACAACTCTGAAGGAAGGGTATCACCTCTGCCTCTAAAACATTCCCGATTTATCTCTGGCTGTCAAGAATTCCCTTAATTCGTATCAGGCGAAATCGCGAATTGGACTCAATGGCGCCCCAAAACTTCACGCTTGGCGTTGGGTTGATATGACGCTGCAAAATGCACGCTACGAGACGCCGTTCACCACGATGTCTTCGAACACGTACGCGAGCGACCGTCATGCTGCATCAGATTGAATCGTGATTCGTTAGAAAACACGACCTGTAGCCAATCAGAGCGACAATGTCTGCGGTCGAGACCTAATTGCAGCCTGAGGCGTCTGTGGTTGAGGGTAAAAGGGATGGGCAGCTAGCGACCAGCAGGCCTGACGCGAGGGGGCGGTGCTGTAGCACCGGGACCCTAAGGGGGCCCGGAGCCCATTTCTAAAGTAATTTTTTTTCTAATTATTATTTTATGGTGTCCGAATATTTTCAAGCTATACCATCACCAAGGTTGGGAAGTTACGCGTAAAAAAATATTTTCTACTTGACGGATAAAATACGCGTAAAAATGCGTAATTTATGTCATAAATGTAAAAAATGTAATAAATTCAAAACTTGCTTTAAATACAATAAAAAAAATAAAAGTGTTGTTTCGAAAGTGTTTTTAAAATAAAATTTTGTAAATATATACAATATTTGATTTACATGTACTACTACTACAACAATGCACATTAAAACATGTTATTTTTTTTATTTCTTTTTAATTTAATTTTACTTTAATTAAAAAAAAACTTGACCACGAAACTCCGATCATAATTTTGACATAATACTACCACTATTTATTTGCAACGACATATACATGTATCACTGATGTGCGGAGGGAAGAATATGAAAAATTATCCATCGCAAAAAAAATAAAAAAATTGAAGAGTTGCAACCGGTGGGGTTTGCCGGGAAATAAGGGAATGGTGTGCGCGGGGTAGGTGAGGAAACGGAAATAGGGATTATGTGGTTAGTGGAGGAGTCGAGGTGGGGGGGGGGGAGCAGATTTTATTGCACTGGGGCCCGAACTCGGTCTCCACGGCCCTGCCTGGCGACCAGTCCTCTATTAAGCGGACAACGTCGAACTGTGCTTAAGGACAAAAGCCTGACCTGTGACAGTGCTCTCTTGCTGCGCTAACACCGTGGATGTCACTGTGCGATCGGTTACTGCCATGCGGTAGAGGGGCTTGTTATCCCGTGCAGTCCTGCGATTTTGCGATCTACTTCCCCGATTTCTGTGCGTCCGAACTTCATCTCACCACTGACGCTACACACGCATCACTGTACTGGTGTTTCGTACCGTAAGAGTGGGAATTTCGCGGTAGGAAAATCAATCTTCTCTCATCCCAACAATCTTTCCTGGCTCAAAGTTCGTCAGATGTTCATAATGCGATTTTCCTTGGCCACGGGGCATAGCGAGACACATGAAACACCCTTTTGTCTCAATATCAGCTCTTCACTGATTGCAACATCTCATTTGAGCCAGCTGTTTAAACCCAAGACCGGGCAGTTCAAAAACCGCATGCGCATTTTCACTGACATGCCTCAACCTGTTGTACATATCCTGTAATTATCAAGCTAATACTAGCAGTCTTTCATGATGTTGCAATTTCCACAAACAATAATGTAGTACGTTGCAAGCGTTTTTTTAAAGAAACAATAGGAGGAACGAAAAAAACTCTTGTTTTGTTCATACTTAGGTCTGAAAATTAAAATATAATACATTCTTACTCATAGTAGACCAATATAACTTCGCGATTTAGAAATGTAAGGGAAAGGTGTGGTGTTTTTTTTATTAGGTGTGCAACTAAATTCTCGGGCACAGGCACGACACGTTGACAGCAAATTATAGCAAATCGAATACGTACCTAATCAGGGAAATAATCCCTGTCGTGTTGGATACATTTGAGCCATCGGTCAGGGAGCTGACGAATGCCACTGCAGAAAAAGAGGGCTGTTTCGAGTTGATAAGGTCTTCAATACACGTGTGGACCTCCTCAACAGAAGTGAAGTGCGTATTACTCAAATGATATTGCAGGGAGCGAAAGAGGTGATAATCCGACGGGACGAAATCTGGAGCATACGCCGGGTGGGATAAAATCTCCCATCCCAGGTCGGTGATCGTGTTCAAAGTCGTTTTCGCGGAGTGAGGGCGCGTTATCCTGAAGCAACAGGACCGACCTTCTGCCCAGGCCGGTGTATGGCCTTTTCGACTCCACTGCGTCACTCACACGAATGAGTTGCTGACAATAACGATCAGCATTGACCGTTTCACAAAGTTTGAGCAACTCATAGTGTATGACACCGCGCTGATCCCACCACATGCACAGCAACAACTTCCTGACATGGATATTCCGTTTGGCGGTACTGGTTGTAGGATAACCTGGATAAACCCACGATTTGCGCCGCTTAGGATTATCGTAGAGGATCCACTTCTCATCACAGGTCAAAATCTTGTGGAGGAAATCCTTCTTCTTGAATCTGGAGAGCAAGGGCACAGCAGCATCGTAGTGCCTAGATTTGTTCGCAGCTGTGTGTTGGTAGGGCAGCCAACGGCCCACCTTGTGAATCCGTCCAAGCTAGTGCAGGCGCTTTGCAATGATTTGCGTGTTACTCCGAGTTCCTGGGTGAGCTCTGACTGTGTGCGACACGGATCCGCGTCCAACAATTGTTCCAGTTCCTCATCGTCAACTTTCTGTAGCTGCCCAGGAAGTTCTGCATCACGGAGATCGAAATTTCCCTGCTTAAACCAATGGAACCACTTCTTACACGTACTTGTAGGACACAGAAGCCTCACCCAAAGCAGCACAGATCATTTTCTGGACTTCCGCGGCACTTTTTTCAGCTGAAACGCGAACAAGAGGCAGTGCCTTAAATGTTGCTTCTTGAACGACATTGCTTTCACCGTCAACTTTCATCCCTTCTGTCACTACAGCTGTGAGAGGTTACGGTTGCCTGGAAAGCTGTTGGATGGCGCTGCAATCAGCCATTATCGCACACAGCTATTTGCATTTACCGGCGTACTACGATCGCTTGCGGTTAGGGGCCGAGAATTAAGTTTCACACCTAATATGAAATGAAATTAACAAATTATTCTGGAGAATGTTCCTTGGAAATATCTAGTTCAGTTTTAGGTGGCAATTTTCAGATCGTGAGGAGAATTCCATATTCTTAATCAACTGTTACTATCGATGAGCCGCCAAGGAACGGCATATCTGAAGGCATCCACCCTTTCAAACAAGTTGTTCTTTGGGAGGAAAATACACTTTATCATGACGTAATAACAATTCACAGTGCTGAAAAACGAAGGCTAACCTCTGATAATTAGTATAATTATTTATCATGAGGTAATAACAATTCACAGTGCTGCAAAACGAAGGCTAACCTCTGATAATTAGTATAATTATTTATCATGTCGTAATAACAATTCACATTGCTGCAAAACGAAGGCTAACCTCTGATAATTAGTATAATTATTTATCAATGACGTAATAACAATTCACAGTGCTGCAAAACGAAGGCTAACCTCTGATAATTAGTATAATTATTTATCATGACGTAATAACAATTCACAGTGCTGCAAAACGAAGGCTAACCTCTGATAATTAGTATAATTATTTATCATGACGTAATAACAATTCACAGTGCTGCAAAACGAAGACTAACCTCTGATAATTAGTATAATTATTTATCATGACGTAATAACAATTCACAGTGCTGCAAAACGAAGGCTAACCTCTGATAATTAGTATAATTATTTATCATGACGTAATAACAATTCACAGTGCTGCAAAACGAAGGCTAACCTCTGATAATTAGTATAATTATTTATCATGACGTAATAACAATTCACAGTGCTGCAAAACGAAGGCTAACCTCTGATAATTAGTATAATTATTTATCAGTGGGATATTTAAGCTTCGTTCCATGTGTGAGATTACGATAAAAAATCTTATAATGCACAAAAACGACACTGCATCAGTGAACATACAGTACATCATTAAAGAGAAATAATGGCACTATTAGTACAACACACACTCATTGTCACAAAAATCCGTGCACCGAGAAGGAGGCGTTGCGTTGGATTGAAATGAGATTTTAGTAGTGAGGTGGTACATACCAAGGACAGAAGTGATTACAATAACACAGCCCGAGGACGATTTCCTGTGGACATACGGTACACATTCCGGTCAGCGTTAGTACCGCGTTGGACCGCCTCGTGTTTAGGTACATGCAGTGATACGGTCCGGCACGAAGTCAAAGGGACGCCCTATGTTATCCTAAGACAGACTGGCACACACTTCTTGCAACTGACGCTCTAAATCACGTACACTGGGACATGGAGAAAGCTGGCGCCCCATCTGGTCCCACACGTGCTCGATGAGAGAGAGATCAGGCGATCTAGCAGGCCACGGAAGCGTCGAAGCATGGCGTAGACAGTCCTGAGAAACCTGAGCCGTGTGCAGACGGGCGTTATCTTGTTGAAAATTGGCTCCAAGCCGCCCCACTAGAAAAAGGCAGCACATAGGGCCACAGGATCTTCTGTACGCAGAGCTGGGCTGTCAATGTGCCTTGGATCACTGCAAGAGAAGTCCGGCTGTCAAGCGCGATGGCTCCCCAGACCATTACGCCTGCAGTTCGGGACGTGTGCCGCTGTACAGTGAGGTTAGGATTGAAGTGATCACTTGCGTTCCTTCACACTCTGACACGGTGGTCGGGGATCGTCGCTGAACACTATACGTCGCCAGTCCGTAGCATTCCACTTTGCTCTCTGCTGGCACAACTGCAATCGACGCCGACGTTTTCTGACATTAACAGTTTATACGGAATCGCATGAAACTGTTAATGGCAGAAAACGTATAGGCTGTCGAGAGTGCAGATTCGCCTCCGCCAGGCGTCTGGAAAGGGGTTTGGCAGACACAGAAGTCCCTTGATATCGGACAAGGACGTCGTTGCATCTGTGCTTGCCGCTCTAACGATCCCACGGTCTTCTCTGCTGGTGGTGTGTCTGGGTCGTCCGGAGCCAGACCGCCGTGTCCATTGCTCCCAACACAATCACACCGTACTGTCCGATCTGGCCCAAATGGTGGCAGATTTGATTCGTCGTCCACCCTGCCTCTCTTATCCCGACGATACGGTCTCGTTCAAACTCCGTCAGTTGCCCGTACGCACATCTACGGGGACTCCTGAGCATGTCTGTCACTCAGAGATCTCACCTTACTCTTACCGTGAACTTCGGCACGCATGTGGAGTCCCCTGCGCGGCGCCATATAAGCCTCAAGAATTGCGATTGCAGCGCCGGTCTTGGACGCGTGTTCATACGGAATCGCATGAAACTTTAATCATTTGTATGTCTGCCCTCCCCGTAGCTATTCGCCGAGTTTCGCGTTAATCGCATGGTTTTTTTCTTGGTGCACGGATTTCTATGGCAATGAGTGTATACTACAAGTATGAGCCAATACGGACGTATACTGAATGATCACTGAATTATGACCACCTACCAAATACTTTGTAGGTCCTCCTTTCCCTCTAAGTACAGCAACTATCTGATGTCGCATCGATTCAATAAGATGCCGGAAGCAGTTGTGTGGTATTGTCATCCAAGCTCTGTGTAATGCAGCTTTCAGTGCAGATATGGAGGCGATTGGTGTACCCACATTCCTGTTATGCCGTTCCATAGTGCCCCATAAGTGCTCTTGGGGATCGATATGAGGATAGTTTGGAAGTCCATTGTTATGCTGGAAGTCTAAACTGTGTTCCTCAAACCATTCCTACACAACATTGGACCTGTGGCTCGGCTCATTGCCATCTTGGAAGACACCGTTGCCATTCGGGAAAAGGGGCAACATTGCTGGGTGTACAGAGTCACCAAGGAATTCACGACAGTGGG
Source organism: Macrothele yani (assembly GCA_039090855.1). Taxonomy (NCBI): domain Eukaryota; kingdom Metazoa; phylum Arthropoda; class Arachnida; order Araneae; family Macrothelidae; genus Macrothele; species Macrothele yani. Next base: position 9,215,293 of record CM077005.1, read on the forward strand.
AAACAATCATACGTTATTCACATGCACTGAGGTCTAAGTTAATGCCAAGTAAACATACCCCACAACATACAACCGCCTCCACCGGCTTGCAGGATGGATCGAGTGTCTCACGTTGCTCCACCGGCTTGCAGGATGGACCGAGTGTCTCATGCTGCTCCACCGGCTTGCAGGATGGATCGAGTGTCTTATGCTGCTCCATCGGCTTGCAGGATGGATCGAGTGTCTCATGCTGCTCCACCGGCTGGCAGGATGGATCGAGTGTCTCATGTTGCTCCACCGGCTTGCAGGATGGATCGAGTGTCTCATGTTGCTCCACCGGCTTGCAGGATGGATCGAGTGTCTCATGTTGCTCCACCGGCTTGCAGGATGGATCGAGTGTCTTATGTTGCTCCACCGGCTTGCAGGATGGATCGAGTGTCTCATGTTGCTCCACCGGCTTGCAGGAAGAATGCTCCGTCTGTTGGCCTATACCAGTCGTCAGACCCGGCGCTCTCCTCTGACATCAACCTTTCGCTGCCGTGTGCAATTTTGTCTCCAGGTCGTTGTTTGACCATTTTCACTCCAGTCCTGATAAACGTTGACTACGGCGGCTCGTGAACAATCCACAATTTTAACCCTTTAGGAAGTTGAGGCACCCTCTCTCCGAGCTCCCACGATCTGTCCTTTCTCAAAGTCTGATAAATCCTTCCTTTTTTTCCCTTCACGCTCCAAATTTTACAACCTACTGTTCCATTCACAACTTGTATATGTGCCCTCTTCGTGATTTCCGAGAGGGCGCGATTAGTCGACTACACCTTGTATGGTCGACCAATCATGCCCTCTCGGAAATGACGAAGTCAACGAGCTCGCATCCAGTTTTGATAGGGTTGGTCATAAGTTAGTGTCACTAGCTGTAATTAAATTGATATTGAAAGTTTTTTAGTCATATTCACAGCATTTGAGTGTGAATTTGTTCCTGTATTTTATATTGTAAAGTTTATATCTTCGTAACATGGGAATTATATTATTAAAAACTGGAATATTGACTTACTTATATTGGTTTCATTGGTGTATTACATATTTTTGTTATTATTAACCTTAGATTATGTGACATATTGTTCGTTCTTTTGGGTGTTGTATTGTGATATTGTACAGCTAAAAGAGTTCTAATAAATGAATAAATATATAAATAAAATCATCTGATCGTAATTATCCAGATACTTGTGACGCACTCAGTGGTGACGCATACGTCAAAACGGCAAGTTGCAGCAATAAGCTTCGTCGGTGTAGTTCAGTCGGCAGAACAGTCGACTCCGGAGAACGCAGATGTGAGTTTGTATCCCACCACCGAAAAAATGGGACTTTATTTTCACATTGGCGCCAGAACATAAAATAAAACTTCTGGCAGTGAGCTTCGAGAAAAATGTATAATGTTTCTTCCCCGCATCTTTTGGAATTAATGGAAATTTCTTCTTCAACGCTTCGATAAAAGTTGATGCTTCTTCCACACATCTCAGCAAGCTACTTCAAGCATGATTTGCCGGCTGACCCGGAAACCTACGATCCTGTTCCACCCTTTTTTCAAGGAGGTGGGGGGAGGAATACACCTGTGACGTACCTTCCTGAGAGGTGATGCTCATGTCTAGACGGCAAGAGTTGCAGCGATAAGCTTCGTCGGTGTAGTTCAAGCGGTAAAATATCCAACTCCAGATAAGGAAGAGGTGGTTTCTAATTCCACCGGGGGCAGAAATGGGGCTTCATTTCACACACTTGCTTATTCACAAAATCCTGGCCGCCCCGGTGGCGCAGTGGTCTAAGGCGCTGGCCTCTGATCATTCGTCCGTAAGGGGTCTGGGTTCGAATCCCGGTCAGGCATGGATGTTGTGTTTGTATTACGGTACTGGCTCTCTCCCTTCCCTGGAACCAGTGACCCTAAATTAGGGACGGGCGACTGCTTATAGCCCATTGAGTTGCTCACGGTGGTCGTTAAACCTCCAATCAAAAAAAAAAAAAAAAAAATTCACAAAGTCCCTGCGACAGGAAAGATATTAGTATCCAGTTGGTCCCCCTTTGCTGAAGTCACAGTTTCCATTATCCAGTAACTTTTTTCCACTGGATTTTGGTTCGTTGTTGCAGAAATTGCCTGCCATTACGCCACAACCGTCGAGTCTGTCGCCGACACCGCGCAGTTGGGCCTGACTCTCGGCATTCTAATTCATCCCAAAGCTGCTCCATGGGTTTGAGATGGAGGATGTACGCAGGCCAGTTAAGTTCTTCCACATCCATCTCATCGAACCATCCCTGCTCAGACCTCGCTTTTTGGACAGGGAGTTGGTAAAAAAGGGTCTTCACCAAACTATTAAATTAACGTTGGGAGCACAGAATTCTCAAGAAGGTCCTTGTAGGCCGCAGCATTAAGATTACTGGGCACTGGAACTAGGAGCAGCAGCCCAAACCACGAAAACAGCCCAGGAGCATGACGCGTCCTCCATCAGGCTACTTGCAGCAGGATAATGCACCAAATCCCCAAGGTCGTGATCTTACCATAGTGCTTCCAAGTGCTAACTTCAAACTGCTAACATGTCCCACACAGTCCCCAGATCTTAACCCAGTTGAACACCTGTGGGTTGAGATTTAGAGAGATTATAACGGAGGTCGTCCTCCAGCAAACATTCGGCAATTGACAAACGCTATGACATCTGTATGGCGTAACATATGGATTTCAGCGATATCAGTACCTCTTTGAATTCATGTCAAATAGAATTGAGGCTGTTTTGAAGGCAAAGAGCTGCCTAAAACATTATTCGGTAGATGATCCTAATAATTTGTTACTTCAGAGTATGTGTGAGCTATATAATATTGTCTTTAATGGCAAAAAAAAAAAAAAAAATCAAAGGGACACAGTAGCAACTGTACCGCAACCTACAACATAGAACTACGTCAACTGTCACTATTTCATGGCACTATCTCACGAGTTCTACGTCCTGAAAGTATTCAGCGAAGGACAGTTGACGTAGCCCTTGTAACGTATACTCTAGATTCACTTTCCTTTTGATTTTTACTATCTCTGGTTATTTTATTTTTCTATGTAAATTATCTTCTTACTGAACGAGATGTTATTTCTCCCGCTGAATGAGATCTGGCAATGAGTGTAAGTCATGACGTGGTGGTAGCCAGTATAAATAGGCGCGTTCAACGATACGTAGGGAGAGCTGTTGTTTATGTGTCAGAGAGCTGTTGTTGTATGGTGAGAGCTTTGTTTCGTGTGTAAAGAGATCTTCGTTTATGTGAGAGCCGGATATCGAGTAGTTGTGTGACCGATGAAGTGAGTGTGGGTAAATAACAGAAGGTGCCTAATAAAAGATTGTCTTAGTAAGTATGTTTTTCTCAGTTCATAGTTTTGTCAGACCTCTGTCTGGCTGTTAAATTTATTTCATTAGTTGATTATTATTAACAACCAGCATAAGACTTTATTCATCTTAATTACTACTACATTACTAGCAGTTAAAAGCTTGTTCATTATTATTACTACACTACTAGCAGGAAAGTTTATTCATGATATAATTAACAAACAACAACCATTAGAAGCATTAGAAGAAGATTAGAAGAAAGTTGAATTCATTATACCCTACGTTATAGGTTATGACACAGTTACTACTGTGCCACTTCGATTTCTTTTTTTTTCAGATATAAAATTTTTAAGAAATTAAACGAAAGAAATGTTTTACTTTATTTACTTAAAAGCAACTTATACTACACTATCTACCACCAAGTAATTGGACACCTGTGATAACAAAGGAAAAATAAGTTTATTCACCTTCAATAGTTAGTGGAGCCTGCACGAGCGGCGATTACAGCTGCGACCCTCCGGGGCATACTCTCAACCAGGCGTTGTACGACGGCTAGCTGTATTTTCTTCCACTCGGTTTGTGGAAGACAGGTCAGTTCCTTCACCGATTTCGGACGGTGGGGGCACCCCTTAAGTCGACGCCCCAACTCGTCCCAGAGGTGTTCGATAGGGTTAAGGTCCGGGCTCTGCACAGGCCAGTCCATTCGATCAACCCCATTGTCACCCTACCAAGCCATGGTGGACCTCGCAACATGACAGGTGGCATAGTCATCCTGAAAGTAACCTGGGTCCACCCCGTAAAACTGCCACAACCTAGGAAGCGCGCTGTCATCCAAAATGGTGCAGTAGGTCTCGGCGTTGAGTCTACCAGGAATTGCGACCAAAAGTCCCGTGCCAGGAGAAACACCCCCATAGCATAATTCCACTGCCGCCGAACTTCACAGTTGGTACAATACATTCCGGTAGGAGACGTTCTCCAGGAAGACGCCAAACCCAGACCCTGCCATCCGAACAGTAGAGGGTGAACCTTGATTCGTCGCTCCAGAGAACCTGTTTCCACTGTTCAACGGTCCAGTGTCGACGTTCTTTGCACCACGTTAGCCGAGCAGCGCTATTGGACTTGGTGATCAAAGGCTTGTGGGCGGCAGCACGTACATGATAACCGAGCAGATGGGCTTCCTTACGGATGGTATTCATCGAAAGAACACTCCCGGGTGCCTGTTGAAACTCCTCGCAGATGTGGCTAATCGATTTGGTGCGGTTCTTCCAAATTTCTCTGGCCAGCACCCGTCGGTCTCTAACTCCCAGTTTTGTGGGTCTGCCGGGTCGGGGTACATTCCAACAGTCACCTCTCATCTTCCACTTGCCAATCACGTAGGCCACTGTCGATTTTGGGCACTTCAACTCGCTGGATATGTCACGTATGGATCGGCCATTTCTGTGATACCCGACGATTACACCTTTCTCGAAATCAGAGAGCTCCGAACTGCGTTGCATCTTGCATGCGACTGGTTGCGTTGTTGTTTCCCACACGATATTTAACGGCGGCGGCGGCGGCGATGACATATATCATGACCGCAGATATCGTCGATTGCAGTGGTGTCCAATTACTTGTTGGTAGATAGTGTATATACAATTAATAGTAACTTATGCTGATTATTAATTAATGTTAATAGAAGTAGAGGGCGTAGTATCATCGTTGTCAGTAGTTATTGCTAAAATTGTTTCTGAAGAAAACAATTTTTCAGACTCCTTAGTTGCCTTGTTATAAATTTGGCGATATGTCTCGGGCCTAATGTACTCTTCTTGTTGTTGCTCTTGTTCTTGTCTAGATTCAGAATGCATCGGCGGTGCAAAGGTTTAAAATGTAATACATTCATTATCCAGCGAAGTTGTGAAACCTGGCGATGTACATTGGTGTTCCATGCTCGGTGTGAGAATTTGAAAATTTGGATCGATGACATCAGTCTCCATCTGTTCTTGCTGTTCAGGCTCAATTTGTGGAGTCGAAATGGAAGGTTGTGGCTCTAGAGTCGAACTCAGGTGAGTTTAAACTCATCCTGGCGCGGGAACTTTTGACGCTCCGTACATTCACGTGACTTTTCGGTTGAGGACTTAGCGGGCCTTTTCGGATTCCTCTCGTTCTCCATTAGCTGTTTCTCCAACTTTCGTCGGTTCTTATAGTAATTTTCCCTGGATTTTGCGGCATTTCTAAATTTTTTTCACCAATTTTTTTATCAAAAAAATAAATAAATTCTAAATCCACTTTATTTTGGTTTATCACATATGTCCGTTAGCTTTGATCATCAGCTACAGAATGCGGGCTGAGGTTATTGCTATCATTTCTATTCACTAGTTATCAACCTTTAGATGGCGCGCGGCGAAACAAAATCACGCAAAATTTAGCTTAATTTTCTAACGTTACTGTATCGAAGGGTTAAGGGCCGCCCCGGTGGCGCAGTGGTCTAAGCGATGGCCTCTGATCATTCGTCCGAAAGGGGTCCGGGTTCGAATCCCGGTGAGGCATGGATGTTGTGTTTGTCTTACGGCACTGGCTCACTCCCTTCCCTGGAACCAGTGACCTTAAATTAGGGACGGGCGACTGCTTATAGCCCATTGAGTTGCTCACGGTGGTCGTTAAACCTCCAATCAAAAAAAAAAAAAAAAAAAAAAAAAAAAAAAAGAAGGGTTAAGGGCTGGAGGGTTGAAACTGTTTTGTTATAAATGCGACTCTATAAATTATCTATTGATGTAATATTTATTATTCTACGATTATTAGTTTCGAAGACATAAGCTTTGAGAGCGTGACATGTTTTCGTTCCATCCGTGCTCCCCATATTACCCCATACCCAGTGCGGAGAAAGACGCAATTTTACATCAGTTTTCACCAACGACGCCTCTTGACTGCGTCCTTTGGGTAACATAAGCACCCACATTAGTCATCTTATGTTTGCTATCGACTGCGAAGAATTCAACGTACTTCAACATGAAAGCTTACAAAGGTTAACACTAGAAATGCCGTTCATAGGAGTAGCTGAGGGAATCTATAGAAGGATAGATGTACTGGGATGTGTTATGAGCGTAAAATCCAAGAAAAGGTCTGTTGAGGGTAGTCGTCAGAGTTCATACTTTTTTTTTTTTTTTTCATAATATTAATTTTATTTGATTTTTGGACTTATTGAAATGTATATGCACTGTAAAAGTTTACACTAATACCTGTGATTCTTCTGATTTTGCCAGGACGAAAATGTTGGCCAGCATATCCAGCTACGTGAGCTCCTAGACTATGGCCGATCAGGTGGAATTTGTCTCCAGTAACTCCTGTCTGGTTCTAAAAAGAGCACATGTTACCACTTTTAAGAAAAAGAAAAATGCCTGTTGTATAACTGAAAAGCAAATATATAAACAAACCATTGCATCAAAATTAAATTGGTTAGGGAATAGTTCAGTAATACAATACTAGTGATCCGAATTATTGGCGTAGGAAATAGATATATGAGCGTTTCCAAGCTTTCTCACATCAACCAAATGGCTTTTTCAAGGAAGTTGGACAAAAACTGCAAACTGAAAAATAGAACGCTTAACAATTTGAACGCGGGAACTTGACTTGACAGTAAATATATAAATATACAGGGTGCATAAGAAAGTCCCATTAGTCTGAAATAACTTGCGAACGGAGAGAGGTACAGTTATGCAAGTGAGATAACGGTATAGTAAAGCGACTACGCCCGATAGAATGCAACCAATAGCAGCGCCCCTAGTGGCGAAATGCGGAATTTAGCCATTCCAAATCGAAAACGAAAAGAAATAGAGCAAAATGTCCAATTACAAAGTTGTAGAACATCAATTAATTAGTACAAAACGACATTTGTTTCACACGCATAAGATAAATTGTCGCCTTAATACCCAAAAATGTCCGAAATCGATGCGCGACCTTTTGTGTGAACGTTTGAAGGGAACAGGCATAGATATGAGCAAATACATACAATTTATTGCATAAATGCGTACTTATGTCAATACAGTTTGATGGCGTCAGACAAAACAAAAACAAAAAAGGCAAACTGGCGCACAGCGATAAAAAGTTCATGTCGAGTATGTTCGAAGAGTTCGCCGTTGCCCACGATACACATTTGTATTCGTGAAAGTAACTGTGCATGCACATTCCTCAGCATGGAAGGTGTCACACTATTGCAAGCATCTGTAACACGATGACGTAGATCCTGCAGACTTGTAGGCGCTGTTGCATACACCTGATTTTTTTACGTAACCTCAGAGGAAAAAATCCAACGTAGTGAGGTCCGGCGATCGTGGAGGCCATTCAACAGCACCACCATACCCGATGATTCGTTGCCCAAAACAATCTGTGAGAAAGCGTCGCACTGTTGCTGGCTGGTGTGCAGGGGCACTGTCATGTTGGATGCACAAGGAACGTAATGCGGACGGGGGAATGCCATCTAAAAAGTCAAGTATGATATCCTGTAACAGTTGGAGGTATCTCTGCCCTTTGGCATTCGCCGTAAATAAGCACCATCTCGCAATATTGGGAGGGAGTGAAGCTCACCATTCTCACACAGCGTACGTAGACCTAAACTTCTGATCAGGGTACATCCTGCTACTCATTTTTATATCGTAGGTACGGTACAACGTCACAATCTGCATTTCCATACGGCTACATTTGCGAAATGTGAATGTACAGATTCGAATCGTCGCGCATCGACTTCGGACATTTTAGGGTATTCAGGCGACAATTTATCTTATCCGTGTGAAACAAATGTCGTTTTGTACTAATTAATTGACGCTCTACAACTTTGTAGTTGGAAATTTTGCTCTATTTCTTTTCGTTTTCGATTTGCAATGGCTTGGCTAACTTCCGCATTTCGCCACTAGAGGCGCTGCTATCGGTTGCATTCGATCGGGCGTAGTAGCTTTACTATACCGTTATCTCACTTGCATACCTGTACCTCTCTCCGTTCGCAAGTTATTCCAGGCTAAAGGGACTTTCCTATGTACCCTGTATATTCTCTACACGTTTGAAAAGTTCCTTACGAATTGTAGACCATTTTAACGCTCTTTATAATAATGCAACTTATCCTAATGTTCTTCGATAACACTTTGCTTACGTTTATTTCAGAAATGCTGTAACAATGAGCGTGAAACTCTTATGTAATATAAGAGTTTCAAGCTCATTGTATTAAACTCTAAATATTTAATGGATATTTAAATATTGGATATATTTAACGGATATTTAGAGTTTAATATTGTATGAAACTCTAAATATCCAAGTAATATACGTACGTAACAGATGAAGAGCATGGGTCGGGCCAGGAAGGTTAATGGATGCAAGCGAAATTGTTAACTAGTGCTAGGTCATGCAACTCTACGGAGGACATGACATATATATATATTTTAAACTATTTTAAGTGGGAATGTTACTTGCATCTATGGCCTTGCAGAAACCCATTTCCAACTAGGTCTTTGTGGAAGTGAGAAAATGCAGAGTTTTTGCTGGTCCTTGATAAAGCCAAGGCTCAGTATTCTCGACACCTTCTACATTCAGTAGTTTTATTTTATTTTTTTATCTTTTCTCCTTTTACTCACACAGGTAGATACATAACCTTTTGTATGTTGTACTAGGTGTGAGTCAAAATTATATATGTATTTTTTTTGCTTAGGTATCTTCTTTATAGAACATACTGTATATATATATATATGCAGAGACGTGGACCTTAACTAAAAGAGACATACAAAGGCTGCAGACAACTCAAAGCAGCATGGAGAGGTGCATACTTGGTGTAACCAGGAGAGATAAGAAGAGGAACTCGTGGATCCGAAAAATGACAAGAGTGGAAGACATCATGATCAGAGTTAAATCCCTGAAATGGCAATGGGCTGGACATACTGCCAGAAGGACAGATCATCGATGGACAGCCGAAATTTTAGATTGGATTCCAAGGGACAGGAAAAGACCCAGAAGAAGACCACATGGGAGATGGGTGGATGAAATTCGAAAGTATGCAGGGGTGACATGGAGGAGACTGGCACAAGACAGACCGTTGTGGAGGAAACTTGGGGAGACCTTCGTCCAGCAGTGGATTGATAATGGTTGACAATGATGATGATGATGATATATATATATATATAATTATATTTGTTCTGGGCTTGACGTCCACTATGAGTAACTCCGGGCCGAGCAATCAGCAGCCCCCAAGTTAGAACAACTGATTGCAGGGATGAGACAAAGCCAGAGCCATTAGTCAAGCACACAACTCATGTCACATCTTAGACTCGAACCCACGTCAACAAGGGACGAATGCACAGCATCCAGTACTTTAGACCAATCGGCCACAGGGGCGGTAAGGTAATATGTACCAGTAACTCTTGGATGTGCCAGTACAACATCGTGATAGAGGAATCCTTGTTGATCAAAGATGAAAATCTTCATGATTTGCCGTCACTCTTCACAAATTTCGCTTTTTTGCAAGAAAACATTATTCTCCAGTAAATGCTGAACTTGAAGGTACACAACATGCTAGTAGAGGAATTCTTCGTGATCAAAAAAGATGATCATCATAACTTTGCAGACACTCTTCACAACTTTCGTTTTTTGCAAAAGAGTGAATTTGGTGGCTTCTAGGTGTTGCCTTGGTTTTTTCACTTTGGAGTAGATGTGAATCATCCAGGACTCACCAAGTGTCTTATTAACTTGGAGATAACTATTGCCTCTACATTGAACAAATCCTTTCAGGTCTAGGCAAAGAATAACGAACATAACACTGCCTTTAATGCGGCTGCAAGAGACGAGAGATTCACTCACGACACTTGTTTCATTCCTGAATTTTGCGGATGAATGGCACGAGCGATACCGTAGAGTTCGTGAGTTACACTACGGCAGTATTTGTGCATAATGATAGGATCTCTGTTCACGATTTCTTCGTTACGCCACGTGGAAGGGCCCTCAACTCTCTGCTTGTCCTGGTGATGTATCTCCCTTCTTGGTGTACTTAATGATACAAATATGCGCTGAGACATGACACGCACTCTACCAAATGCCTCTTGCAGTAAGTTAAACGTTTCCGGTGAAGGCCCTATTAAAGGATAGCAAAACTTAATCGTATGACCTTATTTCTAAATTCCCTTCCTCTAGGCGACTTTACAACCGGTATAGAGTAGTTGATTAATGCGCTGTGCTGAGTGCGGGTGGCGCACGTTTCTGACGAGTGTTCGAGCCTTGTCCTGCCAACCATCCAATCTCGGGGTTTTCCGCAGACTTCCCGGGAGTGGGGAAGCGAATGAGTGGATGGTTCCCTTAGAAGTCGGCCCCGGGAACACTTTGTCCTTGGTCCTCCATCTCTGGATCAACAGGAGTTACCCGATGAGTGTCAATGCTCTGGTAGTAAAACAGCACAACAGAATTGAAATCTGCTGCCATCTGGTGATAGATATCTACGGGAATCTTACTCATTGTTGTTGATAAAGACGTTTAATAATATCTGCCTATCCCGCGCTTTAGCTGGAATTCAATTCAACCCATAGGGATTATAATCAACATTTGTCAGAGAACAAGTTGACCTTCACGTCCAGCTAGTGCTTTAAAAACGATCCATCAGGATTTCCCTTCTGAAAATGTTTTTTTTTTTACTTTTTGATTGTGTATTATCGCGGTCACATGGAATTATATAGCATTATTGAAGGTAACACTGGACATGGCTCAACGGAGAGAACAAGCTGGATTCAGGAGTGGCTACAGCACTATAGATCATATCCACGTACTGAGATAACTAATTGAAAGAGCTAGGGAATATGAACTTCCATTATGCATGGCTTTTATCGACTATGAAAAGGCCTTTGATTCGGTAAAACCATCAGCAGTTACAATGGCTTTGAAATCCTGTGGTACTGAAGATGCTTACATTAATATTATTAATAACATCTATGAAAATGCAGGTGCAAAGATTCGGCTATTTGAGAATACAGCACCCATAAAAATTGGAAAGGGAGTGAGACAAGGTGACAAACTCTTTAATACCACTTTGGAAAATGTCTTTCAGTCACTGAGCTGAGAAAACAAAAAGATAAAGATTAATGGAGATTATCTAACTCACCTTCGTTTTGCTGATGACATAGTCATTTTTGCAACTACCCCATCAGGGCTGCAGAGTACGATCCAAGAACTTGCTGACAAGAGTAAAGAAGTGAGATTAAAAATGGACTTTCAGAAGACAAAAGTGATGTACAATGCTTTTACAAGAAATGAAGATTTATCGATTGATAGGGAAAAGCTGGAGACAACCAATACCTACATTTATCTTGGACAGCAGATATCAAGTGAATGTTACATTAATGAAGAAATTAAACGGCGTATAAAGCTTGCCTGGAGAGCTTTTGGAAGAAACAGTTTGTCAAGAGCAATATGCAATTATGTCTTAAAAGAAAAGTGTTTGATCTACGTAGTTGTCTCGTTCTCCCACGCGGCATGTTTACATGTTAACAACTGCGTACAGTCGAATTTAGCGATAGCAAGTTCAAAGACCTGCTCTTTGCACGCCTTCTTTTATACCCCCAGGTATGACGTTTTCGATGGCATTACGTGCGCCTCACACTAGCATGTGTGCTGAAACTGTAATCATTTGCATCTCTCATGATGCCCCATCTACTATGAAGAAATCCGAGAATTGCTTCATAGTGTTGTAATTTCTATTAACAGTAGTGTCTTTGAGTTTTCTGTGTCTTCGAAGCATGATAAATGCCTGACGAAAAATTCAAAAATTTTACATAAATTTTGTGCGGTTTAAATAATCTTTATTAATCGTTCTTGTACGAACCTGTTGTTTCAATTATTACACCTGCAAGTGTTCTTTTCCGGAAACATAATGGGAAATCGGTTTTAATTAAGTGGTGAAGTGACCTAGAGCTCATTTGGAACTACAAAGAACGATTTTAAAAGATTTTCTCGATGTCAAGTTAAAAAATATTGAAAAACTTGCGCTCTCTGCTTACCATGATGTTTTCCAACATAAATGCTATTTGCTTTCCCACAAGCTTGGTGTTTCTCACTGCATCGTAGTAATCTAGCTCGTGACCCCACGACCAATCCATGACTATCACATTATAGTCTGCTCGATGTAAAAGCTGATCTTTGATTTCCTGTGGGAAAAATTTGAATTAGAACGGTGCCAATGAAGAAAATATATATAAAATAGAGAGGGAAAAAACACTGTAATCGTGCGGCAATGTAAAATAATATTCATGTAGACTTTATCAACGACATAATTTCCTAATCGCTTTGATCATAGAAGAATAAGTTATTTCCACGAGGCGTACGAGGGGATAGTAAACAAGTTAGTAATATCATGCAATGCATTGATTATGATACGCTTTCCAACATGCCGGAAATCATTACTCAAGTTATGATGATAATGGCTGTGAAATAAATATCGCTCCTGTGTCCTGACCTTTGACCCCATTTCGATGATATTACACAGAACCGATTCAGTATACCTCCGGAACACCATGATAAAGTTTTGTCGCAATCGAAGCATTTTTAGTCAAGTTATGAGGATAATGGCTGTGGAATAAATCTCTCTCGTGTACCCTGACCTTTGACCCCATTTAAATGATATTCAGCAGAACATGTTCAGTGTACCTCTGAAACAACATGATAAAGTTTTGTCGCAATGGAAGCATTTTTACGTAAGTCATGACGCATAAGGGCAATAGAATGGATCCCGCTCCTATGTCCTGATCGTTGACCCCATTTCTTCCATTTTCAATAACATATGATCCCAGGTGGTCCCCTACCACATACGAAAATTTCATCGAAATCGAAACATTTTAACGCAAGTTTGGAACTATAAGGGCAATGGAATAGATCCCACTCCTATGTCGTGACCGTTTGCTCCATTTCGTCCATTTTCAATAGGATTTGTCTCCAAGTGGTCCCCTACCACCTACTAAAATCTCCTCGAAATCAAACAATTTTTACGCAAGTTATGACGCATAAGGACAATGGAATGGATCCCCCTCCTATGTCGTGATCTTTGACCCCATTTCGTCCGTTTTCAACAGGGTTCGTCACCATGTAGTTCCCTACCAGATACTAAAGTTTCATCGAAATCGAGCTATTTTTACGATCCCGCTCCTATGTCGTGACCTTTGACCCCATTTCGTCCATTTTCAATAGGGTTCGTCCCCAGTGATCCCCCTACCACATGCTAAGATTTCATCGAAATCGAACAATTTTTACATAAGTTATCGTACGGACGGACAGACAGACGGACAAAGCTGGAGCATGTACGCTTTTTCAACCTACGGTTGAAAAGCGTGAAAAATACGTATCCTGGTGCATAAAAGAAGAATATAAACGAATGATCTTTTTTGTGTATTACGCATCAGTTCGTCACCTTCCCAAAGTTTATTTACACGCACATCATACACGGAAGACGTACGATTTCTGTTGTCTTTTGTTACGTCTATCTTGCGCAGAGACGTAAGTAGGGCGTGGCAGACGAGGCAGCTTCCCGGGCGTAGCTCAAAAGAGGGCGTAAAAATCACTGCTTACGGTCTGATTACGCGTAGATTTTCCGCTAGGGGCAGTAAAAGTAAATCACATTTTTCCCGATAACACTTCTTCTGAAACTACAATTTGAAATTTTTTTTCTTCAGCGGATACACCTTCTGATGGAAAATCTTTTGCATATAATTTCAAATTTTTGGTAAAGAATACTTTGGCCACCAGGGGGCGTAAGCGTTAATTTTTGCTTCTGATTTATTTGCCATAAAATCTAAGCTTCTAAAATATGGATTGAAAAAAATTCTTTCGCAGACTGATGCCACTCACATCAAAAAACCTTTTCGGAACATTTTCTTCTTAAAATATACCACAGTTTCTTCACCAGGGGGCGTAGATGTACATCTTATTTTTGTCAATATCTCTACTTCTAGAAGTCCAATTTGAAAAATTTCTTCTTTGTTGGATAGTGTTTTTAGTGTGACATTTTTTCATATAATTTCGAAATTATATATATGACCTTCTAAATTCTCGATTAATAAAAACGTCGTTCGTAGACCGATAGTACTCGTGTCGACAAAACCTTTTATAAATATTTTCTTCTTAAAATAACGCATGATTTCTACGCCAGGTGGCGTAGATGTATATCTTATTTTTGTCAATATCTCTACTTCTAGGAGTCTGATTTGAAAAATTATTTCTTTGTTGGATAGTGTTTCCAATGCTAAATGTTTTTCCTATAAATTCAAAATTTTCAAGTAAATCATGGACTTTCCGCTAGGGGGCACAAAGGTAAATTGCGTTTTCTTCGTTATTTCTGCTTCTGAAAACTCCGATTTGAAAAATCCTTCCTGTATCGCATACAAAACCTGATGGAAAATATTTTTCACATAATTTCTAATGTTTGGTAAAGAATGGTTTGACCACCAGGAGGCATTAGTGTTAATTTCTGCTTCTGGTGTATTTGTAGCAAAATCTGGGCTCCTGAAAACTCGACAAAAATTTATTTTCTTGGACCGATACCGCTCATATGGAAAAACCTTTTGAGAATACTTTCTTCCTAAAATAATACATGGTTTTCCCACCAGGGGACGTAAAGCCACATGTTATTTTTGTCGATATCTCTGTTTCTAAGAGTCCGATTTGAAAAATTATTTCGGTGTTGGAGAGCGTTTCCGGTGCGAAATGTTTCTCATATAAATTCATGCTTTTCTTAACGCACAAGTCTACAACCATAGGGCGTAAGCTCACGATTCCGTTTACAGCAATATATGAGGGATTAAAAACCCGATTGAAAAACTTCTTTCTTCCGTCAGATACTATTGTTTTCCATACCGGCTCCATTGACTTTGAATAGCTTTGATAAATTTAATTTGCCTCCGAACGGATTCAAAAGACGTGCTTATTACACCCGAAAATTCGGTGTCATCTTTCTTGTTTAGATTGTGAGTTTATCGACCACCTCAGCAGCTCAAAGGGCTATAAGCAGTCGCCCGTCCCGAATTTTGGACCGCTGGTTCCAGGGAAGGGAGATAGTCAATGCCGTAAGACAAACATGACATCCGTGCCTCACCGAGATTTGAACCCGGACCCATCTTGGACGAATGATCAGAAGCAATCGCTTAGAACACTGCGCCATCGGTGCGGCGTGTCGACATTACAGATGCAGGCTTGGAAGAATCGTGCCGTGTGTGGCCAGACATTATCCTGTTGAAGGACTCGGTGATGCTGCAACAGGAATGGCAACAGATGTCGTAGAATATTGATGACGTACCGTTGAGCCTTGAAGGAAGCACGGAGAAGTACCAAGGGTATCCGTCTATCCTAGGAAATGGCTCCCCAGACAGTCACTCCCGGTGTGTGAGTCGTGTGCCTTTCCACAGTAAAGGCAAGATTCGTGCGCTTGACGGCTCGTCTCCAGACACGTATGCCCTGGTCATCGGCGCCAAGTGCAAACCGTGACTCTTCACTGAAGACAACATTACGCCACTGGACACAACCCCACGCTGATGTGCCCGGCACCACTGCAACCATTGCTGGCGATGTTCGCTGGTTAGTGGTAAGTGGTGGAGTGGTCGCCTCGAATGTAGTCCCTATGCCGCAAGTCGTCTGGCTACGGCCAGAATGGCCACGGATGGTTGAGAGCGGCGAATTCGTTTCTTTTCGTGAGGCTCTCACGATCACTCTATCCCCGCGTTCTGTCGTTGCCCTCGGCTGTCCACTGCCCGCGTGCTGCTAGGTCGTGCCCTTCTCGACTCATTGTCGTCAACATCGTCCGATTGCCGTGTCGGTCCGATCCAAATGCCTGGCGATACAGCGACGTGACCAACCGGTCTCTCTCTCTTATCCCAATTATACGTTCTCTCTCAATTTCGCTTAACTGTTCGTATTGTGCACGGATCCGACGTCGAGGCCACTGTTAACAAGTACGCTGCTATCTATTTATTCTTGTTGCTAACTTCATAAACATTGCGTGGTTGAGTTGTTAAGTCTTATGTAGTTGAAGATGATAGTAGAATTGTATGCAAATAATTCTTGCGATTCGTAAATATGTCTAAAAAACTTTTATTCTTTTCTTCATTTAATTGCCTGCAAAGGTTGTCCGTTATCTGTCCTTTATTTTCTAACTCTCTCGCTTTCGATCATTTCTGGCGCTCTTGTGAATTCCCCTGACCTGGCGGTCCACCTGAGACCTACCCTGGGGCAATCACCACGTCGTACTTTCTCGTGACCGCTCGCTTCCTAAACTTCGAGGGAACTGTCCTTCGCCTCCTTCCCTTGTCTCCAAGAAATGCCCTTAAACATATCCTAATGTTCCCCGAGAGAAAGAACCAAACCGCTTTCGGTAAATCTTAAGCCTGAAAGTAAAAATGTGAGGGCTGGTGCATTAGTCGGCACCATTGAAATTGAAACCCAAAAAGCATCAAAAGAGGGGCGATAGAGTTAATCTCCATTCAACAAACAATGTGCGTATACTAATCTTAGACAGGATGTCGTCTTAGTGAGTAACCGTGCATCCGGTGTATAATGGGGAAGTGACTCTGAGAAATTTCTCTCACGCTTTGTGGAGACAAAGGAAAGTGGAGCACGAGATGGAATAAAAGTTACATTTTGAGATTTTATATGAAATCCTAAAACCCCGTATAAAATCACTGCAACACAACCTCACACTCCGTGGAGATTAATGCAACCGTAATCCGCTGTCACAATTATCCCTGCGAGCAAGTTTGCTCTTGATGTACCCTCTTCTGTGCACGGTTCCCGTGCGCTGTGGCGGACCACTATGCAGTCATTGTTAGTTATTTTTTAACCATGTGCATATTGGAGACTAAGGGCTAGTCAGGCTATTTGTTAGCCTTTTCCCCTGGATCCCTTGCCACATTACATCGCAACGATTTGTTATAAAAAATATGTTGCAGTACTTCAATTTATTTAAAACTAAAAGATTATAGTGTTACTTTGGTGCTTTGTAATTATTATTTACTTTGGTTATGCTCCCTGTGGTGAGACTTTTGATGTATTGGCTACGAAGTATTCGCACCTTCTTCTTGTCAGTTTGTGTGTCGAAATTATTTATTTTAATGTGTAACTTTTTGAAAACATTAATTTCATTGGTATATACTTTTTAGGATGTAAGGTCAGGTGATGCGTAACATCACACCCTTTCCTTGACAAATGTCAACCCTGCCTTCTCGTGGTGCATCCTGTTCCCACTAAAGAGGCTCTGACGACCGCCAATAGCGGTATAACTATACCATCGGGATTAGAGGAAATTCTATCCCACACTCACCAACCCGCTTGGCCAGCGTGGTGAGTTATGGCCAAACCCCTCCAAAATGATTCCACAACTTAAATCTTGGCCCTCAGTCTCCGGCAGCTGGAATGTACCTGGCCAAGGCAGCGGCCAGTGCGACATGAAGGCAGAGGGTGCTAAGAATCCCCGGAGGACCGGACTAGGCTGCCATCTGATGCTGACCTTGGCTACGTACAATGGACGCTCCCTATCTTCTGATTCAAGGCTTCTTGAATTGGAAGAGGAACTACAAAGGATCAAGTGGGACATCGTCGGGCTAAGTGAGGTAAGGAGAAAAGGAGAAGATCTCATCGAACTGAAAAGTGGACATCTCTTCTATTATCGTGGGACAGATACTGGCAGAACTAGTGGTGTTGGATTTATAATAAACAAGAAACTGAAAAATAAAGTTGTAGAAGTTGAAAGTTCCTCTGACAGAGCTGCACGACTTGTTATCCAACTCTCGAAAAGATACCAGGCTCAGATTATTCAAACTTATGCACCCACCACAAGTCATCCTGAAAAAGAAATTGAAGAATTTTATGAGGAAATTTGTCATCTAAATAATAAAGGTAAGCAGCACTTGAAAATAATTATGGGAGATTTCAATGCAAAAATAGGGCAACAGCAACAGAATGAAACTTCAGTAGGTAAATTCGGTCACGGCAACAGAAACCAGCGTGGAAATACTCTCGTTGAGTTTGCAGAGGCAGAAGGGTTTTTCATCTTGAACTCCTTTTTCAAGAAAAAGCCACACAGGAAATGGACATGGAGACATCCAAATGGGACGACAAGTGAAATTGATTTTATTATGTGTAACAAAAAATTCGTCATAGAAGACTGCAGTGTGCTAAACAAGTTCAACACAGGTAGTGACCATAGATTGGTGAGATGTAAGATGCACCTCAACACTAAATTTGAACGTGGCAAGCTCATAAGACAAACAAAATCTATTGACATAACCTACCTTAAAAAACACCATAATACCTTCAAGTTGGAACTAAAGAACAGGTTCTCTGCTTTAGAAGGCCTAACATCGGAAGAAGTGGACATCTCTGAAGTTAACAGAAAAGTAACCAAAGCTCTTATGGAAACAGCAACAAAATTAGCTGGGTCTAAGAACAAGTTGGATGTAAATAAATTATCAGGAAAAACGAAAATGTTGATGCAAAAAAGAAGAGAGATGAGGACAACTAAAGTAGATGTGACTTCCAAAGTGGAATATATAGAGCTATGCAAGACAGTAAGAAAAAGTATCACTGAAGACGTAAGAAAATTCAACTGTGAACTAGTGAGGAAAGCAATTGAAAACAACCAAAGCCTAAAGATAGCAAAGGGACATCTCAGTAAGGGAAGAAAACAGATTATGGCACTGAGAAAAGAAGATGGTTCTGTAACAAGAAATAGAGGCGAAATTTTGACAAGAGTGAAAGATTTCTAATCCAAATTATATGAAAGGGATGATACATGCACTCCAGACATCATGAAAGATACCAGTACCAGAGTTCCTCCAGTCCTTCCAGCAGAAGTTGCACATGCAATCAAGAACATGAAGCGGGGAAAAGCTCCAGGAGAAGATGGAATTACTGTAGACATCATACAAGAAGCAAATGGAGAAATCGAAACAGTACTCGCCCAAATTTTCACTCGATGCCTTAATGAAGGAAAGATTCCTGAGGATTGGAACACTGCTACAATGATCCTGCTACATAAGAAAGGTGACATTGAGGATCTCGGAAACTACAGACCTATCAGCCTCCTATCAGTAGTTTATAAAATCTTCACTAAAGTTCCTTCACACCGCTTGAAGGTAACACTCGACATGGCTCAACCGAGAGAACAAGCTGGATTCAGGAGTGGCTACAGCACAATAGATCATATCCACGTGCTGAGAGAACTAATTGAAAGAGCGAGGGAATATGAGCTTCCATTGTGCATGGCTTTTATCGATTATGAAAAAGCCTTTGATTCGGTGAAACCATCAGCAGTTACAATGGCTCTGAAAACCTGCGGTATTGAAGATGCATATATTAATATTATTAATAACATCTATGAAAATGCAAGTGCAAAGATTAGGCTGTTTGAAAATACAACACACGTAAAAATTGGAAAGGGAGTGAGACAAGGTGACACCATATCTCCGAAAGCTCTTTAATGCCACATTGGAGGGTGTTTTTCAGTCGCTGAGCTGGGAAAACAAGGGGATAAAGATTAACGGAGATTATCTAACCCACCTTCGCTTTGCTGATGACATAGTCATTTTTGCAACTACCCCATCAGAGCTGCAGAGTATGATCCAGGAACTTGCTGATAAGAGTAAAGAAGTGGGATTAAAAATGAACTTTCAGAAGACAAAAGTGATGTTCAATGCTTTTACGAGAAATGAAGATTTATCGATTGATGGAGAAAAGCTGGAGATAACAGACACGTACGTTTATCTTGGACAGCAGATATCAAGTGAGGGTCACATTGATGAAGAAATTAATCGGCGAACAAAACTTGCCTGGAGAGCTTTTGGAAGAAACAGCATAATTTTCAAGAGCAATATGCCATTATGTCTTAAAAGAAAAGTGTTTGATCAATGCATCCTTCCAGTGCTTACGTATGGTGCAGAGACGTGGACCTTAACTAAAAGAGACATACAAAGGCTGCAGACAACTCAAAGCAGCATGGAGAGGTGCATACTTGGTGTAACCAGGAGAGATAAGAAGAGGAACTCGTGGATCCGAAAAATGACAAGAGTGGAAGACATCATGATCAGAGTTAAATCCCTGAAATGGCAATGGGCTGGACATACTGCCAGAAGGACAGATCATCGATGGACAGCCGAAATTTTAGATTGGATTCCAAGGGACAGGAAAAGACCCAGAAGAAGACCACATGGGAGATGGGTGGATGAAATTCGAAAGTATGCAGGGGTGACATGGAGGAGACTGGCACAAAACGGACCGTTGTGGAGGAAACTTGGGGAGACCTTCGTCCAGCAGTGGATTGATAATGGTTGACAATGATGATGATGATGATACTTCGTCACGTGTATACCTTAGTGAAAATATGATATTATTTGCAAAAATGGAATTGCGTGAACATTTCTTAGTTACTTTGCTTTTTTGTTTATTTCTTAGTTACTTTGCTTTTTTGTTTATTTCTTAGTTACTTTGCTTTTTTGTTTATTTCTTAGTTACTTTGGTCGCATGCTGCGTGCAACCGTTGATTTCAACGATATAAAAAATCTGAGTTCGTTAATTCTGTTTGCACATTTATACTGTATTATTGTTGGCATTACTGTATTCTTGGACTTTTGTTGTTTATTATGACTGTAGATGTAGTCCCGGATGTGTATGGACTAAATTAATTTTTTGTTGTGGTGTGGCATGAAATTGTAGTTAAATAAATAACAAAAATATTCAGTTCTGAAGTACTTGTATGCGGAGTTTCATTAAAATCGAACGAATTCCTCGCGGTGCTTCGTTTTTTCTCTTTTTTTCAGCAAAGTTAGACTTTCATATTTCGACATCCAATACATTATACAAGAACAAAATGCATTTGGTGTAATTTTTTGACTACGTAAGTATCGCTGAAAAAGGAAGAAAAAATCATGACTTATTCGTTCGATGTCTGTTTTACGGATCTTTCTGATTTCAGATCGTTAATGCCCGAATTCAGTGTACGAGAAGTGAGAGAAAACTTTGATCAGCTGTTAAGTGTCGGTTGCTGCGTATTTCCAGAGCAAACTAAATGGTTTCAGTTGTTCTGATGACAGTGTTGACCTATAAACAGCTGTTTAATGCCAGCTGTCTCAACATTTCCACGTGCATGCAATGAAAGCGCACCTCCTAACAGGCGTGTTTCTTAATCTTCTGCATACGCTTCCAGCTTGTTTCGAATTCCACGAAAGTTGCACCTGGGTCTCCGAGTGAAAGTTTAGTGATGTCTCTTAAGTAATGTGTCACCAGAGACAAGAAACAAAACATTGCTAAAATTTACAACCTTTCCAGGGTCGTAGCTAGAAGGGACCTAGAGAGGGCTCTGTCCTCTCACCCGGCAAAGCGAGCAAGCCTCTTCCCTTGAAAAATGTATACGTTGTAAATTCTCTAAACTTTCAGGTTTTGGTGATTCATGAAAATAATTTTCGTATTTCATTATAAACATAACTACTTTATCTTATATTTTTGTGTATTGCACTGATTATAAAGAAAGTAGAACTGAAAAGATACAGCAAAGATGATGGATAACTCAAAAGAAATTCCTTCTCGAAGTGAGTTAGCAATGATTCTCTACCACATGAGCGCCCGATTTGTTGCTGCTAAGGGTCAGGAAAGAGAAATTCCTTTTTATTTGCCTTTTTTTTAAGAAACGTAAAATATAAAAAAATACAGGTAGGTTCAGTTCTCATTGAGCCGTGCGTAGGACCACGACATGCAGATCGGAGAGTTGAAATGAACTAGTAGAGTATGGTTTCAAAGCATTTATTTAATTTGTTATAGCCAACACAGGTCTATGATATGAAAAGTGGCTTACATAATTTTTGCAAATAATGCTGGATACATTGCGAACACAAAGCAGATCGACACACGAATTATTCAAAGTGGGGATCTGTCTTCTTGGGCTTCTTACATTCCTTATCAGTTGCTCTTGCCTCTTGTTTTGATTTTCTCCACTTTTGCTTGCGTTCATTCTGCGAATTCCGCAGTATTGTCGAAAATGTTAACCCGTTCACAAGAAAACATCTTTTTTAAATTTTAGTTTAAACCACTACGATATGTTCTTTATATATTTGAATAGATCTCGTCAAGAGCATTAAAACGATATGACACACAGTCGTTTTGTACTCACGATTGTCCAGATAAACCGCGATGGTGTGAAAAGTGTTCAACGGTTCACAAGAAAACAATTTTTTAAATGTTCAGTTCAAACAACTGAGAAATGTTCTTCCTATATTTGAATAGATCTCGTCGAGAGCTTTAAGACGATACCAGGCACAGTCGTGCTGCGCTCCCGGTTGCCGAGATAGACTGAGTCAAGCGCGGTGGCATACCCAGATATGTTGCATCATCTCCCCCGCACGATGTATTGCGCATTACGCGAATTGGACTCCATGCTCTTTACGAATATGCTAACGCGATTAGTGTGCGGCACGTATTTTTAATGCTATAATAATTCCAATTAGAACCTATTTTTGTCACAGGCGGTCGGCCGTAAGTCACACCATACTATTCGCGGAGTATGGTGCGACCCCCCCCTCCCCTCATCAAAAAAAAAAAAAGAAAGAAAAGGAGCGAGAGAGAGGCGGAGGTGGAAGTGTATTTGCGCAAAAAAAAATTCGAAACACTGTCTCTTGAATAAGAGATCCTAAGCTGCAGTTAGTATCTTTCAGTTTTTCAACCAACTGCCTACACAGAAGTGTTGTTGTGGGAAATTTTTAACTAAATGTACATCTCTAGGCGAGGTAAAACAGTGCTAAAGAGAAATCTTTGTGCAGGAGAGAGAGAGAGAATGCTTTTAATTTCTTCATTGTTTTGGGGTCAGTAGTTTTGCGATGCTCGTGTGGAGGAAGAAGTGTTTATCGGCGAGAATTTGAAGGGGGCTTTTAGATTTGGGGCGGGGAAGAGAAATGTGACTGTTGACCACGGTAAGAATAGGTTACCTCCGAGCACCAGCGAAGTAGAATAAGCGATTAAAGATGGAGAAGGAAGACCTTAAATTCGGCTTCAATAACTCCTCAACGAGATTGTATGGGTCAACGGAAAGGAACCTGAGGGGCGAACGAAAAAATAAATATTTTTCTGATGTCAGTTGGGAGTTATTTTTCCTCCAGTGATAATGGCCATGCAAACAAATCAGCCACCGTCAAACAAATTCTCTTAATTAAATTTATTTTTTATATTTCTAGAGAGCCCAGTTTACTTTCTCCATCCACTCTTTCATATTTTAAATTTTATTTTTTGATTTCGGCATGGAGAAAGTGTTTGCTAGTGAAGTAAAATAACAAATGGAATGGAAATACAAAGCAAAACTTGCATCAGTATTCGTGGATGAATATAGTTTTTTGCTGAGCACAGAGCCTTTACTTTCTCCATCCACTCTTTCATATTTTAAATTTTATTTTTTGATTTCGGCATGGAGAAAGTGTTTGCTAGTGAAGTAAAATAACAAATGGAACGGAAATACAAAGCAAAACTTGCATCAGTATTCGTGGATGAATATAATTTTTGCTGAGCACAGAGCCTTCACCCCTCCCCCCACCCCAGGTTCTGTAATCTAACTACGGCCCTAAATCTTTCTTTTGCCGACAGTGAAATTTCAGCCAACATCTTCCTACTCCGGAGCGGGTGTTCTCCCAACTGAACTATGCCGACAGGCTTATCGCTGCTTCATTACCCATTTGCCTCATAGTAACAAATTCTTTGAAACTGTTACAACGATTCTTGTGACACATTACGAATTATTTTTCTAATAATCGAATGTAATTTCTTTTCAGTTAAACAGCGCACTGCATCGCGATTCGATGCCCTTCTTTCTGTGCGATAGAATACCAACAAATGTTTTACAAGCCAGTTAAAATTTTATCGCTTTGAGTCTTTCGTGAAGATCACTGTATTTAGTGGAAACAGAAATAGTAAATGAGTATCATTTTCGGCACGGCTGTATTTTCACAATTTTTCATGGAGCCATGACCCCAGTATATTCAAAAACTAACTGCATGACCTGGAGCCGGAATCGAACCCGTACTTCCTGATATTCTTTGGAGGATACTACCTTTACACCAACCAGGACATCGAATTTCCAAGTAATCAAATTCAAGATAGCATTATGGAGAGTTTCCAGATTTGCACTAATCGATACAATCCGATTCTTGTAGCCTCGATGACTCTTTCTCATCCAGGAAAAGACATAAGTCACAAATATCATCAGCGCTTCAGATATCAATGCAGAAATTATTCAGAATTGAGTCCTTCTGAAGAAATTATTCTTGGCATCTTCATTGCCGGTATACACGTACACTCAAATAGTAAATTATTAAGAACACCCAATAGCAATTAGTCACGTGGCATCCATACATGCGTTCGCAACTATGACCTTAAGATGCCTTTATAAACACCTCACTGCAAGGGATTCACAAGTGTTTGGTTAACCTTCCGGAAATTGCTATTGGGCAGGCAGATCCATTGAAATTTTAATGTTGGTCACAGCGACCATAACTTAATTCATTATGTATCCTGTAAATATGTACAGGGGTTAGACAGAATAATTGGAACACCTAGGAAAAGGTTTTGCGTACCAAATAGGGTGCGGAACCACCTTTGCCATTCAAAACTACCTGAATCCTCCTCGGAATGGACGCATACAAATCGTGGATGGTGGCTAGTGAGATTTTATACCATTCTTCATGCAGAAACTGCTCCAGGGCATTGAGAGATGGAGCAGGAGGATAACGGACTCTTGCTCTGTTTCCCAACACAGACCACAGTGGCTAGATGATATTTACGTCTGGTGACTGGGGAGGCAAAAGAATGTGCAAAACTTCTTCCTCATGTTCCTCAAACCACGATTGGACGTGCCGAGCTCTGTGAATTGGGGCGTTATCATCATGATAAATGGCATCCCCTGAAGGAAATAATGCCTGAGCCATTGGATGGACTTGGTCCTCCAAATTGGTTTCATACACCCTGACAGTCATTCGTCCTTTTAAGGTGATCGAGGGACTTTCTGAAAACCACGATATGACCGCTCAGAGCATGACAGAATCACCACTACGTTGCACTGTTCGAAGCAGACAGTCTGGGTTGCACGCTTCTGATGCTGTTCTCCACACGTAAACACGTCCTGCGGTGGGGAACAGCGTGCATATTGATTCATCCGACCACATTACACGCTTTCATGCATCGGCAGTTCACATTGTATGCTCCTGGCACCACTGCCATCACCGTTGTGCATTCACCCGGGTCACCAGAGTTTTTGCAATAGCAGCTCTGCCATGAATATCATGTTTATGCAGTTCCCTTCACACTGTTTTGGTTTATACTGGGTTCTGGATATGCAGATTGAGCTCCGCACTACTCTTCTGCGCCGTAGTCTTCTTATTACGGGCAACAATAGCTCTCGATACCCCTACTACCCTGGCGATTGTTGTCACGGAGGCACTAACTAGCCGGCCACCAAAGGTTAGCTCTCTTTCGAAGCCCGTTAGTCAGCTCATTTCGTCGTCACCCTAAAAGAAATTTTGCAACAAGACTCTTTAAATGCACTTAAGTAGGACCTTCAGGTTCTAAACAAATCTATTCTCTTAGCTTATTACTTAAAGCTAGTATCAGCTTTAATTTAAGTCAAGTGCAAACCTTCGTATTACAGCCTCCGGCGAACGAAGTAAGTCGATTTGATTTAGTAACTTTTGAATGTTGCGCACATGGACGTTCTCCCTTGACCACAATAGCTACCACAAAATAAGAAGACGTTCCCTGGGGTAGGAGTAGTAAACAAGAAAGATGACACCGAATTTTCGCTTGTAATGAGCACGTCTTTTGAATCCTTTCCGATGCGAATTAAATTTATCAAAGTTATTCAAAGTCAATGCAACCGGGTAGGAAAAATTCAACCGGATCACTACGATCGATAAAACATCCAGAAATGGTAACAGCTACTTACTTCCACCATCGGCTAAAACGTATGTTGCGTAAATTAACAAATGGTGCACAAAGCATCGGAGACAAACACATTTTCAAATCGAATAGTTAAAAGAAGGAATATAGAAGGAAACATGATATAACTCTATGCGTTGTAGTGGAAGAATTTTGACTAACGGGAAAGTTGGTAATAGGCGAAAAATATTCTTCATGAAAAAAACTATGCTAAGGAAAAAAAAAACATTTTCAAATACTCCTCCCAGAAGCAGAGATAGCGAAAAACAAGGTATTGACCATTAAGCTCCCTCCCTAGGGAGAAATCTGTGCATTCTTTAAAGAGGTTTAACGGTCCACATCTCTATTGTAGCGAATGGCATACATTAAAAAAGAAATTCCTCAACAGGGTTTCAGAAGCGATGATAGAGCTGCAAACTGATGTACACAAGCGCCACCTAGAACCATAAACTATAAAATTCCTCTAACACTGGCCTAAAGTGTTTCACAAACTAAATGGCATCCGTTGTTGATTTTTTTAAATTGCACAATTAGAAACAAAGATATGTAAAACAGATTAAACATTAGCGCTCCTAGTGGCGAAATTTTGCATCATTTTGGGAAGAAAACACGCGCAAATGGTTTCCACAGTTAGCAGTATCTGATCGAAATTGAATTTTTTAATCGGGTTTTTAGTCCTGAAGATATTGCTGTAAACGGAAACGTGAATTTACGCCCTCTGTTAGTACGCTAAGAAAACATTTGAAAATATAAGAGAAACATTTCGCAGCGGAAACGCTCTCCAACGAAGAAAGAATTTTTCAAATCGGACCCTTACAAGCAGAGATATTGACAAAAATAAGATATATATCTACGCTCCCTGGTGGAAAACTATGCATTATTTTAAAAGTAAAGCATCCTCAAACGATTTTCGAGGTGAGCCGTACCGGTCCATGAAATAATTTTTTCAATCCAGTTTTCAGATGCTTAGATTTTGCAGCAAATACATCAGAAGCAGAAATAAGCATTTACGCCCCCTGGGAGCCAAACCATTTTTAATCAAAAATTATAATTATAATCAAAGCATTTCCGATCAGGAGCTGTGTCGGATGCAGGAAGAATTTTTCAAATCACAGTTTTAGAAGCAGAGATATCGGGGGAAATGTAATTAACTGTTACGCCCTCTAGCGGAAAATCTATACTTTACTTGAAAAAATTGAAACTATATGAGAAACATTAACCACCAGAAACTCTGTCCAACATCAGAAGCAGAAATAAACACTACGCCCCATGGTGACCAAATAATTCCTTACAAAAAATTAGAAATTGCATGCAAAACATTTTCCATGAGGAGCTGTTTCCGATTCAGAAAGAATTTTTCAAATCGGGCTATTAGAAGCAGCTATATCGGGGGAAACTCAATTTACCTTTAAGCCTCCTAGCGGAAAATCTACACATTACTTGAAGAAGAAGCTGTCCCTAAAAGAGTTTTTGCTATAAATAGCATTGAACGCAAGAAATAATTTCTTTGAGTGCAGATGTCCCAACGTTCCTCCCACTTTTTGAATGTCTTCTGGAATTCTTCTTCTGAAATACCATTGAAGCACCCCTGCGTAGTTATAATAAGTTATTGGTATGTCTCAAATTGTCGTCCCCGTAATATATGGGAACAACCAGAAGTCACATGATAACAAGTTTGGACTATACGCAGTTTGGGGCATCAACTTAATATTCATTTTCTCCAAATAAGAAAAGACAGAACTGGCCATGTGTGGCCTTGCATTGGGTCACACATGAAAAGAAATGGGGAACCCAAGTTTTACAAACTCGCATCATATCCAAATCCTAGGTTAAAATTCTGTAAATTGATGATTTTGAAATGTGAACCATATCTTTGATATCTCTAATTGATGTCTCCCTAATAGTGTATTGATGTTTGCCTCCGTAGCACTCGTTGATGGTTTTCCTCCATGCGCGATTAAAGCCGCCGACTCACGACCATTCATAAATTCTTTATGCCATCCGTAAATTGTTAGTTTCCCTAGACATTCATCTTTATAAGCCTATTGCATAAAACGGAATTTCCCTCCGACAGACTTCCTAAGTCGACAGCAAAATTTAATGGCGCATCCTCGTTCCTCTTTTACATCCAGTTTTTCGAAAAATCGCAGCGCGAAAATCATTTGTTAGGAGTTCACGAAACAACGCTTATTAAGCTGAGCACTACCGACTACGCGTGTGTGATAAACAGTTGTGGCCGGTTGCTATGGTTACGACTGCCATTTTTTCGGGACTCGTGGCAAGGTCGAACGCAGTATTGCACATTTTCTTATAAAACACATTCTCAGTTGTTCTGGGACAAGCTGTATATATGTTAGCAAGATTTCATAGTTTCGTACCTACCCGGTAATATGCCAATCCGCACACAGAAGAAAGATACCCGCTTATTAGGACCTGCGTGTCTTCATTAGGCCTGTACAACGTATTGCTTGGTAGTCTGCCACCACATTCATGAAGAAGTTCCGGATTCTTCCGGTTCCGGCGAGTGAACAGGTAAGCTCTGGTTTCAGGCTCGGAAAAAATTCATCAGGATCAGTATCTTGGGTTTTTCTGTGTGCCTGTGCTAGTGTTTCATTGCTACAGCCTCTCATACGCCTCCCTTTCAGACAGTAGAGCCGGATGAAACCTTCGAAAGGATCGATGGCTAGAAATAAATATATTAAAGGTTAAACATAATTCATGATTTCAGTTAAACACAAATCTTTTTTTATTTTTTGTATTCAGTTAAGAAAAAATCTTTAAAAACGTTCTTTTGAGGAATGTCTAGTAATCCGGCGATCCATCCAACGAATGTTGGGTCCTCTCCCGCAAAGAATTTTCTACTCTACACGCAGGCAAGCATTTATTTGTGAACAGCGGCGTAGCCATAATTTTATTTCAGAGGAGTGAAAGGGAGGTTACGAAATTTATTTTTTTATACAACTAAATGCATTATGAAGCCATTTTTTTTAAATGTATGCAACTTCTGCGCAAAAATATTCAAATAAATATTGTTGGAAATTATTATTAATCTTCTTATTATCTGTATTCTTATCACCACATAATGATTGGCCACTAATATTTTGCTATTTATCTGTTCAGAAAACAAGAATACTACAATATCACTGTTAAATGGTTGAAAGATACACGTAATTCCAGAAAGAAATTAAAATTTATCTTCTAGTGGAACATTCATCGTTTGTATTAGGTGCACAAATAATTTAAAGCGTTTCAAGACAACTGAACATGTAATTTGAGAGAAAACAGCAATACCTTTACGAATCAAAACTTGCGCCGTCATTATCTATCACCTTCCGCCATCAGTCGGGTAGCTGACGGATTCCACCCATGAAGAATACCTCGTCGTGTGACGCGATGAAGTCGTCAACCCATTTTTGCTCTTCGTCACATGTCCGGAACCGTACAGCAGACAAACCATGTTGCATCGATCGGAACAAATGATAGTCTGAAGGGGTAACGTCGGGACTATACGCCGGGTGCTCAAATATTTCCCAACCAAGCGTCAATAAGGTTTTCTTGGCCAATTTCGCGACATGCGGGCTAGCGTTGTCATGCAGTAATTTCACGGGACACAATCCTTTTTCTGTGCATGGACGTTTCCGACAGATTTCCTGGTTCAATAGCAAAAATTTTTGCTTGTAGCGATCAGCAGTAACAGTTTGACCCTGTTCCAATAGTTCATAATAGAGTATACCATTCATACCCCACCAGATGCACAGCAGAACTTTCTTGGAGTGGATATTGCTTTTCAATGTCGAAGTCGTTGCTTCATCGGGGTCTAACCAGTGTTTTTTGCATTTGGGATTATCGTACCATACCCACTTTTCATCACCCGTAACGACTTTTCACAGAAAGACTTTCTGTGTCCTGTTGTTCAGCTAGTTTCTTTTGCGTTTGAGACGAATCTTCGTCCAGCACTGCTTGCAGTTCCTCATGTGCAACCTTCGGCTGGGCGCCGCTACGTTCTCCATCGCTAACATTAAAATCACCTGCTTTAAACCGTCTAAACTGTCTAAACGCCGCCCATGTGGCGCAGTGGTCTAAGCGATGGCTTCTGATCATTCGTCCGAAAAGGGTCCGGGTTCGAATCGCGGTGAGGCATGAATGTCGTGTTTGCCTTAAGGCACTGGCTCTCTCCCTTCCTTGGAACCAGTGACCCTAAAAGAAATGAGGCCCAAGCGGTGCCACAAATTTTCAACAATACAGTCACGGACAATGAAATTTCCGCACCAAGAAGGAAGAATCGGATTGAACTGAAATTTTGTGAACGTAGCGCTACAGATGAATGATATACATGATGGTAAAAACAGAGCTGCGGGACAATTACAGAGGAATCTGTTACACGCAGTCCGGCCATCATCATTAGCACGTCGCTGCACCTCGTGCGGAGATACATGCTGCAATACGGTCCGGCATGGAGGCGAACAGACGCCTGATGTTGGCCTGCAGCAGACTGGCCCACACGTGTTGGACGGTGGGCTCCAATCCCGGATAGTGTGGCACACCGGCAGCCGGCGTTTCAACTGGTGCCATATATGCTCCATAGGGCACATGTCCGGGGAGCGGGCTGGCAATGAAAGTGTCTGGACATGACGTAGGCAGTCCTGGGCAATCCGAGCCATGTGCGTGCCTGCTTTATCCTGCTGGTGTAGCGCACCTGGGATCCCGGCCAGGAATGGGAGCACATGGGGCAGTAGGATGTCATCCACATACCGCTACTAGAGCTGATCGGCTATCGTAGGCAATGGCCTCTCAGACCACAATGCATACAGTGGGGGAGGTGTGGCTTTTGGTAACGAGTTTGGGATTGTGCCGTTGACCCAGGGACCTCCACACCTGAACACGATGATCATCTGTACCCAAAACGAAGCGGCACTCATCGCTAAACACAACATGTCGCCAGTTTGTGGCGTTCCACGTCGCTCTGGCCTGGCACACGGAGACGGCGATGTTCCGGTGTTAATGGCAGCACACGTAAGGGGCGCTGGGATCGCAGATTCGCTTCCGCTAGGCGTCGGGAAATGGTTCGTGGGCACACAGGAGCAGCTACATCTGCCTGTATAGTGGACCGGGTCCCCATAGGATCCGTTCGTGCCTGGAGAATGATCCGTCGATCATCTCTACTGGTGGTCCTCCTGGTCCGTCCGGAGCCGCTCCGCCCTGTGGCAATGCCGTCACGTGTCCACTGCTCTCAACACACTTGAGCGGTAAGGTCAGAACAATCCACGTGGCGGGCTATGCGGCTCGCCGACCACACCCGCGGCGTTCAGCCCGATGATCAGACCTCTCTCAAAGCTCGTAAATTGACGTCTCTGGCCAGGCATACTTGTCACTCGGTACTCTTGCTTGTGTCGGCCGGTGCTTTTCGCTTTCATGCGGCATCGACTACAAGTCGGGTTATATAAGGCTACCGGTTTGCACGTGCAGCGCCACCACAGGGTGTGCGGTCATGCGCAATCGCACCAAACGTGGATCATTTGCTTACCAACACGGTCTCTATCTATTTGCGAAGTTTCGCGGTTGCAGCATGTTTTCTTCTAGGTGCGCAAATTTCATTGTCCGCGAGTGTATTAAAATCAAAAGACTGTGGAGGTGTCACTAATCGTCACTGACATGCAGCAGCTATTCTCGAATAATTTTAGAGCTATGTTTGAGATCGTCATGCTGTTGGATATAATGAGTGTTTTCAGTTCCTAGTTCTCGAACACTATCCCGTAAATTACGTCGCAAAATGTCAATATAGGCCATGGAATTCATAGTGCCTTTACTGAAGTTGCCAACACCAGAATAAGACTTGCAGCTCCGCACCATAACATAACCCTCGCCATGTTTAATCGTCAGTGAAATGTTCTTTGGTGTCAACTCTGTATTGGGGAGACGCCATATCGTTTTATGGCCATCTGATTCAAAAACGGCGAATTTGCTTTCATGCGTTGTACTGTTTTCCAAAAGCCGGTAGGTTATTTACTGACGCCACGTATTTAGAGGATTTCCACCTTGGATCTCGCCCTTTGGATTTAATTGCTATAATATATATAGCCAGTGCTGTTGTTAATGCCCACCAGATGGAGACGTCTCAGTAGCTGAGCCCGTCTTACGGATTCATGATGACAGAAGCTGACTTAAAAATATACATAGCACCGTGGAATTTTTGCCACCGTGGTGTAAATGTAACGCGCTCGGCCAGATATCGAGAGATCCGTGGTTCAATTCCACGGCGGCGACGGAAAACAATTTTTCGGTTGCTGCGTGTTTCTGGAACGTGGAAAGAGCGATGTATTTATTTATTTACTGACGCCCCGTATTTGGAGGATTTTCACCTTGAATCTCGCCCTTTGGATTTAATTCCTATAATATATATAGTCAGTGCCGTTGTTAATGCCCACCAGACGGAGACATCTCAGTAGCTGAGCCCATCTTACGGATTTATGATGTCAGAAGCTAACTTAAAAATACACATAGCACCGTGGATTGTTGGCCACCGTGGTGTAAATGTAACGCGCTCGGCTAGATATCGAGAGATCCGTAGTTCGATTCCACGGCGGCGACTGAAAACAATTTTTCGGTTGCTGCGTGTTTCTGGAACGTGGAAAGAGCGATGTATTTATTTATTTACTGACGCCCCGTATTTGGAGGATTATCATCTTGGATCTCGCCCTTTGGATTTAATTGCTATAATATATATAGCCAGTGCCGTTGTTAATGCCCACCAGATGGAGACATCTCAGTAGCTGAACCCATCTTACGGATTTATGATGTCAGAAGCTGACTTAAAAATACACATAGCACCGTGGATTGTTAGCCACCGTGGTGTAAATGTAACGCGCTCGGCTAGATATCGAGAGATCCGTGGTTCGATTCCACGGCGGCGGCTGAAAACAATTCTTCGGTTGCTGTGTGTTTCTGGAACGATGTATTTATTTATTTACTGACGTCACGCATTTGGAGAATTTTCGCCGGTAGGTTTATTTACATACGTTTTAGCAAAGAGCAGGCTCTACTTCCTGTTAACTTCACTCATGCATGGCTTTTTTCTGGGTACTTTTTTTTTTTATTGGAGGTTTAACGACCACCGTGAGCAACTCAATGGGCTATAAGCAGTCGCCCGTCCCTAATTTAGGGTCACTGGTTCCAGGGAAGGGAGAGAGCCAGTGCCGTAAGACAAACACAACATCCATGCCTCACCGGGATTCGAACCCGGGCCCCGTTCGGACGAATGATCAGAGGCCATCGCTTAGACCACTGCGCCACCGGGGCGGCATCTCTCTGGGTACTTGACCATGATAATTAGCACGATGTAAAACATTTCGTACGGTAGAAGCACACACATGCTTACCTGTTTCATCACGCCAGGAGTTCAACGCATATTTGGCACAAGTAGATATGTTTCATCGCACTTGTGTAATAATTTTTTTATGATCTCTGTCGGATAACTTGTTCAGGCAGCCTGTACGGGGTGCATTGGCCGTAGTTTCGCGAGCTTCATGTCTGTTAATGACATAACGAATGGTAGAAAAGTATTTACCTACTTTTTTTACTTATGCCGCGATAAATTGTTCCATAAAAATGCAATGAAACGAAACGTTCCCGCAGAACATCTAATAACTCACTCACTTTCGGAGACATACTGATTCAATAGCAGTGCCAGTGGCAACTTCACCATGTAGGACATAAGGATCATCCTATACTTTATTTTTAGATAATTACAGGTCCACTTGCACGCCAAAATAGATATTCTGATTTCAGCCGATCCGTCCGCTGTTATTCAGGAACTGATGCAAAACTAAAGAAGTTAGTAAAATCATGCAATGCATTGATGATGATACGCTTTCCAACATACCAGAAATCATTACTCATTCTATTACTCAAGTTATGAGGATAACAGCTGTGGAATAAATCTTGCTCCTGTGCTCTGTTCTTTGACCCCATTTTGATTATATTCAACAGAATTGGTTCAGTATACCTCAGGAACAACATACTAAAGTATTGTCACAATAGAAGCATTTTTACTCAAGTTATGAGGATAATGGCTGCGGAATAAATCTCGCTCCTGTGGACTTACCTTTGACCCAATTTCGATGATATTCAACAGAACCGGTTCAGTATACCTCCGAACAACATGATAAAGTTTTGTCTCAATCGAAGCATTTTTACGTAAGCTATGACGCATAAGGGCGATGGAATGGATCCCGCTCCTATATCCTAACCTTTGACCCCATTTCGTCCATTTTTAATAGGTTTCGTCCCCAGGTTGTCGTCTATCACATACTAAAATTTCATCGAAATCGAACCATCTTTACTCGAGTTATCGTGCGGAGAGACAGACGGACGAAGCTGGAGCATATACGCTTCTTCAAACTACGGTTGGAAAGCGTAAAAAAAAAAAAAAGAAATCTGAATTCGGATGCTTTCGGTCGGAAATTACAAATCGGAAGAGGTGTTAATCGCGAATGTTTGAGTTATTCGCCTTCAAACGGTACAGTTTACTGTTTTGTGTGCAGGCTGTTTCCTAATACGAAAAGTTCATTTTCATTATACGGAAATACGAATTTAAACTGGAAACATTTGTCAACTCGAATTGTGGAACACGAAGAAAGTCAGAAGATCGCGCTGGCATGTTGAATTATTTGTCCAGACAAAAAGACTCGAGTACAGTTGAGTTTTGATCAAATGATCATGTGTAGAGGATTTTAGGAAGGGAGTGTCTGACCCCAGGTCTTAAACAACCCTTAGAAATAGGAAGCTAGGAGATTTGGGCTAGAGTGCCCGATAGGAGAGTGACGCGGAAGCAAAGTAGAAAGGAGTAGGAAAGACGCCCTTATTTATTACCGGGGGCCAGTACCCGGGGTCCGACGGCTTAAGGTGTCCATCCGACGCACGAAGGATATTTAGGGGATCGAGCGTTCGAACCTGCCTGAGGTCCTTTCCGTGGCAGTCACGAACGTTGCCCACTAGGCCACCCGCGGCCCCACAGTTAAGTCTTATCTGTCAAGGCAATTTACAGAAGAGCGTGCTACTGGAAAGAAGTGCTGAAAAGAATCATCACCGTAGTAAAATTTTTAGGGAGCAGAGGTTTGGCTGGCCTCATGACAACGGCCATTGTTTAGGCATTTTAGAACTGCTAAGTGAGTTTGACATTTTCCTGAAAGATCACATTTTCAACAGAGGGAGCAAGGGTAATGAAGTCCCTTCATATTTATCGCAAACACCTAAGAAGAATTCATTGCAATTATGGAAAAGAAAGTGCTCGTCAGAATTGTAGAAGAAATGAAGCAATCAAAGTATTATTCCCCGAGTACAGATCCAACGCCCGACATTTGGGATGTTGACCAGCTAACTATCACAGTCTGCTATATAAAAGAAAATGCTCTAGTAAAAAGGTTTTTGACATTTATTCCAATTTTCAGCCACAAATCTCAGCATTTGGCGGAAAACGTTCTCAATAGTTTTGATCCTATAAAGGATTGCGAAGTGCAGTTGTATGGCAATGCGTCGAATATGGCGGGAAAGTAGGCAGATGTACTAGTCAAACTGCTCAAAGTAAATAGAAATGATGTTTTCGTTCCTTGTGCTGAATATTCCCCACACCTAATTAGGGTTCACGCTGCTTCTTCTTGTCCTGATGTTGTCCATTTTTTTTTTTAGTTCGCTCAACAACCGCTGCTTCTTTTCATCGTTATCTCATAGATGGAACATTTTGATAAAACATACAAAATCAACTGTTGTTAAAATATTGTGCGATACCCGCTGCTCTGTTCGCTATGATGCTGTTAAAACCTTAAGCGATGTCCAGGGAATCAAAGAACAGCCCTTGACGATTTCATTACTGATACAGAGCAGGCAGCGGAAACAAAGTTGCAAGGATCTCATTCACACCAGAAAATTTGGTACATTACAAACGAGTTTTCTCCTGTATTTCTGGTGTGATATATTGCAACGGTTCAATAATTGCAACAAAATGTTTCAACAAGAATATATCAATCTGCACGTAGTCGTTAGTATGTTGGGTTCTCTCACCGTGTTCATTCAACAACTAAGAGAACATCTGGATCACTATGAAGGAAAAGCCAGACAAGAATTTCTGAACGTCGACTACAAGGATAATATAAAGCGTGCAGCACAGAAAAGTTCCAGGATTGAATTTTTACGATTCGGAAATAATTCATCGCGGAAGAGACAAATTTAGAGTCAAAATATTTCTCTCAATAATTGACGGAATCAGCAGCGAAATTAACGAAAGGGCAGAAGCGTATGAAAAAAATAAATAACCTATTTAATTTATCGAACTTCATGAAATAGATGGCAAAGTCCTATGGAAAAAGTGCTGTGATTTTGCTGATGTTTACACAAGTGACGTGGCCGCCCCCCGGTGGTGGAGTAATCTAAGCGCTCGCTTCTGATCATTCGTCCGCGATGGGTCAGGGTTTGAATCCCGGTGAGGCATGGATGTTGTGTTTGTCTTAGCGCTGACTCCTGAAACCAGTGGTGCTAAATTAGGGACGGGCGACTGCCTATAGCCCATTGATTTGCTTACGGTGGTCGTAAATCCTTCAATCAAAAAAAAAAAAAAAAAAAAAAAAAGTGACGCGGAATCCGAAGAGTTGTTTTTGGAGTCCCAGTAAATCAAGCATTATTTAAAGACTGCAAACGTAAATTCTCATTCAATTTCGAAAATTTATTCATGATGATCCCTAACTGCGCTGGTAAACAATCTTTCTCCAAACCCAAATGAACTAAATCAGCTCTTCGAAATTCTATGACAGAATCAAGGCTAAACCATTTATCGTTATTGTCCATAAAAATGAACTAACGCAAGAATTAGACTTTTCCGATGTGATTAAAGAATTCGCCGCTGATACATTGATGCGCTATTATTGTCGCTAATCTTTAGGAAACAAATTTCTTCGATTGCGATATAACGGTGTTATTAAAATGTTAAGTT
The DNA here is from genome assembly GCA_039090855.1 of Macrothele yani. Classification (NCBI taxonomy): domain Eukaryota; kingdom Metazoa; phylum Arthropoda; class Arachnida; order Araneae; family Macrothelidae; genus Macrothele; species Macrothele yani. The sequence continues at coordinate 9,252,541 of CM077005.1, forward strand.
TAATTTCACTTATTAAACTTTGATATTAAATTATTATTATTAAATATATTAATTTTTTGCCCTTATTAAATTTAAATCTCGTTCCTTATTTCTTTTCTGAGTTTGCTTTTATTAACAGATTATCGTTTGTTAAAGCAACATATGTTTCTTATTGTAAAAATTTGGAAATTTAAAAGTTATATAGTGTGAAAAGGGTCTCCGATTGCGTTAAGACGCCCCTGAGACCACCACAACATACAGCGTATCCAAACAACAAAGGCTTGGGTCGCGAGGGATACCAACCCTAAGTCAACTAAAAAAACCACGTGTTCCCTGTGATTGCGCTCTAAAGAAGCAGAGAGTGTGCTCGTAGCGTGGTAGAATAAAGGTTTTCGGAAAATGAAGTGTCATATATATATTACTAGTTTCACCTTTTAAGAACAGTTCGAGATGAAAGAGAGAGAAAACTCGCTGTCTATGTTTACCTGACACTGGAATGAATTTAGAAAATTACCTGTTGTGGCTCCAAAAGTGACAAAGAAAAATGTTGCAATGAATTTCTGGACCTTCATCAATGATTCACTCTAAAAATAAAAATCTAAATAATTTGAAAGATTTTGGAAAGTATTCTATTTATTAGGAATAAGTTTGCTCTGCATATGGCAGGCGAAAGCTTAACGGACAGGAAAATGACAGCGATAGTCATAGCTTTTATCACCTCGTAAAACGATTAAAGTATGGTGGTTGTCAAACTGAGCGATTTTGTTTTAGGTCTGTTACTTAGAATATTTAAATAAAAGGAGAAGAAAACGCAGCCCAAAATGGTAAAAAACCCGCTTGTTATTAGTATTGGTTAACTTCATGTTAATTAAGCAGGTAAAACCGGCTCGCAGCAGATGGCAATTTCTGATCTGTACTTAAAACAGTTAAATAAAAGGCGAAGAAGAAACGTGGCCCAGAATCGTTAAAAACACATCTGTTGCTAGTATTGGTAAATTTCATGTTACAAGTAATTAAGCTGGTAATGCCGGTTCGCAGAAGACGGCAATTATATATTCATCGTGTTTGTGCAGCAGGTGTGTCTGCCTCATGCATGCTCTCAAAATGATATTAACATAAACTTCGAGAAACGCAGTAACATACTCTATCCCCTCGTAATGGGTTTTCTCAGTAACGTGATATTTTTTCCGGAACGTTTTTCATTAACATCTACGTCCGCTAGGTATGCAACTGTGGTAGAATGGGTAAGGAGTCCAATTTTTTAGCGCGTCTTTTGTAAAAAAAGATCGTGCTTCTATTATCGGTTTGTCCGTCCGTCATCTGTACCCACGATATCTCTGCAACTACACTGACGGAAAAAAGTAATCCCAACACCAAGAAGGGGTTGTGTTAGATAAACGACAGTTGGTGGGCAGTGAGAGTACATCTGTAAGATGACGTCTATGCAAATTTCGCGCTCGGCGCATACGTGTGGCGCTAGTAGCGACCCTGGGAACATGCAAAGCAGGTTTGCTGTAAATACGCGCTGTAACGTTCGTGAGCGTTAGTTATCGTTGAGATTCGACGTAGGGTGTTGATGTTAGTCAAGAATTCCTTTAAGAAGACAAAGAAGCCATTATCAAAAGCTCACGGAGTTTGAACAAGGTCGTGTAATAGGGCTACGAGAAGGTGGATTTTCTTTCCGCAATATTGCAGAACGACTTGGCAGGAATGTAGCCACTGTGTACGATTGTTGGCAGCGGTGGTCAAGGGAAGGTACTGCCTCAAGAAGACCGGGTTCCGGCCGGCCCCGTGGCACTACTGAGAGGGAAGACCGCCATGTACGGCGTATGGCCATGGCACATCGTACTGCGTCTGCGGCAGCAATTCGAGCTGCAGTTGCCACCACAGTGACACAACGAACTGTTACAAATCGGTTACTTGAAGGACAGCTCCGAGCCAGACGCCCTGTAGCGTGCATTCCACTTACTCCAAACCACTGCCGTTTGCGACGTCAGTGGTGTCAAGCTAGAGCTCATTGGAGGACGGAGTGAAGATCTGTTGTGTTTTCTGATGAAAGCTGGTTCTGCCTGGGTGCCAGTGATGGCCGTGTGTTGGTTAGAAGGAGGCCAGGTGAGCGCCTGCAACCAACCTGTCTGCGTCCGAGACACACTGGACCTACACCTGGAGTTATGGTCTGGGGAGCAACTTCCTATGACAGCAGCAGCACTCTCGTGGTCATCCCACGCACCCTGACGGCACAGTTGTACGTCGGTCTGGTGATTCAACCTGTTGTGCTGCCATTCATGAACAGCATTCCAGGGGTGTTTTCCAACAGGATAACGCTCGCCTGCATACCGCTGTTGTAACCCAACATGGTCTACAGAGTGTCGACATGTTGCCGTGGCCTGCTAGATCACCAGATCTTTCACCAATCGAGCACGTATGGGACATCCTTGGTCGACAACTCCAGCGTCACCCCCAACCAGCATTAACCGTCCCTGTATTGACCGACCAAGTGCATCAGGCATGGAACTCCATCCCACAAACTGACATCCAGCACCTGTACGACACAATGCATGAACGTTTGCGTGCTTGCATTCAACATTCTGGCGGTTACACCTGTTATTAATGTACCAGCATTTCACATTAAAAATGGCTCTTCTCGCGCTTACATTAAGCTGTGATCTTGAAACTTTAATCGATTAAATATGTTACCTATACAAATGTATTGCCGCCATTTCATTCCTCTACAACTATTGTTTCGTGGTGTTGGGATTTTTTTTTCCGTCAGTGTATTAGTCCGATTTGAAAAATTCTTTTTGCATTCGGAAGCTTGAAATATGCAAATGATGATCCTTTATTTCGTTTTTTTTTTTACGACGTACAATTTCGCCGGTAGAGGGCGTAAATGCAGATGATGTCGAATTCAAAAATACGTTTTATTCCACATATTTGCTTCTAAATATCCGATTTAATTTTTTTTATCTTTCGATTCCATTTATGTCGAAGAGTATTTTAGATATAGTTACTTTTTCAAATTACGCATAGATTTTTCGCTAGGGGGCGCAAAAGTAAATTACATTTTTTTCGATAACTCTTCTAAAACTCCGATTTGAAATTTTTTTTCTTCAGGGGATACATCTCCTGATGGAAAATCTTATGCATATAATTTCAAATTTTTGGTAAAGAATACTTTTGCCACCAGGAGGCGTAAGTGTTCATTTTTGCTTCTGATGTATTTGCCATAAAATTGGAGCGTCTAAAATATCGATTGAAAAAATCCTTTCGTGGACTGATGCCATTCACATCGATAAACCTTTTCGGAATATTTTCTTCTTAAAATATTACACAGTTTCTCCGCCAGGGGCGTATATGTAGATCATATTTTTGTCAATATCTATCCTTCTAGGAGTCCGATTTGAAAAATTCCTTCTTTGTTGGATAGTGTTTTCCGTGTGACATGTTTTTCATATAATTTCAAAATTTTCAAGTAAATCATGGACCTTCAGCTACGGGGCGTAGCGGAAAATTGCGTTTCCCCCTATATCTCTGCTTCTATATCTCTGCTTCTAAATCTCCGATTTGAAACATTCTTTCTGCACCGGATACAGCTCCTGATGGGAAATCGTTTGCACATAATTTCTAATTTTTGTAAAAAAAAAATAGCTTGGCCACCAGGTGGCGCAAGTCTTAATTTCCGCTTCTGTTGTATTTGCAGCAAAATATGAGCTTCTAAATTCTCGATTGAAAAAAACGTCGTTTGTTGACCGTTACTAGTCATGTCATGTCGATAAATCTTTTAGAAACATTTTCTTCTTAAAATAGTGCATGGTTTCTGCGCCAGGGGGCGTAGATGTATATCTTATATTTGTTAATATCTCTACTTCTAGGAGTCCGATTTGAAAAATTCCTTCTTTGTTGGATAGTGTTTCTAGTGTAACATACGGTTCATATATTTTCAAAATTTTCAAGTAATTCATAGACTTTCCGCTAGGGGTGAAAATGTAAATTGCGTTAACCCCTATATCTCTGCTTCTAAATCTCTGATTTGAAAAATTCTTTCTGCACCGCATACAGCTCCTGATGGGAAATCGTTTGCGCATAATTTCTAATTTTTGTAAGAAATGGTTTGGGCACCAGGTGGCGCAAGTCTTAATTTCCGCTTCTGTTGTATTTGCAGCAAAATATGAGCTTCTAAAATCTCGATTGAAAAAAAGTCGTTTGTTGACCGACACTACTCATGTCAACAAACCTTTTAGGAATATTTTCTTCTTGAAATAATGCATGGTTTCTACGCCAGAGGGCGTAGATGTATATCTTATTTTTGTCAATATCTCTACTTCTAAGAGTACGATTTGAAAAATTCCTTCTTTGTTGGATAGTATTTCCGATGCGAAATGTTTTTTACATAAATTTAAAATTTTCAAGTAAATCATAGACTTTCCGCTAGGGGGCACAAGGGTAAATTGCGTTTTCTTCGTTATTTCTGCTTCTAAAACTCCGATTTGAAAATTTTTTCCTGTATCGCATACAAGACCTGGTGGAAAATAGTTTTCACATAATTTCTAATGTTTGGTAAAAAATGGTTTAGCCACCAGAGATCACAAGTGTTAATTTCTGCTTTCGAAGTATTTGTTGCAAAATCTGGGCTCCTGAAAACTCGACTAATTTTTTTTTTCTTGGACAGATACCGCTTATATGGATAAACCTTTGGAGAATACTTTCTTCTCAAAATAATGCATGGTTTTCCCACCAGGGGACATAAAGTCACATCTTATTTTGTCGATATTTCTGTTTCTAAGATTTCGTAAGCTCACGATTCCGTTTGCAGCAATATCTGAGGGATTAAAAACCCGATTGAAAATCTTCTTCTTTTCGTTAGATCTATTGTTTTCCATACCGGTTCCATTGACTTTGAATAGCTTTGATAAATTTAGTTTTGGTCAGAACGGATTCAAAAGACGTGCTTATTACATCCGAAAATTCGGTGTCATCTTTCTTGTTTTGTGTTTTTTTTAGAGGATTAACGACCACCGTGAGCAACTCATAGTGGGCTATAAGCGGTCACCCTTCCCTAAATTATGGCCACTGACTACAAGGAAGGGAGAGAGTCAGTGCCGTAAGATAAACACAGCATTCATGCCTCACCGGGATTCGAACCCGGATCCCTTTCAAACGAATGATCAGAAGCCATCGCTTAGACCACTGCGTCATTTGGGCGCCTTCAGTTCTGGACAGAAAGAAAAAAATTTCCAGTAAAAAAAATCTTAACATTTTCCTAATATCCTTGTACGAAAAAATGAAAGCAGAAAGAAATATTTTTCTTGAATCCAAATAGATGTGGGAGAGACAGCCCTAAAACAAAGATTTTTTTTTACTGAAGGTTGAACGGCCACCGTGCTCTAAGTTAAGGGCCGGCGACATGGGCTATGGCCAGTTGCCTGTCCCTAACTCAGTGCCACTCGCTTCAAGGCAGGGAGAGAGCCAGTGCCATAACACAAACGTACCACACATACCACGCAGGGACAACCCGGATCCCGTTCGTCCACGTTGGGTTCGAGTTCGAATCCCGTGAGGCATGGATGTTGTGTTTTTGTTACGGCGCTGGCTCTCTCCCTTCCCTGGAGTCAGTGGCCTGAAATTAGGGACGGGCGGCAGTTTATAGCCAATTGAGTTGCTCACGGTGGTACTTAAACTTCCAATAAGAAAATTATAAAACACGGACTCGTCTCGGACGTGTAGTCGTATACCAACGCTTAGACCACTGAGCCAGAAGGGTGGCAGAATTGTTTTAAACTTCACTTCCAGCAGAGAATAGAGATGTCAGGAAGCTAGTCGTGTTGCCTTGAAGCATCTGTGGGTAAAGAGTAGATCTAGGTATTTTTGATGTTAAATCTCAGTTATTACTGTGAAAAGAAAAAAACATGCTGTAATGATTCATACCTCTGCGACCACGCAAGGCCTGATTACCAAACGGGACAGCAGGGCCCTTAGAGTATTCGCCTGTTTAACAGGGTACTCATTTTAAAAGTTGTTTCCAGAAATGAACTAATCATTACTGAACTTCCTTTCACTATTATTATTATTTCTCTTGTCGTCAACTTTCTCGGACAGAGCCCGTGAGCAAAAGGCGGTGATATTCATCTTAAGCCTAGAAATTCAGGAATTTTCTACTGATATTACAGGTTTGTAGAATGACTGCCTTTTGGATTAAATGAAGTAGTCTCTGTTACAATCCTAATTCCTCAAAATTTCTCTGTGATAATCCTAATTCTTCGAGAATTTTCTGTGGCAATCCTGATTTATTTAGGCAAATTTAAAATATCATTAGCCATATTTATAATATTCCAGCAGCAAAAAAAAAAAAAAATATATATATATATATCATCATCATCATCATCATTGTCAACCATTATCAATCCACTGCTGGACGAAGGTCTCCCCAAGTTTCCTCCACAACGGTCTGTCTTGTGCCAGTCTCCTCCATGTCACCCCTGCATACTTTCGAATTTCATCCACCCATCTCCCATGTGGTCTTCTTCTGGGTCTTTTCCTGTCCCTTGGAAAAAAATCTAAAATTTCGGCTGTCCATCGATGATCTGTCCTTCTGGCAGTATGTCCAGCCCATTGCCATTTCAGGGATTTAACTCTGATCATGATGTCTTCCACTCTTGTCATTTTTCGGATCCACGAGTTCCTCTTCTTATCTCTCCTGGTTACACCAAGCATGCACCTCTCTATGCTTTTTTTGAGTTGTCTGCAGCCTTTGTATGTCTCTTTTAGTTAAGGTCCACGTCTCTGCACCATACGTAAGCACTGGAAGGATGCATTGATCAAACACTTTTCCTTTTAAGACATAATGGCATATTGCTCTTGAAAATTATGCTATTTCTTCCAAAAGCTCTCCAGGCAAGTTTTGTACGCCGATTAATTTCTTCATCAATGTGACCCTCACTTGATATCTGCTGTCCAAGATAAACGTACGTGTCTGTTATCTCCAGCTTTTCTCCATCAATCGATAAATCTTCATTTCTTGTAAAAGCATTGAACATCACTTTTGTCTTCTGAAAGTTCATTTTTAATCCCACTTCTTTACTCTTGTCAGCAAGTTCCTGGATCATACTCTGCAGCTCTGATGGGGTAGTTGCAAAAATGACTACGTCATCAGCAAAACGAAGGTGGGTTAGATAATCTCCATTAATCTTTATCCCCTTGTTTTCCCAGCTCAGCGACTGAAAAACACCCTCCAATGTGGCATTAAGGAGTTTCGGAGATATGGTGTCACCTTGTCTCACTCCCTTTCCAATTTTTACGTGTGTTGTATTTTCAAACAGCCTAATCTTTGCACTTGCATTTTCATAGATGTTATTAATAATATTAATGTATGCATCTTCAATACCGCAGGTTTTCAGAGCCATTGTAACTTCTGATGGTTTCACCGAATCAAAGGCTTTTTTATAATCGATAAATGCCATGCACAATGGAAGTTCATATTCCCTCGCTCTTTCAATTAGTTCTCTCAGAACGTGGATATGATCTATTGTTCTGTAGCCACTCCTGAATCCAGCTTGTTCTCTCGGTTGAGCCATGTCCAGTCTTACCTTCAAGCGGTGTGAAAGAACTTTAGTGAAGATTTTATAAACTACTGATAGGAGGCTGATAGGTCTGTAGTTTCCGAGATCCTCAATGTCCCCTTTCTTATGTAGCAGGATCATTGTAGCGGTGTTCCAATCCTCAGGAATCTTTCCTTCATTAAGGCATCGAGTGAAAATTTGGGCGAGTACTGTTTCGATTTCTCCACTTGCTTCTTGTATGATGTCTACAGTAATTCCATCTTCTCCTGGAGCTTTTCCCTGCTTCGTGTTCTTGATTGCATGTGCAACTTCTGCTGGGAGGACTGGAAGAACTCTGGTACCTTTCATGATGTCTGGAGTACATGTATCATCCCTTTAATATAATTTGGAGTAGAAATCTTTCACTTTTGTCAAGATTTCGCCTCTATTTCTTGTTACAGAACCATCTTTTCTCAGTGCCATAATCTGTTTTCTTCCCTTACTGAGATATCCCTTTGCTATCTTTAGGCTTTGGTTGTTTTCAATTGCTTTCCTCACTAGTTCACAGTTGAATTTCCTTACGTCTTCAGTGATACATTTTCTTACTGTCTTGCATAGCTCTATATATTCCACTTTGGAAGTCACATCTTCTTTAGTTGTCCTCATCTTTCTTCTTTTTTGCATCAACATTTTGGTTTTTCCTGATAATTTGTTCACATGCAACTTGTTCTTAGACCCAGCTAATTTTGTTGCTGTTTCCATAAGAGCTTTGGTTACTTTTCTGTTAACTTCAGAGATGTCCACTTCTTCCGATGTTAGGCCTTCTAAAGCAGAGAACCCGTTCTTCAGTTCTAAATTGAAGGTATTATGGTGTTTTTTAAGGTTGGTTATGTCAATATATTTTGTTTGTCTTATGAGCTTGCCACGTTCAAGTTTAGTGTTGAGGTGCATCTTACATCTCACCAATCTATGGTCACTACCTGTGTTGAACTTGTTTAGCACACTGCAATCTTCTATGACGAATTTTTTGTTACACATAATAAAATCAATTTCACTTGTCGTCCCATTTGGATGTCTCCATGTCCATTTCCTGTGTGGCTTTTTCTTGAAGAAGGAGTTCAAGATGAAAAACCCTTCTGCCTCTGCAAACTCAACGAAAGTATTTCCACGCTGGTTTCTGTTGCCATGACCGAATTTACCTACTGAAGTTTCATTCTGTTGCCGTTGCCCTATTTTTGCATTGAAATCTCCCATAATTATTTTCAAGTGCTGCTTACCTTTATTATTTAGATGACAAATTTCCTCATAAAATTCTTCAATTTCTTCTTCAGGATGACTTGTGGTGGGTGCATAAGTTTGAATAATCTGAGCCTGGTATCTTTTCGAGAGTTGGATAACAAGTCGTGCAGCTCTGTCAGAGGAACTTTCAACTTCTACAACTTTATCCTTCAGTTTCTTGTTTATTATAAATCCAACACCACTAGTTCTGCCAGTATCTGTCCCACGATAGTAGAAGAGATGTCCACTTTTCAGTTCGATGAGATCTTCTCCTTTTCTCCTTACCTCACTTAGCCCCACGATGTCCCACTTGATCCTTTGTAGTTCCTCTTCCAATTCAAGAAGCCTTGAATCAGAAGATAGGGAGCGTCCATTGTAAGTAGCCAAGGTCAGCATCAGATGGCAGCCTAGTCCGGTCCTCCGGGGATTCTTAGCACCCTCTGCCTTCATGTCGCACTGGCCGCTGCCTTGGCCAGGTACATTCCAGCTGCCGGAGACTGAGGGCCAAGATTTAAGTTGTGGAATCATTTTGGAGGGTTTGGCCATAACTCACCACGCTGGCCAAGCGGGTTGGTGAGTGTGGGATAGAATTTCCTCTAATCCCGATGGTATAGTTATACCGCTATGGGCGGTCGTCAGAGCCCCTTTAGTGGGAACAGGATGCACCACGAGAAGGCGGGGTTGACATTTGTCAAGGAGAGGCTGTGATGTTACGCATATATATATATATATAAACGGGATGTAAGGTCAGGTGATGCGTAACATCACAGCCTCTCCTTGACAAATGTCAACCCCGCCTTCTCGTGGTGCATCCTGTTCCCACTAAAGGGGCTCTGACGACCGCCCATAGCGGTATAACTATACCATCGGGATTAGAGGAAATTCTATCCCACACTCACCAACCCGCTTGGCCAGCGTGGTGAGTTATGGCCGAACCCCTCCAAAATGATTCCACAACTTAAATCTTGGCCCTCAGTCTCCGGCAGCTGGAATGTACCTGGCCAAGGCAGCGGCCAGTGCGACATGAAGGCAGAGGGTGCTAAGAATCCCCGGAGGACCGGACTAGGCTGCCATCTGATGCTGACCTTGGCTACTTACAATGGACGCTCCCTATCTTCTGATTCAAGGCTTCTTGAATTGGAAGAGGAACTACAAAGGATCAAGTGGGACATCGTGGGGCTAAGTGAGGTAAGGAGAAAAGGAGAAGATCTCATCGAACTGAAAAGTGGACATCTCTTCTACTATCGTGGGACAGATACTGGCAGAACTAGTGGTGTTGGGTTTATAATAAACAAGAAACTGAAGGATAAAGTTGTAGAAGTTGAACGTTCCTCTGACAGAGCTGCACGACTTGTTATCCAACTCTCGAAAAGATACCAGGCTCAGATTATTCAAACTTATGCACCCACCACAAGTCATCCTGAAGAAGAAATTGAAGAATTTTATGAGGAAATTTGTCATCTAAATAATAAAGGTAAGCAGCACTTGAAAATAATTATGGGAGATTTCAATGCAAAAATAGGGCAACGGCAGCAGAATGAAACTTCAGTAGGTAAATTCGGTCATGGCAACAGAAACCAGCGTGGAAATACTTTCGTTGAGTTTGCAGAGGCAGAAGGGTTTTTCATCTTGAACTCCTTCTTCAAGAAAAAGCCACACAGGAAATGGACATGGAGACATTCAAATGGGACGACAAGTGAAATTGATTTTATTATGTGTAACAAAAAATTCGTCATAGAAGACTGCAGTGTGCTAAACAAGTTCAACACAGGTAGTGACCATAGATTGGTGAGATGTAAGATGCACCTCAACACTAAACTTGAACGTTTCAAGCTCATAAGACAAACAAAATCTATTGACATAACCAACCTTAAAAAACACCATAATACCTTCAAGTTAGAACTGAAGAACAGGTTCTCTGCTTTAGAAGGCCTAACATCGGAAGAAGTGGACATCTCTGAAGTTAACAGAAAAGTAACCAAAGCTCTTATGGAAACATCAACAAAATTAGCTGGGTCTAAGAACAAGTTGCATGTGAACAAATTATCAGGAAAAACCAAAATGTTGATGCAAAAAAGAAGAGAGATGATTACAACTAAAGAAGATGTGACTTCCAAAGTAGAATATATAGAGCTATGCAAGACAGTAAGAAAAAGTATCACTGAAGACGTAAGGAAATTCAACTGTGAACCATTGAGGAAAGCAATTGAAAACAACCAAAGCCTAAAGATAGCAAAGGGACATCTCAGTAAGGGAAGAAAACAGATTATGGCCCTGAGAAAAGAAGATGGTTCTGTAACAAGAAATAGAGGCGAAATTTTGACAAGAGTGAAAGATTTCTACTCCAAATTATATGAAAGGGATGATATATGCACTCCAGACATCATGAAAGATACCAGTACCAGAGTTCCTCCAGTCCTTCCAGCAGAAGTTGCACATGCAATCAAGAACATGAAGCGAGGAAAAGCTCCAGGAGAAGATGGAATTACTGTAGACATCATACAAGAAGCAAGTGGAGAAATCGAAACAGTACTCGCCCAAATTTTCACTCGATGCCTTAATGAAGGAAAGATTCCTGAGGATTGGAACACCGCTACAATGATCCTGCTACATAAGAAAGGTGACATTGAGGATCTCGGAAACTACAGACCTATCAGCCTCCTATCAGTAGTTTATAAAATCTTCACTAAAGTTCTTTCACACCGCTTGAAGGTAACACTGGACATGGCTTAACCGAGAGAACAAGCTGGATTCAGGAGTGGCTACAGCACAATAGATCATATCCACGTTCTGAGAGAACTAATTGAAAGAGCGAGGAATATGAACTTCCATTGTGCATGGCTTTTATCGATTATGAAAAAGCCTTTGATTCGGTGAAATCATCAGCAGTTACAATGGCTCTGAAAACCTGCGGTATTGAAGATGCATACATTAATATTATTAATAACATCTATGAAAATGCAAGTGCAAAGATTCGGCTGTTTGAAAATACAACACACGTAAAAATTGGAAAGGGAGTGAGACAAGGTGACACCATATCTCCGAAGCTCTTTAATGCCACATTGGAGGGTGTTTTTCAGTCGCTGAGCTGGGAAAACAAGGGGATAAAGATTAATGGAGATTATTTAACCCACCTTCGTTTTGCTGATGACGTAGTCATTTTTGCAACTACCCCATCAGAGCTGCAGGGTATGATCCAGGAACTTGCTGACAAGAGTAAAGAAGTGGGATTAAAAATGAACTTTCAGAAGACAAAAGTGATGTTCAATGCTTTTACAAGAAATGAAGATTTATCGATTGATGGAGAAAAGCTGGAGATAACAGACACGTACGTTTATTTTGGACAGCAAATATCAAGTGAGGGTCACATTGATGAAGAAATTAATCGGCGTACAAAACTTGCCTGGAGAGCTTTTGGAAGAAACAGCATAATTTTCAAGAGCAATATGCCATTATGTCTTAAAAGAAAAGTGTTTGATCAATGCATCCTTCCAGTGCTTACGTATGGTGCAGAGACGTGGACCTTAACTAAAAGAGACATACAAAGGCTGCAGACAACTCAAAAAAAGCATAGAGAGGTGCATGCTTGGTGTAACCAGGAGAGATAAGAAGAGGAACTCGTGGATCCGAAAAATGACAAGAGTGGAAGACATCATGATCAGAGTTAAATCCCTGAAATGGCAATGGGCTGGACATACTGCCAGAAGGACAGATCATCGATGGACAGCGGAAATTTTAGATTTTATTCCAAGGGACAGGAAAAGACCCAGAAGAAGACTACATGGGAGATGGGTGGATGAAATTCGAAAGTATGCAGGGGTGACATGGAGGAGACTGGCTCTAGACAGACCGTTGTGGAGGAAACTTGGGGAGACCTTCGTCCAGCAGTGGATTGATAATGGTTGACAATGATGATGATGATGATGATATAAACATTAAGATTTTATAATGAGTTCTTGAAAGTTTATATACTATATATTGCTCAAACTTTATTAAAACACTATATAGCATTTTATTAATTATCTCACTAGAAACGTTAGATCTAGCGGTCCAAGAACTCGGAATATGAGTTGAAATACGAGGGTTGTACCGAAAGTAATGCAAAAGTGGGCATAACGTTTTTAATAAATGACAGAAGTCTTTCATATTGCACATGTTGGCAGGGTAACCTTTCCTCTATAGTAACCCGTCTGCTTCATTGCAGGTAAATAATGGATTCCAAGCGAAGGAACGGGCCGTCATTGAGTTCTCTACGAAGGAAAGGTGCAGACTGCCCGACATCCACAGAACGCAATAGAATGTTTACGGAGGTGACACCATTGACAAGAGCAATATGCACAGATAGATGAAGACGTTTAAAGAAGGGGAAACCATAATTGAAGACAAACCACGCAGTGAGAGACCGTCTTCTGCGACCACTGACACGAATTGTCAGCGAGTGGATGAATTGATTCACGCGGAGAGACGAGTCACAATCCGTGAGCTTGTTGCACAACAGGACTTTGATCACAATGCCATACAGAAGATGATGGAAAACTTATGGTATCGGAAAGTGTGTTCAAAGTGGGTACCTCTGCGGTTAACACCAGATTTGAAGGAGATAAGGGTTGAAGTCTTCTCTAATCTGATGGAGGCGTTTGAAGTCAATGAAGACACATTTTTCTGATCTGGTGACAGGGGATGAAACGTGGGTGTATCTTTATGATCCGGAAGCGAAGAATCAATCCATGGAATGGCGTCACACTTCTTCACCAAGTCCTAAGAAGTTCAAGAGGCAGTGATCAGCACAGAAAGTCATGGTGACTGTTTTTTGGGTTGACATGGGTGTCATTCTCCTTGATATTTTGGAACGTGGCCCTACCGCGACCAGCGAGTGGTATATTGAGACGCTCAAGAAGCTTAGAGAAGCCACAAGGAGGAAGAGACCGAACAAGAATCTGAAAAGGATCCACATTCACTCTGACAATGCCGGATCACACACATCTTTGGCAACAAATTAGGCGCTCAGCAATTTATGCTTGTCTGTGGTCACCCATCTATACCGTACAGAACAGATCTGGCGTCCTCTGACCTCCACTTGTTCTGTCCAATGAAGGACAGTTTCCGGGGACAACGATTTGATGACACAGACGAGGTGGAAGTGGCTGTGAAGAAGTGGGTACAACAGTTCACACCTGAATTTTTTCAAAGAGGATTCGAGAGTTGTGTTCAACGATGGCGCAAATCCATCGCTTGTGCTGGAGACTATGTTGAGTAGTACCTTTGTATAGATAAAAAGTTACTCAACCAACATGTGCAATTTGAACGACCTCTGTCAGTTAATAAAAATGTTATGCCCACTTTTACGTTACTTTCGGTACAACTTTCGTAATGACTACAGTTTCTTGCAGTCAGCCATCTATTATTCAGGCTCGTTGCAGGAGGTACACATGTGCAACAGGATTATAGGAAAAAACCAGCTTACCTCCAAAGTTAAAATTTCTGTCCTCATCCTATGTTGAAGACTTCTCGAAGGTGTGCACTGGGAGCACATGCCAAATGATCAGGCTGTGAACGACAACCTCTTGGCCGAACAACTGTAGTGGGTCCATGAGGCTCTGCGCCAACACAACCTAGCACTCATCAGTAAGAAGAAGGCGCTGCTGCAAGTTAATAATCCCCAAGTCTTTCTCCAAGTTTTTCCAAAAATTACAGGAATTGGAAGGAGTTGAGATCTACCCCATCTTCCATACAGCCCGGATCTTGCCCCATCCGACTACTACTTGTTTCGCTCCATGGCCATTTTCTACAAGAAAAGAACTTCGCTTCAGTGGTTCTCTTTTACGAGAAGAGAACCACTGAAGCGAACAAGAGAGAAACACAGAAGAGAACTTCACTTCAGAGAGAAGCAGTGTAGAAGAAAATGAGCATGTGTATGAGAGAGAGAGAGTGTGGAAGAAATTGAGTATGTCTGTGGGAGATGTTGAGAGAAAGTGTGCGTGAGAGAGAGAGAGAGAGAGAGAGAAAGTAGGGAAAAGTGTGTATCTGTTTGAAAGAGACAGAAAGCGGGAGAAAGTGTACATGTGTTATATATAGAGAGAGAGATAGTGGACTAAAGTGTGCTATTATATGTGTGTGAAAAAGAGAGAGAGAAATTTGCTTATTTCTTTGTCTCCTATAGCATGTGGCCGACGTATGACCAAAGACTACCCAGTGGCGTCTTTGCGGGTGGGCCAGCTGGACCCTGATCCTGGTTCCTGACCCAAACAGGGGCCCCAAATTGATGGCAAATTTCATTTATTTATTTTATTTGTGTGTGTGTGTGTGCTTTATTTCGAAGTTTGGTTGTCAAAAATCAAACAGTACATAACGCAGAACAATCAGGACGAGTTAAAATTTATTATTTAAAAGAAAGAATTTATTAAGTCACTTCGTTTCAAGCATTTCTAATGGTGCAAGTATTCATGTCTCGCACTATGTCAAGACTCAAGAGAACTAACTTTCAATTAACCAGTCCTATGTTAAGCCAACCCTACTAGAAAGATGGAGAAGGGGGGGCAGGAAAGACATACGAACGAAGGAAACTGAGAACAATTATGCACGCGTTTTCCACGATTTTTTCTCTCTCGGTCAGTAGTGACCTGCTCTGATCCCCTAACCCATTTGACCACGCACCATTCGACACCTAATAATACAGTGATCCAGTGATGTGACGTTGACAGTACAATCCAGCAGGAAACAACTTTGGATATTAATAGGAGGGTCTCGGCCCAGTCCACTGCGAGCTGCTTGGGAAGGAAGCAAGTGCTTTCTCGTTTTCTCTCGTGATTGACCCTAAAAACTGAAGCGTTCCCATCCAAGTGGTGCGTCGAAAAGGAAAAAAAGCAGTACAGCAAAAAATGAGCTGAGAACAATTTCTAGGGTAGCATCTTATTTTTCTTCAAAGGAAGCTGAGATTAATAAGTCCAATAAAATCCTTGAAAATTCATGAGTTAACACTGTGATGTAGTTGAGTGCGGAAACAGAAGCGATAGCACCTTTTCAGAGGGCCCAAAAGAGGCTGAAAATGTTAGCTATGAAGAAACATATTCTACGTATCCCGGGAAGTGGACACTGATTGACGACACTCTCCGAACCTGCTGGATTTTAAAAGGTCTACTCGTATGCCAAAATAAAGTTCAACCGATCCGTCCGCTGCTGTTCAGAATCTGATGGACAGTGAAAAAAAGAAGATATCGATTGTTCCGTGGTTCATTTCCATGGCGGCGGCTGAAAACAATTTTTCGGTTGCTATCTGTTTCTGGAACGTGGAAAGAGCGATGTATTTATTTATTTACTAACGCCACGTATTTGGAGGATTTTCACCTTGGATCTCGCCTTTTGGATTTAACTGCTATAATATATATAGCCAGTGCCGTTAATGCCCGCCAGATGGAGACGTCTCAGTAGCTGAGCCCATCTTAAAGATTTATGATGTCAGAAGCTGACTTAAAAATACACATGGCACCGTTGATTGTTGGCCACCGTGGTGTAAAGCTAACGCGCTCGGCTAGATATCGAGAGATCTGTGGTTAAATTCCACGGCGGCGGCTGAAAACAATTTTTCGGGTGCTATGTGTTTCTGAAACGTGGAAAAAGCTATGTATTTATTTATTTACTGACGCCACGTATTTGGAGGATTTTCGCATTTGTCATGTTGACCAGCTAACTACTACAGTTTCTTATATAAAAGAAAATGCTCCAATAAAGGTTTTTGGAATTTATTCCACTTTTCAGCCACAAGTCTCAGCATTTGGGGAAAGAAGTCCTCATTTTTTTTTTTTTTTTTGAAGAGAACATCATTCCTATAAAGAATTGCGAAGGGCAGTCGCATGACAATTCTCCAAAATCCTCCAGGTCCTCCAGTTCCCGTACAGTTTGGGGTGTTGGTGATTTAGCGCGAACCCCCTTTCCCAAGTCGAACCACAAATGTTCGATTGGGTTCATGTCAGGTGAATTTGGAGGATATAGGGCATTCACAGAAAGTCACCAGTATGTTCTTCGAACCACCCCTTGACGCTTTTGGCAGTGTGGCATGGCGCATTATCCTGTTGGTAATGGCCATCACTAGCAGGGAACACAGTTGCCGTCAACGGGTGAACTTGGACGGCAACGATGCTCAGATACCTCACAGCTATCAAGGATTGTGCTATTGGGATAATAGGGCCTAAAGTCTCCCAAGGAAACATCGTCCACAGCATAACACCGCCGCCGCAGACCTGTTTTTCCGCCCAACACTGCATCCAAGTGCCATAACATCCGTTGGTAATCGGCGTATCCGCACTCGGCTGTCTACATGATGCACCAGGAATCTTGATTCGTCAGACCAGGCCACTTTCTTTTATTCATCCACGGTCCAATTTCGATGATCTTGGGACCAATTCATGCGTAGTTGGCGATGACGGGCAGTAAGCATGAGGACCCTGCTGGGTCTACGGCTACGCAGATGGAACTGTGGGCTGTGACACATTGTCCTGATCACCACTGTTGCAGCTGCGCGTGATTTGTCGGACAGTGGCCCTGCGGTCCGTGTGAACAATGCGCGACAGTCACCGCTCCCCTCTGGTATCAGTGAGCTGCGGACTACACACGGCTGGACGACGGTTCGTCGTTTGGACATCTGTGCACCACTTTTGATACGCACTCACTACAGCGGCATGTTAAACACCCACAAGCTGTGCCGTTTCTGATATCACAGTTCCGAGGCCGCGGTGCCATCACAATTTGTCCTTTATCAAACTCCGATAAATCGGCAGCTTTTCCCATTCTGACTCCTGTACACTCTACCCACCGAAAGCTGATCATCGGGATGTATATAAACAGTGCGTCAAAGAATTTTTAAGACTGGCGCTAGATTTCAGCCGATGGTAGCGTTACCAGTGTAATCGCGAATGCGTTATAAACCGTGACCAACTGCTTGCTTTCTGCCAAAAGTACTGCGCAGTTGTTAAAGTAACTCAAACGAAGCGGCCGTTCATTAGAGAAGTAAAATTTTTTTCATGTTGAATTATTAAGATGGAACAAAGGGCTGTTATTAAATTTAACGCAAAACTTGGTAAAAGTGCCTCGGAAACGTACCAAATGATGAAACAAGTTTACGGTGAGTTTTGTTTAAGTAGATCAAATGTTTTCCTGTGGCACAAACGTTTTTTGGACGGAAGAGAGACGCTAGAAGATGATAAGCATACCGAAAGACCAAGTTCATCTAGGACACCTGGGATTATTGAAAAAATGCGTGATTTCGTGGTAAACAATCCATGTGCGTTACTAAGAATGATGGAAGAGTCTTTAAACATCAACAAAGAAACGATTCGAACAATCCTGCATGAAGATTTGGGCAAAACAAAACTCTGTGCTAAATTTGTTCCACACACGTTAACCAATGCACAAAAATCAAGGAAAAGTGCACATTGCAGAGACATCATTTCTACCACTGAAAATGATCCAAATTTCTTAAAATCGATTGTTACTGGTGATGAAACATGGTGTTTTCAATATGATCCTAAAACAAAGCGACAAAGTGCGGAATGGAAGTCAAAAAACTCTCCACAAGCCAAAAAAAACAAGTAAAGTCTCATCGAAAATCAAAACAATGCTCATTACATTCTTCGATAGTAAGGGTATTACCCACAAAGAATTTGTTCTAAGTGGACAAACAATTACTGGTGAGTTTTGTTAAAATGTCTGGAGGCGTTTGATGAGCAGAATTAGTCGCATTCGTCCAGAATATCGAGATGAAAACAGTTGGTGTTTGTTGCACGATAATGCACCCAGTCACACTTTACTTCTTGTTCGTAGACTTTTGGCGAAAAATAACGCCTGTGTGTTGAATCGTCCGCCGTATTCGCCTGATTTAGCACCTTGCGACTTTTCTTTGTTCCCAAAACTTAAAATGACGTTAAAAGGGTGTTATTTTGATGATATTTCGACCATACAAACAGCTTCGACGCGTGCTTTGGAGGCAATTCCGCAAAAAGTGAACTGGAACAGGCATTTGAATCATTATTAAATCGCTGTAACAAGTGTATTGAAGCCGGAGGGACTTATTTTGAATAGCAAACCAAAACAAATTATAATTTCTTGTTTCTATTTCATTTTACAGACCCAGTCTTAAAAATTCTTTGACGCACTGTGTATACTGCTCTGTGAACTTCACCTGTGCCACCGTTCGGTCTCCAGACGCGCTCATTTTTCTAGGCTGTGGAGAATCATAATGAAATGGCTCATTGGTGTAGAAATACTATTTTCCATCCTTTTGCAGGACATTCTCTGAATTTAATTGTTCAGCCTTCTTCTTCTTTTCATGATGTTCCCTTTTTTTTTGTTTTTCTTGGTTGGAGGTTTAACGACCACCGTGAGCAACTCAACGGGCTATAAGCAGTCCATTGAGTGAGCAACTCAATGGACTGCTAATAGCCCATTCGTCTCTAATTTAGCACAACTGGTTCCAGGGAAGGGAGAGAACCAACGCCGTAAGACAAGCACAACATCCATGCCTCACCGGGATTCGAACCCGGACCCCTTTCTGACGAATGATCAGAAGCCATCGCTTAGACAACTGCGCCACCGGGGCAGACCCGTTTTTAAGTTCGTTCAACAACTGCCGCTTCTTTTCATCGTCATCTCACAGGTAGAACATTTTAATAAAGCATATATGATCAACTGTTGCTAAAAGATTGAGCGATACCTACAGCTCTGTTCGCTATTATGCTGTTAAAGCTTTATGAGATGGCCTAGGAAACGTGGAAAAAAACCTCTTGACTCATTATTGATACAGAGCAGGCAACGGAAACAAAGTTGCAGGCACCTCATTTACGCCAGAAAATTGGTACGTTAGAAAAGGGTTTTCTCATGTACTTGTGGTAGGATGTACAGTATTGAAGCGGTTCACTAATAGCAAGAAAATGTTTCAACAGGAAAATATTGTATTTATCTGCCCGTAGTTGTCAATATGTTCGCTACTAAGAGAGCATCTAGATCATTATGAAGGAAAAGCCAGACAGGAATTTCTGAACGTTGACTACAAGGACAGTATAAAGCGTACAACACAGAAAAGTTCCAAGATTAAATGTTTACGATTCGGAAATAATTCATCGCGGAAGACAGAAATTTAGAGTCAAAGTATTTCTCCCAATGATTGACGGAATCAGCAGCGAAATTAACGAAATTGTAGAAGCATATGAAAACATAAATAACCTATTTTATTCATTGAACTTTACGAAACAGATGACGAAGTGCTACATCAAAAGTGCAGTGAATTTGCTGATGTTTACACAAGTGACGTGGCCGCCCAGGTGGCGCAGTGGTCTAAGAGCTGGCTTCTGATCATTCGTTCGCGATGGGTCGGTGTTCGAATCCTGGTGAGGTATGGTTGTTGTGTTTGTCTTCCGGCACTGGCTTTCTCCCTTCCCTGGAACTAGTGGCCCTAAATTAGGGTCGGGCGATTCCTAATAGCCTACTGACTTGCTCATTATGGTCGTTAAACATTCAATTAAAAAAGAAAAGTGACGTAGAATCCGACAAGCTGTTTTTGGAGTTCCGGTAAATCAAGCATTATTTAAAGATGTAACGTACCAGGAGATGTGTCGTACCTGCCACAAGGACGCACACGACATAAAGGCAGATAGGAATCAGAATAAAACGTCCGCGTAGCTCAATTGGTAGAGTGACTTATTCCGGAATGAGGGGATCCGGGTTCGAACCCCGGCGCGGATAAAAATGACAGAGAAATTTACTTCGTTATAAAGACTGCAAACGTCATTTCTTATTTAATTTCGGAAATTTATTCATTGATTAAAACAGACAGTTTGCATTCAACTTATCCAAATATTGAAAGAGCTATGAGCATATTCCTTTCGATGATGATCACTAACTGCGCTGGAGAACGATCTTTCTCCAAATTCAAATTAATTAAATCGTCGCTTTTAAATTCCATGACAGAATCAAGATCGTTATTGTCCATCGAAAAGGAACTAAAGCAAGAATCAGACTTTTCCGGTATGATTATAGAATTCGCCGCTTTCAAATCAAGAAAACATTTAAATGAGGAAGCAAGTGCGAGAAGCAAAAATTCCAGTATGTTCGTATTCTTAATATATAGATTGTTGTTGATACTTTGATGCGCTCTCACTAACGCTTGGCTTTAGGAAACAAATTTATCTCTTAATTTTATTGCGCTATAACGCTATATTATTCGCGAAAATGTTAATTTTAGTTTCAATTTGAAATTTAAATTTCGTTCCTTATTTCTTTTCTGAGTTTGCTTTTATCAACGTATCATCGTTTGTTAAAGCAAATTATTTTTCTTATTGCAAAAACTTGGAAATTTAAAAGTTTGTGTGAAAAGAGTCTCCAAAAATGATCAGGCCCAGGACCCCCGATTACGTTAAGACTCTCGTGAGACAGCCATAACATACAGCATATGTGAACAAAGAGTTCGGCTTGGGTCGTGGTGACACCAACCACAAGTCAACTGAAAAACCAGGTGTTCCCCTAGATCGAGCGTGAGAGATGTAAAGAGTGTGTTCTTAGCATGGTAGAAAAAAGGTTTTCTGAAAATTAAGTGTCATATATATTACTAGTTTTATCTTTTAAGAACAGTTCGGGATAAAAGAGAGAGATATAGGAAAACAAAAATCGCTCTTTATGTTTATTCACCGGAATGAATGCAAAAAATTACCTGTTGTGGCTCCAAAAATGACAAAGAATAATGTTGCAATGAATTTCCGACCCTTCATCAATAATTCACCCTAAAAATGAAAATATAAACAACGTCAAAGATTTTGGAAAGTTTTATGCTTATTGAGAACGAGTTTGCTCTTTATGTGACAGCAGACAACGTAATGGATGGGAAAGCGACAGTGATAGATTTTATTACCTCATCAAAGGAAAAAAAAAATATGGTGGCTGTCAAATTGCGCGACTTTCATTTTGGTTGGCTGATTTTCATGGCGCAAGGGCCATGCCAAAGAGTGCCAAACACAAGACTTTCTTTTTGGTCTGTTACTTAGAATAGTTAAACAAAAGGCGAAAAAGAAATGTAGCCCAGAATCGTAAAAAACATGCCCGTTATTAGTATTGGTAAATTTCATGTTAATTAAGCAGGTAGTACCGGTTCGGAGCAGATGGCAATTATACACTCATCATGTTTCTGTGGCAGGTGTGTCAACGTTATGCGTGCTCTCAAATCCCCTCGTAACGGGTTTTCTCGA
The DNA here is from genome assembly GCA_039090855.1 of Macrothele yani. NCBI lineage: Eukaryota > Metazoa > Arthropoda > Arachnida > Araneae > Macrothelidae > Macrothele > Macrothele yani. The sequence goes on from CM077005.1 coordinate 9,274,562, forward strand.
TAACGTGATATTTTTCCAGGAACGTTTTTCATTATCATCTACGCCCGCAAGGTGCGCAACTGCAGTAGAAAAGGATAGGGGTCCAGTTTAGGGCGACTTGAGCTTTGGACGGAAAAACAACAATTTCCCGTCATAAAACCTAAACAGTTTTTTTAATATCCTTGTGCGAAAAAATGGCAGCAGAAAGAAATATTTTTCTTAAATCCAAATACTGAGAGAGAGAGAGAGAGAGAGAGAGAGAGAGAGAGAGATAGAGCCATAAGACAAGGAATTGTTATAAACTTTACTTTCAGCAGAGAATAAAGATGTCACGAAGCTATTCGTGTTGCCATGAAACATCTGCGGATAAAGAGTAGATCTAGGTATTCTTTTAATGTTAAATTTCAGTTAATACTTTGAAAAGAAAAAAATGCTGCAAGGATTCATACCTCTGCGGCCAAATAAGGCCTAATTACAACACGGAACAGCAAAGCCCAGACCATGTGCATCTGTTTAACAAAAATTGTTTCTAGAAATGACCTAATCATTACTGAATTTTGTTTCATTATTGTCATTATTTCTCTTGCCGTCGACTTCCTTTTTCTGGGGGACAGGGCATTTTTGGAAATTGTTTCTCCGAAAATGCTCCTGTGCAATTGCGATTTGCACCGTACCTTAGGTTTTTTCATGCCTAACACATCCAAAACTGTGAGGATTGCGTTGACTCATCCTCATAAGGATGAAAAAACTTAACATGCCTTTCACAGTACCTCATGCAGTCATTTGATAATGAAAACCATCATCAGGTGACTGCGTGCAATTGTGCACGGAATGACTGCTGGGAAGCAGTCACAACACTGCTTGCTATTGCGTAGAGTTGTTCTCTTGACTGTATGTCACAGTTTATAACATTTAAAAGTTGAATGACAAGATTTTTTTTTTATTTTTAAGTTGGGAGGTACGTGCTCATGCCTGTGGGTGCCGTAGCCTCTGTGGCAATCTTAATTCCTCGAGATTTCTCTGTGTCAATCCTGATTTCTTTAGAAAAATTAAAAAAAATCATTAGCCGTATTTATAATTATCTAGCCACAAAAAATATTGATAAAAAATAAAGATCTTATGATGAATTCTTTAAAGTTTATATACTATATATTGTTCAAACTTTATTAAAACATTATGTAGTATTTTAGTTAATTATCTCACAAGAAACATTAAATCTAACGGTCCAAGAACTCGGAAAATAAATTGAAACAGTTATAATGAATATAATGCTTCTGCTAAATTATAGTGAATTCAATGCTTGTACTAATATTATAATGAATTCAGCTTCTTCTAAGCTAATGCTTCTTCTAATGCTTGTTCAAATGGTTGTTGTTTTGTTAATTATATCATGAATAAACTTTCCTGCTAGTAGTGTAGTAATAATAATGAACAAGCTTTTAACTGCTAGTAATGTTGTAGTAGTAATTAAGATGAATAAAGTCTTAATGCTGGTTGTTAAAAATAACAACTAATGAAATAAACCTAACAGCCAGACAGAGGTCTGACAGTACTATGAACTGAGAAAAACGTACTTACTTAAAAAGCTTTTATTAGGAACTTCTGGAATCATCCAACACACACACACACTGGTCACATTAATCGTATCACACAACTACTGGATATCCGGCTCTCACATAAACGAAGATCTCTTTACACACGAAACAAAGCTCTCACGCACATAAACAACCGCTCTTTGACACATAAACAACAGCTCACCCTACGCACATCAACAAAAAGCTCTCCCTACGTATCGTTGAACGCGCCTATTTATACTGGCTACCACCACATCATGACTTACACTCATTGCCAGATCTCATTCAGCGGGTGAAATAGCATCTCGTTCAGTAAGAAGATAATTTACATAGTAAAATAAAATAACCAGAGATAGTAAAAATCAAAAGGAAAGTGAATATAGAGTATACGTTACACAGTGACTACAGTTTCTTGCTGTCGACCATCTGTTATTCAGGCTCGTTGTAGGAGGTACACTTGTGCAACTCGATTGCAGGAGCAAGGCAGCTTACCTTCACAATTGCAATTTCTGTCCTCATCCTACGCTGAAGACCTCTCACTAGAAAAAAAAATCTTTACTGTGAAGTTTCTGTTATCACCGCAAGACTCTATTTTAAAAAAAATCTATGACTTTTTAAATTATTGCACTGTCCACTTCGATGTTGAACAATCTAAGGTTTTGTTTAAATTAAATAATCTTTGTTAGACGCGGTCAATGAACTTCATTCGCTCGTTCGTATATGCTTAAAGGCATTCAACCGCTGACGAAGGCTCATGTGTACATTTACTGCATGACAACTTTAGGAGTAAGTATCATCTTTATATTATATCTATAGAGAGAATGTTACAGATAGTGGAAATATTGAAATTGTAATTGCATGTGATTGCTATGATTAAGGAATCACATGCAATTACGATTGACAAAAACTGCGTAGAACGTTCAAACTTAACATGACTTATTTATCACATTACTCAATCATTAAAACTTAAATATACTTATATACTTAATCAGTTCTGAGTGTGTGTGTGTGTGTGTGTGTGTGTGTGTGCTTCTTTGATTATATTTCTAATTTTCATTAAAACTGAAGGAAATGCGATTAAATCATTGTCTAAGCAAATTCATCACGTAGGCAAACATTAGGGGAAAACTCCGTCTGTTATTTCTTAAATCCGACCAAAAGATTCCACAGGCCAAAAGGTCAGACATGCCTCTATTTTGACTTAGCGTAACTTTGTTATTTCCCAAATTTGAACATAAGTTCCGGCTTTGTACGGCGAAACATAACTCCATCTCGACTACACGCGAAATTTGTTATTTTTCAAATTCGACGAATCTGGCATTGTACGGCATCTGACCAAAAGAGAAATTTGTTGTTTTCCAAATTAGACGAAGTCCAGCACTGTACCACAGAACTTGTTTCTATCTCGACTAAATTACGTACTTTTCTTTTCTTAGCCTCTAAATAATAAATAACACATGCACCAAAAGTCCTGAATCCAACACTCAATGATAACAAATTAGAACACGAATTTGCAGCAATGTCACTCAATATTGTAGGAAGATATCCTTCCAGCATTGATTGATATTGCGCAACAATAATGGAGATTAACTAAAAATGCTTGATCCATGTCGGAAGTTTCCATTTTGAAGATGAGTGAGAGTGTAAACGTAGAAACTACGAACGTTACGGTTTAAACAAGATTTTTGTGTCAAGAGGAAGGAATCTTGCCATCTACAGAATTCGATACTTCGAATACAGTCTCCTTCTGTAACATTCATCCTAAGAAATAGTGAAGGGAAATGAAGTCTACAATTCCAAGCCAAATTTCAAAAACTATTAATAATCGAAAGACGACCGGCATAGCGGGATTGACTAACACTCGTTCTATGCAGAATGGTAGGCGAACGTTTCCAGCGAGGGCTGCGGTTTTCGGTTTTTCAAGGTTTTCCATAGGCTTCCCTGTAAAGTTGGGCCAAGGCACACCTTGCGGCTGATCCATGACTAGCCGAAAGGGATACACACTTAATCGAAATCGGTACGAAATGCCAGTAAGTATTAGTAATCTAAATGATCAGTAATCAATATATTTAAGCTTCAGAACCTATGTGAATTCTTCAAAATTATGGGTAAATGCATAATTATTATTGAAGATCGGTAGTTTCCCGATGATAAGAAACTTTTCAGTATTTGCAAAAATATAGAATTGCGTGAAATATAGGAAACTCTTCTGGCCTTCGATATTATACAAATGTCAGGCTATTTCGTAAAACCTCACTATATAAAACTGCTGTTACTATGTCTTGAACTGGGCATGTCAGTATTAAAAAGAAGTGAGATATTAGGCTGATGTGTCGATAAAATGGAAAGGATTACTTAAGAAGAACTGCCGAAAAAGATTATGATCTTAGAGTTGATGAAATTATTTACGTAACAATGTTAAAAAGAAGGCATATACAGTTAGGTGACACTGAATTGTTCCTTTTCTGTTTCAAGAGTTGAACAACAACCGAGCATCTAACATCAAATAGAAGACATCGCTCTTTCCACGTTTATAAGTGAGTCACGGACAAATTCTCATCGGCCGCCACCGGGAATCGAACCCAGGGTCTTCCAGTTACGCACCGGATATGCTTGCAGTGTCTAACTGAAAGACCCTGGGTTTGACATGGGTTTGATTCCCGGTGGCGGCCGGTGAGAATTTTTCCGTGACTCACTTATAAACGTGGAAAGAGCGATGTCTTCTATTTGATGTTCCTGGTTCACATCAACTGAGCATCTAACGCTATGAACAGTTGCCATCCTCAATTTTGAGCCGCTGGTTTAAAGAGAGGGATAGAACCAGTGCTTCAATGAACACATCTAAGGGAATCGAGCTGCACAAGAAATTAGAAACACTCATTAAACCACTCGATCAGTGAAGCAGAAATAAATGGAAGAGAAAGATGGGAAACAACGATCCCATCTTACTGTGAAAAAGATTCTCTGGAGAAAAAGATTACTGTTATATTTCACACTCCACTGTTGATCGTTAATGGGATAAACAACTGAGAATTACATAAGAAGACCTGTAAATTTGCGTTCTTTCAGAAAGTTAGTAGAAGTTCACGATTCCTTTTGCCACACTTCAGTGGCATATTCTTCCGTAAATTTGCGATTTAGAGGATTCCTTGCAGCCCTGCATTCTCATGAGGAGTCGTAAGGCCTGTAAAGTTTTTAAGTTGTCTATGTTTATCAAGCAGTGAACTCTAAATGCCTAACACTATAACTTAAATAACACCGAACAGTCACATGAATCTATGACACGTGCAGAGCATCTTCATTCGACTGGTTACTGATGTACAGTTCCTTGAATTACTGCAACTTCGTTTTGAAACAGGACTTAATTATTTTTTGAACAACTTTAACTATAACTTGTAGAATCAACTTCATTCTCACCATCGTAGATAACAGATAATTCATAGTTGACAGATTGCCATATCAACTTTTCTCCGCAGCACAGAACGTATTCTTTTTTAACTTCTTGGCTATCTGCCAGTCATTGCCGAAACGTCCGGAGAATTCCGATATGACGTTCAAAATGCAAATTTACCTAAGAGGTAACAAAATTTACATCAGAGGAAAAAAAAACAAAAAAAGGGAAATAAAAATAATTACATACGACATACAAAAGCCAATATCCGGACCTGCTTTAAAACCAAAGATGTAAGACCTTGATTTGCCTGAATATTTGCATTTTTACAAGATTTTAAATAGGTTTGAGACCACAAGAAGAATTTCATACAAAATCCATTACAACCTGCACTTTCTATTTAGACATTTTTCGTGGCATCACTACCTCAATGGAGGATTTTCACTGCATACGTATATTCATTACATCAAATTTCAAGCCAAAGTTCTTAAACGGAATTTTTCAATTCCTTGAATCACAGTAAAAAGTAAGTCTCCCTTGCTTATACCTGCAATAGTTTGTTGCATGTTTGTCTGCTCTACTGACGGGTATTGAAGATAATGGGTTGAAACCTATCATGACGTAAGCATTCCCACTGAAGAAACCACGGCTTCCTATTCTTTATTGCCTTTTCTTTAAAACCTTTCTCAAAAGTTATTGAATCCATGCAAGAGTATAACAACATTATTGAAATGTCATTTCGTGAAAAGAAATGAGACCGAAAATGACGAATTTTCAAAAGTTCAATACTTATATTGGATCACACAAAGTAATCGTGATTAGGTATTCTGAACTTGACCGCCTACGTCGAAAAAAGTAAAAAAAAATCTTTACATGGAAATAAATTCACTCGATGCTGTCTAATCTCAATGGATTTTTTTGTTTTTCTAATGGGGCGGTGTTATATTTTCATTTTCGTAGTTTCTCTTTTTCCTGATTTTCCTTTTTTCTTTAAAAAATACCACCCTTGTAGTTCGTTCTGAAAGTTGATCATAGGAGAAGAGTGCATCCACATTAGCTGAAGTGTAAATTCATAAGAACAGCGTGCTTGGCTGTATTAGATCACAAATCACTAACTCAACGGATTTTCACTGCATACGTATATGTATTATGTTAAATTTCAAGCAGAAAATTTTAAACGGAACTTTTCAATTCCTTGAATCACACTAAAATGTAAATCTCCCTTGCTTATACACGCAGGGTTTGTTGCACGTTTATTTGCTCTACTGACGGGTATTGAATCTAAAGGGCTAAAATCTAGAATGACGTAAGCATTTCCACTGAAGAAAGCCCGGTTTCCTTTTCTTTATTGCCTTTTCTTTAAAACCTTTCTCAACAGTTCTTTCTACTGAAATGTTATTGCGTGAAAGAGAGACGGGGCCGAAAATGATGAATTTTCAAAAGTTCAGGGCTTTGCCAGGACTACCTTGTGTGACATTAGATCACACAAAGTAATCGTGATTAGGTAGTCTGAACTTGACAACCTACGTCAAAAAAAGTAAAAATTATTTTTACATGGAAATAAACTCTCTCAGTGCTGTCTACTCTCAATGAAATTTTCTGTTTTTGTAATGGGGCGGTGCAATATTTTCATTTTCGTAGTTTCCCTTTTTCCTGATTTTCCTTTTTTTCTTTAAACAAGATCTCTCCTGTATTTCGTGCCGAAGGGTTATCATGGATGAGTGCATCCACATTAACTGAAATGTAAATTCATGAGAAGAGTGTATTTGGTCCCTCTGTATTCCTCTTTCTGTAACGGGAGGTATTGCCTTTAACCATGCTAGTTGTTTTTTTTTAAGTTTGATCTGCCTGTTTCCTTAAAAATCTTAGAATTTTTTTTTTCATTTACCAGGTTTTTTTTTTTTGGATGACATCATAGTTGTTTCTAAGACACTTCAAAACTGCCATGGTACCATACAAAACAATATTTTGTAAGCCCTCCTTCCTGGAATAATATGGGTAATTAGTGACTGAAATTATCATGAAAAGAAGCAATCGAGCTGATGATAATGCACAATCCGGTTAACTGAATAATTACAGTGCTTATGCGAGAACAGTTTAATTTTTGTTATCATTATTATTTTTCAGCTTTGCTTCGTCCAGATCTCCCATTTAAGTGGCGACATATCCCGGACTACACTGCAAAAGCATTTTCCATGCATGAACACACCGCGTGAAACTGGGGCATCTAGAAATTCTTCCTGTCCGATGGCAACAGATAAAAATTATCTCTTTAATCGAATTTCGAGAATCGGAAAAGCTTTTGCAAATAGAAACAACTATTGAGGTTCTCTACAAGGAGAAATGTGCGTCATAAGAAGTCAGAAATTCTATGAAAAATGCTCCAGATGGTGGAAGATAAAAAGAACAGGTTTTCAAATCGAATGTTTCGAAACAGAGATTTGGAGGAAAATTTAATTCACTCAATGGGCAAAACATTAGAGATACCTACTTAATAACGTGTTAGCCCTTCTCTAGCGCGAAAAGAAGCGTATACACGCGAATGTATGGACTAGGACTCCACCAGATGCCGGAAATATTCCGGAGCGAATATAAGCCATGCTTCATGCAACATTGTCCACAATTCCGCCCCAAACTCTGAATCCATTGATCTGATGTTCGGCTCCACGGCATCTCAGAGAGTTTCTACACGGTTAAAATCTGAGAATCTTGGGGGCCACTGGATAGTTCCAAACACGGATGAGTGTTCTCCGAACCATAGCTGGGTGGTTGCGTTCCAGTTGGGTGGCACATTGCCCTTAAATGGGCCAATATTGCACTACAGGAACTTGATAGACTTACTAGAAGGCTTTCAACCAAATGCAGATGCCACCGTCCAAATTCGTCAGTCGAAAGACTCCGCCTGAAAACTAAAGGAGGAGCAAGGGGCTAATCAATATATCAGATCTTTGCAGAAAACAAGAGAAACAACTCAAACAGTACTTCTTAGGAAAAAAGATGTCATCACTATATTGGTGGCTGCAGGAGAAAGCTTTACTCCACTGAACTTGAATACTTCTCAGTTACTTTCTCAATCAGGAAAAAATTCAGATCCACTGCAAAGCTGAAAAAGAAAAATTCTGCACGATAAATATCCAAAGTCATTAGATCTGGAAAACATTGACAAAAACTCTTCATTACAATGGCTAAAAACTGTTAGCTTTATCCAAAAACCGAGGGATTCTTCACTGGGTTTCAATATCTTATTATCGCAGTAGTACAAGAAACGCATAATGGAAGTTTCAGATGTTTACACCTGTAGAATGTGTGGAAAAGCCAATGAAAATATAGAACACATTTTATGTTACTATTGTTTTCTTGCTTAGAACACCTTCTAGCCGGTTGCTCTCTTCTTGTTTCAAAACAATACCTTTACAGACACGACCAGGTAGCCAAGATCCTACATCAAGAGCTCTGTGCTAAATAAGCCAATGAAACCATAAAACACATTCTAGCCGGCTGCTCTCTTCTTGCTTCAAAACAGTGCCTTGACAGACACGACAAGGTAGTCAAGATCCTACATCCAGAGCTTGGCATTAGATAAGCCAATGAAGCCATGGAACACCTTCTAGCCTGCTCTTAGTCATTGTAGCCATGGTAATGAAGAGTTTTTTCAAAGTTTTCTAGATCCAACTACTTTGAGCGTTCTTCTTGCTTCAAAATAATACCTTAACAGACACGACCAGATAGCCAAGATCCTACATCAAGAGCTTGGTATTAGATAAGCCAATGAAACCACAGAACACATTCTAGCCGGCTGCTCTCTTCTTGCTTCAAAACAATACCTTGACAGATACGACCAGGTGGCCAAGATCCTACATCCAGAGCTTGGCGTTAGATAAGCCAGTGAAACCATAAAACACATTCTAGCCGGCTGCTCTGTTCTTGCTTCAAAACAATACCTTGACAGACACGACCAGGTAGTCAAGATCCTACATCAAGAGCTTGGCGTTAAATAAGCCAATGAAGCCATGGAACACCTTCTAGCCGTCTCTTAGCCATTGTAGCCATTGTAATGAAGAGTTTTATCAATGTTTTCCAGATCTAACGACTTTGAGCGTTCTTCTTGCTTCAAAACAATACCTTAACAGACACGACCAGATAGCCAAGATCTTACATCAAGAGCTTGGTGTTAAATAAGCCAATGAAACCACAGAACACATTCTAGCCGGCTGCTCTCTTCTTGCTTCAAAACAATACCTTAACAGACACGACCAAGTAGCCAGGATCCTACATCAAGAGCTTGACGTTAAATATTGCCTTCTTCAAAGCTATTACAATCACCAACCACCTTATTAAAAGACCTGACATTGTTATTGAAGACAAAAAACTGAAGAAGACAAAGCTGACCGATTTAGCGATTTCACTTACAGAAGAACTCCAAAGAACAGTTTCTGAGAAAATCTCGAAATATGAGAACCTGCGAATGGAAATCAAAATTATCTGGAAACAAAGCATAACACAGATCGTACTAGTTATCATTTCGGCAACCGCAATGGCACCAAATAGCTTTCTGAAAATTCTCGAGGAACTAGGATTGCCACACAGACTCACCAGCCCTGGCCGACATATCGACGATAATAATAATAATAATAATAATAATGTAATAAAATGACGCTAGAATAACTAAATAAAGTTATTTGAAAAAAAATGGCAGCAGAATGTTTTTTTACAAACAAATAATTCCAACCAAAAATGGATTTTTTCAGAAGGAAGTTTTAGAAACTAAGATATAATATACGCAGATGCTTCCTAGTAGAGGAGCTGTACTTTGTGAAAAATAAAAAAAATATAAGCAAAGTGTTTTTCATAGTTTTCATTTTCTTCGTAATGTTGTTTGCGAGAGAGAATTTCTTCTCGTTTTTTTTTTTTTTTTTTTTTGATTGGAGGTTTAACGACCACCGTGAGCAACTCAATGGGCTATAAGCAGTCGCCCGTCCCTAATTTACGGCCACTGGTTCCAGGGAAGGGAGAGAGCCAGTGCCGTAAGGCAAACACAACATCCATGCCTGACCGGGATTCGAACCCGGACCCCTTACGGACAAATGATCAGAGGCCAGCGCCTTAGACCACTGCGCCACCGGTGCAGCTTCTTCTTGTTCAAATTCGTTTTCTTTGATAAAATCGTTCAAGGTTTGCAGTCAGTTTAAGTTGTTTAACCTTGTAGATGAGATGCAAAACGACAGTTTTCGCGTGACAATGATAAATAATCTTTCACATTGAGAACATTCTTGTTCACTTTTTATAGCGACAGGTTTACCTCACCTAAATACAGTCACGAACAATGAAATTTGCGCTCCTAGAAGAAAACATGCTACAACCACGAAACTTTGAAAATAGCTACAATCCGTGCTGGTATGCAAATCATCCACGTTTGGTGCGATTGCGCATGGCCGTACACCCTGTGGTAGCGCTGCAAGCACGAATCAGCAGACTTATAAACAGGCACATGTAATCGATGCCCCATGAAAGCGAAGAGCACCGGCCGACACAAGCAAGAGTACCGAGTGACAAGAATGCCGGGTAGACGCCAGAGACGTCGATTTACGCAACTTACGGACTTTGAGAGAGGCCTGATCATTGGGCTAAAACCGCAGGGTGGTCGGTGCGCCGTATAGCCTGCTACGTGGATCGTTCTGACCATGCCGTCCGACTGTGTTGGGAGCAGTGGACACGTGACGGCACTGCCACGCTGCGGAGCATCTCCGGACGGACCAGGAGAACCGCCGGTAGAGAGGATAGACTGATCGTGCTCCAGGCATAAATGGATCCCACGGGGACCCAGTCCACTATACAGGCAGATGTAGCGGCTCCTGCGTGCTCATAAACCATTTCCCGAAACCTCGCGGAAGCGAATCTGCGATCCCAGCGCCGCTTACGTATGCTGCTATTAACACCGGAAGTGGTGCCAGGCCAGAGTGACGTGGAACGCCACAGACTGGCGACGTGTGGTGTTTAGCGATGAGTGCCACTTCGTTTTTGGGACAGATGATCATCGTGTCCGGGTGTGCAGGTCCTTGGGTCAACGACACAATCCCAACCTCGCTATCGAGCGCCACACCTCCCCCACTGCAGGCATTATGGTTTGGGGAGCCATTGCCTACGATAGCCGATCAGTTCTAGTAGTGGTACGTGAATCATTGACGGGCCAGCAGTATGTGGGTGAGATCCTACGGCCCCATGTGCTCCCATTCCTGGCCGTAATTCCAGGTGTGTTATACCACACACGGCTCGGGTTGCCCAGGATTGCCTACGTTATGTCAAGACACGTCCATAGCTTGGCCACTACCCGGACATGCCCCTAATGAGTATGTGTGGGACCAGTTGAAACGCTGGCTGCCGCCGTACTGCACTATCCGGGATTTGGAGCACACCGTCCAGCACGTGAGGGCCAGTCTGCCGCAGGACAACATCAGACGTCTGTTAGCCTTCATGTCGTACCGTATTGCAGCATGTATCGCTGCACGAGGCGGTGCTACGCGCTATTGAAGATGAAAGTACTGCGTGCCGAAGATCCATCTGTAATTGTCCTGCAGCTCTGTTTTTGCCATCATGTGTATCATTCATCTGTATCGTTACGTCCACAAAATTTCAGTTTAATCTGATGCTTCCTTCTTGGTGCTCAAATTTCATTGCCCGTGAGTGTAGTGCTGATTGTAAACTTACTTCAGAGATATAATTGCACTATAGACTTACTACATGTAAGTAACAGTGCATTGTAAAGCTTACTCTCACAACTAACATTGTACTGCAGACACATCAAATTACTTTTTCTTTTGTTTCGATGGTTAACGACCATCACTGTCCCAAATTTGGGTCCATTGGTTCCAGTGAAATGAGAGAGCCAGTGCCATTGGACAAGCAGAGTAGTACACAACCCATTCCTCATCCTGGCCTTGGACCGGCGCCTTGGACCAATCGAACGCCTGGGAGGTTGCACTGCAGACTTACTTCATGTATGTATCACTGCATTATCGATTCCCATTATTCCGAAGTTGTCAATTCTCCGCAATCATGAAAATTTTCCTGATAGATCAGATAATCGCAATAAATGACTAAGCCGATATTTTGATATGGCCTAATTAGGGCAATCAAATAAGGGTTTCTTGATAATCACTTGAAAATCAAACCTTTGTGCCACCTTAACTACTAATATAGGTTGAGTCAAAAGTTCGTCCCGTTTTGGACTACACATAATGTTCGGCGTACATTCCTGTGCGTAGCGCACACCACCGTCGACTGGGTTCCGTAATAATAGAAAATACAAGCCTCTTGTCGCCTAGTGTGTTCCACGGTGCTACATTACGCTATCAAGTGAGCAGAAGATAGAAGACGATAAACGTGCTGTCCTGGTGGTCTCACGCCGTTATTGGAAAAAGGGGTACACGAGCTGGAGAAATCTGTGCAGTTGAAGGTAAGGACAAGTGGACAGCAGCACTGAATGAAAATGGTTCAGGCGTTTCAATGCTGTAGACCCCAGTCTCGAATATATATCAAGATCAGGACGCCTAACGTCCATTAACACTGATACCATGGTTGAAGCTATAACAATAAACCTCGGTACGAGTTGTAACTTACTACAGAGGGAAAGCATGTGTCACGACGACTAATCTGCAGCGATATATTCCGTCCGTACAACTTAGTTGGGAGAGCAACTTACTCTTGAGTGAGGGGCGCGTATTCGATATCAACACGGACAAATTTGTGTTTTCATGCAGTACACGACAATTGGCAGTTAAAGTGGGGACTTCCCAATCCTCCATAGTCCGTCACGTGTACCAGCAAAGTTCTTCCTCCAGGCATCATTGATTTTTTGCCTATTGACCAAACCATTGGCCACATTACGTGTCGCTCACTATCGCAGATTGCCCTCAAATCCACAAGACGATAGGTTTTGGTGTCATATCGTCACAGGTGGTGAAAAGTGGTTATGGCTATGTTATCTTATCACTCGGAACCAGTAGATAAGGCGACGCCAGAAAGCTCAGCCAGTGGTGCAAAGAGCGAGATTCGAGCGGAAAGCCATTCCGCGCATTTGGTGGAATTGCGAAGGTTGGGAACTTATGCCAGATGATCAGGTTGTGAACGACAACATCTATACCGAACACCTGCAGCGGGTTTATGATGCTCCTCGCCAATGCAACCTAGCTCTCATCAATAGGAAGAAAGCGTTGCTGCAAGGGGATAACTCTCATGTGACACGTTCAGGCTTTCCCGAAAACTACATGAATTGTTTTGTTAAGATCCTACCCCATCTTCTATACAGTCCGGACCTTGCCTAATCTGACTACCATTTGTTTCGCACCATGGCCCATTTCCTAGAAGGACTGCGCTTCACTTCAGTGGTGGATGTGGAGTCTGGCATCAGAGAGTTTCTGTCCTTGAAACCTGCCGAGTGGTACCTACGAGCGTCGTTGGCAAAGGACTACAGAAAACAAGGTCTGTACTTTATAGAATGAGGTGAGCATGTATGGCTTTCTTGTTTCATTAAACATTTTAGTAGCAAACACGACGAACATTTGACTCACTTTGGTATTTTATTGGGGGTTTAGCGACCACCGTGAGCAACTCAATGGGGTATAAGTAGTCTCCCATCCTTAATTTATTGTCGCTGGTTCCAGGGAAGGGAGCGATCCAGTGCCGTAAGACAAACACAAAATCCATGTCTCACCGGAATTCGAACCCGAACCCATCTCGAACGAATGGTTGTAAGCTACTGCTGAGAACACGGAGCCCCCGGGGCGGCACTGTGGTATTTGCACCAAACACAAATGAAAAAGATTATACTTTTTGTCGCAGAACCCTTATTTTCACTTCACGGAACACTGTTCGCCTAGAAGGGCATTGGCTGCTCCGGGGGTTCAGTGGTCTCAGAGCTGTCTTCTGACCATTCGTCCTCTATGGGTGCTAGTTCGAATCTCGGTGAGGCATGGATGCTGTTTTTGTCTTACTGCACTGGCTCTCTCCCTTTCCTGAAACCAGTGGCCTAAATTAGGAACGAGATACTGCTTATAGCACGTCGAGTTGCTCACGGTGGTCGTTAAACCCCCAAACAATTTACAAATGAATAAATCAGGGAAGGGAAACTACTTATACTCCTCTGAGTTGCTCGTAGTTGTCGTTAAACCCAAGTAAAAGACATTGATATTAAAACGACCTACGTCATATAAAACATATCGTCTGCACAGGACGGAGAAGCTCGTCTTGCTGGTAGTGATAATGCAGCAACATGTGCGTCCAGTTCGCACGAATAAATGCGTGAGGCATTGAGTATGGCAGTACAACGGCTTATAAAATTGTTTTCTGGGTTTGAGCATCTTTATCAAAGGTCAACCGTCAGACTTTTGTAATCGAATTCTGAGTGCCACACTGAAAGGATAAAACAGCAAACAAATCTAACAAGTTTATCACTGCGAGAAAAGGCGCAAGAGAAGAATGTGATGTCTGCTGTCTCACCAACTCAAACCGGCCTCAATCCACTAGTGCTGTTTTGTACATCGTGCCTAATGTCACCAGCACAAACTAAAGAACGGAACAACAGCAAAACAGCAAAGCCTCGTTAAATAATACAAAATGTTGTGAACAAACAGTCTACGAAAACGAGGATTTGTCTCTGTGACAAACATTTCCGTAGTTCAAGCGTTTTAAAGGTTGCAGAGAGGAAGTATCAGAAGATCCTGAAACCGGACGAAAGAAAGCGATCTGCAGCTTCGAAGTGGTCGACAAACTGAGCAATTTAGTACGTCGTCCGTGCTGAGTCAAGTTATGCAATTTTGTCCAACCCGAACGATTAGCTTGACTTCCGACTAACTTAATAATACTAGCAAATGAGTTTCATAGTTCTCTTGGGCATGATTGACTATTTCATAACAATGCGCCTGTTGGCATAATAATCAAAGTGCGCAGGTTTTTGACTCACAAGCACATTGCAGCGTACATAACCTCTCGTTACATTCCGCTGATTTGTCTTCATCAAACTATTTTTTTGCTTCCAAAGTTGAAACTTATATCGAAAAACGCTGATTTGATAGTGTTTAATACGAGGGTTGGATATATATTAGTGACAACATGCCTATATGTCCCAAAATATTTTTTCACAAAGCAGAATAAGTTTACATCCGTTCAATATAATCTTTCATATTGATAACCTTCAGCCACACATCTGGAAGGAGCTGGATACCGTAAGCAGAGCCGTTTTTGTTGATGTCAGCACACGAGCTCTTTTCCTCTCGTAGGATTTCCGTTATTGTGGAAAAACGTTTTCCTCGCAGTGTTCTTTTCAGTTTTGGGTAGATGTTAAATTTACATGGGCATCATGTAACTTTGACATCTTCCCAAAACTGACAGCGCCATCATGTCAGGGAAATAGGGCGGATGTTCGAGCAACTCCCACTGCCACCGTGCTAACAAATTCCGTAGTGTGACATAGCTCATTGTCATGCAAGACAATGGGCGCACTTGTTCTGAAATTTGGCCGCTTTCGCCGCAGAGCAGAGCGAAGATGATGTTCCAGAAAATGTTGATAGTACTGAGCGTAAACAGTCATGTGCTGCGGAACTGCATGACGGAGTATCACTCACTACACATCATACGCCACTGTCAGCATAACTCTGAGATTCGCAGGTTCGTGGCGAACTTTTTTCTGGTCGGTCGGGAAGACGATGGATACCGCCATTCATTGGGCTGTCGTTTCAGTTCTGGTTCGTACGGCTTCTCTCACGTTCATCCAGAGCGATGATCATCTCCAAGAACGTGCCATGTTCTCTGGTGTAACGTTCGAAATGCTCACTAGCAAAGGCGTAGCTGTGTCATTTCTGAACTTCCGTAAGGTGATGACTGATGAGGTACCCAAAGTGCTGCAATTTTGCTGTAACCAAGCACGTCCTTCAACAGCACAAAATTGTTTTGTGGCATATTCCTACCGCTGCGGCTAACTCTCTTGATGTCCATCGTCGATCCACCGCCATCATTGATTGCCTCAACTCTACATGATGGTCTTGGACGCCATATCTACCTCAATGTGCCATATCCTACACTCTATCGCGACCTCGGCGACCCATTCCAGGTCAAGGTCTTGAACGGGTCGCCGAGGTCGCGATTGAGTGTAGGATATGGTAACCAGGCTTCCTGAAGTCCTTGAACATTCCGTAGCGTTCCATTCACACGCCACCTCAATTTTGATCCATGCACGTTGTTCTAACTTAAATCATCTCTTTAAGACGGTTCTTTGCCGTGCTTACAGAAGTTTGACAACGAAACTTTAACATTGCATACAGTTTGCTCCCTAAGCTTTGCACTGGCGAAACTGTGTGCGTGGATCACCAACGCCCTCACGCTACAAGTGTGTGGAACGGGAACGCTCTCGCGTGTGCATCAGCAACGTGGGAACAGTGTTATCACAATTTCATATCCAACCCTCATATCCCGAAGAGCGTGAGAGCAGAACTGAATACGACTACAGCAGTTGAGTTTTCTAACTGTTTTCGAAGCTTGTATCCAAGGCGGACTGTGTCACCGGGACAACGGGGAAATTCTCGGTAGGACAGCATGCTCCACAAGTAAATAAACACCATGCTAAGCAAGTAAATAAAGAAAGAAAAAAAGAAAAAAAAATTTGATTTTTTTTTATACTTTGCCGTGCTTATAGTAAAATCAAGTAATTCGAAAAACATTACAGTAAAGTTTTAAGGTTCACCGAAGCTTTGCACAATTGTACGAATTTTTGAACTGCGGTTTTGAAAATCCTGTTTCAGCTGCATAAAAACGTTGTTTTTCATTTTCAAGTAAATAAATAAACCTAAATTTTTGGAGGCTCTTGAACAACCGCAATTTTGTAAATTTGCTCTTAAATTCTTGCAATTCTAAAAATTTTAATTTTTCTGAAAAGTGTTTTCGAAATTATTTCGTTTATGATAGGCTAAGTCTTTAAAAAATCTTAATTCCCCCCCCCCTTTTTTGTCACTAAAAATGAAGAAAATTTTACAATTCTGAATTCAGTTACCACAACAAAATTTGTAAGGGTGGTATTAAATCTCCTACACTTACTTCGAGAATATACCATGTCCATACTTCAGCAGTGAAAGTAATGTTTTTTGTATTAGATTTACCGTAATCCAGAGAAACTGAACTAAGACAGTAATCCAGAAAAACTGGTAAAATATTATTTACTCTTTATTTCCGTGTGTTGAACAGATGTTTAAATACGACATGAAGATGGTTACATACCCTTACCAAGATACCGTAATATTAAGTTGAATAAGTTCATGCCTTTATTTCACCGGACTACAAGAATGTATTACATCAGACGGAAAAACGAAATCAATCAATTATATAGTCCCCCTATTGTTTACGATGATATCTCAACGTCTGTATAGGCTGCAATGCCATTCTTAAAAAAAAGTTCAGCTTTTGCCCCGAAGAAATTATCAAGGGAATTCTGGAGAATTCACACATCATAACAGATGATAGTCCGAAGGGGCAACATCTGGGGAATAAGCCAGATGTGGAAGGATCTCCCATTTTATGTCCACAATGGCCATTTTGGTAATGTTTGCACTGTGAGGGCGTACATTATCATGTTAGAGAAGGACACCATGGCGCCGATGTGGCCGTTTCTGTTGCATTGCTCTCTCCACACAGGGAGGAGTTGCTCACAATAGAATGCAGCGTTGATGGTTCGATTCCTTGGCAGCATTTATTTCCCAGTGAATAATGCCTTCCATGTCCCACCAGACACACAACATGATCTTCGGAGGATGTTTTGGAAGTGGTGTAGGAATCTTGTTTGGGCTTAACCATGCCCTCCGATGCCTGAAATTTACGTACAGGCACCTCTTTTCATCTCCTGTAACAATACGTGACAGAAAACTGACAGCATTCGCGATAACGGGCGAGCAAGGAGCCACATATGGCAACACACTGATTTATGTTGTCCTCGGTGAGAGTGTGAAGCACCCAAGACACTAATTTCTGGACCATTCCCATACATTCTAGGTGTCGCACCATGGTGGCCTGACCACAGTCCATCTCAGTGGCCAATTCGCGTGTAGTTTGACGCCCATCCAAGCGGATCCGATGGTTCAAACGATCCTCATCAAAGTGAGATGGACGACCTGAGCGTGGAGAGTCGTTGAGGTCAAAATTGCCTCCTCGGAACCGCTGAAACCATTTGCGGGCTGTCCTCGGAGCAATAGCATCCTCCCCATACACATCACAAATTTGTCGAGTAGTCTTGGCGGCTGTGGATCCCTTGTTAATTTCGTAGAGGAGCAGATGTCAGAAATGTTCATTCCTCTCCACTTGACATCCATACTTCCGGATCTGAAAACCAAAAAACCATTAACCACAATCACACAACGCAATATGATTTAGATATTACTAGCTGCATTTTGATATACAACTGGCCATCTATACTGTCACTACTGACCTGGAAAACTCTCGTGAAATAAAACGTCATGAATTTAAGCATTAACCCAATAATTATGTGTCCCCCTCCCCCCAAAAAAACAACAAATCCAGGGCCATTTATGGTTTGCCAGGCCGGCACTGGCTTTTATGAATATTGTAGCAAGTAAATTCCGGCTCTCGGGGACAGTTTTAAGGGAGATGAGTAAGAAAATATTTTCGTTATTCGCCTTTTGTTTCATTTGAACTCAGTATCGTTGCTTTTCATCTGAAAGCGAAGTAAAGTAGCCTATCCAAAACCAAACCACTTTTAGTATAACATAACCAGCTATATAGTTGACATTTAACTCTCTAGTCTTCTTTGTCCAGTGCAGTTCCCTTCAGTCAGCTGGTACGGGGTATGGGAAGCACATAACGTTTGCATTTCACTTTGTAGGCTTTGTGTACCTTCTTAACAAAGTGCAGAAAAGAAAGAAAGAAAGAAAACGTGCTGGGACCTGATAATTCGCTAGCATTCTTCCCCCTCTTCTTTTTTTTTTTTTTTTTTTTTCTGATGTAGGACTGCGTCCAACTCCGCGGATAGTATGGCGCGACTTACGGCCCACCGCCTGTGACAAAAATTGGTCCCAATTAAAATCATTATAGAGTTAAAAACGCGTGCCGCACACTAATCGTGTTAGCATATTCGTAAACAGCATGGAGTCCAATTCGCGTACTGCGCAATACATCGTGCATGTGACGTTCCCCTCGCTCCTTGTGCGCGGGGGAGGTGATGCAATATTTCTGGCCGCCCCGATGGGGCAGTGGTATAATCGATAGCTTCTGACCTTTCGTCTGAGATGGGTCCGGGTTCAAATCCCAGTGAGGCAAGGATGTTGTGTTTGTCTTACGGCCCTGGCTCTCTCCCTTCCCTGGAGTCAGTGGCCCTAAATTAGGGACGGGCAACTGCTTATAGCCCATTGAGTTGCTCACGGTGGTCATTAAGCCTCCAACCAATATATCTGGGGGTGCCGCAGCATTTGACTCAGTCTATCTCGACAACCGTGAACGCAAAACGACTCTCATTTTATCGTTTTAAAGCCCGCGACGAGATCTATTCAAATATAGGAAGAACATTTCACCGTGATTTGAACTGAACATTTTAAAAATTGTTTTCTTGTGAACAGGTGAACACTTTTTACAATATCGCGGTTTATCTGGACAATCGTTAGTGCAAAACGACTGTACGTGGTACCGTTTTAAAGCTCTTGAGTAGATCTATTCAAATATAGAAAGAGCATATCGCAGTGGTTTAAACCAAATTTTTTAAAAATTGTTTTCGTGTGAACGGTTTAACATTTTCGACAGTGACACGGAATTCGCGGAATGAACGCAGTGGAGAAAATCAAAACGAGACTAAGAGGGGCAAGAGCAAGTGATGAAGAATGTAAAGAAGCCCAAGAATACTGCTGCAGCCCAAGGAACTAGAGAGTATCGAGAACGTCTAGATGCAGGCGCCGCAAAAAAAAAAAAAAAAAAAAAAATCCAACACACCGATCGAACCGTACCCGGCCTGCTTTGTGTTCGCAATGTATCCAGCATTATATGTAAAAATTATGTAAGCTACTTTTCATATCATAGACCTGTGTTGGCAATAACAAAAGAAATAAACGCTTTGAAACCATACTCGACTAGCTCATTTCAACTCTCCTATCTGCAAGCTGTAGTCTTACGTTCCAAACTGACTGCTCAATCAGAACTGAGCCTACTTGTATTTTTTTTTTTCATCTTCAGGTTCCATTCTCGTTATTAATTTATGACTTTAAGACGTCAAAACAAATTTCTGTACTTCTTACTGCGGAAAATATTGAAATAAAATGCAAATAATCCATCACTTAACGCAGTTTCCTGTGAAAAAATCATAAAAATACTTCAAACCTGTCTCTTATTGTTGAAAGCTCTGTTTTTTTTAAAAAAAAAGAGAGACGCCAAAGTTTTCAGAATAAACGGCAAAATACTGTGTCTCGCAAGAGCAAATCCAGAAAATTTACAAAAGGGAGGCCATAAAAATGGAAATTTTGTTTACCGAAATGAAATTATGATGCCAAATAACGAATGCACATTGACTGAATAAAAAATCAAGTTTACAGATAAAGTCTTTTCATAGTGTGCATGCAACAAAACTGAAAAAACTATTAAAATAAAAATTTCTGTACATGTGTAATATATACTGTATAAAGTAAGGTGGATTAAAATTTAATTCAAGGGAAAGGTTGCATTTAAGATAGGTCCTGTTTTATTGAATAGCTGTTAGCAATTCATAACTGAGAAGAAAAAAGGGGTAAATTCGGAAAAGTAAATTCGGAAAAGAATCAAACCATTGAAGGGCTTTTCTTAAAATTTCGTCTACAGCACTTTCGATTGTATTTTATTCTTTCAGATACGGTTTTATCAGTTTGTACTGGGAAAGAGTAGACGATCATCAACAACCAGAGAACTGATAAGTTCGTGCTGCCATCTCTTGGATTTAAGAAAATTTTCAAATACAAAAATCATGTTACTTGCATTGCCATCTGTTGATCAAAGAAAGAGATAAGTGCATGATACATGTAATTTCCGGTGGGCTTTTTTTTTTTTTTTTTTTACTTTCATATAATACTTAACGCGAAGTCACGTTTAAAGCTGTTATCAGTGGCAAGTTTCTTCTTGTATGAATTGATATACATTCCTGGGTTTACAACTGAAGTGCACGCCAGGATGGCAGCATCAATATTTTTCGGGTTTCGCTGATGAAAAACAAGTCTGGGGAATTAAAAGAAAACACCCCCCCACACACACACACATATATATATATATATTCCATAAAGAAGATACCTAAGCAAAAAAATACAAATATAATTTTGACTCACACCTAGTACAACATAGAAAAGGTTATGTATCTACCTGTGTGAGTAAAAGGAGAAAAGATAAAAAAATAAAATAAAACAACTGAATGTAGAAGGTGTCGAGAATACTGAGCCTTGGCTTTATCAAGGACCAGCAAAAACTCTGCATTTTCTCACTTCCACAAAGACCTAGTTGGAAATGGGTTTCTGCAAGGCCATAGATGCAAGTAACTATATTAGGTGGGAATGTTACTTGCATCTATGGCCTTGCAGAAACCCATTTCCAACTAGGTCTTTGTGGAAGTGAGAAAATGCAGAGTTTTTGCTGGTCCTTGATAAAGCCAAGGCTCAGTATTCTCGACACCTTCTACATTCAGTTGTTTTATTTTATTTTTTTATCTTTTCTCCTTTTACTCACACAGGTAGATACATAACCTTTTCTATGTTGTACTAGGTGTGAGTCAAAATTATATTTGTATTTTTTTGCTTAGGTATCTTCTTTATAGAATGTGAATTCTGAATTTTCAAAACTGCTGCGTTGCGCGTTTTGATTTTCAGGTTATTTTGCAACCTTCGTTTTAAATTCTAAAGTTTTTTCCTTAGTCTTCAGTTTTGCTCTTAAGTATATATCATCATCATCATCATCATTGTCAACCATTATCAATCCACTGCTGGACGAAGGTCTCCCCAAGTTTCCTCCACAACGGTCTGTCTTGTGCCAGTCTCCTCCATGTCACTCCCGCATATTTACGAATTTCATCCACCCATCTCCCATGTGGTCTTTTTCTGGGTCTTTTCCTGTCCCTTGGAATCCAATCTAAAATTTCGGCTGTCCATCTATGGTCTGTCCTTCTGGCAGTATGTCCAGCCCATTGCCATTTCAGGGATTTAACTCTGATCATGATGTCTTCCACTCTCGTCATTTTTCGGATCCACGAGTTCCTCTTCTTATCTCTCCTGGTTATACCAAGCATGCACCTCTCCATGCTGCTTTGAGTTGTCTGCAGCTTTTGTATGTCTCTTTTAGTTAAGGTCCACGTCTCTGCACCATACGTAAGCACTGGAAGGATGCATTGATCAAACACTTTTCTTTTAAGACATAATGGCATATTGCTCTTGAAAATTATGCTGTTTCTTCCAAAAGCTCTCCAGGCAAGTTTTGTACGCCGATTAATTTCTTCATCAATGTGACCCTCACTTGATATCTGCTGTCCAAGATAAACATACGTATCTGTTATCTCCAGTTTTTCTCCATCAATCGATAAATCTTCATTTCTTGTAAAAGCATTGAACATCACTTTTGTCTTCTGAAAGTTCATTTTTAATCCCACTTCTTTACTCTTGTCAGCAAGTTCCTGGATCATACTCTGCAGCTCTGATGGGGTAGTTGCAAAAATGACTACGTCATCAGCAAAACGAAGGTGGGTTAGATAATCTCCATTAATCTTTATCCCTTTGTTTTCCCAGTTCAGTGATTGAAAGACATTTTCCAATGTGGCATTAAAGAGCTTCGGAGATATGGTGTCACCTTGTCTCACTCCCTTTCCAATTTTTATGTGTGTTGTATTTTCAAACAGCCGAATCTTTGCACTTGCATTTTCATAGATGTTATTAATAATATTAATGTATGCATCTTCAATACCGCAGGATTTCAGAGCCGTGGTAACTGCTGATGGTTTCACCGAATCAAAGGCTCTTTCATAATCGATAAAAGCCATGCACAATGGAAGTTCATATTCCCTCGCTCTTTCAATCAGTTCTCTCAGTACGTGGATATGATCTATTGTGCTGTAGCCACTCCTGAATCCAGCTTGTTCTCTCGGTTGAGCCATGTCCAGTGTCACCTTCAAGCGGTGTGAAAGAACTTTAGTGAAGATTTTATAAACCACTGATAGGAGGCTGATAGGTCTGTAGTTCCTAAGATCCTCAATGTCACCTTTTTTATGTAGCAGGATCATTGTAGCATTGTTCCAATCCTCAGGAATCTTCCCTTCATTAAGGCATCGAGTGAAAATTTGGGCGAGTACTGTTTCAATTTCTCCACTTGCTTCTTGTATGATGTCTATAGTAATTCCATCTTCTCCTGGAGCTTTCCCTCGCTTCATGTTCTTGATTGCATGAGCAACTTCTGCTGGGAGGACTGGAAGAACTCTGGTACCTTTCATGATGTCTGGAGTACATGTATCATCCCTTTCATATAATTTGGAGTAGAAATCTTTCACTCTTGTCAAAATTTCGCCTCTATTTCTTGTTATAGAACCATCTTCTTTTCTCAGAGCCATAATCTGTTTTCTTCCCTTACTGAGATGTCCCTTTGCTATCTTAAGGCTTTGGTTGTTTTCAATTGCTTTCCTCACTAGTTCACAGTTGGATTTTCTTACGTCTTCAGTGATACTTTTTCTTACTGTCTTGCATAGCTCTATATATTCCACTTTGGAAGTCACATCTTCTTTAGTTGTCCTCATCACTCTTCTTTTTGCATCAACATTTTGGTTTTTCCTGATAATTTGTTCACATGCAACTTGTTCTTAGACCCAGCTAATTTTGTTGCTGTTTCCATTAGAGCTTTGGTTACTTTTCTGTTAACTTCCGAAATATCCACTTCTTCCGATGTTAGGCCTTCTAAAGCAGAGAATCTGTTCTTCAGTTCCAACTTGAAAGTATTATGGTGTTTTTTAAGGTTGGTTATGTCAATACATTTTGTTTGTCTTATGAGCTTGCCACGTTCCAGTTTAGTGTTGAGGTGCATCTTACATCTCACCAATCTATGGTCACTACCTGTGTTGAACTTGTTCAGCACACTGCAGTCTTCGATGACGAATTTTTTGTTACACATAATAAAATCAATTTCACTTGTCGTCCCAATTGGATGTCTCCATGTCCATTTCCTGTGTGGCTTTTTCTTGAAAAAGGAGTTCAAGATGAAAAATCCTTCTGCCTCTGCAAACTCAACGAGAGTATTTCCACGCTGGTTTCTGTTGCCGTGACCGAATTTACCTACTGAAGTTTCATTCTGTTGCCGTTGCCCTATTTTTGCATTGAAATCTCCCATAATTATCTTCAAGTGCTGCTTACCTTTATTATTTAGATCACGAATTTCCTCATAAAATTCTTCAATTTGTTCTTCAGGATGACTTGTGGTGGGTGCATAAGTTTGAATAATCTGAGCCTGGTATCTTCTCGATAGTTGGATAACGAGTCGTGCAGCTCTGTCAGAGGAACTTTCAACTTCTACCACTTTATCCTTCAGTTTCTTGTTTATTATAAATCCAACACCACTAGTTCTGCCAGTATCTGTCCCACGATAATAGAAGAGATGTCCACTTTTCAGTTCAATGAGATCTTCTCCTTTTCTCCTTACCTCACTTAGCCCGACGATGTCCCACTTGATCCTTTGTAGTTCCTCTTCCAATTCAAGAAGCCTTGAATCAGAAGATAGGGAGTGTCCGTTATAGGTAGCCAAGGTCAGCATCAAATGGCAGCCTAGTCCGGTCCTCCGGGGATTCTTAGCACCCTCTGCCTTCATGTCGCACTGGCCGCTGCCTTGGCCAGGTACATTCCAGCTGCCGGAGACTGAGGGCCAAGATTTAAGTTGTAGAGTCATTTTGGAGGTGTTTGGCCATAACTCACCACGCTGGCCAAGCGTGTTGGTGAGTGTGGGATAGCATTTCCTCTGATCCCGATGGTATAGTTATACCGCTATTGGCGGTCGTCAGAGCCCCTTTAGTGGGAACAGGATGCACCACGAGAAGGCGAGGTTGACATTTGTCAAGGAGAGGCTGTGATGTTACGCATCACCTGACCTTACATCCCAAGTATATATATATATATATATATATATATATATGTTAGAGAAATTCCAACGCGGAAACAATAATAAAATAAAATAGATTAAAATAAAGTATTGTAAGATGCAAGTAAGGACCCGCCAAGCAGCAAACCAATAACCACATCAATACACATTCAATAAAACCCAAACGAACCACAAGAACTCCAAAGTAAGCAAGACTCAAGTATGAACTAAAATGGCAGAAGCCAATAAATATAATAAAAGAGTCCATAAACAGAAATATAATAACATGAAAGACAAGACAAAAAGCCAAAACAAAGAAACAACAAAAACAGAGGACTAGTTACCTACAACTCCAAGGGGTGAGACGGAACGCCAATCGCCGGAAACCTTAAACTATGGCAAAAACACAGAAATGTCGCCTTATCGGGAGAACACTGACTTTTTTAATGGCTTTTCTGGACTCCACTAAGGTTGGATACACCAAAAACCTGCGGAGGTGTTCTCATCAAACCAAAAAAAGACATGAAGCTTGAACCTTTAAGGTGTAACAAAAAGCTGGACCCAAATTGGCAAAATCGAAGATCAAAGAACCACAAGGTACAGTAAACTGGAAATGGTCAAAAGAAGACTAAGGTCAGAGTAAAACCGGAAACCATATGAAGGAAATTAGCAAAAACCAATAGTAAGCAAAGGCTATGTTCAATATACTGAGTGTTTAATATCCAAAAACTCAAGAAGCGGAAATTTACGAATTAATTTGCGGCTGCTTAGAAATTGCCGAAACATATATAACAGGAAGTCAAGGCGATAATTATTTGCCTTGAGGCGAGAAAAAATTACATGCAGTGCGTTAGCTAATATTTCCGCACTATTGCATATAGATAAACATCTATGAATTTGCGAAATATTAATGTTCCTATGAACTTGGGATTCCCATTTTGTATAAAATATGATGTCAAAGCCAAACGCCATTCTTTTATCATAGATACTGATAGTAGGTTTGTTGTCAGTTAGGCGTATTTCCAAATCGAGGTAGTTGACCTCTGTGCTGGTTACATTGGTTTTTTCCAACGTTAGGTTCTTCGGATAGATTTCTCTAGCCAAAACTGCAAAGTCATCCGAGTCACAAGTCAAAATATCATCCACGTATCGCATGACTTTTTGGTTGTTAAATTTAAAATTAGCTGCGAAGGTTTCTTCATAGTGGTGCAGATATAAGTTTGTAAGTACACTAGAGAACGAGGTATCCATAGAGATATCTCTTCTCTGCACGAACAAATCTTCGCCCATGCATATAAAGTTATTAAACAGACAAAGGGTTTTTAGGCTGTTCCATAAATTCCTCTGAATGTTAAAAGTGGTTGAGAATTTGACAAACAACTAGTCACAAATATCACTTAGGTCCTTCAGATTTTTTGACGTAAACAAGTTCTTGAAGTCAAATGTATGTATGCACGTTATCGGCGAGGGACAATAGGAACTAAAGAACTGTTGAACTGGCGTGTTATTGCTAACAATCCATGAGTCCTCAACAGCCTGAAATATACTTTTCAGCAAATTTTCGAAAATTTGTCCTGCTTTTGTAATGTAAGTGTTCCTGCCGGAGGTAATAAATCCAAACGTAATCGGGTCCTTGTGAAATTTAGGGATCGCATATATAAATGGAAACTGCAGCTCCGAACCACAGGTGAACTTAAGTTTTTTATGAAACGCAAGGATTTTCTTACAAATAGTTGTTTTGTCCTGTGTAATGTGGGTATAAGTTTCTCCATTTAACAGTTCCTTCCGTATTAGTTCAGCGTAAAACCTCTTACAAAGTTATTTCTTGCCTTGTCTATGAAGACAATGATGAATCTTTTTTTAAGTTCGGTGAAGCTCCCATAGTTCACTTTGGGGTGTTGATAACAACTTGTAAGAGACAAAGTAGCAATTCTATTTTGTATTGAATCAATAACCAAGCTCAGCCATTGGAGGAATGCTTGATATGGTACTCTGTGAGTTGAAGACATTTTCACAGCAAATCTCACCAGATTTGCTGTGAAAATGTCTTTGACACATATAAAAAATCATGAATCTATTATTGGACTTAAAAGAGTCCTGATAATAGATTCATGATTTTTTTATGTGTATGTCTATAGTTTGTTCTTTTCTTCATTAACTCACCAAGAGTTTTATCCGTGATCACACTTAGGTCACCTGTTAATACATGCCCGTACGTAGGGTTAACATATGGCTGGTATACTTCTCCTTGAAGCAAAAGCAAGGAAGTTCTTCAGTTGTGTCCTGCAGGCAGCTTAATCTGGATATCTTCTTGTAGTTGAACAATTGTCTACCCAGGTTCGGCCCATAACTGAAACTAGAGACAATGTCAATATTTTTTACTGGGAAAGCGTCATTATTTAAGAAGATGCTATTAAAATGAATTTTATCATAAAGACTATCCATGCATTATATACCACAGAAGCATCTATTAACTCCTGCCTTATTTTTACTTTTAACGGAGATAGATAATCTGTGATTTATAAGGTCCTCCACAAGAAGTTTTATAACTCTATTACGGTATTCAAAGGTAAAATGGACAAGTCTTGGTGCTTTTAACTTGCTAATATTCAATCCAAATATTTTTTCTTTACAAGTTTTAACAATATTGATTTCTTTGAGAACATCTCCGCAGGTTTTACTTGCATCCAACTTTTTTGCAGTCCAGAAAAGCCATTCCAAATGTCGGTCGGTGTTCTCTCGATGAAAGCGACATTTCTATCTTTTGTCACAGTTTAAGATTTCTGGTGATTGGCATTCCGTCTCACCCTTTGGAATTGTAGGTCAGTGGTCCTCTCTGTTTTTGTTGTTTCTTTGCTTTCGGTTTTTGTCTTTTATGTTTCTGTTTATGGACTCTTTTATTATATTTATTGGCTTCTGCTATTTCAGTTCAAACTTGAGACTTACTTACTTTGGAGTTCTTGTGGATCGTTTGCGTTTTGTTAAATGTATATATCATCATCATCATCATCATCATCATTGTCAACCATTATCAATCCACTGCTGGACGAAGGTCTCCCCAAGTTTCCTCCACAACGGTCTGTCTTGTGCCAGTCTCCTCCATCTCACTCCTGCACACTTTCGAATTTCATCCACCCATCTCCCATGTGGTCTTCTTCTGGGTCTTTTCGTGTCCCTTGGAATCCAATCTAAAATTTCGGCTGTCCATCGATGGTCTGTCCTTCTGGCAGTATGTCCAGCCCATTGCCATTTCAGGGATTTAACTCTGATCATGATGTCTTCCACTCTCGTCATTTTTTGGATCCACGAGTTCCTCTCCTTATCTCTCCTGGTTACACCAAGCATGCATCTCTCCATGCTTTTTTTGAGTTGTCTGCAGCCTTTGTATGTCTCTTTTAGTTAAGGTCCACGTCTCTGCACCATATGTAAGCACTGGAAGGATGCATTGATCAAACACTTTTCTTTTAAGACATAATGGCATGTTGCTCTTGAAAATTATGCTGTTTCTTCCAAAAGCTCTCCAGGCAAGTTTTGTACGCCGATTAATTTCTTCATCAATGTGACCCTCACTTGATATCTGCTGTCCAAGATAAACGTACGTGTCTGTTATCGCCAGCTTTTTTCCATCAATCGATAAATCTTCATTTCTTGAAAAAGCATTGAACATCACTTTTGTCTTCTGAAAGTTCATTTTTAATCCCACTTCTTTACTCTTGTCAGCAAGTTCCTGGATCATACTCTGCAGCTCTGATGGGGTAGTTGCAAAAATGACTATGTCATCAGCAAAACGAAGGTGGGTTAGATAATCTCCATTAATCTTTATCCCCTTGTTTTCCAAGCTCAGCGACTGAAAGACACCCTCCAATGTAGCATTAAAGAGCTTCGGAGATATGGTGTCACCTTGTCTCACTCCCTTTCCTACTTTTATGTGTGCTGTATTCTCAGACAGCCGAATCTTTGCACTTGCATTTTCACTGATGTTATTAATAATATTAATGTATGCATCTTCAATACCGCAGGATTTCAGAGCCATTGTAACTGCTGATGGTTTCACCGAATCAAAGGCCTTTTCATAATCGATAAAAGCCATGCACAATGGAAGTTCACATTCCCTCTCTCTTTCAATTAGTTCTCTCAGTACGTGGATATGATCTATTGTGCTGTAGCCACTCCTGAATCCAGCTTGTTCTCTCGGTTGAGCCATGTCCAGTGTTACCTTCAAGCGGTGTGAAAGAACTTTAGTGAAGATTTTATAAACTACTGATAGGAGGCTGATAGGTCTGTAGTTTCCGAGATCCTCAATGTCACCTTTCTTATGTAGCAGGATCATTGTAGCGGTGTTCCAATCCTCAGGAATCTTCCCTTCATTAAGGCATCGAGTGAAAATTTGGGTGAGTACTGTTTCGATTTCTCCACTTGCTTCTTGTATGATGTCTACAGTAATGCCATCTTCTCCTGGAGCTTTTCCCTGCTGTATATATATATATATATATTGCAGAAAATATTGGCAGTTGTCACCTGTGGCTTTTTCGACACGTATCACCACAACTCTCTCATTTCTACACAATTCAAAACAAGTGTGGGTTTCTGCTATATTAAATTTGCATAAATCGCTAATAAATTAAAAATTAAATTAATGTGCTAACCCTAGGGAAGTTAGCCAATTAAAAACACACTTTAAGCGCACAGAAAATCAATGAGAAAACTTTTTCAGAAGAAAAATGCTATTTTTTTTTATTTTTCAAATTAAAAAGAAAATTAAGAATACAGTGTTAATGCCTCATGCTGGTTTTTTTTCCGGTTTTTTCTCAGTTCTTTTATGCAGCTATTAGCGTATTTTGATTTTCAAAACAATTTTGAGTTTTTTGTTGGGATTAATTTTTCGTTTTTTTTATGTGTTTGTTTGCAATATATGCATATTTTTGTTTTTACTTAGTAGGGATCTTTGATCCTATAGATTAACAATTTCTGCGATTTCTTTTACCATACAATGCCAATATTATGTACTTCCCATCATCTAGTGAAATGAGTGAACAAAAACAAAATTATAGAGGAGAAACTTCTCCAAAGCGTGATGATTAAGGAAACAACACCTCCAACGAAAAATTTGTCCAAATGTATGTTATGATGCTACTAACACTTGCAACCTTTCTTCCTTTTGTTTTCTTTTTCTTTCTTATGAGCGCATAGAAATTTAAGAACCGAAACCTTTCGTACCATTTTCTCTGAAGAACAAGAGTGACTGAAAATGACGAGGTTATGGAAAAACAAATTGAGACGAACATATGATACTAGTAAGGTTATAGGCACCGACTTTGGGGTTCAAGACAATTTTTGGACCCCCAATAATGTTGGTGTAGGTTCATGGAGTCCCAAATATTTCCGGCATTTTTAGTAACACATGTATAATATGTTTTGATGTGGATACATCTTCCTTTTTTACGCTTTCCACCCGTAGGTTGAAGAAGCGTATATGCTCCAGCTTTGTCCGTCCGTCTGTCGGCACGATAACTCGCGTAAAAATGGTTCAATTTCGATGACATTTTAGTATGTGGTAGGGGACCACCTGGGGACGAACCCTATTGAAAATGGACGAAATGGGGTTGAAGGTCATGGCATAGGAGCGAGATCCATTCCATTGCCCTTATGCGTCATAATTTGCGTAAATATGGTTCGAGGTCGATGAAATTTTAGCATATTGTAGGGGATCACCTGGGAATGACCCCTATTGAAAATGGGTGAAGTGGGGTCAAAGGTCACGGCATGGGAACGGGATCGATTCCATTGCCTTATGCGTCATAACGTGCGTAAAAATGGTTCGATTTCGATGAAATTTTATTATGTGGTAGGGGATCACCTGAGGACGATCTTATGACGTCACTATCTCGCGCTTGATATGTTGGCGCGCGGTCACGCCATCTGTCTCATTACGTCACGCGTTGTGTGTGGATCCTATTAAAGTCTATTAAAATTTTATGACGTCACACTCTTGCGAGCAGATGGTCGCGATTCCCATCTGCCTCATTACGTCACGCTTTGTGTGCGTATGTTCGTCCGCACCATAACTAGCGTAAAAATCGTTCGATTTCGATGAACTTTTAGTATGTGGAAGGGGATCACCTGGAAAGGAACCCTATTGAACGTGAACGAAATGGGGTCAAAGGTTAGCACATAGGAGCGGGATCCATTCCACTGCTCTTATGCGTCATAACTAACGTAAAAAAGGTTCGATTTCGATGAAATTTTAGTATGTATTAGGGGACCACCTGGAAACAAACCCTATTGAAAATGGGTGAAATGAAGTCAAAGGTCAGGACATAGGAGCGGAATCACTTCCATCGCCATTATGCGTCATAACTTACGTAAAAATTCTTCGATCTGGATGAAATGTTAGTATGCTGTAGGGGCCTGCCTATTAAATGGGCAAAATGGGGTCAACGAATCCTATTGAAAATGGGCGAAATGGGATCAAAGGTTAGGACACAGGAGCGGAATCTATTCCATAGCCCTTATGCATCATAATTTACGTAAAAATGCTTCCATTCCGACAAAACTTTATCATGTTATTTCGGAGGTATACTGAACCGGTTCTGTTGAATATCATCGAAATGGGATCAAAGTTCAGGGCACAAGACCGAGATTTATTCCACACCCATTATTCTCATAACTTGAGTGATAACTTCAGTAATGATTTCTGGTATGTTGGAAAGCACATCATAATCAATGCATTGCATGTTTTTACTAACTTGTTGTTGTTTAGTCTCCCCTTTGCAAGTTTTATTAAAGTTAGAATAGATATCTCCGACTCAGATTAGGTATTATCCCGATACTCATCTCTTATCCAGGTACTTAACAAGACTTTAGTTTCGGGGGGACGGGACGGGGGGGGGTAAAATATTCCCCAGCTAAAATGTAATCTATCTGTCTAATCACTTAACAAAAAGATAAACTAAAGTCTTTAGCTTTTAGTATATTAGTATTGGTTAGCGAGTAACGACACATGAACTTAGTATTAACAGAGAAACAAACTGAACAACATGAAACAGAGATTGCCGCCCCGGTGGCGCAGTGGTCTAAGGCACTGGCCTCTGATCATTCGTCCGTAAGAGGTCCGGGTTCGAATCCCGGTCAGGCATGGATGTTGTATTTGTCTTACGGTACTGGCTCTCTCCCTTCCCTGGAACCAGTGACCCTAAATTAGGGATGGGCAACTGCTTATAGCCCATTGAGTTGCTCACGGTGGTCGTAAAACCTCCAATCAAAAAAAAAAAAAAAAAAAAGGAAACAGAGATCACATGAAAACAACAAGGTTACACGGGAGACACGATAAAAACAAGTACAGTCTGAAAAATGAAAATTATAAAACAATTTGAAATCTTCATCAGTAAGTGGATTTAAAAATTCCAATAAAGATAGACGAAGCCACCATACCAAGGGACTTTGACGTTGAATTGGACGTCTAATAGTTCCTATCGTAGCAACTATATAACTATTGAATATATAGTTAACTATATAACCAGAGCAACTACTGCACGGCCGAATTCCGATAACGATAGATGAGGGCGTAGGTAAAAATACTCCTGAAAACTGAAAAGCGGAAAAAATGCCACCGGAAAAAATACCCCCGGAAAAAATACCCCAGAACAAACGGTTCACTGTAAACTGCCACACAGGAACACAGATGCGTGGCAGTGTTCCGGTGTGGCAATTTACCGGCAACCCTGCCACACATCTTCAGCAACTTGGCTAGAAAAGTTCAAAGGGAGGGGGAGGGGGGGGATCTATAAAGATTGGCATTTCTGGGCCTATATTGACAACTGAATTGGGAACTCCAAATGAATTTCGCAAAAAACGTTTCCTGTAAGCCAAGCGAGAATTGTACTTTAATTTGAAGAAATAAATTGCCGAGGTACACTTGGTTGGAGGCGGGGGGGGGGGTGCTCTACCCTGAACTTCCGTAATATTATATTCTGGGCCCCTGGAGTCTGCCAGTGTATCCAGGAAGTTCCCCTTGAAGTGTCCGCGAGGTCCATGAGCATGGGGGCGGGGGCTTTCCCCCAAAATACTAAAAAGCACGTAGAGCTGTAAACATTAGTACCATGCTTTATATAATAATTCTGTACACGACCACGAGTTTTCAGGAGGATGAGGTAACCCTATTTTCTAAGAGCTATTCAGCCCCAAACTTCCCCCTATTTTCTAAGAGCTACTCTAGCCCCCAACTTCCCCCTATTTTCTAAGAGCTACTCTAGCCCCCAACTTCCCCCTATTTTCTAAGAGCTATTCAGGGGTAACATCGAGGATACACTGACCGACTCTAGAGGTCCAGAATATAAAATTACGGAAGTTGGGGGCTAGAGCCCTGCAAACCAAGCACCTCGTATCCTTTTCACAGGCTTCACCAATTTTCTGGGGGAGGGGGAAGGGCATACATATTTTGCCATTAAACACCACATGAAGCATAGAAATTGCGAGCAAATCCCTCACCTTGAACACTTGTCTGCGCTCTTAGAAACTTGGGGGAGGGTGAATTTACTCCCCCCCTGAAAATTCGTGGTCGTGTACAGAATCGTTATGTAAAACATGTTCCTAATGTTTACAGCTCTACGTCCATTTTAACATTTTGGGGAATCCCCCCCCCCCCCAAAGCTCACGGAACTCGCGGGCGCTTCAAGGGGAACAGCCTGGAAACATTGACAGACTCCAGCGGCCCAGAATCTAATATTACGGAAGTTAGGGGTTGACTCCCACCAAGTGTACCTCGGATTCTAGACAATTTATTTCTTCAAATTAAAGTACAATTCTCGCTTGGCTTACATGGAACGTTTTCGCGAAATTCGTTTAGAGTTCCTAATTCAGTTCTCAAAATAGGACCAGAAACGGCAATCTTTATAGCACCCCCCCCCCTCCTTTGAACTTTTGTGACCAAGTTGCTGAAAGATGTGTGGCAGGGCTGCCGGTAAATTACCACCCCGGAACACTGCCACACATCAGTGTTCCTGTGTGGCAGTTTACATTGAACCGTTTGCTCTGGGGTATTTCTTTTGGGGGTATTTTTCCGGGGGCCTTTTTTTCCGCTTTTCAGGTAGGGGTATGTTCTCCGGGGGTATTTTTGCCGTTTACCGATAGATGACACCACCATACAAAGTGACTTTGACGTTGAATTGGCTGTCTAATAGTTGCTATCATAGCAACTATGTAACTATACAGTTAACTTCTGTATATTACCATAGCAACTATTAGGCTGCCGATTCAACGTCAAAGTCACTTGGTATGGTGACATCATCTATCGTTATCGGTATTTTGAAAGTCTAGTTCTCGACGAAGATTTTTAAATTTTTTTAACCTTTTTTTATAATAAAATAGATTGATAAACAGATAGAAACTTCTATAAATTGTTACTGCTGACCAGTGGGTATAGTGAGGAAAAAATGTCCTTCTGAAATCAGATTTATCAAAGAAAATAGCAGAAAAACAATTATAAAAAAATGAAAAGAAGAAACTGGCGACTCCTGTTGATTTAACAACTTACGATAAACAAGCAAAAAAATTGCCCAAAAAAAATCATGGGATGGGGGGGACTGAAAACCCCTCCCCTGGTTACGGCCATGACTTCGTCCGCAGAAAAAGGGTAATCGCTACAGATGAGAAAAGGTAGTTACATAAATCCATGTCCTATGACATTTTTCGATCGCGAAATCTGACTTTTATTGACGGCGTTGTGAATTTCGTCAGAAAGGACGTATTCCCAGCGGATATGCTACCGGAGTTTGTCAAATTTATTCGAATAATTTCAACTATACCCAGTGGCGTACCAAGAAAATTTGGAGCTTTCCCGCCGAAAAACTCTTCGAGGGTTTTTTTGCGGAAATCTTTTAGCTTTCAATTATTGAAAATTTTAATTTCCATATTGTTAATTAAGTTTTATGGCTTTTTAAATATTTCAAAATCTGTTAAACCTACACGTATTTTCCGTAGAATCAAAATTATTGCACTTTGTTGCATAAAACTCCAATGTGTATGTTACAATTAAAATTATTGCCCTAGTTTTATACCATTATAAAGTACTACAAAAATACCTGTAATAGTATAAAACCATGCCAAACTTAATCGTATCATGCAAATTTTATTCTTTTAGAAAATTAAGGCCATCTTCTTGAAATGTCTCACAATCTCACACATACACAAAACACCTAACTGCAGTGTGTCAGTGTCTAATGACTCTTTCCAATTTATCAGAAAATACGTAATATGAGTAAGCAAAAGAAAAAAATGACAAATAAGAATTATGCCATCATCATCATCATCATTGTCAACCATTATCAATCCACTGCTGGACGAAGGTCTCCCCAAGTTTCCTCCACAACGGTCTGTCTTGTGCCAGTCTCCTTTTGAATATATAAAAATACATTAAATATTTACTCTTGTATATATATATAGATAACACGCTTAACATAATGGCAAAATGTTTTGCACATAGTAATTTTTTTTCTGTTGACTCTTTTATTAAAAATAAAAACTGACACATATTTCTGTTCCGCTCCGAAGAACACCCTTTACTTCATTATATTCTGAATGATGCGTAGTTATGTGTGCAAACAACTGTAATACATGACATCTTATCCTCATTGGAATAAAACTTACATTCACTGAGCTGATATTTTTTTCACGTTCTCTTGTTAATACGCAGAGCGATCGAAAAGTTCCGAGACTAGGAACGTAGCGCGCCAGCAGATGGCAGTACGCGGATGCACGAGCAGCGGTCGAGGGCAGAGACCTTCGTGAGTCATTGTGCCGAGTGGCGTCGTTCTGTGAACATCAGGAGCTGTGCTACGCGGTATTTGGTGACCACGTGCAGAACACTGCTACGATTTCGGTATGGACTGCAAACTGGTGCAGCAAGCGAACATCAAATTCTG
Organism: Macrothele yani; assembly: GCA_039090855.1. Classification (NCBI taxonomy): domain Eukaryota; kingdom Metazoa; phylum Arthropoda; class Arachnida; order Araneae; family Macrothelidae; genus Macrothele; species Macrothele yani. The sequence goes on from CM077005.1 coordinate 9,310,525, forward strand.
CGTCAAACTCGGCAAATCGGGAACGGAGAGGCATGAAATCTTGCAGCAGGCTTATGACAATGAAACAATGAGCCGTGCGAATTGTTTTGAGTGGCACTCGCGCTTCAAGAGCTGCAGAACGGCACTGGAAGACGACGAGAGGTCAGGGCGACCGTCCACGAGCAAAACCGAGCAAAACCGAGCAAAATGTCGACAAAATTAGGGAACTGGTGAATGAGGATCATCGGAGAACTATTCAAGACATTGCTACCATCGTCAATGTGTCATAGTAACAGTGCAAGAAATTCTGACGTCGGTTTTGAACATGCACCGGATTGCTGCAAAGTTGGGGCCAAAGATTCTGAACCCCGAACAGAAGACGCTTCGTGTCGAACTCTGTCCAGATCTAATTGTCGAACACCCGAAGATGAAGATTAGCTCTAAAAGATGAAGATTAACTCTATCCAACTACCGAAGATGAAGCTGAAGCTCAAGGGTCGCAGATTTGAAACTGTGGACGAGATCCAGCGCGAATCGCGAACAGGACTTCCAGAGATATCATATCATATCATATGTAGAAGATTTTAGGAAGGGAGTGTCTGACCCCAGGTCTTAAACAACCCTTAGAAATAGGAAGCAAGGAGATTTGGGCTAGAGTGCCCGATAGGAAAGTGACACGGAAGCGAGGTAGACGCCCTTATTTATTACCGGGGGGACAGTACCCGGGGTCCGACGGCTTAACGTGCCCATCCGACGCACGGCGGATATTTAGCGGTTCGAGCGTTCGTACCTGCCTGGGATCGAACCCGAGGTCTTCTCCGTGGCAGACACGAACGTTGACCACTTGGCCATCCGCGACCTGGACTCCCAGAGAGCGTTCCAACAGTGGCAAAAACACTGGCAGCGGTGCCCAAGGAGACTACTTTGAGGGAGATCATAGCCAGACTTAAGTAACGTAAGTCATCATCATCATCATCATTGTCAACCATTATCAATCCACTGCTGGACGAAGGTCTCCCCAAGTTTCCTCCACAACGGTCTGTCTTGTGCCAGTCTCCTCCATGTCACTCCCGCATATTTTCGAATCTCATCCACCCATCTCCCATGTGGTCTTTTTCTGGGTCTTTTCCTGTCCCTTGGAATCCAATCTAAAATTTCGGCTGTCCATCTATGGTCTGTCCTTCTGGCAGTATGTCCAGCCCATTGCCATTTCAGGGATTTAACTCTGATCATGATGTCTTCCACTCTCGTCATTTTTTGGATCCACGAGTTCCTCTTCTTATCTCTCCTGGTGATACCAAGCATGCACCTCTCCATGCTGCTTTGAGTTGTCTGCAGCCTTTGTATGTCTCTTTTAGTTAAGGTCCACGTCTCTGCACCATACATAAGCACTGGAAGGATGCATTGATCAAACACTTTTCTTTTAAGACATAATGGCATATTGCTCTTGAAAATTATGCTGTTTCTTCCAAAAGCTCTCCAGGCAAGTTTTGTACGCCGATTAATTTCTTCATCAATGTGACCCTCACTTGATATCTGCTGTCCAAGATAAACATACGTATCTGTTATCTCCAGTAAGTACTTTGCTGTATATCGGCCTAGTCTCGGAACATTTTGATCGGACCTCGTATACATGTATAGGGAGTATTGATATAGCTGGGAAAAGGGACCTCTGGTTGTCTGGAATAGCTGCTTTTCCGTCATCCTGTTTTTATAAACTAAAACAGCGAAAACGACTTTCAAATTTTTAAGTACTTATTAAATAAAAAAATGCCCAAAATTCCTTTTCTTTTCAATACTTCATTCAAGGTGCAGTAAAAAAAAAAAAAAATCCTGGCTACTTCTTTAACCAGCTTCGCATTCAAGGACGTCACTAGACTTCGAAATCTGGCTGGGCGACGGGTAGGCAAGCATTATTTTTGCTGGGGCAAGTTGGATAGTAACTTCTTTTTTTTTTTTTCTTTACGAAACACTGAAAGAACAAATTTTTAATGTTTTTTTTTCTTGTTTTAATTGAAGGCTAAACGATCACAGTGAGAAACTCAATGGGCTATAAGCAGTCTCCCGTCCCTAATTTAGGGTAACTGGTTCCAGGGAAGGGAGAGAGCCCGTGCCGTAAGACAAACACAATATCTATGCTTCACCGGGATTCGAATCCAGACTCTTCTTCTGACGAATGGTCATAAGCCAGCGCTTAGACCATGATTTTCACTACCGGCTACAAAATAATTCGTGCAATTCCGATCCCCTCCACCTGGACGTGACTAGTTACGCCACGGATGTAAGATACAAGAGTTGGTGGAATGTAGCTTTCAACTTTGGCTTGCTCTGGATGCATTGCCTTAAATTTCTTTTCAAAATTTTCCATTTCTGCTTACGAAAAATAGTACTGTACTTAAACAATTTATTTAAAAGAAAATGTCGTTTTTGTTTACCTAAATCAAATTTTAACGCTGTGCCCCGCAGTCACAATACCTCACGGTTGGCGGAAGACCGCAGCACAGGAAAACTGTCACACATCTTTCAGCAACTTAGAAAACTGCCACACATCGGAAAACCGCCACACAGGAATACTGCCTCACGCTTTTCATTAAGGGACCTGGCACAAATTGCTATTCCTTCGAGGAACACTTTGAAAGTGTGGCAGTTTTCCAAGTTACAGAATTAAGCGTGGCAATTTCCCAAGGTGCCTAACGATGAGAAGGAGCTCTTTTGTTTGTCTGAATTTTCATGTCGGACCATACTTAGGGCAACTGGCCACAGAAGTTCCAGGAGGGAGTAGGATAAAGATTGCCGTTTCCTGGCCTATATTGAGAATTGAATTGGGAACTCCAAACAAATTTCGAGAAAACTTTCTATGTAAGCCAAGCGAGAATTGTGTTCAGAAAGGACGATATAGTGGGATTTTTTAATAAAGCTGCACTTTTACTTAGGCACTAAATATTTACATAACATGTCAAATTTGTAAAATTTTCGTTTTACTTAATTAATTCATAGGCCCAACACCTAGGCTTTTTTCAACAGCTTAATTCGCCAACTTCATATTCATAACGCTTACGTATGAAATCAAGTCAATGGCGTTGTGCTTTTACTTAGGCACTAAATATTAAAATCATAGGCCTAAGCTTAGGCCTTTTTACCAGTTTTTATTCTACCAATGCCATATTCACAACGTTTACACAGAAAATCAAGTTAATAATATTGGGCGTTTACTTAGGCACGAAATATTAATTCATAGGACCTAGGCCTAGGTCTTCTTAATAATTTTTACTTTAATATTGCCATATTCACAACGTTTACACAACAAATAAATGTAATAATATTACGCTTTTACTTGGGAACGAAATATTAATTCATAGGCCCAGACCTAGAGCCTATGAACGAATATTTCGAGCCTAAGTAAAAGATCAATACTATTACATTTTTTTTATGTGTAAACGTTGTGAATATGGCATTGACATAGTAAAAACTATTAAGAAGGCCTATGCCTGCGGCCTATGAATTAATATTTCGTGCCTAAGAAAACGCCCAATATTATTAACTTGATTTTCTGTGTAAACGTTGTGACTATGGCATTGGTAGAATGAAAACTGGTAAAAAGGCCTAAGCCTAGGCCTAGGGCCTGTGAAAAAATATTTCGTGCCTAAATAAAAGCGCAATATTTATTAACTTGATTTGATCTGTAAACGTTGTGAATATGACACTGGTAGAATAAAAACTGTTAAAAAGGCTCATGCCTGTGACCTATGACTTTAATATTTAGTGCCTAAGTAAAAACGCAATGCCATTGACTTGATTTGATACTTAAGCGTTATGAATATGAAGTCGAAAAGGTTGAAAAGGTCTAGGTGTTTAAAACTGTTGAAAAGGTCTAGGTGTTGAGCCTATGAATTAATTAAGTAAAAGAAAAATATTAAAAATTTGACATGTTATGTAAATATTTAGTGCCTAAGTAAAAGTGCAGCATTATTAAACAATCCCACCTTAATATCCTTTCCTGAACACAGAAATTTTCCCTTGGCTTACATAGAACGTTTTCTCGAAATTTGTTTGGAGTTCCCAATTCAATTCTCAATATAGGCCAGGAAACGGCAATCCTTATACACCCCCACCCCCTCGAACTTCTGTGGCCAGTTGCCCTAAGTATGAACCGACATGAAAATTCAGACAAACAAAAGAGCTTTTCCCCATCGTTAGGCACCTTGGGAAACTGCCACACATAATTCGGAAACTTGGAAAACTGCCACACCAGAAAACTGCCACACATTCAAAGTGTTCCTCGGAGGAATAGCAATTTGTACCCTGCCCCTTAATGAAAAGTGTGTGGCAGTAATTGGAAGAGTGGAGAACAACTGAAGTTTCATGACCCTGCGGTGCTATTTTGATAACCTTTTTTGGAGACGTAAACAACGCACTTCCTAGGGGGAAATACGTAGAGCTACATGAAATAAAACACAAGACTTGTTACCTGGAAAATCGCAAATGATATTTTAAAGTTAAATATAGTTAAAAATGACATACTTTGAACTGGGTGGGCAAGACAAATTTTAGGTTGGGCTCAAGCCAAATCTCGCACCCCTTGGCGACGTCCATGTTCACATGCAGTTTCCGGAAAAAAAAAATGTTAAATATTTTTTCCTGAGGTTAGAGGTCCTCTTAGACGCGAGCCTCCCCCTTGCGGGGGTTGCAAGGGGGATCGAAGGTCATATTAGATAGAAAAAAATGCAGTTCAACACTTTTTGAAACTAAACTTCAAACAGTGCGAGGGGGATCGAAGGTCATATTAGATAAAAAAAAATGCAGTTCAACATTTTTTGAAACTAATCTTCAAACAGTTCCGTGGAGTGGACACCCCCGAATTGTTATTTATTGTTTTATTACATTTTTATTCGAATTTATTTATTGTTTTATTACACTTTATTCGAATTTTATTTATTGTTTTATTACACTTTATTCGAATTTTATTTATTGTTTTAATACACTTCGTTCGGATTTCAGGATCTAGTAATAATCGGATTTAATGGGCACTTTTTTCCGTTGAGTTCAAATCCCTCCATTCTTTCTCCGTGTTCCCTTCTTTCTGCTACGAAAACGGTACCCTCTATCTCTTATCCTCTCTCCCTGCTGCCTGTTTCTCAAGAAGATGACACTTCTCCCGAACATTGCCCTATCATAAAACCGGAGACCGAGTGTGCTGTGTGAAGAAAAGTTGGAATGCCTCGCCCAGCAAAATACCCCAAGTCCTAATAAAACCATTCCTGTTGGTGCCAAGAGTAATAAAATGCAGCTGACAATGGGCGGGTCGCCCACAATATAACAAATAAGGAAAACTCCTGCAAACAACTAAGAATTATTCACTTGTCTTCGACTATAATGCAACTATGAAACTTGAAATAAGATTCTCCTATCTTTCTACAGTTATTTATTTATTTTTTATTTATTTATTTATTTATTTATTTATTTATTTTGGAGGGAAGGGTGTTAACGACCCATTCCCCAAAAATTAAGTAACTGCAAACTTTAGTGAGCAATTTGATGAGTTATAGTCACCCGTCTCCAATTTAGGACCAGTAGTTCCAGGGAAGGGAGAGAGCCAATACCGTACGACAAACACAACATTCATGCCTCACCAGGATTCTCACCCGGACTCGTGGTTCGGACATTTGGGCACCAGGGCATTTTGGCACATTCCCTTTTAGAGCAATGATATTGCGCGGCGTAAGAAATTATAGTGTTCCTATATTTCTCCCTACTTGAGCAAGTGCTGTGAATTTTTTTTTCACTCATATCTCATAATCATTAAGAAATTGAGACATATTTACGATTTCCTGTCTGAAAGACATTTGGGCACCCGGACTTTTGGGCAAAAATGTTTAAGGGGCCGTATAAGAATTGCCGTTTCTTGGCCCAATAGTAAGAGCTTGACCGAGCAAATGTTCACCGTAAGGCAAGTGACAATTACACTTGAATATAGGGAAACAAAAGTACATTCGTGAATTAAAAAAAATACGTTGCACATTTCTTAAACCTTCAACGAAACAAAGCAATTACAGCAGAATTCATACTATGTTTGGAAAAGGACGACAAGGAGGGATTTTTTAATAATGCTACACTTTTACTTATGCACTAAATATTTACATGTCAAGTTATTAATATTTCTCTTTTACTTAATTAGGCATTAAATTACTATGCCTCATTCGTAGGCCCTTTTGACAGTCTTTTTTCTAGCGATGTCATATTCAAAACGTTTACGTATCAAATCAAGTTAATAGCATTGCGCTTTTACTTCAGCACTAAATATTAATTCATAGACCCTAGGCCTATAAAAACCTTTTATTAGGTTTTTATTAGGCCCTAGGCCTAATAAAACCTTTTTAACAGTTTTTGTTCTACCGATGTCACATTCATAACAATTACGTATCAAATCAAGGTAAAAATATCCTTCCTTTACTTTTTCACTAAACATTTTCTCACAGGGCCTAGGCCTAGGCCTTTTTACAGCTTTTGTTCTATCGATGTCACATTCATGACAATTACCTATCAAATAAAGTTAATAATATTGGGCGTTTACTGAGACACGAAATATTAACTCATATGCCTAGGCCAAGGCCTTTTTCACGGTTTTTAATTTGACGACTCCATATTCATAACGTTTACTTATCAACTCAAGTTAATTGCATTGCGCTTTTACTGAGGCATTCAATATTAATTAATAGACTTTAGGCCTAGTGCCAGTGATTTAATATTTAGTGTATGATTAAAAGCACAATATGATTAACTTCAGTTCATGCATAAACGTTATGAATATAACATCGTTAGAATAAAAACTGTTAAAAAGGCCTAGGCCTAGGGCCTTTGAAATAATATTTAGTGCTTAAGTAAAAGCGCAATATTATTAACTTGAGTTGATACGTAATTGATATGAATGTGACATGGTTAGAATAAAAACTGTTAAAAAGGCCTAGGCCTAGGGCCTGTGAAATAATATTTAGTGCTTAAGTAAAAGCGCAATATTATTAACTTGAGTTGATACGCAATTTATGAATGTGACATCGATCGAACAAAAACTGTTAAAAAGGCCTAGGCCTAGTGCAAACAAACAAGGAATCCAAAGGATACAAAGGCACTTTATTGAAAAGGTAGCTTCTAGCACAACTGGACAGAAGACAGAAACGTCCATGTGACAGGCGGTTGCCAAGTAAAATCCAGTCTTTAGTTAGGGGATATGATCACCCCTGACTGCGTTGCAGGATTTACAACGTCTGTCCATGCTGAGGACGAGGTTGTCAAGGAGCTGTTGAGGCATCACGGCTCATTCCTTTTGTACCGCCAATCGCAGCTGCGGAAAATCGTTGCTGGCGGCTGGTGACGGACAGCCAAGCATCTCCCGAGAAGGCCCCACACGTGTTCGATTGGATTTAGGTCCGGGGACCTTGCGGGCCAATACATGCGTTGAATGTCTTCACTCTCCAACAGTTCTGCGACAGCCACTGTACAATGAGGTGTAGCGTTGTCGTCCATGAAGAGGAACTCAGGACCCACAGCACCTCTAAACAGACGCACGTGAGGCAGGAGAACCTCGGTACAATAGCGGACACCTGTGACTGAACCTCCTTGGAATATGTGGAGGTCAGTACGGCTACCAAGCATGATACCGCCCCAAACGAGAACTCCGCCACCTTTAAACCGGTCCCTTTCGATGATGTTGGAGGTGTTATTGCGTGTTCCCTGCTCTCTCCAGATGTGTATACGTCCAGCATCACTCGTCAGACTAAATCGGCTCTCATCCGTAAAGAGAAGTCGATCCCATTGCTGATGTGTCTAGTTCTTGTGTTCCTGGCACCAAAGAAACCGCTGTCTCCGATGAGCAGGCGTTAATGGCACACACTGTACTAGTCGCCGTGGCCACGGTAAAACGCGATAACGGACGTCCAGTTGTCTGTTGTACGTGCCTTGCGATTTCTCCCGCTGTCTGCCGTCTGTCTCTTCTCGCCTGTAGGACAATATACCGCTCGTCCGCCGCCGTGGTTGCTCGTGGAAGACCACTGCTAAACTCTCGGACAGCTGTTCCTGTCGTTTGAAATGCTCTCCAAGCTCATGAAACGATGCTGTGAGCGATCCCGAACTCCTCGGCCACACTAGCCACACTTCGACCTTCTTCCAACTTCCCAATGACGCGACCTCGGGTCAGGGCCGTAGCAAGGTCCCAGAACTAGGGGGCTCGGGGCTCATCTGGGGGGGGGGCTCAAATTTTTGCTAGGCGTGGGCAAAGAGGGCAGTTGCTCACGCAGTTTTGCCGACTTGGGGGACATTCACTAAATTCAGGATATTTCAGAATGGAGTTAGTGACAGACATATTGTTTTTCGGATTTATGACTTTTTCAGCGGATTTTTTAATGTTTTGAACGATTTCAGTAACTTTTTACATTTATGGTTTCAAACATTTAAAATGTTGTATTTGAAACTTCTTCAGTTCCGTAGTTTCCATAACCGTGATTTTTAATTCTTATAATGTGCAATCCCTTTCCCCTTTCCGCTTTTATTTTTGTCAGGCACAGAAAGCTTGCCTGTGCCAACTGAGTTACACTAGAAGAAAAAAAAATCTGTGATCCCTTAGGCCGTAAATATGATAGTGGTGCGATGAATACTCCCTTCTCGTTCGCTCGGAATGTAAGAGAGGCCGAGAAAGTAACAACGAGCAGTGGACTATGATGAAAAATATGGTTTGGCCTGCTAAGATAATAATATCTTTTTTTTTCTCAGTAAGTTCTTTGAACTAGATTTTTTGAGGCATTTCAAAATTATTAGTGTTTTCCCTTCTCCTTAAGAACTATCAGATTGTGTTTTGTATGCTTTAGAATTCCAGAACTTCTCACCTTTAATTGTTTCCGTCTTTGGAGCCCCTTCGTGTCACCATATTCTAAACTTAACTCCCCCCTCCTAAAATGCGTTTCTTGTTCCTTATAACTCCTACCGCTAGTAGAGAATCACTAAAATTACTAATACAGCCGTTACAACTAATTCACAATTCAAAAAGTCGAAATTTCTTTTTTCTTTTGAGTTACATTCATACTACGTCGTTTTACTGTTACTTAACTTTTTAAAAAGTCCAGTGTACGAATAAAGTATTTATGCCTGTGATGAAATATCAAAGTAATTTTCGTAAACCATCGAAATAAAAGTTTGGGTCATTTTTGACAGCGCCAATTTTCCAGGGACTGCTTGCTGGCCTTGTAGGGGGAGCTGAGCCCCCTCTAACCCCCCGCTAGCTACGGCCCTGCCTCGGGTAAAGTCATCCAGATGTCGTCTGTTGGCCTTATCTCACGGTGGCAGCAACTCGAAGTCGTTCAAACCGATGCAATAGCTTTCCCCGAATTGCTGAGCGAGATACAGATAGATACAGTATTTGTCACTTTCATGTAGGACTTCCGTCCACAGGGAGTAGAGTTTAGGTCCCAGCCACCTACAGCGAGATCGCCTTTTGGGCAGGACACAGAAACGGAAGGAATAAGAGCAAGTCTAGCGACTTTTTGACAGAACAGTTTGTAGTGAGATTAGAGTACAGTAGATGGCCCCACCGTACAAGTACGATATTGCACATAGATGGGTGAGAGAACTTCAGGGGGGACATAGGAAAGGATACCCATTTAACCAGTGGGTCCAGCCTGGGGGCCGTCACTTTACGTGCTCGTCCAATATTCAGCGATTGTTAGTAAATCACACCATCTCTGAAAGATCAGCCCAGGCTTGAACCTGGGGACCCAGCATCGATAGTCTGAAACACTAACCACTAAGCCATCCGCGGCTCGAATTGCTGAGCGTACACCGCCGGCGTGCTTTATACCCTTCCGACCCCCCCCCCCCCCACGTCATGCTGAATATATGCGCATGCCCTACCGAACCGGACCCTAGTCTATCTCCTGAGTGGTCTTTTGGTCCGTTCTGCCTGCTCGTTCCGCTGTTATGCTAATTTCTCCTCTTCGTCCTTAATTTTTACACAACAGTGTAGTAGGCAAGATAAACGGAAATACACCCTTTGGTTTTTGCCCTCAGTACTATCTCCTGATCACGTTTCTTCGATTTTGGAGAGTGACAGTTGAAAGGCTTACTTTGTGAGAACTGAAATTGAAATGTGGACGTTTAGAAACCAAAGCCATAATGAGCCGAGTTTTTCAAATAACGCTTGTTGTTCTAACCTCATAAAAACAGGAATACGTACTGTTTGGAAGAGATTATTCCTGGAAGACAATAATAAATACAGTACAAATATTTATTACTTCGCATAAAATATTTATCCGTTTGTGCAACATGAGCTGCCAATGGTGAAGACGCGCAAATTGGAGTAAATATCTGAAACAGTCAAGGTCGTCACTACATGAAACAGTTATGGTTGTGAATACAAATGTTTCATTGAAACACTGGTTTTGATTTTACGTCAAAGAATGGGTTATATATAAGAGATGTTCAATAAGTAGTGAGACTTTCTGCCTGAAAGAGTCAAAACATGACATACCTAAAAATAACCGCCGCCAGCATTTAGGCAGTGGTCCCATCGTTGCAGAAGTCCTTGTATTCCTGTGACATAGAAAGAGGCAGGCTACTACTGCAATCAGTTATTTACAGCTTCATGCACTTGCTCATCCGCAGTGAAACGTGTGCCTTCGATTTTTTTATAGGTCCGGAGATGCGAAAATCGCAGGGTGATAGGTGAGGACTATACACTGGATGTTGAAAGACTTCCCAGCGAAAGCGCTGAAATGTCTTTGCGTGGTAACTGCCGTATGAGGCTGGGTGTTATCATGCAGAAGCACCATACCTTCAGCAAGGTTGCCAGATCTCTTGTTTCTGATGACATTTAGAAGCTTCATTAAAGTTTGACAATATTGTTCGGCACTGATATATATATATGGTAGCCACTCAAGAAGCAATGGTCCTCGATGGTCAAAGAACAGGGCTGACACCACCTTCCCTGCGGAAATGGTGGACGGTCATTTTCTCGGCTGTGGCGATGATGCATGTTTCCGCTGTATGCAGCGTTACATTCAGAGAGTTTTTTCCGGGTGGACAATCGCAAATTTTGAGGTGGCTCAAACTTTTTATTATTTGTCATTACATACATTAATACATATTATGTTATTTATATATACATTAATACATATTATGTTATTTATATATACATTAATACATATGTTATTATTTGGGATGTAAGGTCAGGTGATGCGTAACATCACAGCCTCTCCTTGACAAATGTCAACCCCGCCTTCTCGTGGTACATCCTGTTCCCACTAAAGGGGCTCTGACGACCGCCAATAGCGGTATAACTATACCATCGGGATTAGAGGAAATGCTATCCCACACTCACCAACCCGCTTGGCCAGCGTGGTGAGTTATGGCCAAACCCCTCCAAAATGACTCCACAACTTAAATCTTGGCCCTCAGTCTCCGGCAGCTGGAATGTACCTGGCCAAGGCAGCGGCCAGTGCGACATGAAGGCAAAGGGTGCTAAGAATCCCCGGAGGACTGGACTAGGCTGCCATCTGATGCTGACCTTGGCTACGTACAACGGACGCTCCTATCTTCTGATTCAAGGCTTCTTGAATTGGAAGAGGAACTACAAAGGATCAAGTGGGATATCGTCGGGCTAAGTGAGGTAAGGAGAAAAGGAGAAGATCTCATTGAACTGAAAAGTGGACATCTCTTCTACTATCGTGGGACAGATACTGGCAGAACTAGTGGTGTTGGATTTATAATAAACAAGAAACTGAAGGATAAAGTTGTAGAAGTTGAAAGTTCCTCTGACAGAGCTGCACGACTCGTTATCCAACTCGAGAAGATACCAGGCTCAGATTATTCAAACTTATGCACCCACCACAAGTCATGCTGAAGAAGAAATTGAAGAATTTTATGAGGAAATTCGTCATCTAAATAATAAAGGTAAGCCGCACTTGAAGATAATTATGGGAGATTTCAATGCCAAAATAGGGCAACGGCAACAGAATGAAACTTCAGTAGGTAAATTCGGTCACGGCAACAGAAACCAGCGTGGAAATACTCTCGTAGAGTTTGCAGAGGCAAAAGGGTTTTTCATCTTGAACTCCTTTTTCAAGAAAAAGCCACACAGGAAATGGACATGGAGACATCCAAATGGGACGACAAGTGAAATTGATTTTATTATGTGTAACAAAAAATTCGTCATAGAAGACTGCAGTGTGCTAAACAAGTTCAACACAGGCAGTGACCATAGATTGGTGAGATGTAAGATGCACCTCAACACTAAACTCGAACGTAGCAAGCTCATAAGACAAACAAAATGTATTGACATAAACAACCTAAAAAACACCATAATACCTTCAAATTGGAACTGAAGAACAGATTCTCTGCTTTAGAAGGCCTAACATCGGAAGAAGTGGATATTTCTGAAGTTAACAGAAAAGTAACCAAAGCTCTTATGGAAACAGCAACAAAATTAGCTGGGTCTAAGAACAAATTGCATGTGAACAAATTATCAGGAAAAACCAAAATGTTGATGCAAAAAAGAAGAGTGACGAGGACAACTAAAGAAGATGTGACTTCCAAAGTGGAATATATAGAGCTATGCAAGACAGTACGAAAAGGTACCACTGAAGACGTAAGGAAATTCAACTGTGAACTAGTAAGGAAAGCAATTGAAAACAACCAAAGCCTTAAGATAGCAAAGGGACATCTTAGTAAGGGGAAAAACAGATTATGGCACTGAGAAAAGAAGATGGTTCTGTAACAAGAAATAGAGGCGAAATTTTGACAAGAGTGAAAGATTTCTACTCCAAATTATATGAAAGGGATGATACATGTACTCCAGACATCATGAAAGGTACCAGTACCAGAGTTCTTCCAGTCCTTCCAGCAGAAGTTGCACATGCAATCAAGAACATGAAGCGGGGAAAAGCTCCAGGAGAAGATCGAATTACTATAGACATCATACAAGAAGCAAGTGGAGAAATCGAAACAGTACTCGCCCAAATTTTCACTCTATGCCTTAATGAAGGGAAAATTCCTGAGGATTGGAACAACGCTACAATGATCTTGCTACATAAAAAAGGTGACATTGAGGATCTCAGGAACTACAGACCTATCAGCCTCCTATCAGTGGTTTATAAAATATTCACTAAAGTTCTTTCACACCACTTGAAGGTGACACTGGACATGGCTCAACCGAGAGAACAAGCTGGATTCAGGAGTGGCTACAGCACAATAGATCATATCCACGTACTGAGAGAACTAATTGAAAGAGCGAGGGAATATGAGCTTCCATTGTGCATGGCTTTTATCGATTATGAAAAAGCCTTTGATTCGGTGAAACCATCAGCAGTTGCAATGGCTCTGAAATCCTGCGGTATTGAAGATGCATACATTAATATTATTAATAACATCTATGAAAATGCAAGTGCAAAGATTCGGCGGTTTGAAAATACAACACACATAAAAATTGGAAAAGGAGTGAGACAAGGTGACACCATATCTCCGAAGCTCTTTAATGCCACATTGGAAAATGTCTTTCAATCACTGAACTGGGAAAACAAAGGGATAAAGATTAATGGAGATTATCTAACCCACCTTCGTTTTGCTGATGACATAGTCATTTTTGCAACTACCCCATCAGAGCTACAGAGTATGATCCAGGAACTTGCTGACAAGAGTAAAGAAGTGGGATTAAAAATGAACTTTCAGAAGACAAAAGTGATGTACAATGCTTTTACAAGAAATGAAGATTTATCGATTGATGGAGAAAAGCTGGAGATAACTGACACGTACGTTTATCTTGGACAGCAGATATCAAGTGAGGGTCACATTGGTGAAGAAATTAATCGGCGTACAAAACTTGCCTGGAGAGCTTTTGGAAGAAACAGCATAATTTTCAAGAGCAATATGCCATTATGTCTTAAAAGAAAAGTGTTTGATCAATGCATCCTTCCAGTGCTTACGTATGGTGCAGAGACGTGGACCTTAACTAAAAGAGACATACAAAGGCTGCAGACAACTCAAAAAAGCATGGAGAGGTGCATGCTTGGTGTAACCAGGAGAGATAAGAAGAGGAAAACGTGGATCCGAAAAATGACAAGAGTGGAAGACATCATGATCAGAGTTAAATCCCTGAAATGGCAATGGGCTGGACATACTGCTAGAAGGACAGACCATCGATGGACAGCCGAAATTTTAGATTGGATTCCAAGGAACAGAAAAAGACCCAGAAGAAGACCACATGGAAGATGGGTGGATGAAATTCGAAAGTATGCGGGAGTGACATGGAGGAGACTGGCACAAGACAGACCGTTGTGGAGGAAACTTGGGGAGGCCTTCGTCCAGCAGTGGATTGATAATGGTTGACAATGATGATGATGATGACATATGTTATTTATATATATATATATATATATTAGTACATATTATGTTAATTATACATACATTAATACATATAACAAATTTTCTTATGCTCGTATATCGCAAATGCAATCCTGGAAATCTACAGATACAAGTGATTAAAAATGTAAAAATGTTATACCTTTATTTTAACTAAGTAATGCCGCACGGATTTCACCATGCTGCGGTGTTGTAAAATATTAAGAATGCTAGTAAGATAACGCTGTGCTGGAGAAAATCCCCCCACCCCCTCCAGCCTCCCAACATTAGGAGTGACAAAAATATTTTAGTCTTACTACAAGCATGTTTCTGGTTATTAAGAATCATTACAATGTTAACTGAAAACGTATGGTGTAAACCATTCCCCTGCCACTTGGTTTCAGCCGCATTAGATTATTTAGATTAGCACACAGTAGTAAAAAACAATAAAAAACAACAACTAATTAATCGTTTGAAATTCCTGGATTTTCTTTTTGTCGCAGAGTGTAAACCACATACCGCCAGGAAAAAAAGTTATGGGAACAATTTTCAATAATTTGCTATCGTTAAAAATTAGGTAGCGCAAATATTTAATTGTATTGGAAGCCCTAACGTCACGTTAGCTACATTGAGGCTTACTTAATCATATACATGGAGCGTCGGCATCCAGAAGACTGAAATAAAGCCGAATGCCAACTTCCAAAATATGATGATGTATTGCAGTGCAAGCAGCATGCCGTTGGTGATTACACATCCACAGTAAACTTAACTATCAAATACATAAGGCTTTTAAAAATTTACCGAATTGTGAAACAATGCTTGGTTTTCTTGTTTGCCCCTCTTGCATATATGATCAAGATTAACTGGTATTCTTGTACCCTCCTGATTTTTATCCAGAGAAAATATTAAGTAATTTTGGTAGGATTTAATAATAGATTTTTAATATGGACAATTGTTCCATTTAATAAACAAATTTAGAAAAGCATTTTCATCTAGAGCAAATTTTTCTGTAGAGTATATATATTTTCATAACTACTTTGATTTCAGAGCTACATTTAAAAAAAAAAGTTATTTATAGTGTTAACACTTTTTGTGAAGCCATTTAGGGCTCTAATTAACAACGGAAATTCCGTCTTTTCTTAGTTTTTTTTTTTGTCGAGGTACTGTATACATTATTGGCTGCATTGACTCGTCCGATTTAGAAAACGTAAATATACATGCCGATGGCAAATTTTTAGTTTTAGTGTATAAAACAAAGAAATTAATTTAATACTTAAAATAATCTTAATGCTACTGAGATATGATGTCCATGTGAATGCGTTTTTTTATTATAATATTTTCCCTCGTTTTCGTAAGTTTTAAAAATTAATTGCTGCAAATATTCATCTATAAACAATAATAATTAGACTAAATATAAGGGGTGATCACCCAAAAACCTACGGATGGGGGGGGACTGAGCACCCCCGAAAAGATGCCTGAATACATCACTCCCTGCGGTTTCGACTCTGGCTCGAAATGATGATACCAGCTTTCGTCCCAGGCAATAATGCGTAGCAGGAAATCTTGTTCTTCCATGGTAGCAGAACAGATGCTGCACCGATAGTCCCATTCGTTGACTCATCTGTTCATCAGACAAATGTTTCTGTACCCATGTGTCGCAGACCTTACGATATTCAAGGTGCGAATGCATGATCGTATTGCCGGTTCCGATGCTCACACCCGTACTGTTCGCCAGTTCTCGGATCGCGATTCTTCGTTTCGCCTTTACTGCAACATCCAGACGTGCAATTGTCGTCATTGAAACAGCCACCACTAAAGAGCTGGCTCCACCGCATTACAGGACTGCGTGGAAGACAAGCAGGCCCATACACCTCCTTCATTCGGCTCTGAATTTCGCCTGATGGCGTCTTCTCCGCTTTCAAAAACTGAACTACTGCACCTTGGGCAACTTTGGACGTAACCATCTCATAGGAGAGAACAATAAAATTAGTCCAGCACGTTACACGGCTTCCGTAACAAAAAAGCTGCCATCAGATCAGATCATATGTAGAAGATTTTAGGAACGGAGTGTCTGACCCCAGGTCCTAAACAATCCTTAGAAATAGGAAGCTAGGAGATTTGGGCTAGAGTACCCGACAGAAAAGTGACCCAGAAGCGAGGGAGAAAGGGGAGGAAAACGCCCTTATTTATTACCGGGGTGGGGGGTAACCTGGGGTCCGGCGGCTTAACGTGCCCTTTCGACGAACGGCGGATATTTAGTGGTTCGAGAGTTCGTACCTGCCTGGGATGGAACCTGACGTCTTCTCCGCCATGGCAGTCACGAACGTTGAACACTAGGCCACTCGCTGCCCAAACAGGCTGCAATGCAGTTGCATGGCCTTTAAATCACTGTACACTAGCGCCACTCATTGACAAAATTAGGAAGCGCATCAAATGCCCTCTAGCCAAATAATCTCACTACTTATTGAACAATCCTTATGTATTCCAAACAGAGTTGCCGTTTATTTTTTGATGAAATTGGAAACAGGAAATGGAACTAGAGCTCGCGCGATGTAACGTAATATTTAAGGAGACGAGTCAATGCGTAAAGCACGTTTCTATGTACACTGAGATGACATTTATTAGGTACACCAACCTACTAGCGTGTTGTGCCGCACTTAACCTTCAGAACACTCCAAATAAGTCGGAGCATGGAATATGACAGGTCCTAGACGCGTCCTGCAAGAATATTAAACCATATCAAAATAAATGAGTCGCGCAGTTGGCTGCAAATCGGACAACTGCATAGTCTTGAAGCGAAAGGCCCTTTCCGCTTCATCCCAGAAACTCTCGATAGGGTTCAAATCCTGGGACTGTGCAGGCCAATGAAGTAAGGAAAACGCGTCGGCATTTTCCTGGAACCATTTGGTGACAATAAATGCCTCATGAATGGTTGCGTTATGTGAAATTCGGAACCTTTCTCTCTGCCTCTGTCCAGACTCGAACCCACATTCTTCTGCTCCGGAGCCAAATACTTTCCCAGTTAAACAACGCCTGCAAGAGCTTATCACTGTTACTTGCCGTCTTCACATGTGCATCACCTCTGTAGTACGTCACATCCTGATCAACAATGAAGGGGTAAATCAATATTGTTATGTATTAGCAGGATAGCGAAACTAAGGGATTAATCAGTTTTAGTAATTATAATCCTGGCAGTGACTCAAGGGAACATTCCTCGTGAGGAGGTTAATGAATATTTAAATTTAAAGGACGTGGATTCAAACTCGGGCGTAATCTTTGCGCAAAAGTGAAAGAGTTCATTAGTATCTATATTTGCTTACAGGAAGCGACATTTTTCGAACCTTACGGCTTTTAAAGAAATAATTTCAAACTGATTCATGTAATCCAAATTTTCTGCGGAAAAATCAAGATCTGTCGACTCGTACCTTGCGCTCTTTCCACATTCACGTCCTTCTAAAAAAAATTTCTTAAAAAAAGAATAACAATAACAAGTAAAAAAAATAAAAACGGATTTTACATTTCTATTGACAAGTGCTGATTTCTACAACTTTGTTTAGCAACATGGCCAGCCCCACCAAATTACCGCAGGGAATGAGACACAATTTTTGCGTGTTTTCCAAGAAGACCACTTCAAAGGAAAAATTGTGGAGTATTAGCATAATAGACAAATTACTGAAGTCTGAGGCTGATAAATGGGGTAAACATGGGCGTTCTCGTTTCTGTTTGAATTTTAACGGAAGTATGAATGAATGCATGCTTAATAAACAGTAAGTTTCCCAGCACTACCATCTGGTATTTGACTTTTAAGTGAAGCAGGTTGAAAAAGAAACTACCGACGCCGTACGGAGATAATTCACGGGCGTCTCCTCGCCATCTTAGCAATTATTCTTTTTTGGTTCCATATTTAATTCAACAGTAGTGCATCGACATAGAAAAAATTGAAATGGGTATTATATATGTAACTCCTTTTTACGCTTTCCAAGAAGCGTATTTGCTCCAGCTTTGTCCGTCCGTCCGTCTGCCTGCCTGTCCGCACGATAACTCGCGTAAAACTCGTTCGATTTCGATGAAATTTTACTAGTATGTGGTGTAGGAGACAACCTGGGGAGGAACCCTATTAAAAATGGGCGAAATGGGGTCAAAGGTCAGGACACAGAAGCAGGATCCATTCCATCGAACTTATGCGTTATAACTTTACTAAAAATGCTTCTACTGCGACAGAACTTTAGTATGTTGTTTCGGAGGTATACTGAACCAATTCTGTTTAATATCATCGAAATGGGGTCAAAGGTCAGGGCACAGGAGCGAGATTTATTCCACAGCCATTATCCTCATAACTTGACTAAAAATGCTTCTACTGCGACAGAACTTTAGTATGTTGTTTCGGAGGTATACTGAACTAATTCTGTTTAATATCATCAAAATGGGGTCAAAGGTCAGGGCACAGGAGCAAGATTTATTCCACAGCCACTGTCCTCATAACTTGAGTAATAATTTCTGGTAATCCGATTTTTGGCGTAAATGTGACAAGGATGGTAAGTCAGATAATTTTTGAAAACTTGAAAATTTTCATCGTCCTGGAGCGGGACTCGAACCCGCGTCTCCCAGAAAACGCCTAGGTATGCTAACCACTACACCACCCAGAACGACCAAGTTTCAAGTTTCCGACTTACCATTATCTGACTTACCATCCTTGTCACATTTACGCCAAAAATCGGATTGTCATCTTCAAAATTTGTATTATATGGCGTAATCCCGTATTTCTTTCATAATTTCTGGTATGTTGGAAAGCGTATCATAATCAATGCATTGCATGATTTTACCAACTTGTTGAAATCTGCATCTTTCTATCTACAGGGAAATTCAACTGTCAGATTTATATATATTTATATTATTTTTTTATTTTTTATTTTAAGGTATTTTCTGAGTGAAACAAAAGCACTCACAAAAATATCTTAGATCTTTAAGAGGAGTGTATAGCACAATAACTATATATAAAATATCATCAGCTTTCTGTTTTTTGGGTGTATTTGTTTTACTTAAGGTTTTTTTTTTCTGAGTGCTTTTTGTTGCAGTTAATAATTAATGACCCCGTACAGGGCTTCTATTCTGCTCCTTGTATGACACAGTCGTCGTACGAAGTTGATCATGCTTCTTACATCTACACAGTACACTGATTTTTTTTCGGAGATGAACGTTACTCTTTGTTATTTTCTCCACCTGTGAAGTCTGTCTTAATGAATCGACGGAAGATACGAAAAGTACCATAGGTGAACACCCGTTTCCCCTAATCCGTTTCCCCTAATTCCCGTTTCCCCTAATCACGTTTACCCCAATGGCGTTTCCCGAAATCGCTTTTACCCGAATTCCCATTTCCGCTAATTTCGTTTGCCCTAATCTCGTTTGCCCTAATCTCGTTTACCCTAAATCTCGTTTCCCCTAATTCGCATTTGCCCTAAACACGTTTACCCCAATGGCGTTTCCCCGAAATCGCTTTTATCCGAATTCCCATTTCCCCTAATTTCGTTTCCCCTAATCTCGGTTCCCCTAAATCTCGTTTCCCTTACTCTCGGTTCCCCTAAATCTCGTTTCGCCTAATTCGCATTTGCCCTAAACACGTTTACCACAATGGCGCTTCCCCAAAATCGCTTTTACCCGAATTTCCATTTCCCCTAATTTCGTTTCCCCTAATCTCGGTTCCCCTAAATCTTGTTTCCTCTAATTCACGTTTGCCCTAAACACGTTTGCCCGTATCAAAGTTTCCCCTAAAAACGTTTACTGTATCAAGTTTGTTCTAATTCTCCTTTGCCTTGATCCGCGTTTTCCCCAATTCATGTTTGTCCTGATTTTCGTTGAGTGAAATAAAACGTTTCTTTTATCGCGAAAATTCAGGGGAAAAAATCGGATTTATCGTCAAATTCAGGAAAAAATCGTTCTATGTAATTTTTTATCGTCAAATTCAGGAAAATATATGTATATTTAATCATCATCATCATCAACCATTTTCAATCTACTGCTAGATGAATAAAGATCTCACCAAGTTTCTTCCACTACGGTCTATTTTGTCCCAGTCTCCACCATCTCACTCCTGCATGCTTTCGAATTTCATCCACCCATCTCACTCCCGCATGCTTTCGAATTTCATCCACACATATCAGTCCCGCATGCTTTCGAATTTCATCCACCCATCTCCAATGTGGTCTTGTTCTGGGTCTTTTCCTGTCCCTTAGAGTCCAATCTAAAATTTCGGCTGTCCATCGATGGTCCGTTCTTCTGGCAACATGTTCAGCCGATTGCCATTACAGGAATTTCACTCTGATCATGATGTCTTCCACTCTTGTAATTTTTCTGATCCACGAGTTCCTCTTCTTATCTCTCCTGGTTACACCAAGCATGCACCTCTCCATGCTTTTTTGAGTTGCCTGCAGCCTTTGTATGTCTCTTTTAGTTAAGGTCCAAGTCTCTGCACCATACGTAAGCACTGGAAGGCTGCATTGATCAAACACTTTTCTTTTAATACATAATAGCATATTTCTCTTAAAAATTATGTTGTTTCTTCCAAAAGCTCTCCAGGCAAGTTTTGTACGCCGATTAATTTCTTCATCAATGTGACCTTCGCTTTATATCTGCTGTCCAAGATAAATGTAGGCAGGCCTATTGGTTATCTCCAGCTTTTCTCCATCAATCGATAAATTTTCATTTTTTGTAAAAGCATTGAACGTCACTTTTGTCTTCTGAAAGTTCATTTTTAATCTCACTTCTTTACTCTTGTCAGCAAGTTCCTGGGTCATACTCTACAGCTCTGATGGGATAGTTGCAAAAATGACTACGCTATCAGCAAAACGAAGGTGAGTTAGACAATCTCCATTAATCTTTATCCCTTTTATATATAATAATAATAATAATAATAATAATAATCATCATCATCATTGTCAACCATTATCAATTCACTGCTGGACAAAAGTCTCCCCAAGTTTACTCCACAACGGTCTGCCTTGTGCCAGTCTCCTCCATGTCACTCCTGCATACTTTCGAATTTCATCCACCCATCTCCCATGTGGTCTTCTTCTGGGTCTTTTTCTGTTCCTTGGAATCCAATCTAAAATTTCGGCTGTCCATCGATGGTCTGTCCTTCTGGCAGTATGTCCAGCCCATTGCCATTTCAGGGATTTAACTCTGATCATGATGTCTTCCACTCTTGTCATTTTTCGGATCCACCAGTTCTTCTCCTTATCTCTCCTGGTTACACCAAGCATGCACCTCTCCATGCTTTTTTTGAGTTGTCTGCAGCCTTTGTATGTCTCTTTTAGTTAAGGTCCACGTCTCTGCACCATACGTAAGCACTGGAAGGATGCATTGATCAAACACTTTTCTTTTAAGACATAATGGCATATTGCTCTTGAAAATTATGCTGTTTCTTCCAAAAGCTCTCCAGGCAAGTTTTGTACGCCGATTAATTTCTTCATCAATGTGACCCTCATTTGATATCTGCTGTCCAAGATAAACGTACGTGTCTGTTATCTCCAGCTTTTCTCCATCAATCGATAAATTCTCATTTCTTGTAAAAGCATTGAACATCACTTTTGTCTTCTGAAAGATCATTTTTAATCCCACTTCTTTACTCTTGCCAGCAAGTTCCTGGATCATACTCTGCAGCTCTGATGGGGTAGTTGCAAAAATGACTATGTCATCAGCAAAACGAGGGTGGGTTAGATAATCTCCATTAATCTTTATCCCTTTGTTTTCCCAGTTCAGTGATTGAAATACATTTTCCAATGGGGCATTAAAGAGCTTCGGAGATATGGTGTCACCTTGTATCATTCCTTTTCCAATTTTTATTTGTGTTGTATTTTCAAACAGCCGAATCTTTTGCACTTGCATTTTCATAGATGTTATTAATAATATTAATGTACGCATCTTCAATACCGCAGGATTTCAGGGTCATCGTAACTGCTGATGGTTTCACCGAATCAAAGGTTTTTTCATAATCGATAAAAGCCATGCACAATGGAATTTCATATTTCCTCGGTTTTTCGATTAGTTCTCTCAGTACGTGGATATGATCTATTGTGCTGTAGCCACTCCTGAATCGAGCTTGTTCTCTCGGTTGAGCCATGTCCAGTGTCACCTTTAAGCGGTGTGAAAGAACTTTAGTGAAGATTTTATAAACCACTGATAGGAGGCTGATAGGTCTGTAGTTCCTGAGATCCTCAATGTCACCTTTTTTATGTAGCAAGATCATTGTAGCGTTGTTCCAATCCTCAAGAATTTTCCCTTCATTAAGGCATCGAGTGAAAATTTGGGCGAGTACTGTTTCGATTTCTCCACTTGCTTCTTGTATGATGTCTACAGTAATTCCATATTCTCTTGGAGCTTTTCCCCGCTTCATGTTCTTGGTTGCATGTGCAACTTCTGCTGGGAGGACTGGAAGAACTCTGGTACTGGTACCTTTCATGATGTCTGGAGTACATGTGTCATCCCTTTCACATAATTTGGAGTAGAAATCTTTCACTCTTGTCAAAATTTCGCCTCTATTTCTTGTTACAGAACCATCTTCTTTTCTCCGTGCCATAATCTGTGTTCTTCCATTACGGAGATATCCCTTTGCTATCTTTAGGCTTTGGTTGTTTTCAATTGCTTTCCTTACTAGTTCACAGTTGAATTTCCTTACGTCTTCAGTGATACTTTTTCGCACTGTTTTGCATAGCTCTATATATTCCACTTTGGAAGTCCCATCTTCTTTAGTTGTCCTCATCTCTCTTCTCATTTGCATCAACATTTTGGTTTTTCCTGATAAATTGTTCACAGGCAACTTGTTCTTAGACCCAGCTAATTTTGTTGCTGTTTCCATAAGAGCTTTGGTTACTTTTCTGTTAACTTCAGAAATATTCACTTCTTCTGATGTTAGGCCTTCTAAAGCAGAGAATCTGTTCTTCAGTTCCAACTTGAAGGTATTATGGTGATTTTTAAGGTTGGCTATGTCAATATATTTTGTTTGTGTTATGAGCTTGCTACGTTCGAGTTTAGTGTTGAGGTGCATCTTACATCTCACCAATCTATGGTCACTACCTGTGTTGAACTTGTTTAGCCCACTGCAGTCTTCTATGACGAATTTTTTTGTTACACATAATAAAATCAATTTCACTTGTCGTCCCATTTGGATGTCTCCATGTCCATTTCCTGTGTGGCTTTTTCTTGAAAAAGGAGTTCAAGATGAAAAACCCTTCTGCCTTTGCAAACTCTACGAGAGTATTTCCACGCTGGTTTCTGTTGCCGTGACCGAATTTACCTACTGAAGTTTCATTCTGTTGCCGTTGCCCTGTTTTTGCATTGAAATCTCCCATAATTATCTTTAAGTGCTGCTTACCTTTATTATTTAGATGACGAATTTCCTCATAAAATTCTTCAATTTCTTCTTCAGGATGACTTGTGGTGGGTGCATATGTTTGAATAATCTGAGCGTGGTATCTTCTCGAGAGTTGGATAACGAGTCGTGCAGCTCTGTCAGAGGAACCTTTAACTTATACAACCTTATCCTTCAGTTTCTTGTTTATTATAAATCCAACACCACTAGTTCTGCCAGTATCAGTCCTACGATAGTAGAAGAGATGTCCACTTTTCAGTTCAATGAGATCTTCTCCTTTTCTCCTTACCTCACTTAACCCGACGATGTCCCACTTGATCCTTTGTAGTTTCTCTTCCAATTCAAGAAGCCTTGAATCAGAAGATAGGGAGCGTCCATTATACGTAGCCAAGGTCAGCATCAGATGGCAGCCTAGTCCAGTCCTCCGGGGATTCTTAGCACCCTCTGCCTTCATGTCGCACTGGCCTCTGCCTTGGCCAGGTACATTCCAGCTGCCGGAGACTGAGAGCCAAGATTTAAATTGTGGAGTCATTTTGGTGGGGATTTGGCCATAACTCACCACGCTGGCCAAGCGGGTAAGTGAGTGTGGTATAGCATTTCCTCTAATCCCGATGGTATAGTTATACCGCTATTGGCGGTCGTCAGAGCCCCTTTAGTGGAAACAGGATGCACCACGAGAAGGCGAGGTTGACATTTGTCAAGGAGAGGCTGTGATGTAACGCATCACCTGACCTTACATCGCTTAATATATGTTGCCTAATTTAGGTATCGGTACCTATACATTTTCCCTATCAATCGATAAATATAAAATCTAAATATTAATTTCTTGTAAAAAAAAAAAAGCACTTTCGATCAGTATACAACATGTGTATATTTATATGCTGAAGATAAAGTTGTAAAAGTTGAAAGTTCCTCTGACAGAGCTGCACGACTCGTTATCCAACTCTCGAGAAGATACAAGGCTCAGATTATTCAAACTTATGCACCCACCACAAGTCATCCTGAAGAAGAAATTGAAGAATTTTATGAGGAAATTCGTCATTTAAATAATAAAGGTAAGCAGCACTTAAAGATAATTATGGGAGATTTGAATGCAAAAATAGAGCAACGATAACAGAATGAAACTTCAGTAGGTAAATTCGATCACGGCAACAGAAACCAGCGTGGAAATACTCTCGTAGAGTTTGCGGAGTCAGAAGGGTTTTTCATCTTGAACTCCTTTTTCAAGAAAAAGCCACACAGGAAATGGAAATGGAGATACCCAAATGGGACGACAAATGAAATTGATTTTATTATGTGTAACAAAAAATTCGTCATAGAAGACTGCAGTGTGCTAAACAAGTTCAACACAGGCAGTGACCATAGATTGGTGAGATGTAAGATGCACCTCAACACTAAACTTGAACGTGGCAAGCTCATAAGACAAACAAAATGTATTGACATAACCAACCTTAAAAAACACCATAATACCTTCAAGTTAGAACTCAAGAACAGATTCTCTGCTTTAGAAGGCCTAACATCGGAAGAAGTGGATATTTCTGAAGTACATAGAAAAGTAACCAAAGCTCTTATGGAATTAACAACAAAATTAGCTGGGTCTAAGAAAAAGTTGCATGTGAACAAATTATCAGGAAAAACCAAAATGTTGATGCAAAAAGAAGAGAGATGAGGACAACTAAAGAAGGTGTGACTTCCAAAGTGGAATATATAGAGCTATTCAAGACAGTACGAAAAAGTATCACTGAAGACGTAAGGAAATTCAACTGTGAATTAGCGAGGAAAGCAATTGAAAACAACCAAAGCCTAAAGATAGCAAAGGGACATTTCAGCAAGGGAAGAAAACAGATTATTGCACTGAGAAAAGAAGATGGTTCTGTAACAAGAAATAGAGGCAAAATTTTGACAAGAGTGAAAGATTTCTATTCCAAATTATATGTAAGAGATGATACATGTACTCCAAACATCATGAAAGGTACGAGTACCAGAGTTCTTCCAGTCGTCCCAGCAGAAGTTGCACATGCAATCAAGAACATGAAGCGGGGAAAAGCTCCAGGAGAATATGGAATTACTGTAGACATCATACAAGAAGTAAGTGAAGAAATTGAAAGTGTACTCGCCAAAATTTTTACTCGATGCCTTAATGAAGGGAAGATTCCGGAGGATTGGAACAATGCTGCAATGATCCTACTACATAAAAAAGGTGACATTGAGGATCTCAGGAGCTACAGACCTATCAGCCTCCTATCAGTGGTTCATAAAATCTGCACTAAAGTTCTTTCACACCGCTTAAAAGTAACACTGGACATGGCTCAACCGAGAGAACAAGCTGGATTCAGGAGTGGCTACTGCACAATAGATCGTATCCACGTACTGAGAGAACTAATTGAAAGAGGGAGGGAATATGAACTTCCATTGTACATGGCTTTTATCGATTATGAAAAAGCCTTTAATTCGGTGAAACCATCAGCACTTACAATGGCTCTGAAATCCTGCGGTATTGATGATGCACCTATTAATAATTAATATTATTAATAACATCTATGAAAATGCAAGTGCAAAGATTCGGCTGTTTGAAAATACAACACACATAAAAATTGGAAAGGGAGTGAGACAAGGTAACGCCATATCTCCGAAGCTATTTAATGCCCCATTGGAAAATGTCTTTCAATCACTGAACTGGGAAAACAAAGGGATGAAGATTAATGGAGATTATCTAACCCACCTTCGTCTTGCTGATGACGTAGACAACTACGTCATCAGTTGCAACTACCCCATCAGAGCTTCAGAGTATGATCCAGGAACTTGCTGACAAGAGTAAAGCAGTGGGATTAAAAATGAACTTTCAGAAGACAAAAGTGATGTTCAATGCTTTTACAAGAAATGAAGATTTATCGATCGATGGAGAAAAGCTGGAGATAACAGACACGTACGTTTATCTTGGACAGCAGATATCAAGTGAGGGCCACATTGATGAAGAAATTAATCGGCGTACAAAACTTGC
Organism: Macrothele yani; assembly: GCA_039090855.1. NCBI lineage: Eukaryota > Metazoa > Arthropoda > Arachnida > Araneae > Macrothelidae > Macrothele > Macrothele yani. Next base: position 9,337,245 of record CM077005.1, read on the forward strand.
CTGGAGAGCTTTTGGAAGAAACAGCATAATTTTAAAGAGCAATATGCCATTATGTCTTAAAAGAAAAGTGTTTGATCAATGCATTCTTCCAGTGCTTACGTATGGTTCAGAGACGTGTACCTTAACTAAAAGAGACATACAAAGGCTGCAGACAACTCAAAAAAAGCATGGAGAGGTGCATGCTTGGTGTAACCAGGAGAGATAAGGAGAGGAACTCGTGGATCCGAAAAATGACAAGAGTGGAAGACATCATGATCAGAATTAAATCCCTGAAATGGCATAGGGCTGGGCATACTGCCTGGAGGACAGACCATCGATGGACAGTCGAAATTTTAGATTGGATTCCAAGGGACAGGAAAAGACCCAGAAGAAGACCACATGGGAGATGGGTGGATGAAATTCGAAAGTATGCGGGAGTAACCTGGAGGAGACTGGCAAAAGACAGATCGTTGTGGAAGAAACTTGGGGAGACCTTCGTTCAGCAGTGAATTGATAATGTTTGACAATGATGATGATGAAGATGATGATGTTATTGTTATTATTATTATTATTATTATTATTATTAAACGGACATCATCAGCACAGGCTCAGTAACTTAACTCTCGAAGCGGAATCGTGATATCTAAAAAAATTGAGATGCATTCCCCAATATCAGATTACCACGAGCCGCCACTGACATCGACCCCAGTCATTAATGGCGTATGGTCGGCAATTGCTTGCTCTCTGATTGTTGGTACGCCTGTTGATGGCATGCTGGCAGTACAGCCTTGATACGATTGCCCTCAGGGAACCCTATGGTTCTTACCACTTGGGCAATATACCCATCTGTCTTGCGCCGACGATGTGTCCACGATCAAAGTCGCTCACATCATCACGGTTACTAATGTTCGTCGACTGCGATACACTGTTGCGAAGCCCAGTTGCCAGTCTATTTATCGCCTGAGTTTTGTTTGAGTCTGTTCCATTCTTAAAGGGGGATGCCATCACCCCTATCTCTAATGTTTTGTCTACGGAGTGTATTGCGAATATGAAATCGTACCAAATTTCTTACTAGGTTTTATAATGAAATTAGAATAAAAAAATTCAGAAGTCAAAATAGACATGGGCTTAAGGTAGCAAAGAAAAATCATGTATGTATGAATGTATGTATCTGTGTCCTACATCATAAATTAGCGTAATCTAAAAGCATGTGGGTCTTCTCCCTTTTATTTACTTTTTGGAGAAATGTTACTATACTATTTAACATTTTGAAATTTCTTCTTTATACGTTTTTTAAGGCCACCCCCAAGAAAATTGAATAACCGAGATTTCACTTTATTTCTTTTTTTATCCTTCAAATAAACGGTAAATACATCAGCATTTCTGCGCCAGTTGATAATGTGAGCGACATTTTCCTTGTTCCGGTCTCAGTGAATAATCTGATGTGACAAAATATCACAATTGCTGTTCTGATGCAAGTAAAAATATTTTCTGTTTCCTCATTCTTTTTGTTTGTTTGTTTTGCTGAACTTGTGCATCAATTACGAGCCGTCAGAATGTCTGTGATCGAAATGAAGATTTAAAACTTCTTACGAATTGTACACGGATAATGTTTATCAAAAAGAAAGCAAAATTCAGTCGTGCTTCATCGATTTTTGTTTTACCCATCTGCGCAGTAACCAGTAGCTGGTTAAGAGCTATGGAAGCACGACATCGGTTTTGGGGCCCTTCACTTTGCTTGTCATCCTTGAAAAATATTTTGTTGTTGTTGTTGTCACATGCCCCCCCCCCCCCCACTTCCTTCCGTCCCATTTTCATTTTGCTTCTCAAACAAATTCCAAATTTCAACAAAAACATACATTTTGGGTTCCTCCGGATATGATTTGTCCATTTTCATGGAGGTGTATTTGTGTCAGTCTGTTTGTCTATTTTGTTTTTCTACCGCCATAACTCAAAAACTGTTTTTGTTATCAATACGAAATTTAATATTTAAGGGCTCTCTGATACCCTAATGGGAAAGATAAAATAGCTGAAATTAGAAGTAGAAAAGAGCCTTTGTTACGCAAGAAAAGTCAGAACTTTTGAAAGAATGACAGCTGAAGCAGTACAGGGTGTCCCAAAAGTAACTGTGTACTGAAAGTAACACCATATCGAACTGGTTCCTGCAGGAGGTGTTGGAAATGGGCCCCACCGAGCGATGTACGGACATATCTGCATACGATCCTGCATGTTGGTGAAGATCTTTCTCAGAATATGTGGTGTGATTTGTTGGATGTGGGTCGTTATTGTAGCCTGTAGCTCTTGAAGTACATGCGGATTACTTGCGTATGCCTTCCCCTTCAGTGCTCCAAACAGAAAAAAGTCAGGCGGTGTCAGATCCGGTGACCGGACACTACAGTGACTCGTTAACCGACCATCTCCATCCATATCTGCAGGCGTTTTGCCCGGATCAAAGTGCCATCTTTCAACAGGATAACGTATCGTGTCATCGGGCTCGTATAAGTACTAAGTGGTTGAAGGAACACGACAACAAATTCGCTACATTACCTTGGCCCCCAAACTCTCCTGACTGTAACCCAATTGAACATTTGTGGGATATTCTAGAACGGAGTGTGAGAACTGCTGATCCTCCTCCACGGAATGAGCGTGACCTGACGAAACTGCAGCAGTGGACATGGGTCAAGTTACGCATGGAGGATGTTTGACACCTTGCAAAATCTGTTCCTAGGCGTCTGCGAGCCGTGATTAAAAAGAAAGGTGGACCAACGCGTTATTAGTTAAGCAGCAAAGCTTTATAAATACTGTTGCAGGGATGTCTAATGGGATGTAAGCTGCAAAGCTTTATAAATACTGTTGCAGGAATGTCTAATGGGATGTAAGCTGCAAAGCTTTATAAATACTGTTGCAGGGATGTCTAATGGGATGTAAGCTGCAAAGCTTTATAAATACTGTTGCAGGGATGTCTAATGGGATGTAAGCTGCAAAGCTTTATAAATATTGTTGCAGGGATGTCTAATGGGATGTAAGCTGCAAAGCTTTATAAATACTGTTGCAGGGATGTCTAATGGGATGTAAGCTGCAAAGCTTTATAAATACTGTTGCAGGGATGTCTAATGGGATGTAAGCTGCAAAGCTTTATAAATACTGTTGCAGGGATGTCTAATGGGATGTAAGCTGCAAAGCTTTATAAATACTGTTGCAGGGATGTCTAATGGGATGTAAGCTGCAAAGCTTTATAAATACTGTTGCAGGGATGTCTAATGGGATGTAAGCTGCAAAGCTTTATAAATACTGTTGCAGGGATGTCTAATGGGATGTAAGCTGCAAAGCTTTATAAATACTGTTGCAGGGATGTCTAATGGGATGTAAGCTGCAAAGCTTTATAAATACTGTTGCAATGTCTAATGGGATGTAAGCTGCAAAGCTTTATAAATACTGTTGCAGGGATGTCTAATGGGATGTGCTGCAAAGCTTTATAAATACTGTTGCAGGGATGTCTAATGGGATGTAAGCTGCAAAGCTTTATAAATACTGTTGAAGGGATGTCTAATGGGATGTAAGCTGCAAAGCTTTATAAATACTGTTGCAAGGGATGTCTAATGGGATGTAAGCTGCAAAGCTTTATAAATACTGTTGCAGGGATGTCTAATGGGATGTAAGCTGCAAAGCTTTATAAATACTGTTGCAGGGATGTCTAATGGGATGTAAGCTGCAAAGCTTTATAAATACTGTTGCAGGGATGTCTAATGGGATGTAAGCTGCAAAGCTTTATAAATACTGTTGCAGGGATGTCTAATGGGATGTAAGCTGCAAAGCTTTATAAATACTGTTGCAGGGATGTCTAATGGGATGTAAGCTGCAAAGCTTTATAAATACTGTTGCAGGGATGTCTAATGGGATGTAAGCTGCAAAGCTTTATAAATACTGTTGCAGGGATGTCTAATGGGATGTAAGCTGCAAAGCTTTATAAATACTGTTGCAGGGATGTCTAATGGGATGTAAGCTGCAAAGCTTTATAAATACTGTTGCAGGGATGTCTAATGGGATGTAAGCTGCAAAGCTTTATAAATACTGTTGCAGGGATGTCTAATGGGATGTAAGCTGCAAAGCTTTATAAATACTGTTGCAGGGATGTCTAATGGGATGTAAGCTGCAAAGCTTTATAAATATTGTTGCAGGGATGTCTAATGGGATGTAAGCTGCAAAGCTTTATAAATACTGTTGCAGGGATGTCGAATGGGATGTAAGCTGCAAAGCTTTATAAATACTGTTGCAGGGATGTCTAATGTGTCCCACTAGCTACCGAACCTGGCATTTCTTTATTAATATTAACACCAATGAAGATATTGCAACAAAATTTGAAGTGGACTTACCTCATTTCGTGTGAAATGTGATGACATCACAACATGTGCTGAAAGTGGCCACCATTTGCTCCCAGACTGCATTGAACACGGAGTGCACCATATTGTGGAAAGTCCTGGCCAGTAAGTCCGCCGTCACAGCCTGAATTTCTTCCGTGATGTTTGCTTTCACGGCATCTAGAGTTCGCGGTTTCTTTTGGTAAACTCTTCCTTTTAGATATCCCCATAAAAGGTGATCAGGAGGCCATGGATCCTTCGAAATGACGCGGTAGCCGAAAAAGGACTGAATTTCGGCCATACTGTTGTGTGATGTCGCTCCATCATGCTGGTAATATCCAATGGAAAGTTCGTCGTCGTAAATTGATTTACAAAGGTGTTGTAATATACTGATTTCATTGTCCCGTTCCGCCAATCTGTCTTGGCTCCACGGGGACTTGTTGAGCACCTTGGATGTTATTTTGAAATGTTGCGACAATTATCCTGCCTTGAGACGCGGTTCGGACCCTGGCCACCCCAATGGCCCAGAGACCAGCCCGTGGTGACGTGCTGGCAGGCGACCTAGAATACCTTGTCTGGGTTCCCGCTCTGTCTGGCGGGATAGGTCGTTTCTTACTTTTTCGCTGACTGGAAGATTCCTTGCCCTCGAACTTTTTTTGGGTAATAATTTCCCTTTATTTTCTTTTTCAAACACCTACACACATGTATACACTGTCCTCATGCTTAGGACTTACAACATCAAGAGATAGCAAAATTTATTTACAGAATATTTACATTGGTGGTCTCTTCGTCTGCTTTCCCACAGACTTCTACCCTCATTCATCTTCCGATTCGCTTTCGGTGTGCACGTTCACCTCCTGCGTTTCGGTCCCCGTTTGATTGGGGAAGATGGTATGTTGCTGGAGGGTTAGCCTTTCTACAATGGCTATTATCCCCTCCTGTTAACGGAAGATTGGATGAGCAGATCCAATCTTCGCGTTCTTTGCACACCTGGGATCAGTGTGTTTCTCCATTCGGCGAAGCCACTGCATTCAAGCACGCAGTGTTCTATGCTTGCTGCAGCTGTTGTGATGGTTGTATCGAAGAAGATGGGACTAATATTGCGGCACCGGATCATCCCCCACCAAAACACCAATTTTATGTGAATGAAGGGGTTCTTCGCGTATCGCGTTGGGATTTTCACTGGCCCAAATACAGGAATTTTGAGAATTGACGTATCCGAACAGGTGAAACCACGCCTCGTTTGAGAACCACGTGTAGTCCAATATACCAGGATTTTCCTGAAGAAATGTCCGAAACCATCGACAGTATGTCACTCATTTCACGTGGTCAGGCTCTTTCAGTTCGTGGGCCACGGAGGTACGGTACGCATGAAGCTTCGCTTTTTTCACAGCACGTTGGCAAGTGCTTTTGGACAACCCTGTTTCCTGTGACAGTCGGCGAAGTGACTTCCTGGGAGACGCAAGTAGTCGGCCCTTTACATTCTGGATCGTTTCCCAGGTAGTCGGCCCTTTACATTCTGGATCGTTTCCCAGGACATTTGTGGACGACCTCCTGCATGGTCGTGTAATAAAGTTCCCTTGGTTTCCAATTTCTTCGACAATGCCCAAATGGTGGAGTTGCTCGGTGGATGTCTGCCAGCAACCCTCCCCAGGAATTGCTGTTGACAAGACTTTATGGAATCTATTTTGCAATAAGTGCGAACAATAAACACTCGCTTCTCCAGCGTATACCGATACATTTTTACACGTACGCGAACAGCCACGAGCACGAGCACTCACTATCAACAACCATATTGTGCAGACACGCTCAGTGAAATCGCATAACAAAGCATCAGATCGGCGCGTCCGGCTGGCTGGCGGACAGCGCCGGGTTCAATGCTGTCTAAGCGCAAATGGTGGCCACTTCAAGCACATGTTGTGATGTCATCACATTTCGCACGAAATGAGGTAAATCCACTTCAAGTTTCGTTGCAATATCTTTATTGGTGTTAATATTATTAAAAAAATGCCGGGTTCGTTAGCGAGTGGGACACCCTGTATTAGGGGATTGTTCCTTCCCGGACACTATTCAATTTTCAGTCAGGGCGCAATGACTTGTTTGTGTAAAACGATGCTAAGTGTAGTTGCTACCTGTATCTTCCAAATGGTATTCGATCTAGCACAGAGATTTCTGATAAGGTGGAGGGGGGGGCATTAAGACAGTCTTATGGAGGGATAAACGACATCTTACCTGAAATCAAGGAATTTAAAAATTTCAAGGGGGTGCCATTTTTCCGGGAAAAGACATCCCTTCTGGCCACACCTAGGTTTCCATATTTTTTCCAACTAGTCAGGGCCTTGATTTACCTCTTTGATATAAAAATGCTAAATATCAATGACAAGCGGCATATTTTCCTTTCCTTAATCACCCTCACATTACAAGTTCGCCCGGATAAAATCCGGAAATAAGAATTGAAAATTACGAATAATCCACAAGTGATTTTAAAAGCTACTAGACATCCAGATTTAAAAATTCTAATGAGTTAGGAAAACTGAAGAATGTTTGGGAGCTCGAGGCCGCCAAAAAAATTAATTAAACTTACGCTCTTCCATCTTGATGCAATTCTCTCTACCTCGCAGCTTTTATCATTGTATTAATTATAAATAAAACCGAACCCACATATAACGAGCTCGCATAATAGTATGTTCCGTTTTTATAGATCCCTTGAATTTCGTAATCTTTTCCCTTGTTATTTTAATCGCACATTACCAGCAATATTTTTTGGAAAAACCTCATATTTCGAAGTTCATCGCGGATCCTAACATAATAAATGGCATTCGCCCAGTTTTTTAGCCCTTTCACTGAAAAATTAGGAATTACCCGCTGTTGACAATCCCAGTGGTAGGTAGGTCAGTTTACGTGCAGACAAAACTGTTTCAGTTGTTTTTCTGCTACCGCCGGCTATACGCTCAGTTTGCAACGCGTACATCTCCTGGGCAAATGCTGTCTTATATCCCTTCCCGTCGCCCCATTTCAATCACTTAATCTCTGTTTGGAAAATCTTATTTGCATCTAGAAACATCTTAACCACCGCCTCAGATGCAGGGACGTCGCCAGCACCTTGCAATCTGGATGGGCGACGGGTGGGCGAACATTATTTTTGGTGGGACAAGCTTGGTACAAACCTTTTTTTCAGCGAAACACTGGAAGAACTAAATTTTAATGCCTTTTACTACCCGCTAGAAAAGAATTCCCTTTCACCTGGACACACCTACGTACACGAATCTGACTAGTTGCGCCACTGGTGTAAGATACAGGTGTTACTAGAATGTCGCCTTCAACTTTTTGTTTGCTCTGAATACATTGTCTTAAATTGCTTTTCAAAATTTTGGCATTTCTGCTTACGGAAATAGTACTGTACTTGAACAGTTTAAAGGAAAGTGTCGTTTTTGTTTATCTAAATCAAATTTTAACGTCGTGGCGCACCCAGGAATTCTCCTTGGAGGGGGCTGTATATACACTGCTGGACAATTGCTAAGGACGGATCATAAACGGCTATATAGCGCATAAAAAAGTAAGTGTGGTTGGATGCCAAGTGAAAGAAAATAATGTCAGAATGCCAGGACATTACAAGAAAGACAATTTATTGTGCTCTGAAATCCAGAAGGCTTTGGAACGTGTTCAAGGGACAAACAGGCCATTTTGTGCAGAATACGTAAACGTGAAAAAAATGCAATTACCGTCCGCAGGCGTTCCGGCGTAAGATGTCAATACGGGATATGGCCACCATGGAGGGCGATGCAAGATTCCACACGTCGTGTCATGCTTTGCACAACATTATCAAGCAGCTGTTGGGGTAATTTATCCCATTCCTCTGTCAGTGAACGAATGAGGGTGTCCTTGTTTATTGGAGGGCATTGGCGACCAGCAAGACTCCTCCCCAAAGCATCCCACACATTTTCAATGGGATTCAGATCTGGAGAACGTGCTGGCCATACGAGGCGTTGAATATCCTCGCTCTCAAGACACTCCTGGACAGCGACTGTTCGATGACATGTTGCGTTGTCGTCCATGAAACTGAATCTATCACCGACAGCACCACGGAACATGCGAACATGAGGTAGCAGAACATCATTAATGTATCGTTGGCCAGTCATAGTCCCAGTTGGAAGCACATAGAGGGACGTACATACGGCCATTGATCATGATGCCAGCCCATACCATGACACTACATGTCGGATATCGGTCCCTTTCCTGTACGTTTGCTGGACAATATGCAGGACCACTATCACGCCAGATCAGTTGTCGTCGACAATCAGACGATAGACTGTATCTACTCTCATCTGAGAAGAGGACAGCAGACCAGTCGTTATCAGTCCAATTGCGAAGTTGATGGCACCATTGCAAACGGGCGGTACAGTGACGTCTGGACAATGGGATGCACACAACAGAACGGAGGGCGTATAGTCCTCCTTCATGCAAACGTCTGGCGACAGTTTTTCGGGAGATCCACTTGCCAGTAGCAGCCATAAACTGATTTGCTACCTCACTAGCTGTGCTGCGCGGGTGTCTTTTTGTTGATAGCACAATGTATCGATCTTCTGCAGGTGTCGTACTGCAAACACGACCTCCCCGTGACGTTTGCTACACTCTCCATTTGTTTGAAATGATTTCCAAAGCCTTGAAACAACACTGTGGCTGATGTCGAACTCCTTGGCAGCATTTGTTATTTTCCGTCTTTCTTCAATCTTACCAATAATACGGTCACGCGTAAAATCATCTAGGTGATGTCGGGAAGACATACTGAAAATTGCAAGTTCGTCAATTAATTCTTTCCCTTTCAACTTTGCGTTTGAACAACAACGGTCAATACGCGTCAAATGCTTTATATCTCTTATCAGCGCTATGACATCACGAACAAGTTCGGCAATCCAAAATTTGCATACGCACAACACGTCTTACTGTATCCCGCACTTATGCTAATTTCCACATTTTCCTGCCTTCCATTTTATGGTTGCTATCGTTGCTATTATGATCCGTCCTTAGCAACTGTCCGGCAGTGTATATATATAGTATACGCACACACTGCGTACGTATAATATCATCATCATCATCATCATTGTCAACCATTATCAATCCACTGCTGGACGAAGGTCTCCCCAAGTTTCCTCCACAACGGTCTGTCTTGTGCCAGTCTCCTCCATGTCACCCCTGCATACTTTCGAATTTCATCCACCCATCTCCCATGTGGTCTTCTTCTGGGTCTTTTCCTGTCCCTTGGAATCCAATCTAAAATTTCGGCTGTCCATCGATGATCTGTCCTTCTGGCAGTATGTCCAGCCCATTGCCATTTCAGGGATTTAACTCTGATCATGATGTCTTCCACTCTTGTCATTTTTCGGATCCACGAGTTCCTCTTCTTATCTCTCCTGGTTACACCAAGCATGCACCTCTCCATGCTTTTTTGCGTTGTCTGCAGCCTTTGTATGTCTCTTTTAGTTAAGGTCCACGTCTCCGCACCATACGTAAGCACTGGAAGGATGCATTGATCAAACACTTTTCTTTTAAGACATAATGGCATATTGCTCTTGAAAATTATGCTGTTTCTTCCAAAAGCTCTCCAGGCAAGTTTTGTACGCCGATTAATTTCTTCATCAATGTGACTCTCACTTGATATCTGCTGTCCAAGATAAACGTACGTGTCTGTTATCTCCAGCTTTTCTCCATCAATCGATAAATCTTCATTTCTTGTAAAAGCATTGAGCATCACTTTTGTCTTCTGAAAGTTCATTTTTAATCCCACTTCTTTACTCTTGTCAGCAAGTTCCTGGATCATACTCTGCAGCTCTGATGGGGTAGTTGCAAAAATGACTACGTCATCAGCAAAACGAAGGTGGGTTAGATAATCTCCATTAATCTTTATCCCCTTGTTTTCCCAGCTCAGTGACTGAAAAACACCCTCCAATGTGGCATTAAAGAGCTTCGGAGATATGGTGTCACCTTGTCTCACTCCCTTCCAATTTTTACGTATGTTGTATTTTCAAACAGCCTAATCTTTGCACTTGCATTTTCATAGATGTTATTAATAATATTAATGTATGCATCTTCAATACCGCAGGTTTTCAGAGCCATTGTAACTGCTGATGGTTTCACCGAATCAAAGGCTTTTTCATAATCGATAAAAGCCATGCACAATGGAAGTTCATATTCCCTCGCTCTTTCAATTAGTTCTCTCAGCACGTGGATATGATCTATTGTGCTGTAGCCACTCCTGAATCCAGCTTGTTCTCTCGGTTGAGCCATGTCCAGTGTTACCTTCAAGCGGTGTGAAAGAACTTTAGTGAAGATTTTATAAACTACTGATAGGAGGCTGATAGGTCTGTAGTTTCCGAGATCCTCAATGTCACCTTTCTTATGTAGCAGGATCATTGTAGCGGTGTTCCAATCCTCAGGAATCTTTCCTTCATTAAGGCATCGAGTGAAAATTTGGGCGAGTACTGTTTCGATTTCTCCACTTGCTTAATGTATGATGTCTACAGTAATTCCATCTTCTCCTGGAGCTTTTCCTCGCTTCATGTTCTTGATTGCATGTGCAACTTCTGCTGGAAGGACTGGAGGAACTCTGGTACTGGTATCTTTCATGATGTCTGAGTGCATATATCATCCCTTTCATATAATTTGGAGTAGAAATCTTTCACTCTTGTCAAAATTTCGCCTCTATTTCTTGTTACAGAACCATCTTCTTTTCTCAGTGCCATAATCTGTTTTCTTCCCCTTACTGAGATGTCCCTTTGCTATCTTTAGGCTTTGGTTGTTTTCAATTGCTTTCCTCACTAGTTCACAGTTGAATTTCCTTACGTCTTCAGTGATACTTTTTCTTACTGTCTTGCATAGCTCTATATATTCCACTTTGGAAGTCACATCTTCTTTAGTTGTCCTCATCTCTCTTCTTTTTTGCATCAACATTTTGGTTTTTCCTGATAATTTGTTCACATGCAACTTGTTCTTAGACCCAGCTAATTTTGTTGCTGTTTCCATAAGAGCTTTGGTTACTTTTCTGTTAACTTCAGAGATGTCCACTTCTTCCGATGTTAGGCCTTCTAAAGCAGAGAACCTGTTCTTCAGTTCTAACTTGAAGGTATTATGGTGTTTTTTAAGGTTGGTTATGTCAATAGATTTTGTTTGTCCTATGAGCTTGCCACGTTCAAGTTTAGTGTTGAGGTGCATCTTACATCTCACCAATCTATGGTCACTACCTGTGTTGAACTTGTTTAGCACACTGCAGTCTTCTATGACGAATTTTTTGTTACACATAATAAAATCAATTTCACTTGTCGTCCCATTTGGATGTCTCCATGTCCATTTCCTGTGTGGATTTTTCTTGAAGAAGGAGTTCAAGATGAAAAACCCTTCTGCCTCTGCAAACTCAACGAGAGTATTTCCACGCTGGTTTCTGTTGCCATGACCGAATTTACCTACCGAAGTTTCATTCTGTTGCCATTGCCCTATTTTTGCATTGAAATCTCCCATAATTATTTTCAAGTGCTGCTTACCTTTATTATTTAGATGACAAATTTCCTCATAAAATTATTCAATTTCTTCTTCAGGATGACTTGTGGTGGGTGCATAAGTTTGAATAATCTGAGCCTGGTATCTTTTCGAGAGTTGGATAACAAGTCGTGCAGCTCTGTCAGAGGAACTTTCAACTTCTACAACTTTATCCTTCAGTTTCTTGTTTATTATAAATCCAACACCACTAGTTCTGCCAGTATCTGTCCCACGATAGTAGAAGAGATGTCCACTTTTCAGTTCGATGAGATCTTCTCCTTTTCTCCTTACCTCACTTAGCCCCACGATGTCCCACTTGATCCTTTGTAGTTCCTCTTCCAATTCAAGAAGCCTTGAATCAGAAGATAGGGAGCGTCCATTTTAAGTAGCCAAGGTCAGCATCAGATGGCAGCCTAGTCCGGTCCTCCGGGGATTCTTAGCACCCTCTGCCTTCATGTCGCACTGGCCGCCGCCTTGGCCAGGTACATTCCAGCTGCCGGAGACTGAGGGCCAAGATTTAAGTTGTGGAATCATTTTGGAGGGGTTTGGCCATAACTCACCACGCTGGCCAAGCGGGTTGGTGAGTGTTGGATAGCATTTCCTCTGATCCCGATGGTATAGTTATACCGCTATGGGCGGTCGTCAGAGCCCCTTTAGTGGGAACAGGATGCACCACGAGAAGGCGGGGTTGACATTTGTCAAGGAGAGGCTGTGATGTTACGCATCACCTGACCTTACATCCCATATATATATATCATCATCATCATCATTGTCAACCATTATCAATCCACTGCTGGACGAAGGTCTCCCCCAAGTTTCCTCCACAACAGTCTGTCTTGTGCCAGTCTCCTCCATGTCACCCCTGCATACTTTCGAATTTCATCCACCCATCTCCCATGTGGTCTTCTTCTGTCTTTTCCTGTCCCGTGGAATCCAATCTAAAATTTCGGCTGTCCATCGATGATCTGTCCTTCTGGCCGTATGTCCAGCCCATTGCCATTTCAGGGATTTAACTCTGATCATGATGTCTTCCACTCTTGTCATTTTTCGGATCCACGAGTTCCTCTTCTTCTTATCTCTCCTGGTTACACCAAGCATGCACCTCTCCATGCTTCTTTGAGTTGTCTGCAGCCTTTGTATGTCTCTTTTAGTTAAGGTCCACGTCTCTGCACCATACGTAAGCACTGGAAGGATGCATTGATCAAACACTTTTCTTTTAAGACATAATGGCATATTGCTCTTGAAAATTATGCTGTTTCTTCCAAAAGCTCTCCAGGCAAGTTTTGTACGCCGATTAATTTCTTCATCAATGTGACCCTCACTTGATATCTGCTGTCCAAGATAAACGTACGTGTCTGTTATCTCCAGCTTCTCTCCATCAAGCAATAAATCTTCATTTCTTGTAAAAGCATTGAACATCACTTTTGTCTTCTGAAAGTTCATTTTTAATCCCACTTCTTTACTCTTGTCAGCAAGTTCCTGGATCATACTCTGCAGCTCTGATGGGGTAGTTGCAAAAATGACTACGTCATCAGCAAAACGAAGGTGGGTTAGATAATCTCCATTAATCTTTATCCCCGTGTTTTCCCAGCTCAGCGACTGAAAAACACCCTCCAATGTGGCATTAAAGAGCTTCGGAGATATGGTGTCACCTTGTCTCACTCCCTTTCCAATTTTTACGTGTGTTGTATTTTCAAACAGCCTAATCTTTGCACTTGCATTTTCATAGATGTTATTAATAATATTAATGTATGCATCTTCAATACCGCAGGTTTTCAGAGCCGTTGTAACTGCTGATGGTTTCACCGAATCAAAGGCTTTTTCATAATCGATAAAAGCCATGCACAATGGAAGTTCATATTCCCTCGCTCTTTCAATTAGTTCTCTCAGCACGTGGATATGATCTATTGTGCTGTAGCCACTCCTGAATCCAGCTTGTTCTCTCGGTTGAGCCATGTCCAGTGTTACCTTCAAGCGGTGTGAAAGAACTTTAGTGAAGATTTTATACACTACTGATAGGAGGCTGATAGGTCTGTAGTTTCCGAGATCCTCAATGTCACCTTTCTTATGTAGCAGGATCATTGTAGCGGTGTTCCAATCCTCAGGAATCTTTCCTTCATTAAGGCATCGAGTGAAAATTTGGGCGAGTACTGTTTCGATTTCTCCACTTGCTTCTTGTATGATGTCTACAGTAATTCCATCTTCTCCTGGAGCTTTTCCCCGCTTCATGTTCTTGATTGCATGTGCAACTTCTGCTGGGAGGACTGGAGGAACTCTGGTACTGGTATCTTTCATGATGTCTGGAGTGCATATATCATCCCTTTCATATAATTTGGAGTAGAAATCTTTCACTCTTGTCAAAATTTCGCCTCTATTTCTTGTTACAGAACCATCTTCTTTTTTCAGCGCCATAATCTGTTTTCTTCCTTACTGAGATGTCCCTTTGCTATCTTTAGGCTTTGGTTGTTTTCAATTGCTTTCCTCACTAGTTCACAGTTGAATTTCCTTACGTCTTCAGTGATACTTTTTCTTACTGTCTTGCATAGCTCTATATATTCCACTTTGGAAGTCACATCTTCTTTAGTTGTCCTCATCTCTCTTCTTTTTTGCATCAACATTTTGGTTTTTCCTGATAATTTGTTCACATGCAACTTGTTCTTAGACCCAGCTAATTTTGTTGCTGTTTCCATAAGAGCTTTGGTTACTTTTCTGTTAACTTCAGAGATGTCCACTTCTTTCGATGTTAGGCCTTCTAAAGCAGAGAACCTGTTCTTCAGTTCTAACTTGAAGGTATTATGGTGTTTTTTAAGGTTGGTTATGTCAATAGATTTTGTTTGTCTTATGAGCTTGCCACGTTCAAGTTTAGTGTTGAGGTGCATCTTACATCTCACCAATCTATGGTCACTACCTGTGTTGAACTTGTTTAGCACACTGCAGTCTTCTATGACGAATTTTTTGTTACACATAATAAAATCAATTTCACTTGTCGTCCCATTTGGATGTCTCCATGTCCATTTCCTGTGTGGCTTTTTCTTGAAGAAGGAGTTCAAGATGAAAAACCCTTCTGCCTCTGCAAACTCAACGAGAGTATTTCCACGCTGGTTTCTGTTGCCATGACCGAATTTACCTACTGAAGTTTCATTCTGTTGCCGTTGCCCTATTTTTGCATTGAAATCTCCCATAATTATATTCAAGTGCTGCTTACCTTTATTATTTAGATGACAAATTTCCTCATAAAATTCTTCAATTTCTTCTTCAGGATGACTTGTGGTGGGGGCATAAGTTTGAATAATCTGAGCCTGGTATCTTTTCGAGAGTTGGATAACAAGTCGTGCAGCTCTGTCAGAGGAACTTTCAACTTCTACAACTTTATCCTTCAGTTTCTTGTTTATTATAAATCCAACACTACTAGTTCTGCCAGTATCTGTCCCACGATAGTAGAAGAGATGTCCACTTTTCAGTTCGATGAGATCTTCTCCTTTTCTCCTTACCTCACTTAGCCCCACAATGTCCCACTTGATCCTTTGTAGTTCCTCTTCCAATTCAAGAAGCCTTGAATCAGAAGATAGGGAGCGTCCATTGTAAGTAGCCAAGGTCAGCATCAGATGGCAGCCTAGTCCGGTCCTCCGGGGATTCTTAGCACCCTCTGCCTTCATGTCGCACTGGCCGCTGCCTTGGCCAGGTACATTCCAGCTGCCGGAGACTGAGGGCCAAGATTTAAGTTGTGGAATCATTTTGGAGGGGTTTGGCCATTACTCACCACGCTGGCCAAGCGGGTTGGTGAGTGTGGGATAGAATTTCCTCTAATCCCGATGGTATAGTTATACCGCTATGGGCGGTCGTCAGAGCCCCTTTAGTGAGAACAGGATGCACCACGAGAAGGCGGGGTTGACATTTGTCAAGGAGAGGCTGTGATGTTACGCATCACCTGACCTTACATCCCATATATATATATATATATATATATATATATATAAACCTGCGGTATTGAAGATGCATACATTAATATTATTAATAACATCTATGAAAATGCAAGTGCAAAGATTAGGCTGTTTGAAAATACAACACATGTAAAAATTGAAAGGGAGTGAGACAAGGTGACACCATATCTCCGAAGCTCTTTAATGCCACATTGGAGGGTGTTTTTCAGTCGCTGAGCTGGGAAAACAAGGGGATAAAGATTAATGGAGATTATCTAACCCACCTTCGTTTTGCTGATGACGTAGTCATTTTTGCAACTACCCCATCAGAGCTGCAGAGTATGATCCAGGAACTTGCTGACAAGAGTAAAGAAGTGGGATTAAAAATGAACTTTCAGAAGACAAAAGTGATGTTCAATGCTTTTACAAGAAATGAAGATTTATCGATTGATGGAGAAAAGCTGGAGGATAACAGACACGTACGTTTATCTTGGACAGCAGATATCAAGTGAGGGTCACATTGATGAAGAAATTAATCGGCGTACAAAACTTGCCTGGAGAGCTTTTGGAAGAAACAGCATAATTTTCAAGAGCAATATGCCATTATGTCTTAAAAGAAAAGTGTTTGATCAATGCATCCTTCCAGTGCTTACGTATGGTGCAGAGACGTGGACCTTAACTAAAAGAGACATACAAAGGCTGCAGACAACTCAAAGTAGCATGGAGAGGTGCATACTTGGTGTAACCAGGAGAGATAAGAAGAGGAACTCGTGGATCCGAAAAATGACAAGAGTGGAAGACATCATGATCAGAGTTAAATCCTGAAATGGCAATGGGCTGGACATACTGCCAGAAGGACAGATCATCGATGGACAGCCGAAATTTTAGATTGGATTCCAAGGGACAGGAAAAGACCCAGAAGAAGACCACATGGGAGATGGGTGGATGAAATTCGAAAGTATGCAGGGGTGACATGGAGGAGACTGGCACAAGACAGACCGTTGTGGAGGAAACTTGGGGAGACCTTCGTCCAGCAGTGGATTGATAATGGTTGACAATGATGATGATGATGATGATATTATACGTACGCAGTGTGTGTACATATATAGAGTATATGCCTATAGTTTATATACGGTTGTGACGTACGTCGCACTTAGCCGCCCCGGTGGCGCAGTGGTCTAAGGCGCTGGCCTCTGATCATTCGTCCCTAAGGAGTCCGGGTTCGAATCCCGGTGAGGCATGGATGTTGTGTTTGTCTTACGGCACTGGCTCTCTCCCTTCCCTGGAACCAGTGACCCTAAATTAGGGACGGGCGACTGCTTATAGCCCATTGAGTTGCTCACGGTGGTCGTTAACCCCCCCCCCCAAAAAAAAAAAAAAAAAAACGTCGCACTTAATCTTTTTCGAGCTTTTGAAAGAAGACACGCCGCCCCGGTGGCGCAGTGGTCTAAGCAATGGCTTCTGATCATTCGTCCGAAAGGGGTCCGGTTTCGAATCCCAGTGAGGCATGGATGTTGTGTTTGTCTTACGGCACTGGCTCTTTCCCTTCTCTTGAACCAGTGGCGGCGGAACCGCACGGTCAATAATTTCAGCCAAGATTTTTGTTTTTATAATTCTTTTATTTGGCATATGTGCGATTGTTGTGATGTGCCTTAGAAAGTTCCTCTAGGTAAGTGTTTGGATAGTCCTAATTTCCAACAAAGTTCCTTAAGCATTGTTTTTCTTCTGTTTGTTCCGGGAAGCGGGAAGGGAGGGAAGGGGGAGGTGGGAAGGGGGCTGGAGGTGCACCTCGATTCGGAATTTCGGGCCCTGTCAACGAACTTCACTTTCCGTAGCCCCTGCAGTGGCCCTAAATTAGGGATGGGCGGCCGCACTTAACTTTTTCGGGCTTTTGAAAGAAGACCCGCTGTTGACAACAACGTGTCTCCCTGTGTTCCCCCAGTGGCGCAGTGATCTCAGTGATGGCCTCTGATCATTCGTCCGAAAGGGGTCCGGGTTCGAATCCCGGTCAGGCATTTTTTTTATTTTTTTTTATTTTTTTTTATTGGAGGTTTAACGACCACCGTGAGCAACTCAATGGGCTATAAGCAGTCGCCCGTCCCTAATTTAGGGTCACTGGTTCCAGGGAAGGGAGAGAGCCAGTGCCGTAAGACAAACACAACATCCATGCCTCACCGGGATTCGAACCCGGACCCCTTTCCGACGAATGATCAGAGGCCATCGCTTAGACCACTACGCCACCGGGGCGGCCCGGTCAGGCATGGATGTTATTTTTGTCTTACGGCACTGGCTCTCTGCCTTCCCTGGTACCAGTGGCCCTAAATTAGGGACGGGCGACTGCTTATAGCTCATTGAGTTGCTCACGGTGGTCGTTAAACCTCCAATCAAAAAAAAAAAAAAAAAAAAGAAAGGAACGGGCGACTGCTTATAGCCCATTGAGTTCCTCACGGTAGTCGTTATAACCTCCAATCCAAATTTAAAAAAAAAAAAACCTCTTCAAATGAAGTACATTAACTGATGAAGCAATTTTCCTACTTAAGTAAGCTGTATTGTTTCAAAGTCAGTGAAAAAAAAATTATTTACAAACAATGTTCTATTTCTTTCTTTCAGGAGTGTAACGACCGCCCTCCCCATATGAGGATCGAAATCTGGGTCAACTAGGCTCATGCACGGGTGGGCTCGGGTGGGATTCAGCTCACCGTTTAGCCTCCGCCAAAGTATTTACGCAGTTAGAACAAATGACAAGCGCAACCATCTAGTATTTTAGGAAACTCGAATAAACGTACGTGAATTTTTCGAATTTACAGAAATTTTACTACAAATGAATTTTGTGTTAAATTTAGTGTTTGTGCTTTGGGAAATGGAGGGAGTTCTCGGAGTGAATGTCTAAGAGAGTGATAAAAAGACCTCATTTTTGTATTATAGTTTAAAAAGATGAGAGAGAGAGAGAGAGAGGGCTCTAAAGAGAGAGAGAGAGAGAGAGAGGGCTCTAAAGAGAGAGAGAGAGAGAGAGATTTCTTATCAGCATAAGCGTAGCGTGACCAATTTTTGTGGGGGGGCGGGGGGGTGAGGCACAAATAAGTGAAAACTAATTTTTTTCTTGTGGGGACTTCTTGGAAATAGTTTTTTTAAAGCGCCCCTGTTCAATTGCCATTGGTGTCACAACTTAGGTATTTTGTATGCCTAATATGTATATCCAAAACTACGAAACGTGCTATTCCCCTAATGAGGATGAAAACAATATGCCTTTCAAAGCACCTCACGCAATTATCTGATGATGAAAACCATCATCAGATGACTGCATGCTATTATGCATGGAATGACGGCTCGAAAGCTGTCATAACATTCTTCGCTATTGCGTGGCGTCGTTCCCTTGGCTGTATGTTACCTTTTATAACATTTAAAATGCGGACAACCAGTTATTATTTTTCCGACTGTTTAAGTAGGGGGTGCCTCCCTGTGTTCCCCCGACGCTACACCTATGCTTGTCAGGTTACAAATAAAATTCATAAGCAGCCGCATGACAGCAAAAAGAAAAGAAAAATAAAGAAAAAAGTACTCTGAAAAACCACCAAGAGAAACCTTTATAAGTAAACTGAAACTGCGAAGAAATAGTAACTCGCATTAGAGATTCCTACCTGTGGTTCGCAGCAGCAGCGCACTTAGAAATTTTCCAGGGGGAGGCGTGGGCAGTAGCGCACATAATCTTTCCGTGGTGGGGGTACCCCCTAAATTTATCGGGAAAAATAGTCAGGTGCCATAACAATTAAGAAGGAGGTTGACTTTTGTACATTTATTCTTTATCCAGTTACTAGTAATGTTACAGTACAAGAAAGTTAAATGACTAGAAGAAGCAAAGGGTAATTAAGGCTGTCAATGCACGATCAGATTCGTCTTAATATAGAGCACAAACACCACACCTCCCAATCACTATCTAAAAACGTAGGTTAAAAAACGTCTTTATTTACAATTAAAAGGGTGAGTTTAAAAGCTCTAGGGAACCACTATGGTCGCATCATCAGGCTAAGGAGTGAAATCACTATGATCATAATCATATGTAGAGGATTTTAGGAAGGAAGTGTCTGACCCCAGGTCTTAATCAACTCTTAGAAATAGGAAACTAGGAGATTTGGGCTAGAGCGCCCGATAGGAAAGTGACACGGAAGCGAAGTAGAAAGGGGGAGGAAGACGCCCTTATTTATTACCGGGGGCCAGTACCCGGGGTCCGACGGCTTAACGTGCCCATCCGACGCACGGCGAGTATTTAGTGAATCGAGCGTTCGTACCTGCCTGGGATCGAACCTGAGGCACTTCTCGTGGCAGTCACGAACGTTGCCCACTCGGCCACCAGCGGCATGAAATCACTGTGAAGCGTTACATGACTTATATGGTAACAGAGATGAGAACAAGATTACAAATATGTAAATAAGATGAGTAAAATATATTAAATGTCAATCACTACAAATTATTTACCAAATTACCTAAATTATTTTTAGGGTTCCTCGCTTGGATATTCCAACATGAGATCTCTCCAGGCACTAGGAACATAAGCAGGTAGTTCTTGACAAAGTAGAGAACTACCTGCTTATGTTCTAGTCCCTCAATGACAGTTCTTGACAAAGTCGAAGTAACTACTCCTTTACGAACTGTCATTGAGGGAGACCTAAAACCGGATTGGGACAATGCAAACTTGCTATCCTATCAACAGCCTCGACAAAAAGTTCTGTGTTGTTTACTAAGAGTCTTCACACTATAAAACTGGGACCTAAGTGCTGCAATGGGGATATACCTGCTTATGTTCCTAATGCCTGGAGAGATCTCATGTTGGAATATCCAAGCGAGGAACCCTCAAAATAATTTAGGTAATTTTGTAAATAGTTTGTAGTGATTGACATTTAATATATTTTACTCATCTCATTTACATATTTGTAATCTTGTGCTCATCTCTGTTACTATATAAGTCATGTAACGCTTCATAGTGATTTCACTCCTTAGCCTGATGATGCGACCATAGTGGTTCGCGAAAGTGCTCGCTAGAGCTTTTAAACTCACCCTTTTAATTGTAAATAAAGACGTTTTTTAACCTACGTTTTTAGATAGTGATTGGGAGGTGTGGTGTTTGTGCTCTATATTAAGACGAATCTGATCGGGCATTGACAGCCTTAATTACCCTTTGATTTGTTGCACGAAGGTACAACCTCTGGTTTTTAGACTAGAAGAAGCAGTAGATGAAATTCTTTTTCTGGTTAGATTTTTCTAAATTTATTTAACAAAACTACTCCCTTATAATTATACGGTACATGATTAAGAAGTATATGTAGATCGCGTATCGTATTCCCGCTCTGTCAGCCCAAGGGGAGGAGGGGGGGAACTGTCCCTCCCCGTGCGTTCCCAGTACGTTCTACATACATTGAATAAATACTCCGTACAGTATGCACATGAAAACTTTTTTTACTGGGTATAACATCATCATCGTTGGGTAAAATGTACATGCATAAACGCAATTTTTTTCCAAATTCTCCCCCTCCTTATCACGCTTAGCCCTCCTAGCTCACGGTTCTGAGCCCACCCAGTTCTGAGCGCCTGGCGTCGCCACTGACCAGAACGGAGACAAACAGTACTCTCGTTTCTTAAATGGGACTCGAACCCAAGTGCTGGAGAAACTGATGCCATATTCACGTGGCGATTCAAAGAGAACGCGGTCTGCCAGCGGATTCTTAGAGGTAAAAGAACGGATATTGCGGAACAGGATTATATGTGTGTTTTGCGCTTCTAGTAGTTTCTTAAACCAAGACAATTTGAAACTTTTAGCAAAGAGAGAAAACAGAAAATAGGGAAAATGAAGACAATCTGCGGACAGCAAACTTACGCGGGGAAAATAAAAAAGCATTAATGAAGAGATAATCTCCAAAGTGCAATAAATAAACGTTTTTCAGCATTTATACCGTGCTTGGCTGGAAGCAGTTTCTTTTGAAGGTAGTGTATTTTTCATTTTTCAGGACATCCTCCTCGGAAACGAAAACAACGGCCTGATCTTCCACAGATCCCTCCCTTTGTGCGGCTGTTGGACGTAGAGGTAGATTTATTCTTGTCACCCGACTATCTTATCCCATCCCACCTCTACTTCCCCGCGAAAATTAGAGCCGCCCACTTCTGTCGTAAAGTTATTTTATGGATCAGTTTTGCATGAAGTTTAGATTTTCGGAAGTTTCGTGGTCAGCGACTTAGTGCATAACAATCGGATTCCCGCGCAATTAGCCAAGTGTGCTGTTGGGAGGAGCATCTGTCGTGGGGAAGCCGCCACTCGATCTCGTCTGTCGCATGTCAGCCGAGCTCACCGCCGATGGAGGACGACCCAAGGATGTTGACGAGCTCCGTCAGGAGTTCAGCGAGGTTCCATCTCCCATTCACAACATTGCGCAAACTACATGAAAGTGAGCATTCCTATGGCAAAAGTTTCACGTTTACGAGTTTAAAAGTGTAATAAAACCAATCTGCTTCGTTATTTTTTGATAAACGGCTCAGTTTTTTGCAGAAATGGAATACACCGTGATCTCGTTTCCACCTCCCGTTGGTTCTCTTATGACGTCAGTCGCGTCAATTCTGGGGTGGGCCATAGCCAGCGATAATTGACGCCGCCATTTTTGACGAAGACTGACACATAGGTAAGCTGCCACTCAAATGCCTCAATCTATTGGAACACGGGGAATCTTGTTAAATGTGGTTTTGCACGATATTGGGAGAATTGCCGTAATAGATTCCTTTCTAGTTGCTCTACCTAACTTTCTCATCTTAATTTGAGGAGTGTGTTTTTATGTCAGACATACATCGATCCGTTAAATTTCCTAGCATCGGTAGTGGGGAGACTTAAAAAAAAAAAGAGAGATTGTTTTTCTTTCGTCATCTTTAGATTTGAGTCATATTTTCTATTTAATTTTTACTAGTGCTCGTACATAGTCATGGCGTTAAGAATACGTCGTTTTATATTTATCCTTTGAAAAATCTTGGGATATCTGTGACATTTTCTTGAGATCTTTGTCAACTGATTAAATGCCCTCATCTCTTACTTGTTTTGACATGGACGGTAAGAACACAGAAATTTTAAATACCTATTGTTTCGATAAGTACCTATTTTTTTCTGAAACGTTTACCTTTACGAAGTAAAATAATGCCAGATGGCTGTAGAAATATTTTGACCTTTTTTAGGTGATACGAAATTTATTCAAATATCTGTTCTTTGCGAACGCGATATATTTATTTTTATATCACTCTGTTCTTGTGATGGTATTGTATAAGTTTAAATTTTTTTTCCACACAGAGTGACTATGAAATAGGCAAAAAATTCCCTTTTTTTAAGCTCAAATATAAAGTATTGCGTTGGTAATTATCACTGAAGTTCACTATTTAGCAAATGATTTTGGTAGGATGAATCAATTCTTTTTTTGTAACTGCTGCAAATAAATCAGTAGATTTTACAAATTTTAATTTGTTTAGTATGATGATGAATACTTATTTGCATTAAGCTTTTTAAGGGACATTTTATTCATCTAGTTGAAAAAATTATTTCATCATTAATTCCACAGCAAGTGATTAATCATTTAAAAAATTGGTAGACACTGATGTATACAAAGATGTTTGACCCTTTTGATTCCAAATATGATTTTTCAGATTTCATTGTTTAGTAGACAAGTAATTTATTATATGGTTTATTTGTACGAGGCATGTTTTTCATAGCAGTGTAACTTTTTTATGATTTTTGTTTATTCACATAACTTTTTTGTATGGCTGTAACAATAGGTAAAGAAACACCACCATGAGTAGTGATGAGCAACTTTTTTTAAGAGTGAGATTTTCAAATATTTGTTTTTTTCTTTAAGAAGTTGAAGGATGTTCATGGAAAACCTTAATCTTAAACAGGAGAAAATTTGGAAGTGGGTTCATGATTATCATATTTATAGATGATTTTTTTATTTTGTTCAGCATTATTTAGTCTTGTAGTTAATTGATATCAGAGTTTCAAAATTTCTTCATTTGCCTGTTTATGTTTTACTTCATTTGTGTTTGAATTATTTTCCATATCACTGTTCATAAACAGCTCAGTTTTATCATAAATGGTCCTATACTTGTCTTTTGGCTCCGTAATTGTAACTTTCCGTTCCACACTGTAGTCCTTTATTTATTCTTGTCTCTTCCAGCACAGTCTTGCATCTTGGACATACTTTGAAACTTCCATCATCTCACCTGTTTTGCTTATTCTTTCATTTCAGATTTAATTTTTAGTGGTGATTATTTATTCTATGTAGTGCACAGAAATTATAGACATGGGTTTGGTGCAGGGACGTCGCCAAGGGGTTGTGAGGGTGAAATTTGTCTTGCGCACCCTGCCGCTCGCCCAGTTCAAGATGTGCCTTCAGTATATTTAACTTTAAAATATAATTTTGAATTTGCTGAGTAATAAGTCTTGTTTTATTTCATGAAGCCGTATGTATTTTCCCTTAGGAAGTGTGTTGTTTACGTCTCCAAAAAGGCTTTCAAAATAGCATCCGCATGGCCATGAAAATTCAGTTGTTCTCCACTCTTCCAATTCCTTAGTTTGAGCCTCTTTTTCATGTTCATATGGCCAGGGGAATAATAAGGCTGGAGAAGAATTTACTGAGTAGATCACTACTAATTGCTCTGCTGTTTGTTTTCTTTGCAAAATAAGGTATTTCAACATGGAAAATTGGAACTTAAAGTTACACTAGCGCTCTTGAGACTGTCCCGGGACAGTAAAAGTGCAAGAAGTAGTTGACGTCTGTTTTGTAGGAGAGGAGTGCAAGGCAAAGCTACTGGCTTGAAGGAAGAGTGTTAAGGAGGGGGAGTGTATTGTGTCTGTGTGGCATGACATTAAAATTTAATTTAGATAAACAAAATCAACTTTGTCCTTTAAATAAATTGTTCAAGTACAGTACTATATTTGTAAGCAAAGATGTAAAATTGTGAAAAGCAATTTAAGGCAATGCATTCGGAGCAAGCAAAGAGTTGAAGGCGATATTCTAGAAACACTTGTATCTTACACCAGTGGCGTAACTAGTCAGATCCGTGTATGAATGTGTGTCCAGGTCGAAGGGGAGATTGCATGAATTCCTTTGTAAACAGTAGTGAAAATCATTAAAAATTCGTCCTTTCAGTGTTTTATATATAAAAAAAAGTTGCTATCAAGATTGCCCCACCAAAAATAATGCCCTTCCACCTGATTTTGAAGTCTAGCAATGTCCCTGCTTTTATGCCTTTTCTAGGTTGGAATACTGTGTGTAGCGATCTAGAATTATAATGAGGGGGTAGGGGTGACTTTTAGTTCTGCTGTGGTCTAAAACAAGAGTGACTGTGAAGGATAATTAACTTCCAGCATTGCCCCTTCCTGGTCTGCAGGATTTTTTGAGATATTTCATTAAAACAATTGTTATACTTTTTGAAATCACACACTGCAAAGAAGAACTGAAAAGTCAGCACTCTTTTCATGGCGTTTAAATGCCCGCCTTTTGAGGAAACCAACTTGCTGCTTTCTAAGTCTCACACCTGGATAAAATATTTTAAAATAGTTTGATCACTTCTGTTTAGATGGGTTAATTTTTTAGAGAAAATTTTCCAGCTTGGAAATTTGCTATTGCATTTTGTTCAAGGTACATACTTTGCTCTGTCACCAACAGACTATGAACCAAATTCAGACTATGAACCAAATTCTCCTTGATACAAAGTAATTTCTCGCACACCTCAAAGTCTACCCGGCATGGTAAATTTTTCTGCTCCAAATTACGAATTATGCCAGACCAGGGCCATAGCTACCAGGAGGGCAGTTCCAGAATGGTCATTCCAAGAGTATAAATTCATGCTCTGGGGCATAGGCGGATTTACGGGGGGTGCCCGGCACTCCAAGAATTTGTGGGGATAAAAAACAAATAATATAACTTTGAAAATATACACATTACAAAAAGTGTGGATAATTTAGAAAAAAAAAGTACCACAGTATGTATTGCAAGGTATACAACAGAGTAAAAAAAATATTATAATAAAATAAAAAAATGGCAACATTTATAACTTATTATTTGTTTAAATTTTGTACAATTGTTTACCATCATTTTTTAAGATAAATAAAACTTCAGCCGTAGTAACGTAAGAGGGTTTAAATTTCACCTCCGCAATCCCCTCCCCCTTCCCACAACTCAACCGACACCCCCAAATTAGACATCCGCCTATGCTCTGGGGATGTAAAAAATAAAAATTTTTACTAGAAAAGAAAGTCCCACCCTTCAGTATTTTCTTTTTAAAGACTTCAGTTAATCTTGTATAGTATTCCATTCAGTTAACCAGGGTACAAAGTAACATACAATATGAGATGTGAACATCTCATATCCATGAAGGGAATTTTCCAAAACAGTGAATGGAGGCATAGAAAACAATATGCTGATATGCCTAACCTCCATGACCTTTCCGAACATGTCATTGGGATGAAGAGGTAATTAATCATTTGTGTTCTGTCACAGAAAATTCTCTGAGTGTTTAACCTTTAACAAAATTTTTCCAAGCCCTACCCCTAAAGCTCCTTCTTGTTGCGTTCACTGTCTGGTACTCATTCGTTCTGCGCTGGTTTGTTTTTTGTTATTCTTTTTTTGTGGAGTCAGTGCTCACATAATGTTATTTGCTATTTATAATCTGTGGTTTTTGGGTTTTTAGTTTTTTACCCAGTTTTTACATTTTAATGAAATTATGTCAAAAACGTGAAGTGCGATTTTTGAATGATCATAATACTTTCCTATAATGGTGGTGTGTGAGAAAGTAAAAACCACATATTATTTGAATGGAACTTGAAAAGGCATAATTTTGACTTGAAGGGATGTAATTTCAAGTTTTGCCCACCCAGGTAAGAAAAGCTTGCTAGGATCCTGTGCCAGACATTACTAAAAAAAACAAAAAAAAAGCTCACCCATTGTTTTTCGTGATCACTCAAAATCTCTTTTCACTTCTACTTTCATCTTTCTGTGTTTCTGAACCTCGCATTTTTTTTTTTTTTCTGCTGAAACTAGAACAGAACATTTTATCTCCAAATTCACAGCAAATGTTTGTTATTAAAACCTATGGATTTATTACTATCATTTTACAAAAGTAAATACATTAATTATTTTGATATTGGCCATTTGAAATGGAAAAACCTGCTAATTCAAGGGAGTCAATCACCCTAGTCGGCCCCTGCTGGATCTGCAACTAGTAAGTGTTGGGCAGGCTTGATACATATGCAGCGTAAGAAGTCATTCAAAATGATAAAATGGCAATTTCCAGCATTTTTACAAAGAATTTGCAATGGGGGAAATGTAATGTAAAAGTACTATGAAAGGTTAGAAGATATTTTAGACTATGAACCAAATTTTCCTTCTTGGTACTAAGTAACTTATCATGATATTAGTAGAATGGTTTTGATGCGATTGTTACATCGCCTGCCTTTAAGATTGACAAGTTAGGCGGCTGCTTAGGGCTGACATTTCTAGACTAAGATTTTAATCATACCTTGACTTTTATCATCTAATTTTTAATCAGTATTATCTTTAAAAAATAAATATATAAAATGTCTGAAAAGATGACTAGTTCATGTATTCAATAACTTAAATGCAGATTTTTTAGTTTCTTGTCATTTTGAGAAAAAAATATATCATTGAAATTTGATCAAAAATTGATATTTTACAATTAAAAACAGTGAATGGGTTTTAGTCAAAACTACTATTATTAGCCACAAAATTATTCCTTTCATAGGGCTACTGAAGAACTGACAGTAGTAGTAAACTGGGGTTTTCAAGAATTTACAGAATGATCTTCAGCTCCATGACAGGCATTTTGAGTTTGGCATTATATGATTTTTCACGTGTCAAATTTTCAGTCAGTAAACCTACCCATCATCAGGGCTGAGTCCTAATGATGAGTAGGTGTACTGACCAAAATTATGAAAAGTGAAAAAAGCATTTTCCTACCAAATACCCATATTTACTAATACTTTATAGGGTAATAACTTCTTGGTATAACTTTGTAGAATAGCTATGCCATCCTTTATTACTAAAATACATTTTTGCACTGAAGTGCCATTGACTTAGAGATACCTGCCTAGTAAAGCATTGGGGCACTTGTTGTCCTAATGGCAACAGCCATACAACAAGGCTCGAACTGAGCTTACAAAAATGTTCTGTAGGCTTTGCCATGCATGCCTACTCCAAATTGTTCTGTAATTCTCTCAGGTTCTTAGCGGATGGAACATGTTCCTGAACAGCCTGTTCGACGCTATCTGAATGACGTTACATGGGGTTTCAATCTAGGCTTCTAGGTGGCCACTGATGTGTTTAAAATTCACCACAATGTTCTTGTAACTATGCACTAGCCTGGTGGGATCAGTAGGATGGGCTTGTTGGACTTTGCCCTTGCCACTAAGAAGCATGCCAAACATGATGAGTGTAAATGGTCATCTAGGATATTTGGGGTCACTCAAAGTGAAATGTAAATGTACCAAAGGTCTTAAAGCATTCCAGCTAAAGACACACAAGACCAAGGGTCGGCAAACTACGGCTCGCGAGCCACATGTGGCTCTTCGGTTACATACATGTAGCTCTGAAGTAAAATTGAAAATGAAAATAATACTATCATAGTTTCATTTATAAATTTTTTAAAGGATTTTATGCACATAATGATGATTTCATTTGTTTCATAGGTCTCTCAAAACTTCGACACTACTGAAGAATTTCTTTTTTTTTTTAATGCATGTCATTCGCTACAGTGAATATTGGGAACATTACCCTTTCTAAATAATTCGCAGCTGTAAAAAAAAAAAAAAAAAAAAAAAAGACCTCGCTGTCTCTGCTCCGGGAAAAAGATTTATTTGAAAAATTATTTTTCCGCAGCATAGCTTTTACTGTGGAGAATAATTTCATTTGTTTCATAGGTCTCTCAAAACTTCGAAGCGTGACGTCAGGGAGGGGAAAGCGAGCGTGAAGGGGGTCTACAGAGGGAGTGGAGGAGATGGTTGAGCAACATGTAGGCAGGTGCTCAAAGTGACTAATAAGTGAGCACACAGGCACCCTCTCCTGGGTAAGACAACGTTGCCAATGGTGAAATGTGAAAGCGAGGAATTCCCTACTAGGGGGAGGTACATGTAGTTGTTTACGGACGCGAATGAATGCGGAGTCTGTGTCACTTTGCTGTTTCTGCATCTGTGATTTAATATTTATGATATTAAGTTAATATTATAACTTAATATCATAAATAAGTTATACTGTTAATTAATAAAGATGTAATTAATATTATAACTTGTTATAATATTACTTTAAATTTTCCGTATTTGTAAAAATATATTTATGGCTCTCTAAAATTTTTTAAATTGTTGTGAGGGACAGGTTTGGCTCTTCCGTCTCAAAAGTTTGCCGACCCCTGCACTAGACCATCACTAAGTCACCACCAAAGTGTACTGTTCCAATTTGACATGAAGGGTCCATGGTTTCATGAGCCTGATGCGAGATCTGGTATATTTAAGCTGCATTCAGCTGAAGGGTGGATGCAGTTTAAATCTGGATTCATCACTCCAGGCTATCTGCTTCTAGTCAGGGCTGTATCTAGCAGGGGGATAGAAGGGGCTCAGCCTTTCCTGCAAAGTGAGCAAGCCCCCCCCCCCTGCAAAATACATATTATAAATTCCCTGAACTTTTGTTTTCATCGGTTTATGGAAATAACTTTTTGGTCAATCCCCGTGAAATCCTCCAATACAGAAATAAATTGTTGCTTGACATTTTAAAATATTTTTTATATTTTGCATACAATATTCCCAATATATATTGACACTTCAAAAATAGCAAACAATTTTTTTTACAAGTCTTAGTTCATTTGTGGTGGCCATTTTTCTTCAGCTGCATTTTTGTTCTCATTTTTCTTCAGCTGCAGTCATTTTTCTCCACACAGTGTTTTTGACCAAAATTGCCATTTACAGAAAATTTTATATCTCCTTTAGTATTAGAGGTATCATGTTCAAATAAAATTTGCTCTTTTCTACATGAAATATTCTACATTTTTGATAATCAATGTTTTTAGCTATCTCTTGTGCAAATGCGTGAAATGGCCCTTACAAATGTTTAATGGTTTCGCTCAAATTTTGGATTTCAAGCATACATTTTTTTAAGAATGGTAAAAGTTCCAAACTTCAGACTTTTTATGCTTACATGTATCTAGTTGGACTATTAATTCACCAATTTTGAAATCTGAGACTCTCATACCCCCCTCCCTCTCTTTTTTTTGTGGACTTCCAAACATTGCCCAAACCTTATAATGGGCACTTTAAAGGCCCATTTTAAGAGCCTTTTAAATGCCTTATATCTCAAAAAGGTCCTAAAATTCTACTATTTTTACATAGCAGTGTGGTCTTAGGGGTAAACCTGCAGTAAAAATCTAAACTTACAAGCTTAGTAGTTTTAAGGCTGTGCTACAGCAAAATAACAGAAAAATATGACCATTTTTATTTGTGAACTGGAGAGTAAGGTTT
Source organism: Macrothele yani (assembly GCA_039090855.1). NCBI lineage: Eukaryota > Metazoa > Arthropoda > Arachnida > Araneae > Macrothelidae > Macrothele > Macrothele yani. Next base: position 9,367,577 of record CM077005.1, read on the forward strand.
GTTTTTAAATCATCTTAAATATGTAAGAAAAATTATAAATAAAAAATATTTTATTATTCATTAAAATAAAGAAATATTTGGGTATTAGTGTTAGAGATTAATAGTTTTCTTCATAGAGTATTTAAGATACTTTCTTGAAAGAATACGGATTTGTTGAACATATCACTGCCAGGAGTTTAGGCCTAAGTTCGCAACAGCCATGTGCATCATGGAATATGCTATTCTGAATTAGATTTGGCAACTTTCTTTTTGCCAGTGTAGTAAATTTCCTATTTATGTGTTATTAACTTTAAGCTGCACATTTTTTTTTTTTTTTTTTTTTTTTTTTTTTTGTGAAATAGAAAGTAGAATGTGAAAGGTATGTGCTCACCCAACATATGTCTGATCTACGTATTTGGAAGATTTTCACCAACATATGTCTTTTTCGAGATTTGATTCAGAAGTAAATCTGCAAAATATGTAATAGGCTAAAGTGAAGAGATACATACATATGTTTTATAGTTGCAATGAATGACTTTAAATGTATGATTTGAACAAGAAAAACTGAAAAAGGCACATTAAACTGCTACACTCGCATTCAATGAAATTTGCGCACCTAGAAGAAAACATGCTACAACCGCGAAACTTTGCAAATAGCTAGAGTGCGTGCTGGTATGCAAATGATCCACATTTGTTGCAAGTGTGCATGACCGCACACCCTGTGGTAACGCTGCAAGCACGAACCAGCAGCCTTATAAACCGACGTGTAGTCGATGCCCCATGAAAGCGAAAAGCACCGGCCGATGCAAGCAAGAGTACAGAGTGACAAAAATGCCGAGTAGACACCAGAAACATTGATTTACGCAACTTATGGACTTTGAGAGAGGCCTGATCATTGGGCTGAAAACCGCAGGGTGGTTGGCATGCCATATGGCTCGCAACATGGATCGTTCTGCCCATACCGTTTGACTGTGTTGGGAGCAGTGGACACGTGACGGCACTGCCATACTTTCTGGATGGACCAAGAGGACCACCGGTAGAGGGGATCGACGGATCGTGCGCCATGCACAAACGGATTCCACTGGAACTCAGTCCACTACACAGGCAGATGTAGTGGCTCCTGTGTGCCCATAAACCATTTTCCGACACCTTGTGGAAGCGAATCTGTGATACCAGCTCCCCTTACATGTGCTGCCATTAACACCGGAACATCGGCGGCTCCGTGTGCAATGGAGCTAGGCCAGAGCGACATGAAACGCCACAGACTGGCGACGTGTGGTGTTTAGCGATGACTGCCACTTGGTTTTGGGGACAGATGATCATCATGTCCGGGTGTGGAGATCCCCGGGTCAATGGCACAACACCAACCTCACTATCGAACGCCACACTTCCCCCACTGCAGGCATTATGGTCTGGGGAGCCATTGCCTACAATAGCCGATCAGCTCTAGTAGTGGTACGTGAATCATTGACGGGCCAGCGGTATGTGTATGAGATCCTATGGCCCCATGTGCTCCCATTCCTGCCCGGGATTCCTGGTGTGCTATACCAGCAGGATAATGCCCGCCCGCACATGGCTCTGGTTGCCCAGGACTGCCTATGTCATGTCCAGACACTTCCAAGGCCTGCCCCCTCCCTGGACATGTCTCCTATCAAGCATGTGAGGGACCAATTGAAACGCCAGCTGCCGCCGTGCTGCGGGGATTTGGAGCACACCGTCCTACATGTGTGGGCCAGTCTGCTGCAGGACAACATCAGGCATCTGTTTGCCTCCATGCCGGACCGTATTGCAGCATGTATCACCACACAAGGTGGTGCAATGCGCTATTGAAGATGACCGGATCCCTCTGTAATTGTCCTCCAGCTCTGTTTTTGCCATCATGTGTATCATTCGTCTGTATCATTACATCCATAAAATTTCAGTTCAATCTGATGCTTCCTTCTTGGTACGCAAATTTCACGCAATTTTCATGAGTGTATGTGCAGACTTCAAAGTAAAAAAACAAAACAAATTACTTTTATGGTAAAACGTACTTCATGGTAATGCTAAGGAATTCAAGTAAATGCAAACTGCTATTGACGGCTGCACTGTATGCTAATAAAAATGGACATACAAAATTAAAAAGCCTATGTATTTACACTTAGTGCCCTTGAATTAGAAGTACCTGTCTAGTAACACGTTAGGCGGTCTCTTCTCCTAATAACAGTGGCCATGTGATGTTATTATGAGGCTTGGACTCCATGAACTTATTAAAATTTTCTGCAGGTATCACCAGCCACGCCTACTCCAAATCTATCCATAATTTGCTTAGGTTCGTAACTGATGGGACAGGTGCCCAAATAGTCTGTTTGATAGTATCCCAAATACATTCAATGAGGTTTAAATCTGGGTCGCTATGTGGCCCTTGATGCATTTCAAATTTGCTATGATGCTCTTGTAACTATGCCAGGCCTGCCAACTGTTACGATTTTATCATATTTAGTATGATAAATCATGCTGCAGTACAATAATATGCAAATGATGATCCTTCATTTAGTTTTTTTACGATGTGCAATTTCGCCGCTAGAGGGCGTAAATGCAGATGATGTCGAATTCAAAAATACGTTTTATTCCACATATTTGCTTCTAAACATCTGATTGAAAAAAATCTTTTATCTTTCGATTCCATTTATGTCGAAGAGTATTTTAGATATAGTTACATTTTTAAATTACGCATAGATTTCCCGCTAGGGAGTGTAAAAGTAGATTACATTTTCCCCTATAACTCTTCTAAAACTCCGATTTGAAAACTTTTTCTTCAGCGAATACACCTCCAGATGGAAAATCTTTTGCATATAATTTCTAATTTTTGGTAAAGCATGCTTTGGCCACCAGGGGGCGTAAAAGTGAATTTTTGCTTCTGATGTATTTGCCATAAAATCTGAGCTTCTAAAATATCGATTGAAAAAATTCTTTCGTGGACTGATGCCACTCACATTGATAAACCTTTTCGGAACATTTTCTTCTTAAAATATTACACAGTTTCTCCGCCAGGAGGCATAGATGTATATCTTATTTTTGTAAATATATCTCTACTTCTAGGAGTCCTATTTGAAAAATACCTTCTTTGTTGAATAGTGTTTTCAGTGTGACATGTTCATATAATTTCTAAATTTTTAAGCAATTCATAGACTTTCCGCTAGGGGGCGTAGAGGTAAATTGTGTTTCCCCCTATATCTCTGCTTCTAAATCTCCGATTTGGAAAAGTATTTCTGCACCGGATTCAGCTCCTGATGGGAAATCGTTTGCACATAATTTCTAATTTTTGTAAAAAAATGGTTTGGCCACCAGGTGGCGTAAATTTTAATTTCCGCTTCTGGTGTATTTGCAGCAAAATATGAGCTTCTAAATTCTCGATTGAGAAAGACGTTGTTAGTAGACCGATACTACTCATGTAGACAAACCTTTTAGAAACATTTTCTTCTTAAAATAATGCATGGTTTCTACGCCTGGGGTGTAGATGTATATCGTATTTTTGTCAATATCTCTACTTCTAAGAGTCCGATTTGAAAAATTCCTACTTTGTTGAATAGTGTTTCCAGTGTGACATGTTTTTCATATAATTTCAAAAATTTTCAAGTAATTCATAGACTTTCCGCTAGGGGGCGTAAAGGTAAATTGCTTTCCCCTATATCTCTGCTTCTAAATCTCCAATTTGAAAAATTCTTTCTGCACTGGAGACAGCTCCTGATGGGAAATCCTTTTCACATAATTTCTAATTTTTGTAAAAAATGGTTTGGCCACCAGGTGGCGTAAGTCTTAATTTGCACTTCTGATGTATTTGCAGCAAAATATGAGCTTCTAAAATCTCGATTGCAAAAAAATTCATTTGTTGACCGATACTACTCATGTCGACAAACCTTTTAGGAACATTTTCTTTTTGAAATAATGCATGGTTTCTACTCCAGGGGACGTAGATGTATATCTTATTTTTGTCAATATCCCTACTTCTAGAAGTCCGATTTGAAAAATTCCTTCTTTGTTGGATAGTGTTTCTGATACGAAATGTTTTTCCTATAAATTCAAAATTTTCAAGTAAATCATAGACTTTCCACTAGGGGGCACAAAGGTAAATTGCGTTTTCTGTGTTATTTCTGCTTCTAAAACTCCGATTTGGGCCACCCCGGTGGCGCAGTGGTCTAAGGCGCTGGCCTCTGATCATTCGTCCGTAAGGGGTCCGGGTTCGAATCCCGGTCAGGCATGGATGTTGTGTTTGTCTTACAGCACTGGCTCTCTCCTTTCCCTGGAACCAGTGACCCTAAATTAGGGACGGGTGACTGCTTATAGCCCATTGAGTTGCTCACGGTGGTCATTAAACCTCCAATCAAAAAAAAAACAAACTCCGATGTGGAAAATTCTTCATGTATCGCATACAAGACCTGATGGAAAATATTTTTCACATAATTTCTAATGTTTGGTAAAGAATCGTCTGGCCACCACGGGGCATAAGTGTTAATTTTTGCTTCTGGTGTATTCGTAGTAAAATCTGGGCTCCTGAAAACTCGACTAAATTTTTTTTTCTGGTACTGATACCGCTCATATGGAAAATACTTTTGAGAATATTTTCTTCCTAAAATAATGCATGGTTTTCCCACCAGGGGACGTAAAGTCACATCTTATTTTTGTCGATATCTCTGTTTCTAAGAGTTCGTAAGCTCATGATTCTGTTTACAGCAATATCTGAGGGATTAAAAACCCGATTGAAAAACTTCTTTCTTCTGTCAGATACTATTGTTTTCCATACCGGTTCCATTGACTTTGAATAGCTTTGATAAATTTAATTTGCGTCAAAACGGATTGAAAAGACGTGCTTATTACACCCGAAAATTCGGTGTCATCTTTCTTGTTCTTTATTAAATCACAAATACAGATTTGATGTACTTGTATTTATCTAGTAATAACACCATTTATAATTTCGAAATGCGAGAACGGAATCAAAAGTGGTTGTGCAAGTAGAAATGCTAGTAATAATTAAAAAAATCTTTAAAAAACAGTAGATGAACTCTGAAGCGTTGGTTTTAACTTGAATATTAAACCCGGAATACATTTTATTCTGAATAACTTTTGCACACTGACATCAAAAATATCACGAAAACGTTTTCCATATAAACATGGTTGTTAACTTCCAAAATGCTGACTTAATCATATTTTAGTTGCAGCCGGCGAGAATGCTTTTCAGCAAAAATGTCAATCACTTCTTCGGCTGTTATAGACACCTTTCGGTGATTGTTCAAAATAGCAAGTCCGTTCAGTCTGTTTTCGCACATGGTTGATCGAAGGTAGTGTTTTGTGCGTCTCAGTGTCAAAAACGACCTTTCTACAGAGCATGTTGTTACAGGAATTGCACACAAAAGTTTTAATAGTTGCGCGATGTTCGGAAAAAAGTTGCTGGCTTCCGTGTAACTTTGTATGGCGGATAAAGGCTTTTGTTTTTCATTTCTCCAACGCTGTCTCCATAATTCAATTTCTCCTCACAGTTCTTGCTCGGAGGAGCCTGGCAGATCACACTTAAAAAAAGAAGCTGCTGAGGTCATCTCATCAATATCAAAATTTTCTGCTAAAATGACGGTATTAACTTTTGCAGTTTATATATGTTCGTGTTTTCTAATGCAAATCTGTTAGTCAGTTCGCTGATTAAATGATCCAGAAAGGGAATATACATTGAAACTCTGTGAAATGTTTCCGGATCATCGCATCAATAATTGGCTCTATGTTTTTGATGGAGAGCATTGCGAGGAAGCTCCACATCAACTCTCAAACTTTCCGATAATTGGGATGCACTCTCGAACATCGTCCTAAAACTAGCTGCGCTGTTTTCACGCCATTCTTTTAAAGTGTCTATTAAATGCTGAACTACATTGTAGGCTTGTTAGTTATGTCAATTTTGGGGTCCTGGAGATGACGAGACACTGGAAGAGTTAACGAAAAGAGTTGGGGTAGAAATTTCGACAGCGATTATAAATTCAAACCTACAAATTGAGTGGATTAGCCCATTTGGCACTGGGAGCTCTCTGCAATTACTTCCAGAGCTTCAATAATTGTCTGCAGAAGTTATCTGAATTGAAGAACTGCATCATGTTTTTCGACCCATCTGGTCTCGCACAGTTACTTTAATTTAGTTCTCTTGACGTCAGGATGAGACAGCTTTATTTTTTGAGAGATAACATTAATTCTCTTTGGTGAATTCCGAATAAAATTTGTTATGTCATTGATTATGCCTAAAACATTTCGTATGGCTGATAATGTGCAAGCTTTAGTGAGGGACAAATTAAGGCAATGCGAAGCACAGTGAACGTAGGAAGCTAAAGGGTATTCTTTTAAAATACGGGACTGCACACCCCTTAAATGTCCAGCCATATTAGCTCCATCATATCCTTGACCCCTTAACATTTTCATATCAAATCCGAAGCTGTGAAGTTGCTCAATGATTGTAGCAGACAGTCCTTCTCCTGTAAGATCATTTGCTTGAAGGAATCTAACAAAATCTTCCTGGATTTGTTTATCTTCATCGTCAAATAACGAAGATCCAAGGACATTTGTTCTTTACCACTTACGTCAGCAGTTTCATCTACTAGAATAGAGAAAATGCCACTTCGCTTAACAGCTTTCAGTATTTTCTTCAAAATGACATCACCACAGATAAAACTATACATAATATCAGGTAAAATACCTTAGATATTATGTATAGTTTAATCAAAAGCATGTTTATAACATAGGTTGTCTCATGAATTGCTTTTTTTGTAATTCACCACAGATATTTATTATTTCATTTTGTGCGGTTTTGCTAATCCACATGCCATTTTTTGGGCAACCTTGCAAATGCTCTTTTAGTGCTTCATCTCCTGCATCAAATCTGAATTTTAATAGAGCTCGGAAATTTCCTTCATTCGTCTCATCCTTTCCATCAAAATTTAATTCCCCATCATCGCGATGTCCTCGCAAAACTGTATTTTGCCTTCCACAAAAAATTATTGTTTTCACAATAGGAAGTAATTGATTCCTATTTTCACTGACAATGTCTCTGATATTAGAATTAATTGCTAATGCGATGCTGTCTTTCTTTGCCGACCATACTAAGCTAAAATTCTCAGCTTTAATTAGTGCTGTTTTGTGATATTCGCTCTCTGCGTGTGCAGTGAAATGCTGAAGCGCCTTCTTGTATTTTCTTAATGGTTCTTTAACCAAACATCCTAACTTTTGTTTGCTTTGACTGCCATCGTTCGGTCCGAAAAGTATGCACATCCGGCAATAAGCACCTTGATCTTTCTCATTGTAGGATAACCAAGGTTAGTCAGTTAACCACCTTCTTTGAAATTTGCAATTTTGTCCTGTTTCAACGTTGGTTGGGAAAATAAAATTAGCTGGAGGAACCCATGCATTTGTCAAAAATTCATACCTACTCTCTGCTGAAATATCCATTTAGCATACCGCCACTCCAATATCATTGTTGCTGAAAAGTCTTATACTCGCCGTTTGAACAGGATCTACAGAAATAAGCTTCCCAGATGAAATGTCCGAGCGACTTATCTCTTGCTTTTCGACATTTTCAGAAAAAATGCTTACATTCGTCTTTTTAAAAAAACATACCGATATTTTGCTGGCCACCCTTTCTTTTAGACATCTTGTTATTACCAACTCAGTAAAAAGAAACATGTGGAAAGAGTTTGTTATAAACGAAGCACGTAGTCAAGAAATTCCAGGTTCAGACAAAGAATGCCGACACGGGAGGGAGTGAGCGACTCATCAGTGCTCTACGCCAAAATGTCAACCCGATGTGAGATGTCTTTCGCTCTCCTTTACGGACGGACACTATTCCATCCCAGCCCCCAGGCTTGAGAAACAATGAGGGATGGGAAGAGGGCAGTCGCCAGCAGTAACCCTAAGTCGCCAGTCTGTGTTTGTATTTACAAACCGGCGTGCCAGGTTGCAATGCGATTGTTCTTCCTTGCCTTCATTTTTACTCTGTCTGAATACAAATCAAATGCAGTGCAAAATGTTTCTTCTTCCTTTCCTTCTTTTTTTTTTTTTTTTATTTATTTTTTGTGTGCGGCCATTTTTTTTATACTATAATCCAAGTTTCAATTTTAGAATCCCATTTCGGACAGCTTTGCCAGTTTCGGCGAAGACGACGGGGGGGGCTAAAGCCCCTTTAGCCCCCATCTAAATCCACATCTGATTGTGACCACCAGCTAATATCCAGAGTAGCCGCAGTGTGCAGCGCGGACAGCAGCTAGGCGGGCAGGGAGTGACTCAATAAGGTGCTGGAAGGTGTTCATGGGTACGTAGAGCGATGCTGGCTGTAGTGCAGCTGCTGGAGGGTGCATGGTGGAGGATCCACAGAGCGAACAACATGATCGAGGTGGTCCCACAGATGCTCAATTGGGTTTAAGTCTGGAGAATTAAGGGGCCAGGGAAGTACTTTGAAGGCTTCATCGTGCTCTTCCAACCACTTTCAGACATTTCTAGCTGTGTGACACATCGCATTGTCGTGCAGGAAGATCCCATCCGCCCCAGGGAAGACAATCAGCATGTATAGGTGTACGTGGTCTTCAAGGATGGATTTGTAATGAATTTGGTTCATACTGCCTTCCACAGGTATGAGTGGACCCAGGGAATGACACAAAAACATTCCCCAGACCATAACGCTACCCCCACCAGCTTGTGTTCTTCCAACAATGGTTGAAGAGTATTTGTTCTCCAATGTTTCTCGCCTTATACGCCAATGCCCATCCATTCAATGAAGCAGAAAACGTAATTCATCGGAGAAGGCAATCCTTTGCCAATCAGCGTAGGTCCAATTCCGATACTGCCGTGCAAATGTAAGTTTTTTTGGCCGACGCACCTTTGTTAGCATAGGTGTAGTGACCCTCTGTCTACTTCGGAGCCCCATACACAGCGGGGTTCACTGAACTGTCATTTTAGACACACTTCTGGTAGCCCCCTGGTTCATTTGGCCAGTGAATTGCTCCACTGTAGGATGTCGATCGGCCCTCACACATCTTCGCAGACGACGTTCACCTATCACATCAATGGCACCTGGTGCTACATAGTTTTCACGTCGCTTATTCGCAATGGTGCCATTTCTCCAATCACGATACACTTTAATCACAGCAGTACATGGACAATTCACAAACTGTGCTGTTTTGGAAATACTGCCACCCTTGGCCCGAAAGCTGATAATCATCCCTTTTTGCAAATCTGATAAATTTCTTCTTTTATCCACGAGAGCAACAAGTGATGTTTTCAGAATGCCTACAGCACACCTTATATACCCTCCAAGCCAGCTCACGACATGTGCCTTCATTCATTGGCTGTGCGCTGTTGAGGTCAAACGTAGAGGTGGTCAGAGTCATGTGACTCGACTATGTAATATATGGGGCATGTTTAGCTGACATGAACTGGAAAACGTGGTACGCGTGAAAAACAATGTATGAAAGCTGGCCACTATGAAGGAATGGTTGCGGACCATGTACACTCCACAATGTTGTATTTCCCCTCAGAAAAAAATGGGCTCTTCCAATATAATAATGTGATAATGCTCTATGTTATGGGGCTTGCTTTATGCTGGAGTGGTATAATGTAAATGATGCTGATATGAAATATCTCAAGTTGCCCCAACTCACCTGATAACAACCCAATTTTTAACATATGTGGGATGTTCTGGAATGTTGGGTGAGGAAGTTGGGCACCCCACCTTGTTCCATACTGGAACAGTGGATTGCGATACGAACAGCTGGGTTACAGATACCCACAAAGCTGTACAAGCACCTTGTGGAGTTGATACCATGCCGGGTGGTGCCATTCTCTGGGCAAAAGGAGAGCCCATGATGTATTATGTAGGTGGTTTTAATTCCTTGAACACTCAATGTATAGGGTTGGGCTGTCGATTGCTAAATTTTTCACTTGTGATACTAATAACGAGTTGATTTTTCTTTCAATAGCTGAATATTAGGAGTTATAAAATTTAGGGTTGTGCTGTCGATTGCTAAATTTTTCACTTGTGATACTAATAACGAGTTGATTTTTCTTTCAATAGCTGAATATTAGGAGTTATAAAATTTAAAGTGTCTAAACAATTTTAAATAGATGGCTAAAAGTGTAAAAATTCTGTACTCGTATTACTGTAATCTTAAAAAAAAGTGAAATCAGAGGAAAATAAAAGTAAATGATAATGGGGGCAGAAGAAAAGAAATTCTTTATTTATGGAATAAACCCAGATACTTGAGTCTATCAGAGAGGATATTAGGTGTTGCCACATCCATTCTTTTGCACTATGTGATAGGATTGCCACATCCACTCTTTTCGACCATGTGATAGTGTTGCTTGAGAAACACTTTTTTTTTTTTTTTTTTTTTCAGTTTTCTTCTTTGAAATGTCTGTTGAAAGGGCATTGTGTTTGTTGTAGTGGCTAATGGTATTTTGAAGCAAATGCAGCATTTAGTTTGAGTGCAACATAACATTTTTGGTAGGTAATGAAGCAAATTGTTGCTTTTGAGGTAAGAAATGACTAATATTGGGGCTCAATTATTTGGGTGTGAGACCTGGTTTGTGGATCAATGAAATTAGTTTGATTGAATGTTAGAGGTGTGTATTCCTTTTTGCAGTGGATGATATGTAGCCCATTGTTATCATAGACGCATGGGTTACATGCTTTTGAATGATAGTGATGTGGGTGGCAGAAACCAGGAGTTTCCTGAGTGTATCTCCTCAAAGAACTTCTTTGTGTGTATTTCATACATTGCCATAGTCCATCAGCATTGAAATCAACCAGTCTCCAAGTGAGTTTCATTTTAGGATAAAGCAGCTTGTACTCTTCTTTATGGCACAGTGATTGATTGCATCTCTGGTGGGTGACCATTAATCAGTGTTTGTTTGGTACTCCCTTGGAAACTAGCGGAACCTGTGTTGTCTGTGGTTAACAACAGATTGCCCCTCCCCTTCTCTCAGTTTTCTGCTTTGGCCACAATGGAGTGTGCAGCAAAACACTCAGGAATTATCCAGTCCTAACCAGCTGATACACATGTGTCTGCTTGGTTTGACGGCTTCATTTACTAATCAAAAACTTCTATTATGGGAATTCTTACTAATAAATTTTTTTATTTTAATTACAAATTTTCGGAGAAAACTCTTCTCCTTCTTCAGGCTGTCTTTTAAAACAGATAGACATCTCTTCTCCATTTCCCAGTTGAGAAAATATAGTGGTTAATTTCAGGAGGAAGATGAAGGGAAGTACGGAAGAAGAGATTCTTTTTAATTAATGCCTAAACGGTAGTCATATTTTTCGAGCTCGTTCAGGCACATGCTCTTAAAACTGAGCTGAACTCAGGACACCTGTGAGGCAAATCAATAGCTTTCTGGTTAAAAATTGCAAATATCATGGATTCATTGATCTCAGTGTTCCTGGATTTTGGGGTATGTGTGAAAAGGTACAATTGATGGCATACATCATCACATAAACAGCAGTTCCTGATTGGAGGTGCAAAGGAGTTGGGTTAACAAGGGAATATTTGCAAGCCCAGAGGTAGCCAATGAGATTAATGCATGATTAAGGACATGAATTGTTTCATATTTTATTATTATTATTATTATTATTATTATTATTTCAGAAGAAATACTTTTCTGTTCCTCCAACACTCCTTTAAGAGCCATTTCAAAAAGAAAACTTAAACAACCTTGTGTTTCAGGCTATGACATCACATAAAGTGAGTGACCTGATGTGGCTACATGTAGTGTCGCCAAGGGCTATTCAATAACTGAACCAAAAAGATCTTAGCAGTTATTGCATTATAGTACACTGGTTCTCTATATGCAGCCCGTGGGCCAAGTGCAGCCTGCAAAGGGTGTCAGTCTAGTATGCAGTAAAAATCAAACCGAAAAGAAATAAAGAAATGTATAAAATCCACAGGTGGGGGTGGGGGGATGATTACCAATATTTATAATATAAAACAGTTGAAATATTTTTGTTTGATTTAGTTCTGTGTCGAGCACAGCAGCTCTAATTATTGTGATCGTTCAAAATGTTGTTCTCAATGCTAAAGAAGAGAAAAGTTGATAGTGAAAATCATGAAGTTAACAGTGACCGAACAGAGAAGTATTTGTTTATTTTACCGCAGAGAAAAGGAGCTATTTCTTTATGCCTAGTGTGCAACAAAACTGTGCCTTTATGCAAAGAATACAATACAAGGTGCCACTTTGATACTACAGATGCAAATTTTAATCAGGTGTTTCTTCCTGGGTCGGACAACTGAAAAACTGAAACATCTTTAAGTGCAAGTTATTCAGAATCGTCTCTTCTACTGCAGAAAACTACTTCTCAGCATGCAAACTGGCATCTTGCTTCTCTGAAGGTTGCATGGTTACTGTCAAAGTATAAGAAACCTTTCTCTGACGTGAAAATTGTTAAAAAGTGTGCACTTGCTATAGTGGACGAAGTATGTGGCAAACTTGTCAAAGGTAAAGTAATTCAGTCCATAAAACAAGTTCCCCTTTAAAACGACACTACAACTTGCTGAATGGAAGATCTTAGTGGAAATGTATTTGAAATTTTAATAAGTGCTTTAAAAAAATGTGATTTCATAGCAGTTGCCATTCATGAATCAACAGACATTAATGACATGTCTCAATTTTCCATATGTTTAATTCCACTGCTTGAAGCGACTACTGGTGAAGATATGTACATTGAGTTTGTAGATTTTTAAAATTCTGATGGACTTGATTTGCACAAAATTATTTTTGTAGTTAGTAATAGCCCTCCAGCGATGGTCAGTGAAGCAAAGGGATTTGTTTCTATATTACAAACTGCTGTCCCTAACATTCAAAGTGCTTATTGTTTGATTCACCAGACTGTTTTGTGTGCTAAATTACATGACGAACTAAAATTCATGATGGATCAATTAATGAAGTTAATCAATTTTGTCTGTTCCTTTTCAAGCCCTCAACACAGATTGTTCTGGCAAATTGTTGCCTACAAAGAAGCAGTGTTTGTATTTTAGCAGAATAAGAATGATGCTAAAGCACAACATTTTTTGCCCTTAGTGACTGATAATAAATTCTTACTAAAGCTTGCATTTTTGTGCGACGTGTTTGGTCACTTGAATAAATTGAACTTTCAGTTGCAGGGAAAAGATAAAGCTGTTATCAATATAATTGAAACAATTCAGAATTTCAAGACCAGACTTTTACTGATGAAGGATGATTTTACCCAACAGTAATTTATTCATTTTAAAGCATTTGTGGAATATTTGGAAAAGGAAAACAAACCTCAAAGGGAAGAATCTTTGTTTAAATCTGTAGAAATAACCTTAATCCCCCTTTTTTTTTACGAGATTATTAGAAAACTTTGCATTAAGGTTTGCAGAGTTTACTGTGCCCAATTCAGCACAGATATTCATAAAAAAGTCCTTTTGCTGTGACCCCTGCCCAGATATGTGAGACCTCTGAAAGTACTAGCAGACTGTTAAGTGATATGTACTGAAGTGTCATGCAGTTTGAATTAATCGATATTGAAAGTTCAGAAAAACTGAAGAGTAACTAAAGATAAGTCCATTTTTGGACTAAATTTATAACTAATTTATCCAAATTGTAACTTGCCATTCTATTTTTAACTATGTTTGGATCCACCTACAAATGTGAATCAGGCTTCTCTGATGTGAACAATGTAAAAAATAGTTACCAGAACAAGTTAACAGATGCTCATCTTGAAAACGCCCTAAGATCAGATCATATGTAGAGGATTTTAGGAAGGGAGTGTTTTACCCCAGGTCTTAAACAACCCTTAGAAATAGGAAGCTAGGAGAATTAGGCTAGAGTGTCCGATAGGAAAGGGACATGGAAGCGAGGTAGAAAGAGGGAGGAAGATGCACTTATTTATTACCAGTAGGCCAGTACCTGGGGCCCGATTGCTTAACGTGCCCATCCGATGCACCGCGGATATTTAGCGGTTCAAGCGTTCGTACCTGCCCGGGATCAAATCAGAGGTCTTCTCCATGGCAGTCACGAATGCTGACCACTAGGCCACCCGTGGCCTGAAAATGCCCTAAGATTGGCAACTACAACCTATTTATACTCCAGATTTTAAACATATTGCAGGACATCACACCCATTATTCTCATTACATTTTTGATGCTTAAATTTAAATTTAAAATAATGTGTTAATAATTTTGCATTAATACAAGTAACTAATTTCTGAAATTTGTTCTATTTTTTTCATTTGCCAGCTATGTAAGGTTCATTTTATAATTTTCACATTACCTTTAATAAATCTTAAAATAAGAATGTTTATGAGAGCATCAGTATGATATGTAACTTGCATTTACCAAATTAAATGTTCACACACTCTGGCCTAGTTCTATCGAAAAAAAAAAAAAAAAAAGAGAAAAAAATATGTAGCCCCTGGGGAAAAGCAATTAAGAAGCAGTGTTATAGTAGAATTGCAGCATGGAAATGTGTCACCTATTTTTCTGATTAAATTCATGTTGCGTGGTTTGATTAATAATCTGCTCATGTTTTTATGTTTATATAACCCTTTCAGTGCCAAATTAAACTTCCACTTATTTAGCCAGTGATTGCAGAATCCCCCAGTGTTAAGTCAAATTAATCAAGACCAATCACAGAAATTTGATATGTAATATGAGTGTACTGTTATACACTGAGTGATACTGAATTATGACCACCAACCTGATACGCCGTAGGTCCTCCTTTCACCCTCACTACAGCACCTATCCAACATGGCATCAATTCAATAAGATGGTGGAAGCAGTCGGGAGGGCCAATCAAGTTGTATGTATGTCATGCAGTCTCCGATGCAGGTATGGAAGTGATTGGTGTATCCGGATGCCTGATATGCTATTCCATAGTGTCCCACAAGTGTTCTATGGGATTAATATCTGGGGAGTTCAGACGCCAATCGATATGCTGGAAGTCTGAACCATATTCCTCTAACCATTCCTGCGCAGCATTGTACCTGTGGCTTGGCACATTGTCATCTTGGAAGACACCGTCGCCATTTGAGAAAAAGTTCAACATTGATTGCTGAGTGTACAGGGTCAGCAAGCAATTCACAATAATGTGCACCAGTCATATGTTGTTCCACATGCACTAGGGGTCTGAATTCCTGCCAGGTAAACATGCCCCACACCATACAACCACATCCACCAGCTTGCACTGTGGAGACCATGCAGGATGGATTGAGTGCCTCATGTTGTTTGTGCCAAATAAGTACACGACCATCCATGGAGTAGTGTAAAAAACATGACTTGTCAATTGGAAGACTTTTTCCAGTCATCCGACATCCAACTTGCACGATCTTTCCACCAGGCGAGTGATTTGCGCTAATGAACTGTGGTTACGAGAGGATATTATTGGAATCGTCTGCTGTTGTAGCCAGTGCTGTCTTAACACTTTTGGTGCCCCTGATCTTATATGTACAGAACATATACAACATGTGGTATTATTACAATATGTGGTTATTTTTTTATTCACATGTGGCATTATTACATTATATACAACATATGGATATATATACAACATATGAGAATTATTATATACACCACCATCACAATGTTATCCCTATGAGAAAAAATATTCAATATCCAGTAACTTTTTAAATACCACTTGAATGAAAAATGGTACATGACAAAAATTGTAGAACTTCATGAAGTGTACTGAATATATTCACATTTTGTTGCTTAGCAAATTACAAGAAAATGCGTACTGAAAGATATAATATTTCTTTCCCATTCTACAAATTATTCAATGAAAATTAAATTAAAGCCAAAGAAAGAAACCAACGAGAGCCGTTTCCAGACAATTTGATGCACCGGACAGAAATGCCATTATGGGGCCCCACCATTGTTATTTAAACAGCAACAATTGAAAGAATTTATGTGTAAGTAGCCCAGGTGGGCAAATCCCAGTGATAAACATACATGCACTTCGTCGTGTGGACAACACAAATGACTGCGTAAAAGGAAAAAAATTATTCAGAAAAAATACCATTTGTGCTTGGCCCTCATGGCCCTTGAGGCTCAAGCCTCACCCACACTCGAGATCAGCAAGAAGGTTGGCTTTCTTTATTTCTTATTTTGTCACAAAAGATCCACCCTAACGCTTAAATTTTCTCCTGCCTCCTCGGCAAATCGAAGCTACGTGCAAGGTTTTTTTTAAAAAAGAAGGCAAAAGAACTTCCAACTTTTTGGATTGGTGTTTCTTCTTTTCTTTAAATAAAAAAAAATCTGCTGGTGAGTGGTCAAAGAGTTTGACTTTTTGTAAATCTGTAAAGACCCTTGGGGCATTGGGGGCCCCAGTTCAGGTGGAGGTCGTGGGCACCGGCCCCATTGGGCCACCCCTTAAGATGGCCATGGTTGTAGCCCATACATGTGTGTGTGTGTGCAAAATATGGTCATGATACTGTTCCAGGTTGACCTCAAAATTTTATTGGGTAATCAACTGTTAAACAGTGCATCGTCTGATGGCCTGTACGAGTCGTCAGACCTGGCACTAACCTCTCACTTCAACCTTTCACTGTCCTGTGCAGTTTTGCCTCTGGGTCATTGTTTAGCCATTTTCATGCCAGTCCTGGTACACTTTGAGTACTACGGCTCACGAACAACCCACCAGTTCAGCCATTTGGGAATCGAGGCACCTGCTCTCCAAGATCCCGTAATCTGTTCTTTCTCAAAATCCGTGACAGGTAAATGGAAGATTTACCCATCACGCTCTGAATTTTGCTACCTTCTGTTCCACTCACACCTTTTATACACTACAGTGGCCAACTAATTGTTCCATCTTGGAAATCGTGTGGTCAAGGGACTGCATCCACTTTTGATAGAGATGGTGATAATTCAGTTATCACTTGCTGTATAATGCAATGTGCTGCAAAGTAAATCTTTGAAATTTCCTGACATGGCCTTTTGAAGGTCTTTACACTCTGCTTATTTTTGCATTCTATGAATTTTCTTTTTTGATCTGTTTTTCCAGTGTGCTGCATACAAGTATGCAGGATCCATCTCCTGGAAATGCAAAGACATTAACAGGACTTCCTGCGAGTATCTCTGCTTTCCAAGATTCTGGCCACTCCATGATTGGTCAGTGTGGGGACGTTTCTGAAGTTGCCATGGGTGGTGGACAAGGACTGGTTCCAGCTGCCCCGGCTGCAGCAGCCATCATGGATCCCCAAGCCCAAGCTCAATTCGAAGCTGACAAAAGAGCTGTATATAAGTAAGTTGATGTTCAATAAAATTTACTTAGTGCTGTAACTTCAAAATATTTTCAGTGTCATATTTTCCTCATGATCATCCCCCTAAAAAATGTAATTGCAGTGTCCAATCACTATATCTAAATTAAATGTTTTTAAAATAGCGGTATGAGTTTTTTTTAAAGGAAAAAATTCTGAAATTCTGGAATTAGTCAAACTTATAACTTCCATACATTCAGTTAATCAAACTTATAACTTCTATACATACAAAAATTCTGAAATTCTGGAATTTGTCAAACTTATAACTTCCATTGATCCTCACATTCAATTCAGCTTGGAAACTGAAAATAACCTATGCCTACCATTTCTTGAAGTCCTGGTTACTTGCTCAAATGGATCTCTCGCAGCCACAGTATATCGGAAGCCTTTTGCTGTTTTCGCACCTCCACATGCCAAGTCCAATCACCCTTGGCAACAAAAATTCGGCGCCTTTTACAGTTGCGTATATCGCGCGATACATATATGTTCAGATAAAGACAGTTTGGTAAAACTTTATTTCCTTAAATGTTTTGCTGTACAGCAAGGATATTTCCTTATAGACAAGGCTCTTACAAAATTCCGGAAACCGAAGCCTATCTCCAAGTTAACTCCTGTGACACGCCCACTGCGAGAGAATTTTGCCATTGTTCCATTTTTCAGTGACACTGCCTTCAAAATTTCAAAAATTCTCAAAACCTTTCATTTTAAAGTGATTTTTAAACCGATAAGCAAAATGAACTTTGTAGGATCAAAAGACTATGTTGAAAGCAAAAACTTGTGAGGAATTTATCAAATTCCATGTAAATGTGGCACTTCTTATATAGGACAGACCCATAGAGCCTTGCATTTTCGATTGAAGGAGCACAAGATCTACATTCGGAACTGTTACCTAAAGAAGTCATCGATGGCTAAACACTGTCATGAAAAGGACCATAAATTTCTTTTTGAAGAAGCACAACTAATTGACAAGTCAGATTCAACCACCAAACTTGATATTTTGGAAGCTTTCCACATATATTGGAAATTTTTGCAACTTGTTAATGGCATGACATCTACCCCATTTCTATCAAGCACATGGAAGCAACTAACCAAAACCCATGACTGTAAACACCATTTATGATATCATATGCAATTTGAATATTTATGTGCCATTCGTCATGATGAAGTAGGTCAATACCCAGTCGACTTGAAAAAATAAATATTTGTGAAAAACCACATTGTATTCTCTTAATATGCCTAAAACTATTTAAAACTACAAGAGCAAATCAACAAGTCTGTCAGCTTTCTTTTAACATATATCGTATTGTTACAAATATTTTAGTTCATGAACAACAAATCAAACATGAAAGACTTATAATGATGAAAATCAAAGTGTTTTCAACTAGTTAAAATCACAAAATGTATATATTCTCTGGCTGAAAATGTAGATGCTTGTTAATAAAATAGGATAGTTTTTTTTGTTTCTTTCCAAAGAGGAACTGCAGAAGTGTCTTCAAGGCATAGTGAGAAGAATTGGAAGTGAAACACCTAACACACAAAAAATTAGAAGAATTCTTGATATAGTTGTTGCATGTCGTGTTTGTTTCTACAAATCAAGCTACATAAATTTGGACATTAGGCCCTTAATTAAAAACACCTTTTCTCCAGCAGTCAATCTTAAAACGCAATTGGTCAAATGTTGCAATATTTTGACAAAAAATCATCCTTATTCTAATTCTTTGAATAAAGCTCATGTTGAGAAATGGCTTCCTAGTTTCTTAATTCAATTACTAATCAAGAACAACTATTATGGGAATTCTACTAGGAAATGTTTTATTTAAATTGCAAATTTTCGGAGAAAACTCTTCTCCTTCTTCAGACTGTCTTTTTATCGTCACTTATTCCTGTCACTATCGCGATTACGGTTAACCTTGACTGTTACGGTTATTTTTCATCAAATCCTGCCAGATGTTAGACAGGGAAAATCCTTTGCAGTCATTGATGATGGAATTTTGATTTTTCTCAATCTCTATTCCTTCTTTAGCTTTCTTTTTTGAAACTAAATTTATTGAATCATCAGTTTCCAAAGCAATTTTCAAAAAAAAAAAAAAAGCTAAAAGAAGGAATAGAGATTGAGAAAAATCAAAATTCCATCATCAATGACTGCAAAGGATTTTCCTGCCTATCATCTGGCAGGATTTGATGAAAAATAACCGTAACCTTCAAGATTAACCATAACAGTTAAGGTTAACCGTAACCGCGATAGTGACGGGAATAAGTGACAACAAAAAGACAGCCTGAAGAAGGAGAAGAGTTTTCTCCAAAAATTTGCAATTTAAATAAAAAATTTCCTAGTAAAATTCTCATAATAGTTGTTTTTTGATTAGTAATCCTTATTCTGTTGTATCAACCAAGGACTTTATCCAGAAAGTCCCTTCTTCCATCAATCGTCAATATTTCCTGTACACCTTTGATGTGGATTCATTGTTTCCTTCTGTTCCTTTCTTTGATGCCTACATGCTCATGGCCAAAAAACTAATGGAGCACCAAGAACTTCCTGGGGAACTCATCAAAGACCTTTATGACTGTTTTGATTCATTGGAAAAATATTCCTGTTTTGTATACAATGGTATCTATTACCAACAAAAACAAGGTGTACCTTTGGGCTCTCCTTTTCCCCCTTACTTGCTGAAATTTATTTGCAGAATATTGGAAAATTAATCGTTTCCCCATCCCTCTTCGAACCCACCATTTGGTTACGGTATGTTGATGACATCTTCATCATTTCGTCACACCAGAAACATCAGCTTGCCTACTACTCCTTGCTACGCATCCGGAAAACTTCCTATAAATAAGAAAACATGTGAAAGACGTCAAAAAAATAAATGAGTACATACCACAGAAAAATTTCATGGTTTTTATGAAGAACTATTTTCATGGCCTGTCATGGAAGCTGATCCCGACACTGTTGTTGAGAATGAACTTTTTTGACAAAAACAATTTCCTACTACTGTAACATATTTTACATATGTCAGTTCTGTTTTTGAAGTTTTTTTGTAATTCTTTTCAATCTCAAAATGAGGTGAATTGAGAGTTTTGTTAAATTTTCAATAAAAAATATTATTATTTCTAATGGAAAAAAAAACATTTGGGTTTCGATGTCCTGGAGTTATTATTCATTGAGTGTAGAAACAACATAAGTTCAATCTGGTTTTTGAATATGTACACAAATGCGTGCGATTGAAATCAACAAAGCATTACCAAATTATGTTTCTGCAGTGTAGCTTCAAGGATTGAACGCAAGAATCCCCATGAAATCAAGTTTTTGAAGTACTCATACAGTTTTATTGCTCTCCTGTAAAATTTGAAAAATAGGACTCATGGTTTCTGCACTCACCGATTCAAATATCCTGGATATTTCTACTAGTGTCAACATTTTTTTATAATGTTCAAACTTTTCAAGAAACAATTGTTTCTTTTTGTATGTGTCTAAAATATTCCCCACGCACAATGCAGTGGCACTTTTCAGTTCACACTAAAACATTCCAAATTTTTCCACTAGCAACTTTTACTAGAACCACTTTTTATCACTAGCAGAATGCATTTGCTTGCTAGCAATTTGCTACTAACTACCGGTCGAAATTGAGCCTTGCATTCATCCATCTTGAAGCGCTGATACTATCCCTAGATTTCTCTTGTATCCGCAGCTTTATCATCAAAACCCTTTCTAATCATTTGAATTGTTTCAGCTGATGTCTGGCTGAGTTTGTTTCAAATTTTCTGCTCAACTCACTCGGGCATTGTGTCACACAGCAGGAATGCAATGGGCACAGACTCTGTACCATCGAACCTGCACTGCCAGGGACCCAAGTGACCCAGCCAACGGTGTGGCAAAAATTCACACATGCGCACGTTAGTCCAAGATGCATGCCACTGAGTCTTGGTGCTGTGCTCTGTCTAGTTTTGGAGAGTGGGTGAGATTGTGATTGAGTACTTTGTGATCAAACATCATAGATGTTACAGAGATATTTTCTCTACTCTTCAGTGAAGAAACACCTTCACTTTGAATATTCTACAATTCTCTGTGTGTAAATTGTTGCAGATCCTAATTGCAACACAAACAAATCATCATGGGTAGTTTAAACATGGGATTTCTTTGCACAGACATTTGAATGTGTATGAATGTGTCATAATTAAGAAGCAACAGAGGAAAATCCTTGTGTGAAAATATTTAAGAAGTGAAGTAATTTAAGTAGCACAATGTAGCTGCCATATGTGTAGGAGGTGCTCCATCTGCATTAATACAAAATGTTCATTCAAGAAGTGAAGTAATTTAAGTAGCACAATGTAGCTGCCATATGTGTAGGAGATGCTCCATCTGCATTAATACAAAATGTTCATTCAATTGCATTGGTGCGTTGCTGCTGGAGAAATCTTTCAGAACAGAAGAGTTGTGAATCAGTTTATCAATTTTACCATATTATGTGCAAAAAGTTTTAAAAGCAGTGTTGTAAATTGTGCCATTGTAGCTCTTTTCTAAACATTCTGTGTGCATCTTTTTTGATGTCATTGTTAAAAGGAATAAAACCAGTTTTGAAATTCTGAAACTATGGTGTGTTATAAATATTGTATCTCCTTTTTAAGCATTCTGTGTGTGTTTGTAAAGCATTTTGATATTGTAAATAAAAAAGATTATTTAAACAAAATATATATATATATATATACTGAGTGTGTTATAACCATGACTTCCTTTATGTTGCAGGCACCCACTGTTCCCCCTCCTTGCTCTTTTGTTCGAAAAGTGTGAATTAGCAACACAAAGTGCAGAAGTGCCATCATCTGAAAGCTTTAATATGGACATTCAGGCTTTTGTTCAGCATCAAGAACGTGACAGAAAACCATTCTTCAGTGATGATCCTGATGTTGATGGCTTGGTAGGTTCTGTTACATAGATGATATCTCAGTTCTCACAAGCAGTGATAAGTGGACAAAGGAAGCAGTATTACATAATGTGTGGTGGCAGATTGGATCATCAACCCATCATAAGACTGGCTGATGGTTTAAAAAAATATTATTAATGATTATTTGCTCATTTTCGCCTAGTTTACACATTCTGTTGTATTATTGTAACCACGAATTCAACATTTTTATTTCATCTTTATGAAGCACAGGCATTTTTATATGCAGTAATGTTCTCACATAACATATTACCTTACAATATATTTTTAAAGTAAGGTAGTTTATTTTCTAGGTAAGAATTTCCACTTTGAGTGAATTATCGCTGTAGTATCTCTGACAACTTTGCTGGGCTACATCATCCAATGGATGTTTCCTTGAAACAATAACCAATTACTCCATTGCCCTTATGAGTTTGTACTGACTTGTCTATGATACAATTTGCTTGTGTTCTTACATTTTCACCATCAAGATTTCCGTCTTCATGTGATTTGATTGAAGGATCACAAGACTTATATGTATACCATGAACTAAAAAAATAATTTAGTCAAACACTGTCATGAAAATGATCATAGATTTATATTTGAAGAAGCTAATTGATGAACCAGGTTCAACCATCAAACTTGATATTTTAGAAGCTTTCCATATATATCGAAATTCAGTAGTGTAGGGTGACCTAAACTTTATTCAGGGCTAAATATTTTTAAAATTGCTCTGAACATTCTTCCGTACTGTGAAATATAATTTCAGTGGATTGTGAGGTTTCCTAATACCACCTGCTGGTATTATACTTAAACACATAGAATGGAGTAGAAATATTATTTATACACTGCTGGCCACCCAAAATGCAACAACACCAAGAAGGACACGAGATAGCAAAGCCAGATTTACTGGACACATGACAACAGATACAAGGATGAAACGATTGAGCTTACAGGCTCATGCGACTTGCGGAACACGCAGACATCAATAGTTCGTGTGGCCCCCATGGCTGGTAATAACGGCCACTACACGGCGCGGCATCGAACGAAAGAGGCTTTGGATGTGGGCTTGGGGTATGTCGGTCCAGGCTGCTTCCACACGTTGCCACAGTTCATCAGGCGTAGCTGCGAGTGGTGCTTGCCGGGCCACTCGGTTGCTGATCAGCGACCAGACGTGTTCGATGGGTGACATATCGGGAGAACAGGCGGGCCTAGGCCGCAGTGACACCTGGTGGGCCGTGAAGAATTGTTGCACGATGCGTGCCACGTGCCGGCGTGTATTGTCCTGTTGAAACGTGGCCGCTGGCAGGTCCTGTAGGTAAGGAAGGACTATAGGCTCCAAAACGTTGGAAATGTAGCGGTGGCTGTTGAGTGTACCGGCGATGCATACCAGAGGGTTGCGGGCATCATATCCAATTGCGCCCCAAACTATAACGCCAGGTGACGGACCAGTATGGCGATGCATAAAGCAGGCGTCATACAGTCTCTCGCCAAGGTGCCCCCACACGCGGATCCGACCATTGTGGTGTTGCAGGCAGAAGCGGGATTTGTCGGAGAAGACAATGTCATGCCATTCCGTAGTCCAGGTGCGGCGTTCAACGGCTCACTGCTGCCACACTCACCGGTGGTGTAACGTCAATGGTAATCGGAGCAACGGGCGCCGTGTGACAAGTCCCCACTCCTGCAGACAATGTCGAACAGTACGTGCTGGCACAGGTTGTTGCGCAACTCACCCTAATTCCTGCGCTAACGTTCATGATGTGGCGGTGCGAGCCGTCAATGCCCACCGCACAACATCCCGGTCCTTGCGTTCGGTGGTGTGCCGTGGCTACGGCAATCGCTCACGTCGGTCCGTCCGTCCCTCCAGCACCCACCGAATGCATACTCGCCTCACTGTGGCTGGATGTCGTCCCACATGGGCGGCGACGTCTCGGTACGATAAACTGCTGTCGCGCTAAGCCACTATTCGTCCTCTGTCAAACTCCGAAACGTGCTGGAATGACTGCCGTATTCTGCGACGAGGCATCAGGAAGCTTCCCACGCACAGGTCCGGCAGCACAACACCCTTCTTATAGTGCTTCTCGGTGGCGTGCCGGGCGCACATGATTTGCATATGTCCTGCAATGCTAATCGTTTTCATGTCCTCTCGCGGGCTATGCATGCTGTGAATTTCAGGCCAATCAGATGCTTCCTTCTTGGTGTTGCAGTTTGGGTGGCCAGCAGTGTATATATGCAGTGCTGTATAGCACAAAAAACAAAAACAAACAAACAAACAAACAAAACCCCAGTAGAAACAAAATAGTAAAAACAAACAAAATGAAGTATGTTTGCTTTCACTTCCAGTTAACAGGATATTTTGCAATAACTCCACATTGAAAGTTCTAGACTGATTCTTATGTTTTTGCACCAAGTAAATATTTGGTCGATGTGGGCCCAAGTCTTTAATGTTTTTTTTTTTTTTTTTCATCCCTTTATAAACTAAAAGGGTGCTCCAATAAAAAGTCCCGTTCATTTTACTTACAGGAGCGAACCTTGCAGAGTCTTGCTTAACTCTACAAACGAAAACCAGCCCCTTACTGTCTGATGACACAGAAGCAAAATTGCTACTATTAAACAGAAAGGCGACCAGCCCTGAAAGGCAGTTTTATGCATGCACAGTCCTGCGTGCATCTTTTCATTCATTACTGTTCTCCAAAGCTTCGTCAAGGCGACAAGTTGACTGGTGTCGCCTCTACCAACACGCAGTATACATAGTGCTTTAGTGAACAGACATGAAAGGCTGTAATGTGTTACTCAGCTATTGTAGTACCTCACATTTGTATTCACAAAATTTGAGAACTAGTTACTAATATGGATTTTCTTTCAGAATTTTTCCAATTAGAGGAATTTTTTTTTTCTCATTTTTATGAGGCTTAGCCTCGGATGCCCAAATGACCCGATACCACTGTCAAAATTCTTTGCAACTTGTCAGTGATGTGGTATCCATCTCATTTCTGTCAAGCATGCATAAGCAACTGACAGAATCCTTTGACCATCAATACTTTTGATGATGTCACATGCTATTTTGTTATTGGCCTGCCATTTATCTGGAAGAAGCTGAGCCAAAGAACAGCAAAACCGTGGTCAACAAGAAAAGTAAAATAATTGTGATTCAATGTTTTCCATAATCTTGAAATTAGTATTAATTAGCACCATAGCTTCGTTCACTTAGGCCCTTGTCAGCTGTAAGAATCTGACTAGCATTTTGCTTGTGAGTTGTCTGTGATATAATCTACTAAAAGGGGGTTTTCTTGTGCTGTTATCTCCCAGTATGTTTCATCCAAAAACTGTGGTAATGCTGCCTTTTCGGTTTAGTTTGGCAATGTGTTACAAGGAAGTTTTTCCAGGTACCACAGTTGTTTCGGAGGATACAGACTAGGAAATGGCAGCACTGGGACAACAACCCAACAACGCCCTTTGTAGATTACATAGCAGACAACTCGTAGGCAAAATACTGAACATATTCTAACAGCTGAAACCTGCTTGGGTGAAACCATGGCACCAGTTAGCACTGTTTTCTGGGATTTCATTTAAAATAAAATCAGATTGGGTTTCAACCCAAAGCTTTTCAATATATTTTAAATGCCATTTGCAATGTTTGCTTAAATGTTTTACGTCAACAAGGATGCCACTGAATTGTTAAGCATAATTATCATGGTTTTCGACAAAAGTCATAAATCTAATTTAGTCTGCTAAAGGTATTATATATTTTTTAAGTATGTGCACTAAGTGCACTGCTATAAAAAAATAAAATAAAAAATAAATAAATTATGTGCCGCATATTGGGAAAATTCTGTGAGAATCAAAGCACATGCATAAAAAATCATGGTATGTTGTAGCAGTTGGATGCAAAAGGAATTTAAAAATAGTTTTTATTTTAATATAGATATAATGTCAAATGCAATGTATTGTTATGCTGCAAGTGGAAAAATATTGTATCTAGGTAATCGGAAGTCATGCTGATAAAATTGATTGGAAGTAGCCAGTGTTCAAGTTTTTCCAACCTGTATTGCTAGGAGCTGAGGTAATGTCAAACTAAAAACATAACTGTATGCTACTTAGAAAAATATTTGCATCAGGAATTGTAGAAAATACTTGTAAAATTCTTATCAGTACAGCAAACAGATGCCAAAATAATTTTTTAAATTGTGCTTTTGGAAACATAGATATAGTTCCAAATGCAAATATACAGTAATATACACCTTAAAAGAAAATGGGGGAAACCAGAAGTGTGGAGATTAAATTAATCAGGAGACTAATGCTAATATATGTTTAAGAAAAAGCTGAAGGGTAAGTCAGTCTGTTTTAAAGTGCAATTTCAGCCTGCTCTCCATCAGTTATGCATAAAGATTCAAGTTAGTTATGCATAAAGATTCTCCTTCCTTGGAGTTACAAAATCTCTGCATTCAGAAGTTAATCTCAAAAACAACCTCTCACTCTTCACTGAATGGTTGTGATGCTGAATTTGAATGAATTTTGGACCTAGCTTAAAAGCATAAATACAAGTTAAACATAAGGATTTACTAGGTATGTACATACATTACCTATTAGGGTGGGCCAAAAAAAGCTTTTTTTTTTTAATCTATCTTGTTATAGTGTGGAAAAGTTGCGTAATGCGTCAGGTAGAACCCACAAAAAAGTTAATCAATTTTGCTCAGTACCAGCTGCGCCCCTCTGGCATTAAAAAAGTAAAAAAAAAGATGAAAAATCGACTTTCAAGCCTTATTCAGGAAATTTCTTTTCGGAAATTATTTTTCGAAATCGATCTTGGCATAGCGCGGAAAAGTTGCTTAATGAATCAGTTAGAACCCACCAAAAAATTCGTCAAGTTTGCACAAAATCTAGCCGCGCCCCTCTGGTATTGAAAAAGTAAAAAAAAAAGACGAAAAATCCACTTTGAAGCGTTTTTCGAGAAATTTCTTTTCAGAATTTTTTTTTTTTTCGAAATTGATCGTGGCATAGCATGGAAAAGTTGCTTAATAGGTCAGTTAGAACCCCCCCCCAAAATTTGTCAATTTTGCTCAATATCTAACCATGCCCCTCTTGCCTTCAAATATATATATCCGATTAATACCGCAAAATAACTGTTGTCATTCCCTTCCCTCAATGCCAGGCGGTGCTGTGTAATGTGCACCTGCACCTTTCATTATCTTCATAGGTCACTAGTATGTTTAGAAACACGTGCCTGCACCGGAGTGTTAGACGTCTATGTTGTTTTGCGATGAGAAATGGTAATGGAGAAACAAGGAGCTAAGCAGAAAATGACTCGGATGAGCACAAGCTGTCTGTTATTTGGTACAGGAAAAGATTTATTTCCCCACGATGCAGTTCTACTCCCAACTTACAAAGACATGATTAGATGTTACCAGAGCACCCGTTTCCAGATAAAGGGAGAAGGAAGTAAGGAGCCTTCTCGAAGCGAGGTGGATGTAGCTGCCAGGGAAATTGACATCTGGGTAAATGCCTCCATTCCTGTTGTATCTTTAAAACGTGTGACTGCCATGATTTTATTCTACAACCATAAGCACAAGAATGTAGTGAAACCTGTAAAAAGTAAATATACACCATTCCTGATTTCTAAAATACAGAAATTTAAAACAGACGCTGGGAATTTATTCGACATTTGTGCTTGCAAGTGATATGATCTAGTATTGTGTACCTGCGAAAAAACATTCAAGTTTTCGGACAGGAAATGGTAATTTTTGAATGACCAAAGGACTGTAAGACAGATGGCCATCGGAAATGTTGATATCGCAACAACATGGCAATTGCAAAGAAGGGAGGAAAGATTACACCGAAAAACCAATAGATCTATCGTTCGGGATAAAATGTCACGTCCGATTACGAGTTGATTTCAGAGGGACAAGGGTACTCTGGTTAAGGAAAATCTGCGGTGTCGGAACAATTTGGAAGTAACAACCAAAGACACTGAACTGGAATCAGTAATGTACACAGATAGAGGCTTCCAGTGGACCTATCCTTTAGAGAAAAGCTATAAAAAAGAAGTCTGACCATCATCAAGTCAAAAGAGGAGTAACATGTCTCGTACTGCATTGGCTGCAGATTTAACCGGCGCCTCTAGTAGAGCAGTGGCCAAATTGACTACAGCAGTTCTTGCTGATTTCAGTCTAGTTTCACCAGAAAACCCAACGTATATAGTTGACAAGAACAAGATGAGAAGGGAAGTAGAAAAGAAAAGAAAACAAATACGAGAAAATGAGTTGCGGGCAGTAAAAGAGACCCCCATTAAAAGCTTGTATTTTGATGGGCGCAAAGATAAAAAGCTGATGACAGGTTGTCGAGAGATAAAATCTGAGGTGCACATAGCACTGATAGAAGAGCCCGAAGGCAAGTACATAGGACATATCTCACTAAATTCTGATGGAAGTGCAAAAGAAATAGTCAAAAGCATAATCGTCTTTACAGAAACGCCTAACGATCATCGAATGTGACGGAACAAATGTTAATACGGGATGGAAGGGTGGAGTAATACGTTGGCTTGAAACCCACTGTGGAAGACCTCTGCAATGGAGCATATGTTTATACATACCAATGAGTTTCCACTAAGGTATCTTATTCAGGAACTTGATGGCCACACAAAAAGACCATATTCCTACTCTGGGTCTGTTGGTTCACTTCTAAAGGGTTGTGAAAACAAGAAAGTGGTCAAATATGACAAAATTGATACTACCCTCCCACATTTGGACCGTAAAAATATCAGCAATCTAAGCACTGAGCAGCAATACTTGTATCGCATATGCATTGCTGTTAAAGATGGCAGGTTCCCCCAAATCTGGCTAAGACCAATCCAGGCAAAATCAGTAATCCACGCTGGCTGATGACCGCAAACTGTCTGTTACGATTATACATCAGTACCCAAAATCCATCCGATAATCTTTGTATAATCGTAAAGTTTGTGATGCTGGTTTATGCACCAATGTGGTTTGAGGAAAAAATGAAACCACAGTGCCAAGATGGAGCCCGCCAAATCTGGAAGTTGATTACTCTCACAAGGCAGTTTGTTGCCCGACCATGTAAAGAAAATTACAGACAAAGTAATTTCAAAAATGCATACTTTGCGCATCCCGAAAATGTACAACTGGCAATGCTAATAGATTCTCGAAGTCACATCCAGGAATTGGCAGTGAGGCGAATCATAAACACCAGGAATAAGAAATCCGAAGGCATACGCTTTTTCAAACCTCCCAAACTCAACTTTAAAGCCATTGATTACATTGATGTAATTAACTGGTCGAACTGCACCATAACACAGCCGCCTCTTACAATGCATATAACAGATGGAGAGTTAAAAGATATGTGCAAAAACAAGAACATGTTCCGGCACTAACTTTCCAGAAGTTTCCATGTCACACCCAATCAGTCGAGAGATGTGTTAAACTCGTATCTGAAGCTGTAATGAAAGTTTGTGGTGATACTGCAAGAGACGGTTCTATACAGGCGATTCAAGCAAGAAGAGAACTTCCAATCTTTGACAACAAGGGACAGTATTATTCTAAAGCCTAACCTTTTTAAATATTCCCCTTTTTTGCCTTATTATACTTCCAGTTTCTTGATTTCTGTATTGCAAGAAGTAATATACTAGTAATTGCACTTTTGCCTTTTTTAATTTTTTCGTATTGTTTATACTTTTCCAATGCCAGAGAGGCAGGGCTAGATATTGACCAAAATTGACTAACTTTTTTTAGGGGTTCTAACTCACCCATTAAGCAAATTTTCTGCACTATGCCAAGATCGATTTCTAAAAAAAAAATTCAGAAAAGAAATTTCCAGAAAAAGGCTTCAAAATCGATTTTTCGTCTTTTTTTTACTTTTTCAATGCCAGAGAGGCACAGCTAGATATTGAGCAAAATTGATTAAATTTCTTGTGGGTTCTAACTGATGCATTTTGCAACTTTTCTGCACTATACCAAGATCGATATCAATAAAAAAATTTTTGGCCCACCCTATTACCTATGCAGCTCAAGTCAGCAATATGTTCATCTTCTTAATCCCTTTTTACTGCTGATACTTTTGCTGCTGTTATGGTGTTGTATTTTGATTTAGTGCTGGTGTTCATTTCTCCATTTTGTTTGTGTGTCCTATCAATAAGTTCCAGTTATCATAAATGTTTAGCTGTCTTTATCAATCAGAGTTCACCAAAATGTGTAATTATGCGTCTAGTATGCATAGCAAAATGTGTTGCCTTGCACTCCTCTCACGCAAAGCAGTCGCCAACCACTTTCTGCACTTTCACTGTTACGGGGCAGTCTTAAGGACGCTAGTGTAGCTTTAGACTCCACTTTCATTTCTACATCTTTCTTCCTTTGTCCTTTTTCTTGTAACAGGATACCTTGAAATTTAGGTTCACCCTTGAATGGCGGACATCCAACATATTCAATGAAAACTGACAGGGTTGTCCCCGTCGTAAATCATCCTCCAGTTCCAGCCTCCATGTAGCTGGGTTACAGGAGCACGCCACAACTCCAGCTGGGAGTTGTGGCATGCTCCTGTAATCCAATTCCAGCTGGGAGTTGTGGCATGCTCCTGAAATCCATCTTCATGGAGGCTGGAACTGGAGGATGATTTACGACGGGGACAACCCTGTGAGCTTTCATTGAATATGTTGGATGTCCGCGATTCAAGGGTGTACCTAAATTCCAAGGTATCCTGTTAGAAGAAAAAGGACAAAGGAAGAAAGATGTAGAAACCAATAGACAAGTACGTTCTGTGATTGTGAGGGTTCGTATCTAAGTCGGTCAGACCCAGTTCCACTTTCGTGTTAGAATCCCCTATTTTGTAAAGAAAATAAACAACAATTAGTAGTGACCCCCTCAGTGAATTCCTATCCACCCTCCTCGTTAGCCCTCTGGCCATACAAACATGAAGAAGAGGCTTAAACTAAGGAATTGGAAGAGTGGAGAACAACTGAATTTCCATGGTCCTGCAGTGCTATTTTGATAACCTTTTTTGGAGACGTAAACAACGCACTTCCTAGGGGAAAATATATAGCATTACATGAAATAAAACACAAGAATTATATTGCTTGGCAAAGCTCAGATTATATTTTAAAGTTAAATATATTAAAAAAATGGCACACTTTGAACTGGGTGGGCGAGACAAATTTCAGGGTGGGATCAAGCCCACCCTTGCACCCTCTTGGCGACGTCCCTGGGGTACACACTGGTAATAATCCTTACTGCACTGTGATGAAACTCCTACAGCGTGCAATAGCGGATGTGCTCATTGTCCACTTCCATGATAGCTGGCGCTTGCACTCTTCACCTGCTGATGGATAACTGCCACTTAAGCCATCTACCTGCTGATGTCATGCTGGTGTGCTGTGTAATCTCAGTGGCCGATGTGTGGTGTGGCTGGGGCTTCAACTTTGGGTACCTTGTCATCGGACATTATTTTCTTTTCAACCCAATGGTAACTGTCCTGCCCCTTTTTTTGCATGATCATCATGTGTCACATGGATTTATACAGTTACTGTACAATAAACACCATAAAATAAAGTGTTATTCAATTACCTGCTTAAATACAAAACATGCAGAGTGAACAGAACCTTCTGAGGCCTGATTTGTATTTCAATTTGTCATAGTTTTAAATGTACATGCATGTATTACTACAAGCGATATTTTGATCTGTATTGTGTTACGTTAACATTTTATTATTTTACTTATTTAAACAGATGGTGAAGGCTATTCAGGTTCTCAGAATTCATCTCCTGGAACTGGAAAAAGTTCAAGAACTGTGTAAAGACTTTTGCAATAGGTATATAGCTTGTTTAAAAAACAAAATGCAAAGTGAAAACCTTCTGAGGCCTGATTATCCAGGTCTAAGCAACAACATTCCTAGCTCTGGGTCTAGCACACCTACTAGTGGAAGCGGGAGCCAGTCTCAACAGATGCCAGTGAGTACTAACACACATGTATTTGTATATTCATATACACTGCTTAGAATTTGAATTTATTCTGCATGTGATCCCAGAAAATGCTTATCTTTTCAAGATTATGTTAATGAGTAAAGAAATTAAAAATCTGAATTTTTCTTTCTCTGTTCCATCATCTTTTTAAATTTCTGTTCTGTGTGCTTTCATGTTCTATCACCCTCTCCTTTTTTAGCATGTCTTTTGTAAAAAAAGATCGTGCTTATGTTATTGGTTTGTCTGTCTGTCTGTACCCACAATATTTCTGCAACTATTTGTCCAATTTGAAAAATTCTTTTTGTATTGGGAAGCTCGAAATATGAGAATGATGATCCTTCATTTCGTTTTTTTTTTTACGATTTACAATTTTGCCACTAGAGGGCGTAAATGCAGATGATGTTGAATTCAAAAATACAAAAATACATTTTATTCCACATATTTGCTTCTGAACATCCGATTGAAAAAATTATTTTATCTTTCGATTCCATTTATGTTGAAGAGTATTTTAGATATAGTTACTTCTTCGAATTACGTATATATTTTCCGCTAGGAGGCATAAAAGTAAATTACATTTTTCCCGATAACTCTTCTTCTAAAGCTCCGATTTGAAATTTTTTCTTCAGCGGATACACCTCCTGATGGAAAATCTTTTGCATATAATTTCTAATTTTTGGTAAAGAATACTTTAGCCACCAGGGGCCGTAAGGGTTAATTTTTGCTTCTGATGTATTTGCCATAAAATCTGAGCTTCTAAAATATCGATTGAAAAAATTCTTTCGTGGACTGATGCCCGTCACATCGATAAACCTTTTTGGAATATTTTCTTCTTAAAATATTCCACAGTTTCTACTTCAGGGGGCATAGATGTATATCTTATTTTTGTCAATATCTCTACTTCTAGGAGTCCGATTTGAAAAATCCCTTCTTTGTTGGATAGTGTTTTCAGTGTGACATGTTCATATAATTTCAAAATTTTCTAGTAATTCATAGACTTTCCGCTAGGGGGCCAGAGGTAAATTGCATTTCCCCTATATCTCTGCTTCTAAATCTCCGATTTGAAAAATTCTTTTTGCACAGTACAGCTCACTCCTGATGGGAAATCTTTTGCACATAATTTCTAATTTTTGTAAAAAAATGGTTTGGCCACCAGGGGGCGTAAATCTTAATTTCCGCTTCTGGTGTATTTGCAGCAAAATATGAGCTACTAAATTCTTGATTGAAAAAAACGTCACTAGGAGACCGATACTACTCATGTCAACAAACCTTTTAGAAACACTTTCTTCTTAAAATAATGCATGGTTCCTACGCCAGGGGGCGTAGATGTATATCTTATTTTTGTCAATATCTCTATTTCTAGGAGTCCGATTTGAAAAATTCTTTCTTTGTTTGATAGTGTTGTTCCCAGTGTGACATGTTTTTCATATAATTTCAAAATTTTCAAGTAATTCATAGACTTTCCGCTAGGGGGCGTAAAGGTAAATTGCTTTCCCCCTATATCTCTGTTTCTAAATCTCCGATTTGAAAAAAAAATTTTCTTCAGCAGATACACTTCCTGATGGAAAATCGTTTGCATATAATTTCTAATTTTTGGTAAAGAATACTTTAGCCACCAGGGGCATAAGTGTTAATTTTTGCTACTGATGTATTTGCCATAAAATCTCAGCTTCTAAAATATCGATTGAAAAAATTCTTTCGTGGACTAATGCCCGTCACATTGATAAACCTTTCCAGAATATTTTCTTCTTAAAATATACCACAGTTTCTCCACCACAGGGCGTAGATGTATATCTTATTTTTGTCAATATCTCTACTTCTAAGAGTCCGATTTGAAAAATTCCTTCTTTGTTGGATAGTGTTTACGGTGCGAAATGTTTTTCTTATAAATTCAAAATTTTCAAGTAAATCATAGACTTTCCGCTAGGGGATGTAAAGGTAAATTGCTTTTCCCCTATATCTCTGTTTCTAAATCTCCCATTTGAAAAATTCTTACTGCATCAGATACAGCTCCTGATGGGAAATCCTTTTGTACATAATTTCTAATTTTTGTAAAAAATGGTTTGGCCACCAGGTAGCGTAAGTCTTAATTTCCACTTCTGATGTATTTTCAGCAAAATATGAGTTTCTAAAATCTAGATTGAAAAAAAAGTAGTTTGTTGACCGATACTACTCATGTCGACAAACCTTTTAGGAACATTTTCTTCTTGAAATAATGCATGGTTTCTATGCCAGGGGGTGTAGATGTATATTTTATTTTTGTCAATATCTCTACTTCTAAGAGTCCGATTTGAAAAATCCCTTCTTTGTTGGATAGTGTTTCTGATGCGAAATGTTTTCCCTATAAATTCAAAATTTTAAAGTAAATCATAGACTTTCCGCTAGGGGCACAAAGGTAAATTGCGTTTTCTGCTCCTAAAACTCCGATTTGAAAAAATCATCCTCTATCGCATACAAGACCTGATGGAAAATATTTTTCACATAATTTCTAATGTTTGGTAAAGAATGGTTTGGCCACCAGGGGCATAAGTGTTAATCTTAAAGTGTTTGTAATCTGCTTCTGATGCATTTGTAGCAAAATCTGGGATCCTGAAAATTCGAATAAATTTTTTTTTCTTTGGCCGTACGGCTCATATGGAAAAACCTTTTGAGAATACTTTCTTCCTAAAATAATGCATGGTTTTCCCACCAGGGGACGTAAAGTCACATCTTATTTTTGTTGATATCTCTGTTTCTAAGAATCCAATTTAAAACATTCTTTCTGTGTTGGAGAGCGTTTCCGGTGCAAAATGTTTCTCATATAAATTCATCTTTTTCTTAACTCACAAGTCTGCAACCAGAGGGTGTAAGCTCACGATTCCGTTTACAGCAATATCTGAGGGATTAAAAACCCGATTGAAAAACTTCTTTCTTCCGTAAGATACTATTGTTTTCCATACTGGTTCCATTGACTTGAATAGCTTTGATAAATTTAATTTGCGTCAGAATAAATTCAACAGACATGCTTATTACACCCGGAAATTTGGTGTCATCTTTCTTGTTCACTTTGTAAGCACACTGATCTTGAAGTGTTTGTAAAGGCACACAGCTGTCAATTGATTTTTGCATTTTTTTTAAAAAGCATTTTTTTGCAATACAGTTTGTAGAGTCTATCAAGTTATCACCATTCCATATCATTTAGTTATTTTGCAATTTTTATTACTAAAAAATGGAATTTCATAATGTAAGTGTAAAAAATTCACTTATTTGCATTGGTGATACAAACATCATGTATATAATATTAACGACAACTATTTAGAAAGTATTCAAATGCTATTTACTTCATTATTATACTAGAAAATTTAAAAAATCGTTCAACAAAAAAGATTTTTGTTGTTGTTGAAGCTGAACTAGCTGTTTCCTTTTATTTCCATATGTAAAAAGGTAAATGAATAACAACACTGATGAATCTAGCATTTATTTACCTTTTCAGGAAGTGTTATTAATTCCTTCAGGTATTTCACCACACTTTTTCAGTAGGCTGAGATTTCTCTGTGTCATCATCATTGTCAACCATTATCAATCCACTGCTGGACGAAGGTCTCCCCAAGTTTCCTCCACAATGGTCTGTCTTGTGCCAGTCTCCTCCATGTCACTCCCACATATTTTCGAATTTCATCCACTCATCTCCCATGTGGTCTTCTCTGTGTATATTCAGTTTTTTACTGTCTTTTTGTGGACCCTTTTTTTTTTCCTTTTTGTTCCGCAGAATGTTTTTCGAAGTACAGTGAAAGTGCAAAGCAATTAAAAAAGAATAATAGCAACAGAAAAACTATTTAAAAATGGCAAGCAAGCTCTTTGCAGCACTCCCCCCACCCCCATTGTTGTTAATGACCTCTATTTATCCTATATGGCTAATGTAGTGGCTGTTTCTGCTCATGTGTGATTTGCCCAGAAAACTTCACTTCTGAATGGAATGCCTATAAGCTGTTTCGGTTCTTAACCCATCTCTGTTGTGTGTGCAATCTCTTTAGTCTTTTGTTTTGGCAGAGGAGCATTGGTGTCCATGGCACCATCTCTCACCCATTTCTTTTTTTTTTTTTTCTTGTTTCACATTTGCAAGATTTATGAACACCCTTTTGTGCTTATGCTATCTATGTATACATTTCCCAGCATTAATATTTTATTTTCCGCCTGTTTTCATATTTTGCCATTTTGTTCATCCAGGTACTTTGTGTCATAAGCTGACATAATGAGACAAGCATATGACACAAAACACGTTTACAAACAGAATGGCAAAATGTGAAAACAGGCTGAAAATAAGATGTTAATGTGTTGAAAAATGTATACATATCTACCAGTGGCATCGTGTGCTCCATTTAGGTTGGGTGTGCGCTGTTGGGGGGGGGGGGGGGGGGCACACAAAAATTACTTTATGTAACCCAAGCTGAAAAATTCACCCATTGACTTTAAACATATGAAAGCTATTTTTTTTTAATTTAATGGTCGTTTAATAAAAAAAAAAAAAAGAATGAATATTTTTCATCCCATCCTATATGGATAGCAAAAATTCAAATTCTGTTTCTAAATCGTGCTGATAAGCACATCATTCACACTGTGACAAAAAGACAGAAAAACTGCAATTTGTGGCAGAATGCTGAATTGTATTTATGACTCCACATGATTTCAAACACAAATGTGTGACCAGTAGTGCTTTTTCAGGTGTGCACATCCTGGGAAGTTTAGCCTTTGCATTCTGGAGAGCTTTGTATCACAGTTGCCATCTGAAGAGCTTTGTATCACAGTTGCCATCTGAAGAGCTTTGTATCACAGTTGCTTTACACGCCTGAGGTGTCCCTTGGCTAAACAGCACACCTGCGGATGCGAATATTACCTACTATGTTTTGTTTAAATTAATGAAGCAACAAACCTTCTTCACTTTACGAAAACATTGAATAAGGGAATTAAGTTTAGCCACCACCATACAAAACCTTAGGACAAACTTTGGTGAGTTTTGTTATCCAAAAACATAATATAACAGCAACTTGTATCACAACGTTGAATTGCGTTGCTCCATGGGATTGCAAGTGGTTCTCTATTTGGCTAGCACACCCTGAGAGATCAGCTCTAATGTTTGAAACCACAGGGAAATAGAAACATGTCCTGTAGCATTATCTAAGGAGCGCTTGTACCACTGTTGCTTGAACATTGTCGGATGTCTGATTGTGAAACTGCACAACCAAAGATCTTAGCACAAATGTGATATTATGATTACTGAATGAACCTTCTCCTCTTAATGAAAACATTGTGTGGGGGAATTAATTTTAGCCACCACTTGGAGCCTTAGGACAAACTGTGGTAAGTATTATTAGATATAAATCCAAAAATGTAATATCGATAGTATAGGTTAAATAAATTGTGACTGTGTGGGTATGCCCCACACATCTAGCACATCCTGAATGTACACCCCTGATATCTACATTGAATAAATCAAATGTAAGTATGAGCTTACGATGAAGTGAATAGGTTGCTTCTATGTAAGGTCTTGAATAATTATGGTATAACTGAAGTAGAATGTGGGTGTACTGTAAAAACCCAAATTTGCTGGTGGCACAATTCAAACCTATATCCTTCTGCTCCAGAGCTGAATGCTTTTCCAATGAAGTTACACTGACAAGTGCTTATCACTGCTACTTACTATCTTGACATGTACATCACATATATCCCTCTCATACACACGCACTTGAGAAAGGGCTGGGACGTAGGTTTCCAGGTCAGCCAGCAAACCATGCTTGAATGAAGTAACTCTGTGTAGGAGAAGCATACGTGCCAAGTTTTACAGTTTATCCTTAAAATTTACGGAAATTCTACCTCTGTTATGGTTATTTTACGGACGACATATTTTAAAATTTGCTTGTTTGTTTGTTTTTTATTCCAGTTTGGTGTAATTTAAAAATAATAAGTGTCCCCCCCAAGTACCACTGCACCTGTGTATTCTTATTTACCTAATCATGTTTTCTCCCACTTCTTTGTGTCTCCTACCCTCTCTGTTCGCAGCCCAGCGGGAGAGACTGTAAAAGTGCTGTATGATTACGATTGGCGGCAGCTGCTGAAAGAGAGAGAGAGAGAGGTGAAAATGAGAAGTCTCAGGTATAAGACTTGCAATTGTGTTTTTTTAAGGTAATCTAATATGTTGGCACAAAAATGCAAGGTCAAAACCTCAGTTAAATTAAAGTGAAAAGCTACTGCAATATAACGCAATAATTTTGGAGTTACAAATGAAATTTTTATCTGTGTATGTAGTCTAATGGTAATGCATTAATGAGATGATTATATATGAATTGCTTTTTAATCGTTGTAAGCATTTAATAATGCCAAATATCCTAATTGCAGATTAAAAATCCATTAACATTGACAAATAATCAAAATCAACATACCGATGAAATGTACACTTAGTATTTTTTACGGATTTCAGTTCTTGAAAGTTGGCAGGTTTGGAGAAGGAGTTCTGATTAATTCCAGATGATGTGTGGAATGACATCACACAGTTTTTGAAGCATTGAACAAGAAATTCTCATTGATTCTAGATGATGTGTGGAATGAGTATCACACATCCTTTGAAGAACCTAATGGCCAGTAGATCCATTCTTACATTTGGGCGGCAATGTAAAAGCCTAATTTTGTCAATGGTGCACTTGAACCCACATCCTTTTGCTCTGGAGCCGATTGCTTTCCCAATTAAGCTACACTAATGAGTACTTATAACTGCTACTTGTGGTCTTGACATGTAAGTCACCTCTGTAGTACATCACAGGAGCATTGTTAAAAGTTAAAATCTTAATCATAAAAAATGTACTGAATGTAAGTTTTTCAGTGCTCTGTCTGTCTGTCTGTCTGTCTCTCTCTCTCTCTCTCTCTCTCTCTCTCTCTCTCTCTCTCTCTCTCTCTCTCTCTCTCTCTCTCTCTCTCTCTCTCTCTCTCAAGAAATAACTTGCTGCAGAATGATTATCGTAGTTAATAAATGGCACAAAAATATTGTGTGTGGTATGTTTTGTGATTGATGCATGCTTCATTATTATTTTCAGACTCCTGCAAGTAATGGTGCAATGAATAATTTTGTGCTACAGCCAAATGTTTCACAAAATTCTATGTCCATGAATTCACTAAACCAAAATCAAATAGTTTCTGGAGGAACTGTGTATCATATGGTTCAGACACCTCAAGGCATCGTAGCTCAGCCTATTCAGGTACAGACCAGCTAAAATGTAATGCTTAATTTTAACTTATTGTTTTATTTCTTTTCTAGTATAAAGGGCATTTTTTGTTTTGCACTGTACTTTTACTTTTCCAGTATTAGGTTGTGGTATGAAACTTTTTTCTGATATGTTAACTGTGTGTTGGTACTAAATGTGATCAATTTTTTTTTATAGAAAAAAAAATCAAAACATTTTTCTATATTTTTTTACAAATTTGTTCAGAAAGAAGTTTCAAATAATGCTTTTTGACCAGCACATGGTGCATGTTATTGGCATTGTACAAATCAAGTAAAGAGTGGAATATTATACAGTATGTAAAGGAATAGATCTGTGTTTAACATATTTTGAATTTATAGATTCTCACAGTAGAAACACTACAACTTTAATAGATTTTTTATGTGTTCATGTTAAAAACATTTCTGCACATAAATGCATAGTTTTTGACTGCTTACTAAGGTATTTCAGAGGGGAATACCATGTTGGAGTGTAAGAGAAATGAACTTTGCTCCTCGACACTAGAAAAAGCTACATGTAAGATGGGGCTGTCATCCAAGGTTTTGCTGGGAAAGGGTGCTTCCGTCTTTCTGCCACAATCACACAAGCACATTGGAATCTTTGTGTCTATCATGAAAGGATTTGATGCCTTGTTTAAAATATTTTGTGTGACCTAAAAGGTAGCCCTAAGAATCAATGAAGGGGTCTGTAATCTACCTGTAATTACAGACCGATATCTTTGTTACCTATTTTAAGTAAAATTTTTGAAAAGGCTGTTTATAGCAGAATGTTTGATTTTTTACATACAGCCATGGTATGCTTTCTTTGGATCAGTTCGGTTTCTGAAGGAACAAATCTACTGAAATGGCTGTTGCTAAGTTGTCAAACTTCATTCCGAAGCACTAGATAAGAGTTGTTATACTATTTGTGTTTTTATTGATTTCCAAAAAGCTTTTGACATGGTATATCATGATATTCTGTTACATAAATTTAACCAAATACGGTTTTCGTGGCAAAATACTTTCTCTCTTAATGAGCTACTTCTCTAATCGCAAGCAGTATGTCTCTGTAAATAATATAAATTCTGATTTACTTAATATTTCATGAAATAAACGAAGCCATGGCGATTCCCTTCATTGAAATAACTTGAAGTAAAAAATTCTTTATTAGGATTACTAGGAATAAAAAGAGTTTGAAGTGTCAAATTTTTGGGTAGAAGCCCTACTCTTCATTGGGACGATGTGCGGAGACAGTGTTGCCATTCACCAGCAGTACTCCATCCCTTAAAGTCATTAAACATTTTACCTCTTCTTTTTTCAATTTCTGCACTCTCTGCAAGTTTTTTCTTAAGATAATGTTGTCTGGTTAAAATTTCCACCGTGTCCTATAATATTCCATGGCCTGTGTTTTGCACATGCCTGCCTAATCCAGTTTTTGACAACATATTTTTAATCCTAGTTGTAAATGCATTTATGGCACCTCTATTCATAGTGATTGTGGAATAACTTTTTTACGGGTCTTATAGAGGTTATTTTTCATGAAAATTTGACAACCAACTTTCATGAAAAATAACCTCTATAAGACCCGTAAAAAAGTTATTCCACAAATATATTTTTGATAGTCAAAACATAAGGCAGCTATTAAAAATATGTCATCAGAAACTGGACCAGACAGGCATGTGCAAAACACAGGCCAATAGAATATTATGGAATAACAACATTCTCTTAAGAGAAAGCTTGCAGAGAGAGAGAGTGTGGAAATTGAAAACTGAAGAGGTAAAATGCTCAATGATTTTAAGGGATGGCGTATTGCTGATGAATGGTAACACTGTCTCTGCACATTGTCCTGATGAAGGGTAGGGCTTCTACCCAAAAATTTGACACTTCAAACTCTTTTTATTCCTAGTAATCCCCATAAAGAATTTTTTGCTTCAGGTGATTAATATTTCATGTGGAGTGCCTCAAGGTTTGGTATTGGGACCATTACTGTTCCTTTTATATATTAATGACCTTATGTGCCTACAATCAATTCATACTTTGTTATACGATGACGACACTGTCATTTTTCAAAAATGTCATAATTTGCATAAGCTACAGGTAATGGTCAATAATGATCTATCAAATTTATCTGATTGGTTATGCTCTAACAAATTATCTCTTAGTATTTCAAAAACCAACTCTGTATATTTCCGAAATGTTCATAAAAAAAGATGGCGTAAATAACTTTCCAGTCAGGATTAATAATCTCTCACTTGAAATTGTAGACAAAGTTCAGTATCTAGGCATTTGGTTTGATGAATTCTTTAACTGGAATACTCATGTTCAGTTTGTTTAAAAAAAAGTTTCCTTACAGGTTGGCCTACTTAGTAAAATTAAGCATCTCTTTCCTATTATTGTCCTAAAAACATTTTACTATGCTTTTATTTATACCCCATCTCTCTTATTGTCTGAAATCCTGGTATTCAAATATAAGTGCAAACATAATTTATGCTTGCTCAAATTACAGAATAAATGTGTTCACTATATGCTGAACACAGATTACATGTCTCATTAAAAACCATTATTTCTGAAACTAAATATTCCAAAAATTAATGAAATTTTTACCTTGAAACTAGGTATCATGTTTTTTAAAATAATGCTTCTTAAACTGCCTATTTTTCAATCTGACATCAGATATTGGATTGTGCTGTCTTCACCAGATCTGTTGCTAACAAGAAATTATGTTTACCATCTGTTAGACTTAATTATGGTTTAAATAGCATAATGTATAAAGCCATTCTCCTATGGAACAATCTTCCAGACAATATCAGATCTCTGGAAAATATCAAAAAGTTTTCCTTGTCTCTGCGAAATTACATTGTAAATCATCCTGATCTCTTTATAATACATTTGCTCAATCTTAGTATGAAAGCAAGAATATATGTGGCTCTGTACTTCGAACTGTAGTACTCTTGTTGGTACTTCAATTTTCTGTTCTACATGTTATTTACACTTCAGATGTATGCCGTGTGGTCCAACTTCTAGGTCCGATTTTCAATTTTGACAGCATACCGTAGATATAAAAATAAGATGTCAATAAATAAGGCTTACCTTGTTACTCTTCAGCTATGAAGTAACCCCATCGTGTGCATTGCCATTCTTTCAATCCTATTCTATCTGTTGGCACAACAGCTCTCAAAGGTTGACATCACGTATTCATATATTCATACAGCATTGCAAATGTCAAATGTCATCTAGCTGCTTAATTATTCACGTGCTATTTAGACATAATCTACATTTTGAGGTTACTCACCTTTATTCCCAAAATCTTTTAGAAGGTTTTCATCTTTACACATATCTACTACAAGTATACATAATTGAACTCCCTAAAACACTTTCATATCTAATTAAAACTTCAATCAATAAAAACTTATATTACACATTTCCTAAAACGTCAAAGT
This sequence comes from Macrothele yani, assembly GCA_039090855.1. NCBI lineage: Eukaryota > Metazoa > Arthropoda > Arachnida > Araneae > Macrothelidae > Macrothele > Macrothele yani. The sequence goes on from CM077005.1 coordinate 9,410,373, forward strand.
TAAAAAACTGTAACCCATAATTATTTGCAATTGCACACCAGTACCCAATTAAAACAAACCTAAATACCTGACACAACCACTATACTCGACAATCATGGACCTCTCTCCACTCAGAAATAAGCATACTATCCTAGCACTTTCAGCCTCAGCCCAGGCCATTCTCAAGAAGTGTACACAACAGATGAACCACCCGTCACCACCCACAAAACGTAGCAACTGTTCCAGTGTTTGCGCAGCATCGTCTCATTCCCGTTCTTCACCGTTCAGGCGCAGTGGCGCCATCTATCAGATGACCTAATAGCCTTCTTTTCCCTTCGTACTTATAAATATCTGTTCGATAGCTGATCGTATTTGATTCATGAAACTAATTATCATATATTCTAACATTTTTTTTTCTTTCTTTTTTTTATATTATGTTACATCATTTTTTTTTCTTGTCTTTTTCTCCTCTGTTCTTCTCTGCGGCTTTCCTTTCTGATCAAATCCTTCCAATATGTGTTTAAGCTATTAAGATCGTTAATATTACATAACCTGTGTCTATTTTTTTTCAATCAACACTGTCTCCACCAATCTCAAATGCCTTTCCGTACTACAATTCTTAATAATTTTTATTTCATCAAACTTTGGGTATTGCTTTTGTTCAATACAGTACTGGACCAATCATCTGTTGCGTCCACTCCTTGAGAATGGCCTGGCCTGGGCTGAGGCTGAAAGTGTTAGGATGGTATGCTTATTTCTAAGTGGAGAGAGGTCCGTGATTGTCGAGTATAGTGGTTGTGTCAGGTATTTAGGCTTGTTTTAATTGGGTACCGGTGTGCAATTGTAAATAATTATGGATTACAGTTTTTTAACTTTGACGTTTTAGGAAATGTGTAATATAAGTTTTTATTGATTGAAGTTTTAATTAGATATAAAAGTGTTTTAGGGAGTTCAATTATGTATACTTGTGGTAGATTATTTTGAAACCGAATTTGGTCATTGGGAAAAGAAAAGAAGGGAACAAAGTTTGCGTGAGTTGAAAAAGATTATTATTTTTTTTTTTTGTGGCCTTGAATCACGAAGTAACTAAGAAAAATACGTGTTGGAAATGTGTAGAGACGAAAACCTCCTAAAAGATTTTGGGAATAAAGGTGAGTAACCTTAAAATATAGATTATCACGTATCTAATTCAAAATATATGCCTGTTAGTAAATGAGTTTCTAAAAATGGATTGCGTAGGCCTAAAATCATAAATTGAAAAACTTTAAAAAAAAAAAAAAGAAAAAAGGGTGTGGCTGGTTCTCTTGCATATAAAACTAAAAGCCATCCTGCTTCAATAGTTTTCTGTCATAGTCTTCCCCTTTTTCTGTATAAGTGCACAAGTTGATGTGAACTATTCAACGCGCTCAATGTGCAAACAGATATTACTTTCTGGACGACCTAAATAAAATGTATTTGGCTCAAGCAATTTTTAGCATGTCTTTTAAAAACAAGATTATAACACTTGTCGCCGCCCCGGTGGCGCAGTGGTCTAAGCGGTGGCCTCTGATCGTTCATCTGAAAGGGGTCTGGGTTCGAATCCCGGTGAGGCATGGATGTTGTGTTTGTCTTATGTCACTAGCTCTCTCCCTTCCCTGGAATCAGTGGCCCTAAATTAGGGACGGGTGACTGCTTATGGCCCATTAAGTTGGTTGCTTCACGGTGGTCATTAAACTTCCAATAAAAAAAAACAACACTTGTCTGGCTGTGGACTCAATGTCTCATGTTCTATTAATTGGATTCATAAAAGTTGTTCCTGTATTTAGCAAGTTTTCTAGCCTATTTTGATTAAGATTAACAGTGTTGTGTGTGTGTGTGGGGGGGGGGGGGTAAATGACCACCATGAGCAACTCACTGAGCTATAAGGTGTTGCCAATCTCTAATTTAAGGTCTCTGGTTCCAGGAAATTGAATGAGCTAGTGCTGTAAGACATACGCACCGTACATGCCTCACGATTCCAAACCAAACTCACTTAGATGAATGGTCAGAATCTAATGCCTAGAGCACTATGCCTCTTGAGGCAGCTTACAATTTTGTGTCAGGTGTTGTAAATGAGCATTATCTATTTCTGATCTACAATCTCAAAATACAATATGTATTTCGTGATCATAGATCAGAAAGATTCTCTTCTGGATTGTGCCAATAGTTGTGAGCTCGATTTTCCATCAGTTTTTAGTTTTTTCACATATTTAGTTTTAAATGCATTTATGGCACCTCTATTCATAGTGATTGTGGAATAACTTTTTTACGGGTCTTATAGAGGTTATTTTTCATGAAAGTTGGTTGTCAAATTTTCGAACTAAAGCCTAGTTCGTCATCAGGACTATGTCACTGGAGTAGTTGCTGCCACTCAATTGGAAGAGTCCATCCGCAATTATCGTTAATTGTGGTACTTCTTCTTCTTGCTATTTCGATCCCTTCTTCTAGTTTCCTCTTTACTAAGTTTGACTGGTGGGCGATTATTTTCACTGAGTCTCAATTTATGGAGTATCCACTTGCTTGTATATGTCTGTCTAGCCCTGTTTTGTTTCCAATGTTCCTAATAGCTGCTTGGTGTTCTTTCATTCGGACCTTAATACTTCTCCCTGTTTCTCCAATATAGCTCAGTCCGCAGTTACAGTCGATGCAGTAAATTACTCCTTCCTGCAATTGGATGTCCAATTCTTTCTGCTTTAAAGCTGGCAGGAATTTCTTTATTTTGTTATTAAGATCTGGAGCTAGCCTGATATTATATTTTGCTCCGATCGTTTTCAGTTTCTCGAAAAGTCCCTTGTGGTACGTAATTTTGCTGGTGAATTTGAAGTTGGTTTTTTCCTGCTTCTTTTTTGGTTTTGCTGCTGGCCAGCAGCAATGTATATTTATGTTTCTGTTACCTCTGTGTCTATAATGGGAAACTTGTCTTGGTTTGAACAGAGTTAAGAAGTTGTCTGTGAGATATATTTTTCCTATTAAACAATTTTCCCATTAAATGGTTTTGAAAGTTTGGAAAAAAAGAAAGAAGTATGTAATACTGTTTATCCGTGGGCATGATATATCCACTGTATGTATTTTTTTATGTAAAAAATGTGCTTGTTACATCCAAGACTTGTATGCCATCCCTTTGTTTGCATCTTTTCTTAATGTAAAAATTCTTTTCAGATTCAGAGCTCGCAGATGGCATCACCATCATCCAACTCTCATGTCATACATGGTAGTACACCACTATCACAAATAGGAGCAAATACTACATCTTTGGCTCAGGAAGCAAGGATACAACCTATCGGTAAGTAAGCAAAGTCTTCATATGTGGAAAATATATACTGTACTTGATTTATGGAAACTTCATTTGAAGTGTTTTCATGACGTGATATTGAAGCATTTTTAAAGCAGAATTATTTTAGGTAAAATTTGTTAAATTCAGTAACTAGTAACAGTTGATTATCTTTAAATAAGGCAATCATATCTGGATTGCCTTATTGAAATAAAGGTGGTCGAAGTTGGTATATTGAAACAAGGTTGATATATTTTCAATGACCATTTAGTTGTAGAACAAAGTCGGTATATTGGTGATTCCCACAGTTTTCTCATGTCTGGTGCTAGGCCAGGTACACTAAACAAAATGTGAGAAAATGATGATTTTCAGTGCTTACTCAGTGTGTAATGTAAAAGTTAGCTCACAGCAAAGAAACATAAGGATAAAGTTGAAAATAAATATTTCAGAAAGATGTTTACCTTTTACTTCCTTTCCTGTGTTGCCATGTTTGTTAACAAGTTGTGGCTTTGCACAGTCTATGGAATTTCACATTATATTCCACTGTTTTCTTGCTGCTCAGTCCTTTGTTGAGTTTTTATATAACTCTTCAAAAATCTGTAGCATTTGTCCTGCATTCATTTTACTGCACAACACCTTTTTTTGTCTCATCAAATTTTGTACAAACAATTAAAAATTTTCAAATGTGGGTTCCGTAGGTTACATTGATTTCTTTAAATAAACCAATTTTTTCTGATATGTAGGAAAAAAATTAAGATTTTGTTGGTGCGTAACTTTGCTTCTTATTTATCCTACTGTTTGTAAAAATTGCAATACCAAGAAAGAATTGCACTCTTCAAATTTAATTTATATCACAGATTCCTCATGTTACAGGAGATAACAGAATACATTTGTAGAGCTATAAAAGATTTTTTCACCACAAAACTCAGTATCATGTGAAGCCACCTTGTACAACAAATAAGACTCTACGCAGTGTAGCATTTAATGGAAGAGGTTTTTAGTATCATCCTGGGGAATAATAGCTTGTCAGGCTGCTCCTATGTGAGACCAGGGTTCATTTGTGGTGAATAGCAGAGGACCTTGACTGCCTAGTCACTTAGGCACCATGTTCCAGACATGTTCAATCGGTAGACATATCTGGTGAACGTGCAGGCCAGGTGAAGAAGCTGTATCTGCCATGCATGGAAGAGGTCTTGGATATTCCAGGCCACATGTGACTGAACATTGTCTTGCTGGAATATAGTGCCAGAACATCTCTGAAGGAAGGGTATCACCTCTTCCTCTAAAACATCCTTGATGTATCACTGTCTGGTAAGGGTTCCCTCAATTCGTATCAGGTGAGATCTCAAATTGAACCCAATGACGATCCAAACCATGACGCTTGACGCTTGGTGTTGGGCCAGTATGATGCATGAAGGTGCCATTCACCATGATGTCTTCAAACATGTATATAATCATCAAGTGGAATCGGGACTCGTCAGAAAACACGACCTGTTGCCAACCAGCACACCAATGTCTGTGTTCGAGACTCCATTGCAGCCTGAAGTGTCTGTGGTTGAGGGTCAAAGGAATGTGTAGCAATGAGCTGCTAGTGACCAGTCCTCTGTTAAGCAGATGACGTCAAACTGTGCTGGAGGACAAAGCCTAACCATGACAGGGCTTCACTGCTGCGCCAACACAATGAATGTTGCTGTGTGATCTGTACTGCCTTACAGTAGAGGTGCCTGTCTTTCTGTACAGTCATACTATTTTATGGTCCATTTCATGGATTTCTATGTGTCGAAGCTTCAATCACGTTCGCATCACTGTACTGGTACTTCGTCCAACACAAGTGGCAATTTCACGGTAGGAAAATCCATCTTCTCTCATCTCAACAATTGTTCCTCACTCAAAGTTGTTCAGGTGTTCATAACGCTACCTTGTTTGGCAGTGGGGCATAGTGAGACACAAGAAACACCCTTTTGACTCAATGTCAGTGCTTCACTGATTGCAACATCTCATTTGAGCCAGCTCTTTATACCAAAGACTGGACAGTTCAGAGGTCACTACTCCAAAATCACATGCTCATTTTCACCGACATTTAATCATTTACATGTCCCAACCTGTTGTACACATCGTGTAAGTTTCAAGCTAATACTAGCAGTACTTAATGGTGTTGCAATTTTCACAAACATTAGTGTACATCTGAGTTGCTTGAAATATTTTTAGTTTTATAAAAACTCTGGGTTGAAGAGATGGAAAAAAAAAAAAAAACCCCCAAAAAAACTGAAATAGCCCATCACTTCCATATACCTGTAAAAACTTTTTTTCTATTTAGAAAGAGATTTCAATCAAAAGGAGTGTAGCATCAACTAATGCACCACCACAGCAAACTAAACTGTAAATAGAACAGCATAAAATAGAATACACAAAATAGGCAAAGTCATCGCTCTTTCCACATTTTTCTTTAATTAACACACATCAACCGAAAAATTGTATTTCAACACCACTGGGATCGAACCCCAGATCTCTCGGTAACTAGCCGAGTGCGTTCGCCTTACGCTATGGTGCCCACAATCCATTGTGCTATGTGTGTTTATCTGTCAGCATCTGACTTTCCAAATCCATAGGGATGGGCTCAGCAACTTAGACATCTCCATCTGGTGGGGCTTAAACGGCACAAGCTATTTAATTATAGCTAATAAATCCAAAGGGCGAGAGAAATGGTGAAAATATTCCAAATATGTGGAGACAATGTAAATAGACAAAGTCATCGCTCTTTTCACGTTTTTCTTTAACACACAGCAACCAGAAAATTGTATTTCGACACCACTGTAATCGAACCCCAGATCTCTCTGTAACTAGCCGAGTGTGTTCGACCCAGCAGATGGAGATATCTCAGTTGCTGAGCCCATCCCTATGGATTTGTGAAATCAGATGCTGACAGATAAACACACATAGTGCCGTGGATTGTTGGCAGCATAGATTAAAGCAAATGCACTCTGCTAGTTACCGAGAGATCTGGGGTTCAATCCCAGCAGTGTCAAAATACAGTTTTTTGGTTGCTGTGTGTTAATTAAAGAAAAAAAGGGGCAAGAGCAATGACTTTGTCTATTTACACTGTCTCCACTTATTTGGAAGATTTTCACCATAGAATACACGTGGAAAAAAGGGGAAGGGACATTCACTGAGAGGGAAGAGTTGTGTAACAACAGCAAAGTGCATCCACCTACCTTCTGAAAATGCCAAAAGTTTATAGATGAAATATGTTGTAGATTTTCCCTTCATGGGGTGGGGGTGGGGGAAAACCATGCTAAGCCATTTTTAGTCTTCTCTATCTTGTTCTTCACTGAGATACCTTAGTTTTCATGCTTTTCAACATTATGAGCATCAAATAATGAAGTAGCCAACTCTCAAAACACTTCCACCAAAAGTGACAAACTTGAGGACTGTTGAATGTCAGATTTTGTGAAAGGCAGGCCGTTGGACACATTAAGACCAACCAAAATTGTGCATCATTTGTCTGACAAAATAAATGAAGAAAAGTGCTGAAGACAACCCTTGCAAAGTCCTCCATGCAAGCCAGTGGATGAAAACCAAACAGTATGAGAAACAGAAACTAACCAGATATGTAAGGAGGTAATATCTTATCCTCTTAGGAAGCTGAACATTTTCTCTTTTTTTTTATTGAAGCAATTCCCATAAACCTCAGGAGTTTCTCAAAATTTCAAACTCTATAGCATTTTTTTACTTGAATAGTGTTATATACTGAGAATTTGTGTGAGGGTAAATGATAATTTAGTAGGGTCTTTAGAAGAATCAAGAATTACAGTTTTTTTTTTTTTATTGAAGGTGTAACAACCACCGTGAGCAACTCAATGGATATAAGCAGTCGCACAGTGGTTTAGGAACTACTATTGAGGGGGCTGTTCCTTGTCCCTCTGAACAGTAATAAGGGCTGTGCACTACCAAGACAGTATCTGAATAATTCACTCCAAAATAGCAAATGCAAAGCTATTGAAAATACACGAAAACTGTGGCTTTATAAAATTGAGAGAAAAAAAGAATAAGTTAAAACTTCTATGTTCCATATTATATTTGAACATGTATCTTGTGTGAATAATGAATACAGGTGCATTTTTTTCCCATCACAGCAAAAGAATTTCTTAAATAACCTAAGTACCCTATAAGCTGTATTTGTTTTGTTCTTCTTTCAATTGCGTACATGTAGTGATTGAAAACTGAACCAAAAATATTACAAAGTATGATGTATTCCATATTTTTTTTATGTATTTTATGTAATACTGTCATCACCATTCCCTAACTGTGCACTCTCATTCAGATAAAGTTGAGAACTTCAGCACAGTAGAATTAAATAAACTAATTATCTGTTCAATAAGCTGTAGTACATTAAACACCAATTTTTGTCATTCACTTTTCACATGCAAAAAAACAAGACATGCACATCTTGAACATCAAATATCGGTCTTGGTTTCGGAGCATGCTCAGTGTCCTCATTTTTTCATGCAATCCTGTGTTCTTGCAGTGATGTAAAAACCTCTAAAAATATAGGAATTTCAAGTTGGTATAGAAATGTTAAGGCAATTGGCATTATTGCTATATGTGGATGAGGAAGCTTTTTTTAATTCTTAGTATTTAAAGAAATGGCACCTAATATGACACTTGTGTGAGATTCAAGTAAAAATTAAATTGTAGAAAAAAAAATTCAACTATTATTGGAAGGGTACACATGTTAATGAGAAAATAAAAAAAAATAAAAAACCTTAGCTCCTGAATGCTAGTTAGAAATTTTATGAGCTATCTAGTGTAAGTGAGGCAAAATGTGCAAATTTCATTACATGGTGTTTCAGTGATTTCAGATTGTAGGGACAATTTTTTTTTTGTTTCATTTTTGGGTTTAGTGACCACCATGAGCAACTCGATGGGCTATATGCAGTCACTTGTCCCTAATTTAAGGGCACTGGTTCCAGGAAATTGAGAGGGCCAGTGCCTTAAGACAAACAAAGACAACATCCATGCCTCACCGAGATTCAAACCCAGACCCATCTTGGAAGAATGGTCAGAAGCCAGAAAGTAGACCATTGCGCATGCCACCAGGGTGGCACAAAAATTTTACAGAAACAGCAGGGGAAAATAAAAAGAAGAGCAGAAATTAATAGCAACAAACTTGGTAAAGAAGATGACATTAATATGAGTTTCGATATTTTGGGTGAAAGTGCGTTAAGTGATGGACTGATTGAAAACTGATGCAGATGTTTCCAGTAAAAAAAAAATATATATATATATATATATATTCATCCCACCCAAGAAATTGTACTGAACAGAAAACTATTACCTTTACATTATTTTCTAAAACCATGGGTTTCCTTATTTTTAAGTGAAAAAAACAGGTTGTTCCATTAGTGAATAAAAATTTTGTTAAAGTTGTCAGATTTAAATCATAAATTGATAAAATATCAGTTTGCATTGTACATGTATTAGTGAATAAAAGTTTTGTTAAAGTTGTCAGATTTGAATCAGAAATTGATAAAATATCAGTTTGCATTGTACATATACATAAATAATATAGTATACTTTGTAGGTTTCTTTTACTGTCTTCTCAATATTTTACTTCAGCAACAGTGAAAATAATTTCTAATCAAGATGCTCTACTGTAGTGCAGGCTTCCTGATAATACTGGGTATAATAATTGTACTAAATTGTTCACAGAGATAAATAATTGCATTTGCTTTCATTTAAACTTGACAACTTGTCTTTGTAAACCCAACCTTTGATTGTATCCCATGTCTTGGCATATTTCCTTTGAAATTGATTAAAAATTTTTAAAGCTACAGCTTCAAATTATTTATTAGTTGTTATATCACAGTTGAAGAAATCCACACATTCTAAGAGAAAGTAAGTACTGTCATTAAAATACACAATATATCATATTCTTTCAGAAACTGACACAGTCCTGCTGCAAGCATTTATCTCTGTGGATAACATTTTAATTGATCTGAAATCGTAAAAGTTTTAATATATTTCCTGTGTGTTTGTTTTATTATTTTGAGATGTGGAAAAAGTAATAGTGCTATAACTGATGATCCAGAAACATTAGTGTGTTTTAAACATTTTTAGCTCCAAGATCTTCCATAGTGAACAGTGGTGATGAAGATGATGACTTGTTGAGCAAAAAGAAACAAAAAAGGGGTGTATTACCCAAACATGCTACTGGAATAATGAGGTCTTGGCTGTTTCAGCACATTGTGGTAAGTATTTTAGAATAAATTATCAAACTGCATATCTAAGCTATCTTCATTTAAGTTTCTGTGTTTCAGGTTGTCCAATTGTGTACTACTTTTTCACCCATTATTTATTGTTGTTCCTTTGGTGAGCTTTTCAGAAAACTTGAAAAATGTAATTCTAAATGAAGTCCTTAGTAATGTATTTGCAATTCACTTAGAAGTTCAACATAAAGGAAAAAATGTTTTTTTAAGATTCAAATATTTATATAATGGGGCACTCCACCAAGAAACAATGGTACACATGACAACAACAAGGACCTCTATGAATTTGAGAAGCTGACACAAAATTAAGCTTTGGCATAAATGTTGTTCAGGTATCAGCTAGTTCTGTGTGACAATGGCCAAAAGATTTCAACTCACTGGGTTTTGTTACAGTACCCTTAGGTGGAATAACCAATTGGAATTGGCTGTGGGCTGACTTCCAACACTGATGTACTTTTATGATTTTCAAGACTCAAATAAAAAAATAATAATAAGGTACTCAAGTGTGGGATGTGTTGGACCTACCACACTTGAAAAGGCTGGTCCACCACGAAGTCGACCTGGAACTAATAAATGGTATATGAGAAAGAGATCTCAGCTGAGTGAGTGTAAGATTATATCCAATGCACACATTATTCTTTATGCTGATGATACTACTATTCTTTTCACTGATTCAGACATCTCTGAAATTATTAACCGATATAATCTTGAATTATTAAAATATTTTAATTGGTTGACTCAATTGAGCTTGTGGTAAATGTAAAAAAAAAACCAAGTCAATAATATTTACAAATCGTCAGATAAATCTAACACCTCCTAATTATATACTTTTAGATGATAAGACAATAGAAATAGTGACTTGTTTTGCATATCTAGGGATAAAATTACAGTCTAACTTAAAGTGGAATAACCATATTAACTTTTTAATGAATAAAGTGCCATCAAGTATTGGGATAGGTGGTCGTTTTCTTACTAACTTATCAGTCTCAACACTAAAGCTTCTATATTATTCTCTGGTACAATCACATTTAAATTATTGCATTCTATCTTGGGGACAAACAACTAACTCTAATTTTGGGAAACTTCAGACATTACAAAATAAATATATTAGACTCTTAAATTAAAACATAACTCTGATATGAATCACTTTTCACTAATGAACTCACCTATATATATATATATATATATACAAGGTGCATAGGAAAGTCCCTTTGGAATAACTTGCAAATGGAGAGAGGTACAGTTATGCAAGTGAGATAACAGTATTGTAAAGTGATTACGCCTGATCGAATGCAACCAATAGCAGCACCCCTAGTGGTGAAATGTGGAAGTTAGCCATTGCAAAACGAAAGAAATACAACAAAATTTCCAATTACAAAGTTGTAGAGCATCAATTAATTAGTACAAAACAACATCTGTTTCACACGGATAAGATAAATTGGCACCTGAATACCCTAAAATGTCCGAAATCGATGCGCAACCTTTTGTGTGAACGTTTGAAGGGAACAGGCATAGGTATGAGCAAATACACACAATTTATTGCATACAGTTTGATGATGTCAGACAAAACAAAAACAAAAAAGGCAAACTGGCGCACAGGGATAAAAAGTTAATGTCGAGTATGTTCGAAGAGTTCGCCATTGCCCACGATACACATTTGTATTCGTGAAAGTAACTCTGCATGCACATTCCTCAGCATGGAAGGTGTCACACTATTGCAAGCATCTGTAACACAATGATGTAGATCCAGCAGACTTGTAGGCGCTGTTGCATACACCTAAGCTTCTGATTAGGGTACATCCTGCTACTGGTTTTTATATCGTAGGTACAATACAACGTCACAATCTGCATTTGCATACGGCTGCATTTGCGAAATGTGAATATGCAGATTCGAATTGTCGCGCATCAATTTCGAACATTGTAGAGTATTCAGGCAACAATTTATCTTATCCATGTGAAACAAATGTCGTTTTGTACTAATTAATTGATGCTCTACAACTTTATAATTGGAAAGTTTGCTCTATCTCTTTTCGTTTTCGATTTGCAATGGCTAATTTCCGCATTTTGCCACAAGGGGCGCTGCTATCGGTTGCATTCGATCGGGTGTAGTCGCTTTACTATATTGTTATCTCACTTGCATAACTGTACCTCTCTCCATTCGCAAGTTATTTCAGGCTAAAGGGACTTTCCTATGCACCCTATCATCATCATCATCATTGTCAACCATTATCAATCCACTGCTGGACGAAGGTCTCCCCAAGTTTCCTCCACAACGGTCTGTCTTGTGCCAGTCTCCTCCATGTCACTCCCGCATATTTACGAATTTCATCCACCCATCTCCCATGTGGTCTTTTTCTGGGTCTTTTCCTGTCCCTTGGAATCCAATCAAAAATTTCGGCTGTCCATCTATGGTCTGTCCTTCTGGCAGTATGTCCAGCCCATTGCCATTTCAGGGATTTAACTCTGATCATGATGTCTTCCACTCTCGTCATTTTTGGGATCCACGAGTTCCTCTTCTTATCTCTCCTGGTTATACCAAGCATGCACCTCTCCATGCTTTTTTGAGTTGTCTGCAGCTTTTGTATGTCTCTTTTAGTTAAGGTCCACGTCTCTGCACCATACGTAAGCACTGGAAGGATGCATTGATCAAACACTTTTCTTTTAAGACATAATGGCATATTGCTCTTGAAAATTATGCTGTTTCTTCCAAAAGCTCTCCAGGCAAGTTTTGTACGCCGATTAATTTCTTCATCAATGTGACCCTCACTTGATATCTGCTGTCCAAGATAAACATACGTATCTGTTATCTCCAGTTTTTCTCCATCAATCGATAAATCTTCATTTCTTGTAAAAGCATTGAACATCACTTTTGTCTTCTGAAAGTTCATTTTTAATCCCACTTCTTTACTCTTGTCAGCAAGTTCCTGGATCATACTCTGCAGCTCTGATGGGGTAGTTGCAAAAATGACTACGTCATCAGCAAAACGAAGGTGGGTTAGATAATCTCCATTAATCTTTATCCCTTTGTTTTCCCAGTTCAGTGATTGAAAGACATTTTCCAATGTGGCATTAAAGAGCTTCGGAGATATGGTGTCACCTTGTCTCACTCCCTTTCCAATTTTTATGTGTGTTGTATTTTCAAACAGCCGAATCTTTGCACTTGCATTTTCATAGATGTTATTAATAATATTAATGTATGCATCTTCAATACCGCAGGATTTCAGAGCCGTGGTAACTGCTGATGGTTTCACCGAATCAAAGGCTTTTTCATAATCGATAAAAGCCATGCACAATGGAAGTTCATATTCCCTCGCTCTTTCAATCAGTTCTCTCAGTACGTGGATATGATCTATTGTGCTGTAGCCACTCCTGAATCCAGCTTGTTCTCTCGGTTGAGCCATGTCCAGTGTTACCTTCAAGCGGTGTGAAAGAACTTTAGTGAAGATTTTATAAACCACTGATAGGAGGCTGATAGGTCTGTAGTTCCTAAGATCCTCAATGTCACCTTTTTTATGTAGCAGGATCATTGTAGCATTGTTCCAATCCTCAGGAATCTTCCCTTCATTAAGGCATCGAGTGAAAATTTGGGCGAGTACTGTTTCAATTTCTCCACTTGCTTCTTGTATGATGTCTATAGTAATTCCATCTTCTCCTGGAGCTTTCCCTCGCTTCATGTTCTTTATTGCATGAGCAACTTCTGCTGGGAGGACTGGAAGAACTCTGGTACCTTTCATGATGTCTGGAGTACATGTATCATCCCTTTCATATAATTTGGAGTAGAAATCTTTCACTCTTGTCAAAATTTCGCCTCTATTTCTTGTTATAGAACCATCTTCTTTTCTCAGAGCCATAATCTGTTTTCTTCCCTTACTGAGATGTCCCTTTGCTATCTTAAGGCTTTGGTTGTTTTCAATTGCTTTCCTCACTAGCTCATAGTTGAATTTCCTTACGTCTTCAGTGATACTTTTTCGTGTTGTCTTGCATAGCTCTATATATTCCACTTTGGAAGTCACATCTACTTTAGTTGTCCTCATCTCTCTTCTTTTTTGCATCAACATTTTGGTTTTTCCTGATAATTTGTTCACATGCAACTTGTTCTTAGACCCAGCTAATTTTGTTGCTGTTTCCATTAGAGCTTTGGTTACTTTTCTGTTAACTTCCGAAATATCCACTTCTTCCGATGTTAGGCCTTTTAAAGCAGAGAATCTGTTCTTCAGTTCCAACTTGAAAGTATTATGGTGTTTTTTAAGGTTGGTTATGTCAATACATTTTGTTTGTCTTATGAGCTTGCCACGTTCCAGTTTAGTGTTGAGGTGCATCTTACATCTCACCAATCTATGGTCACTACCTGTGTTGAACTTGTTCAGCACACTGCAGTCTTCGATGACGAATTTTTTGTTACACATAATAAAATCAATTTCACTTGTCGTCCCAATTGGATGTCTCCATGTCCATTTCCTGTGTGGCTTTTTCTTGAAAAAGGAGTTCAAGATGAAAAATCCTTCTGCCTCTGCAAACTCAACGAGAGTATTTCCACGCTGGTTTCTGTTGCCGTGACCGAATTTACCTGCTGAAGTTTCATTCTGTTGCCGTTGCCCTATTTTTGCATTGAAATCTCCCATAATTATCTTCAAGTGCTGCTTACCTTTATTATTTAGATGACGAATTTCCTCATAAAATTCTTCAATTTCTTCTTCAGGATGACTTGTGGTGGGTGCATAAGTTTGAATAATCTGAGCCTGGTATCTTCTCGATAGTTGGATAACGAGTCGTGCAGCTCTGTCAGAGGAACTTTCAACTTCTACCACTTTATCCTTCAGTTTCTTGTTTATTATAAATCCAACACCACTAGTTGGATTTATAATAAACAAGAAATATACATATATATATGCATTGACCCAAATAAATATAACATATTAACATTAAAACAATTATGTAATTATCATTTGGGAAAAGCCATGTACAGGAGATTAAAAAATGATATAGATAATTAAAATTTCATTACCTATCCATGACTATGATACTAGAGGTGGATCTCAACTGAGACCAATTTTTCCCAGGACTCGGTATGTTAAACAGTCTCTAAGTTATACTGGGCCTCAATTTTGGTATTCTCCACCTCATGATCTTACAATAATAAATAATTTCAATCTATTTAAAAAAAATTAAAACTTTACATTCTGGGACTACCAAGAATATAAACAAAGGGAATAAGGAGAAATGAAAGAGAAAATGTAAAAAAAAAAAAAAAAAAAAAAAAGAAGGAAAGGGGGTGGGGGTTAAGGGAGGAAGGGACTAAAAGGTCAAAGGGATACACTGGGAAAATGAAAACAGGAGGGCAGTAGTGGGGATGGTTGGGAGGAGGGTGGAGAAAAAGGGGGATAGGAAACAATTTTACTAATACTAATTTCTGCTAATACCTTTGAATGTTATGGGCCATGCTTTCAGGTGTAACTCTGTCTTGCCTACATTTGAATAGGAAGATCAGGGCCCTGTCAGGACTTTTGTGGATTTTCCCAGATCTGCCTTGCTGTTACAATTACTTACACTGTTGTTCTATTACATTGTACTTTTAGTATTATGTAACAGCTAAATAAACTTAATTGAATTGATTTGAAGATTGGTGTATGGAATACTAGAGGAACAAATGGAAAGATGACTGAAGTGATTGAAGAAATGAATAAGTATGGAGTAAGTGAAACTAAAAAGAAAATAATTGGGATAGAAATGAATGGAACAGGGAGTGTGTTGTCTGAAGCACTGTATGTGGACTGGCTAGTGTAGATGTGATTTTAAGTGAAAAGATGAGCAACTTGATTCAGTATCGGTGCATAAGAGAGAGAATACTTTGGATTTATTTCAAAGTGAAACTTCTGAGACTAGTAATTGTAGTGTATAGCTCCACGTGACTCAGAAACTTCTGATAGGAAGGATAATTTCTGGAATGAGCTGAAAGCTGTTTTGAGCCAGTTTGATGCTGAAGAGAAAGTTATTATAGCCAGGGATTTCAGTGTTAACATTCTGGGTAAATTTAATGATCCTGGTGTGATGATAATGGTGAAAGATGATTTGAACTGTGCATTGATAATGGATTGTGTGTATCTAATACATTTTCCAACCACAAGCATGTACACTTGGGAAATCATACTCTGGGACAAAAGAGTGTAATAAATTTTGTTGTTTATGATCAGCATTCGAAACACTTAGTTATTGACGCGTGTATGATGAGAGGTGCAGATGTTGGCTCTGATATTCACCTGTTAGTGTCACTAGTGAAACAATGTTGGTTGGAGAAGGAGGTATAGGAAGATTCCTGGGAGGAAAAGAATAAAGGTTGAAAGGCCTCCTGAAGAACATCAGTATTACTCTGTGAAGAGGTCTGTGATACTGCAACAGTGGGTAGCATTAAATGTGATGCTTGGTGGAACATGGAGTTTAAAGAAGCAGTAAAGAGAAAGAAGGAATCATATTTGGGGTTATTGCAAGGTAAAGTTTCTAAGGATTAATATTGCTGTAAGAAGCCTGAAGCACCATAGTTGGTTTGTCAGAGTAAGGTAAAAGATGGGATTGATAAGGTGGAAAGGTATGAATTGGCTTTTTTTTTTTTTTTTTTTTTTTTTGAAAGGTAGGAAAACATTCTGGAAGTGCACAAGACGTAGAAAAAACAGGGAAAATTAAGTTCTAAGTTGTGTGAAGAACAGGATCAGAGAAATGTCATGCGAGGCTAATAGGTTATGTGGAAGATTGGGTGAATACTTTTGTGGATTATTAGACATGAAAGCAAAGAGGATTTTTAGAGAGAAGGCCACAATGCAAGGAGCAAGCATAGGAGGTATATCAAGGGAAGATTTTTGTAAAACTCTAAAATCTCTTCAAAATAACAGGGATTTGGGAGTAGGTGGCATAACATATATCACTAAGCTGTTCTCTGAGACTCAGAGATTAGCTCCACAAAGAAATACAAACTGCCAGATAGTTTTTATTTACTGTTGCCGTATCAAACTTCTCCATTTGTAGCGATCTTGACATACAACTCAGGCTTCACTGGCATCCATCACACACTGTACACAAGATCTATATTTTATACTCATCTTTTTCTCATGCAGACACTCCTGAATCTGATCCTCCTATGACTTTCTCGGCCTTCCTTTGCCTTTCCTTCCTTCCACTTGGTGTTAAAATATGACTGTAATTTAGGTACTGTTTAACTGAAATTTTCCAGTTATGTTGGAGTTAGAAATGGTCCCTCAGGATTGGAGGAATGCTATCGATGTTCCTTTATGTAAGGGAAAAAAGATAAGTGGACTGAATGCAAAAACCTTCATGGTATCAGTCCGCTGAGTGCTCCAGGGAAAGTGTTTGAAAGGGTCATTATCGATAAGGTACTAAATCTTGTATTTGATTATGTTAAATCATTATTTCCTGAAGTTGTAGCTTGTACTAATAAATCTAAAAGAAAACCGTGGTGCATAGCAACCAATTTTAACTTCTGAACTCAGAAGTTATGTTTTTAACATTCATCAACACAGAAACACTTGATCTGCATATTAAACATCTATCTGTTTTTGATCAAAGGGTGGGGTCCTGACAAAATTTGTGTTGAAGCTTATTTTCATGTTATAACAAACTATAACAGGGACAACAATTGCCCGAGCAAGATTCCTATCATTCCAAGAACCAAAAAAATATTAAAAAAGGCAGCACAAAAGACTACATTCAAATGAAACTTCAATTAATTCTTTTTTTTTTAAACCCAAGACTTATAAAGCATTTGTACCAAAGTATGATACAACACGATGTACTTAGATTTCATTCTGAGGAATGGCCATTGGGAGTCTCTGATGTTTTAAGAGTTATATATTTACATATAAAACCTTACTGTTTTTAAATATGCAAGTTGTTAACAAATTGAAAGATTTTAAATTAAATATTTTTTCAAAGTTCAGATTTCTCCTTCAACCATTTTTTTTTATCACTACAATTTTGGTTGTTTTGAAGTATAGATCATACATGAGATCCTGCTGCGGATTCGCTGAGTTCCGTTTTTTTTTTTTTTTTTTTTGTCATTTGGGACATTATCAAGATCGAGGCAAGAACGAAGAGAAATTTTTTTAGGATTAATGGGGGGGGGGGCGTCTTTTCCCATATGAGAATGATATCTAGTTTTCCAAAAGTTTTGAAAACGGAAGTTAGATGGGAGTGAAGATTTTCCCTGTAAATGTAGTTTCTTTCTTTCTTTTTTCGCTATGTTGGCCCTGACTAATATTGTTGTTAAATATCTTTTTATTGCGTAAATATTTGTATTCAGTATAAAACTGTAAAATCCGAAAACCGAATTTGAGACAGCGCAAAGATTTCTTTTGTAGAGAGAGTCTTCAGGCATGAGATTCCTCTGTAGGTTCGAGGAATTCCACCATTTCCATTATCATTTGGAGCATTTTTGAGATCAACCAATACATAGCAGAAAAGAAAAGATTTTGGGGTGGGGTTGTTTTGTTTGAGGACGGAATTTCGTCTTTTGAAACTTTAGAAAACGGAAGTTAGACAGAGTGGGGATTTCTCCTATAACCGCAGTTTTTTCTCAGAATGTTTCTTCAGCTCAGTATTGGTTTAAATATCCTTTTATTCCATAAATACCTGCATTTCAGCTTAAAAATGAAGTAAAAAGTTTCCGAAAACGGAAGTAGATTGAAGCGAAGATTTCTCCCGTAATAGTCATTTTTTCTTCCTGCAATGTGCTTACTATTTTGTGTTGTTATTGAATGTTAATTTTCCCCATAAATGTTTGAACTTAAGCTTATGTCATAAGTGAGGGGCAATTTTCCGAAAGCGGAAGTGTTTTGGACAATAAAAAAATTTCAAACTTTCTGATTTTAGAAAACTGAAAGTTTGAAAATTTGTAAGAGTTGATGCACAGTGTTCAAAGTATTCATATTGTTGGATCTTACCTTTACAGGCTGATGTGGCTGTGGCACCAGGTGTAGTATTGCGTGCAGTGAAGCACCCGATATCTCCACCGAAAAAAAATAAAAAATAAATAAAAATAAAAGTAAAAAAAACTAAAGAAAATTTTGTCAAAAATTTTACCCCTCCTCTTCCGCTGCTCGAGGCTAGCAAGGAGTTTTCCTACTTGCGTTGGCAACCAAAAATTATTCAACAACAAATTAATTATTTGATTCCAATAATTAATAATGACCTCCCATAATTAATTATAACAAATTAATTATTAACCTCCCGCAAAACCCGTACCGCGATTGGGCGTGGATGCCTGGACTTAACTCCAGCACGTCCCAATCTACCGAAAAAGTCCCAGCAACGCACACACACACTCGAAAAGATACCCAATGCTCATTTCACGTACGCTTGACATTTAATATTCAACATTATATTATATACACTGCCACCTTTATCCATGAAGTGGCACAAAAATCTGCTGAGATGAATGTATGGTGGGCTGCTCTATCGGCAGCATAATTATGCACAATGATTTAAACACTCTATCACTGATTAAAAACACTGATTTAACTAACTCTGATTTAACAATTAACACTGATTCAAACACTGTTGCCGCCCCGGTGGCGCAGTGGTCTAAGACAATGGCCTCTGATCATTCGTCCGAAAGGGGTCCGGGTTCGAATCCCGGTGAGGCATGGATGTTGTGTTTGTCTTACGGCACTGGCTCTCTCCCTTCCCTGGAACCAGTGACCCTAAATTAGGGACGGGCGACTGCTTATAGCCCATTGAGTTGCTCACGGTGGTCGTTAAACCTCCAATCAAAAAAAAAAAAAAAAAAAATTCAAACACTGTTCACTGATGAAATTCTAGCATGCACAATAAACAAATAGAGCAAAGTAAACATATGTGAGAGATTACCCAAAACATTTAAATACACACTTTAGAAAACGAGAATTTTGTACGAGCGTGGGTACCAGCAATTAAAATGATACAGTAATTATCATGACTGCCGCAGTTTAATTATAAGCTATATATATCTCTATACCATTACACACACATAGGCTTGAGGCCAAATTAGCAGGGAAGAGCTCTTAATACTTATAACCATAACACAAAGAAAAAAACACACGAATAAAATGTGTTGGAGGCCTCCACTTTCGTGCGTACTCCCTTTCACAGGGGACAGAGTTCTACACGCGGTTTCACCATCCGACGGCACTGGTAAGTTGTGAGCAACTGTTCATATAACTGCACATACCTTGGCAGTCTTTAAGAGGTCCTTAGCGCAGAGAACTGGCAAGAAATATCCTGCCTTTTGTTTGGCGACAGCCTAGGCACTTGTGCAGTAATGTCGACTTAATTGCGGTCGAGAAGACCCATGTCCAGAGGACTGAGATAACGCTCATTTTTAGAGGGGATCATTCATAGCCCTCCTTACTTGCTTCTCTGCTTATTGTAGGCTCTCCCAGCAGTCAGCTCTCAGGCCTTGGTTCCATGCACCTCGCTGATGCTTTTCTCTTGCATGTTTTCACATTCGCCTCTGTCCTGAGAATGCCTCGCCACCTGTTTTTCTCTTCTCCTGGGTCCTCCCTCCGCTTTGTTTCGTCACAAACAAGGGCTCCTCTTCGCCACTTGAAGAGGGATTTATCGCTTTGTTTTCAACTGTGTGTGGCCTTCGGTTTTCCCTTATGCAGTCCCGTTAGGAGAAAATGCCACCGCCAGAATGTCTCTTTAAAGCTTCAAGAGGGAATTCTGGGGGTGAGTTTTGCAGAATTTCGTTAGAGTTGAAAATGCACAAGACTGTTGCTATGAGTCTGAAATAGAGATGGTCTGTCGCCATGTGGCCTTTCACAATTCTCGTTTGCCAGAAGGCTACGAATTATGCACTTTTCAAATAATGAACAACTTTTAACAATGGCAGTGATGAACAAATTAGAGGATCGATTACCGTAATTAATTATAACTATGAGTGCCTCCTTGCAGTTATATCGAAACGAAAATTTATCACATAAATGAAATATAAAAATTTTCCACAAGTTAGGCTGCACCCTATAACAGTATTCTCAATGTTATCTAAAATTAGTGAAAGCTTTGGTACTATGCGTTCATGGCCCTCAGGAGTTCTTTCAGCATGATAGATAACATTTTCATCTGAGGGAATAAAAGAAGAAAAGGGACAGTGAAGAAATGGGAAGGGAATGACATCAACAGAAAGAAAAATTAAGCAGTGAATGATGTGCAGCTGCAGAGGAACTTGCCGAGAAGAAAGCAACACATTGCTGATGTTCTACCAAGTACAACAACACCCCCTCTCTAAAAAAACTGTGTTTAAAACCATTTTAGTTTGTTTTGAATTCAGTTATTTTATATTTTGAATAAAGTGTCATATATGCTCCAGTTTAATATTTGCATAAACTACAGTGAAAAAGTTTATGTTGCTTTTGCTGCAATATACTGTATTCACATTTTCTCATCACACATTCTGATTTTTAACTCAGTTTACAAGTTCAGCTTTTTTGTTCCTTTGCTGGTCTCATGTATGATAGATTTATGCAATATACTGTATTAGGTGCTTGAATTAATTCCCGCTGTTTTTTTCCACACAAACACCTGTGTGTTGCCACAGAACGGTACAGGATGTAGTCTATTCAAAGTAGTGTCCGTTGGCAGCTACGACCCTTTCCCACTGTTGGGGTAACAAATGGATTCCGCGGTAGAAAAATGCAGGTTATTTCGAGGCGAACCATTCATCGAGCCATTTTTGGATATCTGCGACAGAAAGAAAGTGCTGCTGTGACAGGCCATGTTGTTGTAGCGACCGGAACAAATGGACGTCTGAGGGAGCTATGTTCCGGGAATAAGACGTGTGGGGTAAGACATCCCAGCCAAGTGCCTTCAAGAATTTCTTCCCGGATTTGGTGATATGAGGTCTGGCGTTGTCGTGGAGAAGAATAACCTGGTCATGTCTTTTGGCATATTGCGGTCGTTTCTTCGCGAGTGAACGTTTCACATTGAGTAATTGACGTCAGTACCGTTCAGCATTGATGGTTTCACCGGGTTGCAGCAGCTCAGAATATATAACACTGACTTGATCTCGCCAAATGCACAGCATCACCTTCCTGCCATGGATGTCTGGTTTAGGTGTGGAGGTTGATCGTTCACCGGGACGAACCAATGATTTCTTGTGCTTAGGATTGTTGTAACGAATCCATTTTTCATTGCCAGTCCCTATTCGATGCAAAAACAACTTCTGTTTGTGTCGTTCAATTCACACATGGTTTCACATTTGGTGACGTCGTTTTCCCGCAATGCATGTGGGATCCAGTTTCCGAGCTTCTGGATCATTCCCATTGCCTTTAAACGTTTGCTAACCGTTGACTCATCAACCCATAGTGTTTCAGACAACTCGTGAGGCGTCCGACATGAATTCTCATCCAATAAGGCCTCCAATGCGCCGCCTTCGAACTTTTTCGGCTGCCCAGGGCGCTCTTCGTCCTTCACGCTATATTCGTTGGCTTTGAAGCGTCGGAACCACTCTCTGCATGTTGTTTCCGATAGGGCATGTTCCCCATAGGCGTGCACTAGCAAACGATGGCTTACCGCTGCAGATTTCTTGAGATGAAAGCAGAAGAGTAATGCTCTTTTTTTGGTACGAAACTCGACATCGTGAATACAATACAAACTCATGTTCTGTGCCCTCCGATCGTGTGTCACACACTGCTTCGCCCAGACTATGAACGGTACGTGCATGCACGAGGGAAGTCACATGTGGCCCATGTCACAGCGCACCACTGCTGCGCTCTATTGGGCAACAGCAGGAATTAATTCAATCACCTAATAGATTTGCGTTTTCTCTGTATATGTAACTTTTCTAATGAGCGAAATTTGATAGTTGAATCTTCTGTTTGATGTTTAAAAATGTTTGAATTTCCAGTAAAGCTATACCCTTTTCCTTTTCAGCATCCTTACCCTACTGAAGATGAAAAGAAACAAATTGCTGCTCAAACAAATCTCACATTACTACAGGTTAATAACTGGTATGGACTTTCATCATGTAAACTTTGAGCTTGTGAAATTTGTGTCATGATTGTTGTATATTGATATAAACCATGGGTAGTTGACCTTTACTTCTGAGATGTGCCACTATTTACTCTGAGAATCTAACGCATGCCACTTCACTCCAAAATCTCTAGCCTAACACCACCCCTCCCTTCATAAAAAATACAACAAAATAGTATTAACCATATTTTAAATTTCTTAGGGTAGTATTTCTTTGATTCCTGAGTGGGGTAGGGGAATTCTAGGTTATATATATTTCTGTTGCTTACTTCAGGTGAAATATTAGAAGTAAATAATTTTAATAATAAAAATACAAAACAAAACCCTCTAAAAAAACTTCTTCCTATTGGAAGAAATAATTGAATGTTTCAAGGATACACATTCTAGAAATAATCCCAAATATTTTTAGAAACAACATGAATAACATGTTGGACATATAAAGAAAATATAAGCACTGACTGATGTTGATGAAGTAGCAATCAAAACAATGATAAAATTCGTTTGAAATGAGTAAGGCAAAAAAGAACATTACCTTTTGTTTTCTTCTTGATTACTAATAGTCATGATGTACATTTATACAAGTATATCCAATTTGTAGACACAAACATGGCTGGCCACTTTGTGAACATATCGATTCCAATACTAAAATAGTATTAGGTGTGCAACCTAATTCTCGGCCACTAACCGCAAGCGATCATAGAACATCGGCAAATGCAAATAGCTGTGTGCGATAATGGCCGATTGCAGCACCATCCAACAGCTTTCCAGGCAATTGTAACTGCTCATAGCTGTAGTGACAGAAGGGATAAAAGCTGACGGTGAAAGCAATGTCGTTCAAGAAGCAACATTTGAAGCAGTGCCTCCTGTTCGTATTTCAGCTGGAAAAAAGTGCCGCGAAACCCAGCAAGTGATCTGTGGTGCTTTGGGTGAAGCTGCTGTGTCCTACAGTACTTGTAAGAAGTGGTTCCAGCAGTTTAAGCAGGGAAATTTCTATCTCCGTGATGCAGAACGTCCGGGACAGCCACAGAAAGTTGACGAGGTACATGAGGTATGCCCTCCTCTAACAGATATGACACCAGTGTGGCATACTCAGAACAAGATTGGTGAGCAGTTCTAGCATCAGAGTTTGCCACCCCTCCTGCATCAGTGCTTTCCAGAACTTAGGAATCATTCCTGGTAGTGGTGTCCTTTGAGCTAGATGTCTCCCCAAAGCATCCCAAGCATGAACTCTAGTCCGATAGCTCCTTGGAACAGGTGAACGTGACAGAGGATGGCATGATTGCAGTACCTTTCACTGGTCATGGATCCTCATTCTACCAACTGCAACTTGCTCGGTAGAGTCATTGACCATAATGCAGGACCTGACCATGATCCTCCAAACACAATTTTTATCCTTTCCCATGATGTTCTCTTGATGGTACTGTGTACCATGTTCTTGACAGATGTACTGATGCCCAGAATCAGATGTTAAACTGAATCTGCTTTCATCTATGGATAAAATACTGCCCCATTCCTCATTTGTCCAACCACTGTTCTTGACACCATCAGAAATGGGCCTGTTTGTATCACAGTTTTAAAGGTACACATTTAAAAGGTTTCTGTGCATAGAGCCCTGCAGGATCTAACCATCTTGCCACAGTTTGATGTGACACATGTGTCCCAGTACTGGCAAACAGTTGATTACTCAATTAACCAGCAGGACTCCAAATATTCCGTTTTGCCGATAGCTCCAAGTAATGGGCTTCTGATGCTGTGGTGCATCATGATCGACCTTCCCAACATGTCTAGAGGCATTTCCAGTTGTCTGGTATCTTGACCACAACATTGACACAGTACTGTGATCGATTCCCAATTCATTTGCAACACTGGTGATGATACGCCCTTCTTCCAGTTTACCAATGATCCAACAACATTCAAACTCACTCAGATGATGTATTTGTGCCATATTTATTCTGACTTTCCAGTGTTCTCACTACACCTCAAAACACCAGTGAAATCACAGATTGTATTAGCACAGTAACTACTTACAACACCGGGAAGTTGCCACTTTCCAGCTTTCAAGTGCTCTTTAAGCCATGCTCCAGGTTGGTGATGGTTCCCAAAATATTTCTGAACTTGTTTGATGATAGCTTCAGGTGTCAGCTAATGGCTTGAAGCACTCATCAGTAACAAGACCTGTTGAATTTCATTCAAAAGAAGCTATCTGGTTTTCTCTCTTTGAAAGGATTAGTAGAAATTAGGTCAACTAGCTTTAAGCCCTCTTGGGATAGCATAGTTGCATCAACTCATACCTGAGAGGTATTTACTAATCTCTCAACATACAAAAGATCCCTTCCCCCTAAGAGCAGTGGAGATGCACCTATTCAAGCAGCTACACTGTTGCTAATTTGGGTAGGCTTGCAAATGTTATACCTCACTCGTAAACCCCTGGATTTTTTCTTTTTTGCAAGCTTTGTAGGTTGTGGAGGCTTTTGAAAGGAAATCTGTCATTTTTGAAAGGCTCCATGTAGTCTCCTTAGGTAACAAGGGAAGTGGGGTGGAAATAGAAAAAAAGTTGTGTTAATGGATTCAGGTCTCTGTAATTTTCATGTAAAAATGTAATAGTATGGGATTTTACTCCCTCCTTAATTAAAGGTTGATTTTTCATTTCTGGCAGAAGGAAAATAAATGAAAATAATGTTTTCACAACACAAATTTGACATTATTGCGTAAAAGAATGTTATGCTGTTTAAAGACCTTACTGCAGGCATTATATTACTCACACGTCAATATTACATAGATACTATCTTAAAAAGCTATTTTTAAAATAAAATGGGATATTTGAGGTTTTGACATGATAGTTTAAACCACAGTTAAAACCATCAAAAACTTTCCGATTCTGGTTAAACTATAGAAAAAAAAAAAAAAAAAAACGAAGAAAAGAAAATGATTTTTCTACATGTCACTCAATCTTTAAGTGAAGAATAGTGACAAAAATGACAAAAAATATGATTTGTTAAAGTATTCGGTCATGCAGGGTTTATTTCATTACAGAAAGGGGTGACAGAATAAATTGATGATGGCCAAATGACTTAAAGGATTATCTCAGAATTTTGATATTTAGATTAGAATAAATCCACAAGTGCAGAGGATTTTTAACTTACAGAGCCACAAAAGGATGCAAAGATCATCCCAGAACTTAAAAATTGTGATGAAAATGATGCTGGCAAAGATGAAACTGAGAACACAGAGGGCATTCCCCTTTCCTACCAGTGCAAAACAGACTCCTTGTGCACTCCAAAGGTAGTATTGAGATTCAGAAAAACAGAAGAATATGATCAATGAATGTTGGAAAAATTAAATACAAAAAAAAAATCTAGTTATCTGGGACACATCAGGGCTAGAACACTTTGGCCCAATTAAGCGGCTGCCCCAATAATGCGAAGCTTCATCCCAAAGAGCTAATTTAGTATGATTTTCAAGAATTGTCCCAAATATACAGCTGCTTCAGAAACGGCTAAACCGATATCCTAATTAACTGGAATTTACTGTATATTGAAGACAACCTTGAACATACACGTTGGTCTTCAGAGGGAGAGCTTTAACAAAGATTATGAATTTATTCGTTCTGTCATAAATATCATGTCATTCGAGAAATAATGGCCGATTTTCTGAGGTGCCACATTCAACTCGAGCATAATACTTACAAGCCAACCCTCTCGCAACATCATTCATGCAAGTTGAAGGGCGACTCAGACCCCACGTACACGCCGTAATCGGTTGAGCTGCAGTCATTGCTACTTGTGTGAGAGTGGTCTGTACAACATGTTGGGAAGGAGTGAGTTGCGGGTGATTCTGCTTCATGAGTTCAAATTGGGTCGTAATGCGGCACAAACCTACCATCATGTGGTCATGGCATGGGGCAAGGAAGCAACATCTGAATATACTGTTTGGTGGTGGTTTGGTTCCGATGACATGAACCCACATGATGAGGAAGGTTGAGGACGACATTTGGTCATTGATAATCTCTCTGAAGGCAAATGTGAAGGCAAATGCTCATGTCATTGTCAGAGAGCTCGCCAAATAGAACAATGTGAAATAACTTTTTTACGGGTCTTATAGAGGTTATTTTTCATGAAAGTTGGTTGTCAAATTTTCGAACTAAAGCCTAGTTCGTCATCAGGACTATGTCACTGGAGTAGTTGCTGCCACTCAATTGGAAGAGTCCATCCGCAATTATCGTTAATTGTGGTACTTCTTCTACTTGCTATTTCGATAACTTCTTCTAGTTTCCTCTTTACTAAGTTTGACTGGTGGGCGATTATTTTCACTGAGTCCCAATTTATGGAGTGTCCACTTGCTTGTATATGTCTGTCTAGCCCTGTTTTGTTCCCAATGTTCCTAATAGCTGCGTGGTGTTCTTTCATTCGGACCTTAATACTTCTCCCTGTTTCTCCTATATAGCTGAGTCCGCAGTTACAGTCGATGCAGTAAATTACTCCTTCCTGCAATTGGATGTCCAATTCTTTCTGCTTTAAAGCTGGCAGGAATTTCTTTATTTTGTTATTAAGATCTGGAGCTAGCCTGATATTATATTTTGCTCCGATCCTTTTCAGTTTCTCGAAAAGTCCCTTGTGGTACGTAATTTTGCTGGTGAATTTGAAGTTGGTTTTTCCTGCTTCTTTTTTGCCACTTGTTTAAATATTTTCTCAACACATGGGGAGGGGTAATTGTTTTCTGCCAATATTTCCTTTAATTCTTCTTTGTGAAGATCTTTTTGAGTAGGTGAAGAGACCAGGATTTCAATTTTTTCCAAAAATTGTCTCGCCGTATTCGATTTAATATAATCAGGGTGGAATGAGCAGAAGTCTAACATCTTCCCTGTGTTGGTGGGTTTTCTAAAAAGCTGAGTGAATATTTTCCCCTCTCTTGAGGTCAAGGTTAAATCTAGGTAATTGATGCTATGGTCTTTTTCCTGTTCCAGGATGTACTGCAAGGTATTCTCTAGTAAGTTAAATTCTTCCAGAATCTGAGAGGGTAGAGATTGGTCCGCAGTATCTA
The DNA here is from genome assembly GCA_039090855.1 of Macrothele yani. Lineage (NCBI taxonomy): Eukaryota > Metazoa > Arthropoda > Arachnida > Araneae > Macrothelidae > Macrothele > Macrothele yani. The sequence continues at coordinate 9,437,961 of CM077005.1, forward strand.
CTATAATTAGGACATCATCCATGTACCTTACATAGAGAGCAAACAAGGAGGGTTGTATAAGGATTTTTGCCTCCAGTTTACTTATATAATAATTTGCTAGCAGAGGTGCTAGTGGAGAACCCATTGCAAGTCCTGAAGTTTGCCTGTAATATTTCTTTCCAAACTGGAAGAAATTATTCTTGAAGGAAAATAGGAGCAGTTCAGGTTAGCTCCAGATCTTAATAACAAAATAAAGAAATTCCTGCCAGCTTTAAAGCAGAAAGAATTGGACATCCAATTGCAGGAAGAAGTAATTTACTGCATCGACTGTAACTGCGGACTGAGCTATATAGGAGAAACAGGGAGAAGTATTAAGGTCCGAATGAAAGAACACCAAGCAGCTATTAGGAACATTGGGAACAAAACAGGGCTAGACAGACATATACAAGCAAGTGGACACTCCATAAATTGGGACTCAGTGAAAATAATCGCCCACCAGTCAAACTTAGTAAAGAGGAAACTAGAAGAAGGGATCGAAATAGCAAGAAGAAGTACCACAATTAACGATAATTGTGGATGGACTCTTCCAATTGAGTGGCAGCAACTACTCCAGTGACATAGTCCTGATGACGAACTAGGCTTTAGTTCGAAAATTTGACAACCAACTTTCATGAAAAATAACCTCTATAAGACCCGTAAAAAGTTATTCCGCAATCACTATGAATAGAGGTGCCAAAAATGCATTTACAACTAGTACAATGTGTCGGTGCCAACCATTTCTGAATGTCTCCACCAAATTTGTAAGTCCAAGAAGCTTGTGGGCGGTCGTAGTGAGTGATGGGTTTGCCTCCTCGGGGCGCTCCGTGGTAACAATGGCACACACAACAGCAACTAAGGCCTCTGTGAATCTTGGAGAGGTGCCAGCTAGTTCTGTGTGACATTGGCGAAAAGACCCCAACTCACTGGGTTTTGTTCCAGAATCCTTAGGTTGAATGACCAACTGGAACCTTCAACTGTGGGCTAATCCCCCACACTGATGTACTTACCTGATTAAAAAGACAAAAAGAAATCAATATCCGGACTCAAGTGTGGGATATGGTGGACCTACCACACTTGAAAAGGACGGTTCACCACGGAATCGACCTTTACTTTCTAAACGGCATATGACAAAGAGATCTTGGCTGAGTGAATGTAAGATTGGTGTATGGAATACTAGCGGTATAAATGGCAAGATAAATGAGGTGATTGAGGAGATGAATAAGTATAGACTGGATGTGCTGTGTGTAAGTGAAACCAAAAGAAGGAAATTGGGGTAGAAGAAGTGAATGGCACAGTGAGTGTGTGGTCTGGAGTGTTGGATAATGTGAGAGGACAGGCTGGTGTAGGTGTGATTTTAAGTGAAAAGATGAAAAACAACTTGATTCACTATAGTTGCATAAGTGAGAAAATTCCCGGATTCGTTTGAAAGTGAAACTTCAGAGAATCGTAATTGTTGTAGTGTATGCTCCTTGTGACTCTAAACCTTCTGATAAGAAGGAAGATTTCTGGAATGAGCTAAAAGCTGTTTTGAGCCAGTTTGGTGCTAAAGAAAACTTTAGTTATAATAGCAAGGGATTTCAATGCTAGAGTAGGTGTGCAGAATGCAATTTCTGACAATGTTCTGGGTAAGTTTAATGATCCTTGTGTGAATGATAATGGTGAAAGATTAATTGAACTCTGCATTGAAAATGGTTTGTGTGTATCTAATACATTTTTCAACCACAAGTATATCCACACATGTACTTGGGAAAATCGTACTCTTGGTCAAAAGAGTGTGATAGATTTTGGTGTCTACGATCAGCCTCTGAAACACTTAGTTGTTGACACCCATGTGATGAGAGGTGCGGATGTTGGTTCTGATCATTACTTGGTAGTGTCCCAAGTGAAACTTAATGTTGGTTGAAGGAATAGGAAGAGACGCAAGATAGAAATAATAAAGATTGATAGGCTCCTTGAAGATCATCAGCATAATTCCATGACTTACTCAGAGAACAGCTGAAGGAGCTGAAGTCTGGTGAGCAGGATGTAGAAAAGAAGTGGGAATGTTTTAAGAACTGTGTTGTTACTACTGCTAGAGAGGTCTGTGGCACCACAATAGTGGGTAACAATAGAGGTGATGCTTGGTGAAATAGTGAGATTGAAGAGGCAGTAAAGAGAAAGAAGAAAGCCTATTTGGGGATGTTGCAAGGTAGTCTCTGTGGATGAATATTGAAAAATAGGAGGTTTTACTGGAAGTACATGAGACTCAGGAAAAATAGGGGAAACAAAGTTGTAAGTTGTGTGAAGAATGAGATTGGGGAAATGATATGGGAGCCCAATGAGTTAAGTGAAAGATGTGAATATTTCTGTGAGTTATTAGATCAGGAAAGCAAAGATGATTCTGAGACAGATGCAGATGATGTCGCAGTGAGGGATGGAAGCACAGGAGAGATCTAAAGAGAAGAAGTGTGTAAAGCTCTAAAATCTCTTCAGAATGGTAAGGCTCCGGGAGTTGATGGCATAACTGCCAAGATGTTGAAATATGGTGGTGACTCTATAATTGACTGGTTAACTGAAATTTGCCAGTTGTGCTGGGAGTTGGGAATGGTCCCTCGGGATTAAAAGGATGCTATTATTGTTCTCTGGTATGAGGGAAAAGGTGATCAGACTGAATGCAAGAACTATCGTGGTATTAGCCTACTAAGTGAGCCAGGGAAAGTGTTTGGTAAGGTTGTTATTGAAAAAGTACGGGGTCTTACATCATTGAAAGTGTGGGATGTTCAGAGTCGTTTTATGCCTGGTAAAGGCTGCACTAACCAGATTTTTGCATTACACACGATGACTGAAAAATATCTGGCTGTTGGTAAGAACGTTTTTGCTGCCTTCATAGATTTAGAGAAAGCTTATGACTGAGTAAATAGGACACTTTTGTGGAAGGTATTGAACAAATATGGTGTTACTGGAAATCTACTTAATAGTGTAAAAACCATGTATGCTGGTAATAGAGCTTGTGTACGAGTGAATGGTGTTTTATCAAAAGGGTTTTCTATTGGTGCAGAAGTTAGACAAGGTTGTGTAATGTCACCATGGCTGTTTAATATATTTATGGACGCGTGCATGCATAATACCAAAATAGATTATAGTGGTTTACGTCTTGGTGATATCCGCGTGTGCAGATTGCTGTATGCTGATGTCACTGTCCTGTTGGCAGAGAGCAAAAGGGATTTGCAGAGTATGTTATCATGGATGTACGAAGTTTGCATGAAGTTCAAACCGTATAAATAAGAGAAAAACCAAAGTTATGGTGTTTGAGAGGGGAACTGGTAGCACTGAATGTAATGTAATAAATGGCACTGTGATTGACCAGGTGAGTGAGTTTGTGTATTTAGGAAGAATGTTTGACAGAGAGAACAAATTGGATGGTGAAATTTGTATGAGAGTGAATTCTTCATTGAAAGTCATAGCTGCTCTGGGAGGTTTTCACAGGAATGATGGGTTCTCTAGAGAGTCCCGCATGGCTGTGCATGAAAGTGTAATTGTTCCTACTCTGATGTATGGCAGTGAAACCTGGGTACAGCAGAAGAAACATATGAGTCGCTTGTGTGCTGGAGAAATGCATTACTTACGTGGGGTTTGTGGCAAGACACGATCTGATTGTGTGAGGAATGAAGATGTATTGCAGTTGTGTGATGTGAAGCAAAATGTTGTTAGCAAGGTGGAGACCAATATGCTTCGGTGGTTTGGCCATGTTGAAAGAATGAGTGATGAAATGCTTACTAAGAAAATCTTTTCAGCCCAAGTGGCAGGAAGGAAAGGAAGAGGAAGGCCAAGGAAGACATGAGTGGATCAGATTCAGGAGTGTCTGCATGAGAAAAAGTTTGAGTATGAAGTATAAAAGATCTTGTGTACGGTGTGTAATGAGATATCAGTGAAGCACGAGTTGTATGTCAAGATCGCTGTAAATGGAGAAGTTTGATACAACAACAGTAAGTGAAAATATCTGGTAGTTTGTATTTCTTTTTGGAGCTAACCTCTGAATCTCAGAGAACAGCTTAGTGATATGTATGTATGTATGAAGCTTGATATGTGGGCCCTACACGAACTGACAGAACATCAGAAAAACAACGGTTTGAGATGTGCAGTAACCTTCCACTTCGCAGCAAAATGGAGCCCCTACTTGATTACATACTTGATTACATTATAACCTGTGATGAAAAGTGGGTGCTGTACGACAACCGTAAGCCATTTGGACAGGGGCTGAACCATGGTGAACCACCAAAACAACATCTTAAACCAAGGTTGATGCCAAAGAAGGTTTTGCTGGCAGTGTGGTGGACTGTTCACAGTGTCATATACTACAGGTTTTTGAATGCTGGCAAGTGCATTACTTCAGTCACATACTCTGAAGAAATTGACCGAATGCATCAGAAGTTGTGTTCCAAACAGCCATTTTTGGTGAACAGCAAGGGTCCTATCCTTGTCCATGATAACGGAAGACCACACACATCACAAATGGCAAAACAGAAACTACACGAACTGAGGTTTGAAACCCTCCCACATCCGGCCTACTCGCTTGACTTGGTACCTACAGATTTCCACCTGTTCATGAATTTTAGCAATTACCTCAAGGACAGGAACCGAGGAGAGGCTGAAATTGCATTCCGGGACTTTCTTGCATCCAGGGAGCCAGATTTCTTCTGGACTGCCGTTGAAACACTTGTCACTTGCTGGCAGAGGTGTGTAACTGGTAAAGGCACCTATTTTGAATAAAACAAGGTTGTGTGCTATGAAGCATATGTCTCTTTTATTTTGTACCCACCAAATTGACCATTATTTTCCTAATGACCTAGTAGTAAGGAATTTGGCAATGTGTGACCTGATTGCCACTAAAAATTAGTGGTGCTGTTTTTCTGATGACAAAACATTAGAAAAAAGAAAAGAAGCTAAAAGAAGGAATAGAAATTGAGAAAAATCAGAATTCCATCATCAATGAGCGCAGAGAATTATCCCTGCCTAACATCTGGCAGGATTTGATGAAAAATAACTGTAACCGCGATAGTGATGGGAAAAATTGACAACAAAAGACAGCCTGAAGAAGGAGAAGAGTTTTCTCTGAAAATTTGCAATTAAAATAAAAAATTTCCTAGTAAGAATTCCTATAATAGAAGTTTTTGATTAGTAACATTATTAGTATGCAATTTCAGTATTGTGTTGCCCTAGATGAAGATATTTTCCAAATTCTTTCAGATTAGTCATTTATTTGGGCACAGAGAAAGTGTTCTAAGCAAGATGTTTTATTTTAAGCATTTTAGCAGCTTTAGTATGTTGTGACCTAAGTCAGCTTATTTGTAATGACAGTTATAGTGTCAAAAACAGTGTGGTCCCTGGGCTGATATTGTAACATATTTATACTCCTTGTTTGACAAGTCACAGTATCACTATAACTATTCAAAAATTTACGTGCCTACAATTACTTTAATAAGAGCAATGAGAGTAAACTTGCCCCTACCAGTTGGTCCGTTCTCTCAGATAAAACACATTTCCCTGCACGTTAACTTCCATTTTAATATCTACGGTTGGTTTGGACTGCTGGTGCGGCGGTCTTATGTTGTCTTCAACATGTTCTTTTATTTGACTGCGTGAGCAATTAATTTAATCCATATTGTTGAAATAATACTTGATTCAAGAAACCTCATTTTTTTACTTTAAAACCCTATATTTACATTGACTTTGAATGCAAAGTCAATGTAAATGTAAATATAGGGTTTTAAAGTAAAAAAATGAGGTTTCTTGAATCAAGTATTATTTCAACAATATGGATTAATTAATTGCTCACGCAGTCAAATAAAAGAACATGTTGAAGACAACATAAGATCGCCGCACCAGCAGTCCAAACCAACCGTAGATATTAAAATGGAAGTTAATGTGCAGAGAAATGTGTTTTATCTGAGAGAATGGACCAACTGGTAGGGGTAAGTTTACTCTCATTGCTCTTATTAAAATATTTATACTGTATTCTAAAACATATGAAAACCATTGCATCTGCTTATACTGAGAAAAGTTGGTGAAAACAGTAAATATTTATAATAATGTTTTTCATTTCCTATTGTTCATTCCTATTTAATTTTTTTTACTTCATATGAGTAGATATGCAAAGAGTTCTTGTGAGTAGACAATGAGGTATTAGCTTATTTGAAAAGTTGCTGTTATAAGTGTAAATATTTTCCAGGTTTATTAATGCCAGGCGAAGAATTCTGCAACCCATGCTAGATGCTAGCAATCCAGAAACCAATCACAAAGCCAAAAAGTCAAAAACACAGTCTAACAGACCTGTTCAGAGGTTTTGGCCTGAAAACATCGCATCAATTCAACCCCAGATCCCCAACCAAAATTCTCAAAATGCCAAGTGTAGCAGTTCTTCTGGTCAGGATCAGATATCAGGGCAAAATGATGCACAAGCTGGAACATCAGGTATATTGATCTCTTTCTCCTATTTTCTTTCTTTCTTTCTTTCTTTTTTTTTTTTTCTTCTCCTTCAGCTTTTGTCTTTCTACTAGCTCATGCCTTTAAAAAGTAAAATACTCTTAATGCTTTTGTAACAATATAAGTCCTTTGTTTTCCTGCTGTGTTTTCAGTTAGTGATCAAATTTTTCTGGGGTTTTGGTAACACTCTATATGATTTGTTTTTTCTGTTTTGCTTTTTACATATATCACAATTTTAATGTAAATGCTGTGGGTCTTGTGTAGCAGTTGTTCTTAGAAGAGATCTAACTTTTAATTTTATTTTAGAAATGTCTTACAGCTGCTATATTTTTTATATCAAAGGTTAATGAAAACTTTCTCTTTCTTTTTAATCAAGCAATAACTGAGAGTAGTTAAGTCCTGACTAATACCGTGTTTTTCGGCATATAATCTGTTTCAGCGTATAATATGCAGATAGTAAAATTCAGCATGAGAGAGAAAAAGCCGGCGTACAATTCCGCAGACAAAATTCATAGTAAAAGTTAAGAAACAGATGCGTAATCCGCAACAGAGTTTTATAATATATAGTACAAAAAAGTAATTGGCAATATTTTCACCAAAACTTTTTTCCATCGCCAAAACAATTTTTTTCGCAAATTTCGAAGAATGTGATCGGCAGCGTGACCCCTGCATATTTATAAGGCGTAGACACGCACATTTTCGTTAAAGTGACCTGTTGAGTGTAAGCACATGCTTTATGTAATGCCCATCATGCAATTTTTGGATAGCTTCAGAAATCTGGAATTTTCACAAATCTGGCACTTGTCCGGTCCCGCCGATGCTGGATTTTCAAGGTTTTACTGTATGTATATACTTTCTTTACATTTAATGAGTTTAAAAAAAATATAAAATTGCTGAAATTCTTTACAATACCCCGCAACTTTCAAACGGTTGTGATATATATTTTTAATTTCTGTGGCAAATGATTAAATTACATCAACAACTGAAACACTGGATTTCAGACCGTAAATAATTTGTGATGGTGTCAAAGTTCTCCCCTTCAGTCTTGGAGCTGAAGTACCAGAGGCATTCTCTTTGAAGTAAAGCAAAATAAACAAGTGGGGTTGGAACCTCCAGAAGAGTGAGGGGAGTGATGTCACGGGTCAAAGCAGCATGTTCTCAATGTTTTATGGAATGGAAATGGCATTCCCCTATTCAAGGTCAATGCTCTTTGCCTGCCCCCTATTCAAGGTCAATGCTCTTTGCCACAGGCAATGTTTCCTCCTCTAACTTTTATAAAGCAGCAATCCCTTCCCAAAGAGGAAATGTCTACACATACATACACACAGACGTTTTTGGTAAAGCCAAGAGGGAAGCGGAGATGTGCTGATGCAGTGACACTGCATATTATCAGTGAACATGTGGCATTCTTAAAGCTTCGTTTTTAAAGTTTACGAGGGGGGAGGGGGGGGCTCTCATATTATCTGCACTGTCATATAATCTGTAATCAATTAAACTTTTAGGAATAGATAATCTGCAGATTATGTGCCAGAATGCTTGCTGTCATCGTTACAACCAGTGACTCACAGTGAGTCACTGGTCTTTTTCAGTAATGGTGACAAAGTAACAGTCACTCGATTTCCGATTCATATCTAAAACAAAGATAAATTACTTTTGTAATTTATCTTTGATGCCATATGTAAAAATGCGGGCTACATATAAAGATCACCTTCAGAATTTGCAGTTTTAACTTAAGACTGAATGTAGAATAAGTAGCAAAAGTAGATACTTTTCAGAAAAAGTATTGTAGCTAGTTACTTTACAGGAAATGTGGTTATAGCTGTAGCATGCCACTTTTCCAGAAATGTATTTGTAGCAGTAGCTAGCTACTTGTAAAAAGTAGCTTTCCAATCACTGTCTGTACATCATTTTAGTTTTATTGTCAGTATGAATTCATGTGTATGATAAAAGTGTTAAATTGCTTGAAACAGCTTAGAGGGGTTCTCTGATTTCATTTTTTAACTTAACCATGTCTCTTTGTACTCTGCTATTTTAGCAGCATTTTAAATAAGCATGCTACAGTGACTACTGTCTTACTAAAATGTAAATTAGCATATCTTTATAAATTATTCTTTATGCAACATACCCCTATATAGTGGCAATAATAGAGTTTGATCATTCATTCACATTCTAAGCCTCTTTAGCTTGTTGGAATCAAGTCACTATTTAAAAGTTTACTAAAAACACTCAAAAACTTCAACTACAAGAATTTGGGAATGTGGTTTGACAACCAGGCCCAGGCTAATCAAGGGGTCACGACATCCCAGGATGACCGTTATTTGGCCTTAATAATGAGGAGGCGATGACAGCCAGACAACTCATTGTCGAGCTTGCTTATGCTACAGGCCGGGTGGTGACAAGGAGAATTGTGACCATTGTGACAAATCTCCTTGACACCTTTGAGAGGGGTACATATGCTAAGAGACGGATGGTTTGCCTCTGCCTTCCAAAGAAGAGCTCAAAGGACTTGGTCTAGACTGCATCAAACCTGGACCAAACAGTATTGCCTCCTCATGTGTGCTGTTCTGGGATGAGTACCAGTTCACTGTGACAACAGATGCTTTACATGCAGGGGCAGATCAGGACATTTCCTGGTGGACCACTCCACAAATGGCTGTTTCTGATATTCTTTTTGACTGGAATTTTTAGAACAAATGAATAATTATTTTGGCATCATCACCACCACCACTAAGCTGTTCTCTGAGATTCAGAGGTTAGCTCCACTAAGAAATACAACTACCAGATGGTTTTTACTTAACTGCTGCCATATCAAACCTCCATTTACAGCAATCTTAACATACGACTCAGGCTTCACTGACATCCATCACACATCGTACACAAGATCTCCTATGCTTCTAACTCATTATCTTTTTCTCATGCAGACACTCCTGATCTGATCCTCGCACGACTTCCTTGGCCTTCGTCTGCCTTTCCTTCCTGCCACTTGGGCTTTGGATTTTCTTAGTAAGCATCTCATCACTCAATCTTTCAACATGGCCAAACCACCGAAGCATATTAGTCTCCATCTTGCTAACAACATTTTGCTTCACATCGCACAACTGCAACACATCTTCATTCCTCACACAATCAGAATGTGTCTTGCCACAAACTCCCCTCAAGTAACACATTTCTCCAGCACACAAATGATTCCTATGTTTCTTCTGTAGTACCCAGGTTTCACTGCCATACATCAGAGTAGGAACAGTTACGCTTTCGTACACAGCCATGCAGAACTCTTGAGAACCCATTATTCCTGTGAAAATCTCACAAAGCAGCCATGACTTTCAATGAAGAATTCACTCGCCTACTAATTTCACCATCCAATTTGTTCTCTCTGTCAAACATGCTTCCTAAATACACAAACTAATTCACCTGGTCAATCGCTGTGCCATTTAGACTTATATTACATTCAGTACTACCAGTTCCTCTCTCAAAAACCATAACTTTTGTTTTTCCCTTATTTATACTCGGTTTGAATTTCATGAAAACTTTGTACATCCATGACAACATACTCTGCAATTCACTTTTGCTCTCTGCCAACAGGACAGTGCCATCAGCATACAGCAATCTGCACACACGGATAATATATTTTTTAAAGTAAATTTTCAGACAGAAATAAAACTTAAATGAATTAAGCTTTATTTAAGGAAGACACATTATAATTAATTTGTCATGTACAAATAATCTGTCTTCCTTAAATAAAGCTTGATTCATTTAAGCTTTATTTCTGTCTGAAAATTTACTTAAGAAAAACATAAAAACGTTTTATTTATATATTAGGCATTTGCTCTGAAATAACATAATACTGTAGAATTTTCTGTACTTATGTGAGAAAGATGCCTCCAGACCAAACATTTATAAATTAATTACTAAAGCTAACTACAACTAGAAATAGGTCATTTATTGTGCTTAGAGCCAAGTGTCATTGATATGACCTACCTTCCTTTTGTAATCTTGAAGGGACACTAGCACTCATTGTGATGGCCATCATCCCTTCCCTTTTATCCACAAAATAATGCGGGGCAGAAAGCAATTCTCCCATAGAGATATTCCAAAATCCATGTTCCACCGACATTTATCTTAAAAGAAACAATGATTAAAAAAATAATGGTTGATGGGTCAAAATAGTGTTTCTCTCTTAAGATGCAAACCTCCCATAAAACTGGTCAGTTCCATTCTTCCAAACTGCCAGGAAATGATGAACTGAGCCGCCCCGGTGGCGCAGTGGTCTAAGGCGCTGGCCTCTGATCATTCGTCCGTGAGGGGTCTGGGTTCGAATCCCGGTGAGGCATGGATGTTGTGTTTGTCTTACGGCACTGGCTCTCTCCCTTCCCTGGAACCAGTGACCCTAAATTAGGGACGGGCGACTGCTTATAGCCCATTGAGTTGCTCACGGTGGTCGTTAAACCTCCAATCAAAAAAAAAAAAAAAAAAAAAATGATGAACTGAGTATAGTGATCAATTTGTATTTGCATTTTCCCTTTGCAAAGATTTAAAGAGAAGGGGAGAGAGAAATTGAAAGAATCATGATACTATAGATTCCAGTTAATTGGGACACAGCGGGACTTAGAACACTTTATCCCAATTAAGTAGCTACTCCAATTATGTGAAACTTTGTCTCGAAGAGCTAGTTTAGGATGTTCTTCAAGAATTGGAGAAATAATCCTCATGTGATATGGAAAGATGACAGAATATTATTTTTTTTTTTACAACACAAAGATGCCAGGATTCAACTATCATCCATGTAGTAACTTCTCAGAAACTTCACATTTGACTTTCTTGGATCAAAAGCAATTAATCATGGCATCTTCAAGACAAAAATGTTATGACTTTGATCACAAGGAATATATATGCAGCACTAAGGTTATAGTTTTCGTAGAAATGATAGCATTCTTTTCTGATCAAGTAGTCACATTTTTATGTTTTTACTGGAAGACTGTCCAGGGTTCTGTTGCTTTGACAGCATAATAGTGAATAAATTTGTGGGGTGCTATTTAGTGAATTTATTCAATATTATGCCAGCAGAACACCAAAATCTTAGTCTTACAGTCTTTTACTTAATGGTTGACTTGGAAGTGTAGCTGCTAGACATAAAAGAATGTGACCATTTCTATAGGGAATTCATTGTGGCCATCTATAATTCTATATGCAAGACATTGTGACCATCGTATAATGCTGAGTGTGCACTTTAGTATTAATTTTTATAGTGTTAATATTTTGTTGAAAATATTTAACTCCATACTCTATCATCCCTACCATAGGCACTTTTGGGATAAATCATAATTATTATTTATTTGCAGGTTTAAGTGTTTCAGAAGCATGTAACCATTACCCTCGGGTGACAGAAAGTTCTACTCCTGGTACTGCCCACTCCTCATCCAATGGCAACCTTAGCCAGAACTGCTCTGACATTGAAAATGACAAAGTCCCTTCAGTTGGAAGCTTAGATGATTTAAGTGTTAGTAGCAACATGAGCTCAGATGATGATGAAGATGATGACCAGAGTGGGAAATGATAAAGTTTTAACACCTTTTCACCCTAAAGAAAAACTGAAGTAAATAAAAGCTCATTCATTTTAGCTTTTAATTCATGAGGAGAAAAATACTTTCAAAAGTTAAAGAATTTTTTCCCTTGTTTTTCTTTGTGTGTTCAGCATCTTTTTCATTTCCAGGAAATCTGTGTTCACTTTGAACTGCAATTGTAAATACTGATCCTTTCATATCTTAAAAATGGAGTAAGAAATTTATTAAAGCACATAGCTGTGCAAGTAAATAAATAAAATCAAATATCCTCTGAATAAATTTTTATCTGACATTTTCATCTTTCCCTCTTGTGCATTAGATCATCCTTATGGATTCTATATAGCATTGTGCTGTGCTGTAATTTTTAAATCATGAGTTTGTTTTCTTGATGTAAATTCATATAAATTACTCCATTACAGAGTGTAAAATGCATTCTGCCAAAATTCAGAAATAGTAGTACTTCAGATATTAAGGAACAAAAATTGCACTTAGGTTATACAAGATTTCAATGAAATTATGTGATAATTAATTCTATGTAGTTTCTTTATTGTTTTTTAATCAAATAATGGAAGTTGATTTCAAGGTGGGTGACAGATTCATTACATTATATGACATTACCAGGTTTTAAAACAGACTTCTAAGTCACTTGCCATGGAGGGGTTGATCATATTGCAATCTGTTACAGAAATACATATTTCTGAAATCTATGGGTAGCAAAGGAAATAATAAACTGGCTATCATTATTATATAATAATGAACTAGTAGTAAAGCAGCAACTAATTGCCAAATGTAGCAAGATGCTCAGTGTTTTTTATGCTTTCATGTTTTCCAACTGAGTTGCATAGAGTTATTATCCAAAGTTAAAGAATTAAAGAAAATGTTTTGATTCCTGTTCTTTGAATGAGCTCATTTTCAGTAAATATAGATATAGGTTCTCCAGAAGAATGTGGTGACTGATATTGAATAAACTTTTGAAGGTGATTGTAATTTATTTTAAGAAATGGCTGGAATGAATTTAAATTTTTATCATGCATTTTTTTCATTGTTCTGCATAAGTTGATCCCAGTGAAAGTACCTTGAAGTTTAGAAATTTACCAAATTGCAATTTTCACTACTTGTGATGAAACCTTTGGCATCAAATGCAAATTTGCTGAGCGCAAAAGTAACAAGAGCAATAAAAGCATATATTTCCTTGGACTAACTTTGAATAAAGTTCTATGGGGCCCAGTTGGAAAGACCCTAAACAACCTTTTGTTGTGTGTATTTTTCTATATATTTTTTTTTCAATTGGTTTGCTTATTTTTAATGATAGCATTTAGAAACTCATCTCCTGCATTATCTCATTATGGTTAATATTGAACTAACAACCATAAGCATTACGTGGCACAATAATCTTATTCGAACAATAGGTTACTACTGCTATTATTACTGTTTTACACATTGTATACAATAATGTTTTTGGTGCTGGATGCTATGCAATTAAACATCAAACATAGTATTATTATCAATGACAGTAAACTAATAAATGTTAAAAACTGATTAAACTCACCTCTGTGCAGTCTAAGGATAGCATCTCTTATTCGCCGAACAGTAATCATATTCACACCATTTGCCTATCTATCTGGTACCTCTTTCCTGCCATTTGTACAAAATGGCTGACTTGTTGGTTCCATCCTGTTTGATGTCATAATAACATGCCATGACAAGCTTGATGAGCCAGAGTTAAGAATTTTGACTTTGAAAGTAATTCTTCAAGACCAAAGTTTAAAAGAGTAGCCGTTAGTTCAAGGCGATATTACCTTACGGCTACTCTTTTAAACTTTGGTCTTGAAGAATTACTTTCAAAGTCAAAATTCTTAACTCTGGCTCATCAAGCTTGTCATGGCATGTTATTATGACATCAAACAGGATGGAACCAACAAGTCAGCCATTTTGTAGAAATGGCAGGAAAGAGGTATTGGATAGATAGGCAAATGGTGTGAATATGATTAATGTTCGGCGAATAAGAGATGCTGTCCTTAGACTGCACCGAGGTGAGTTTGATCAGGTTTTAATGTTTTTGCAACTGTCTCTGATTCTATTATGTATATGTTATTGAGAAATTGAACACAAAACTTGACAACTATATTTGATGTAATATGTCTGACAACCATCTGCAATCTCCTGCCATGTTAGATGTGAACATAGCAAAAATTCATTAAGTAATAAATAATATCTGTTTCATGTGGAAATGAAAAAAATATTTATATGAGATAGGAACATTAACTTCCTTGTCACCAAATCTTCAGAAAACTTGAAAATTGAATCTGTAGGATGGAATCTCAGCTCAAATCTTGTGGTTTCTGTCTGAATGCCATAATTATACCTTTCAGAGCTCCAAGCAACTAAAGACTATTTTATGGAATCGAAACAAACTTTTAGTTTGTGCCAATTGAGTTATGTAAAATTGAGAACCAGATCAGATAGCAGCATGAAGAAATGGGATGGAAGACAGAAACTTTGCTTTCTTGATTTTCTCATTACTTTCCACAGTTTTTTTTTTTTTTTTTTTTTTTTGTATGATGTAACCTTTAATGTGAAGCATTGACTTTTACGTGAGACAAAACCAAAATAAAACAAAGAAAAGAAAAATTGTTTACGGTATATACAAGGACTCAGCCCCAAGTTTCAGAATGTACTTAGCTGAAGAGTTGGCACAATTGCTGATTGATGTACATATGTGGAAAAGAGTCTAACGTACAGAGTCAGTGACAGTTTTCACAAGTTATATTCATATAGTCAGAGGATTAAAACACCAGGACAGGATGAAGTGTTCAAAAGGGTTCAGTTGCTACAGGATCAAAACAAAAATTCTACTTTATCATTAGCAACTGAAAGCCAGCATTGAACTGAGTCCCAGTTTGTATAAAAGTTATGTACAGTGTGAGATGTTACTGCTACATAATAGTCATGCTGTAGGCATTGAAGAAGACATGATTGCAACATTGTGAGAAGTTGCTCTTATGTTTGTTAAGTTGACATGCCAGGCAACAAACTGGCATGCAACAGATGAGGAGCATAGATAGAATATTTTTCAGGCACAAAGGGACAATGACAGACATAGTATAGTGCAGTGGTGAAATGCTAGTGTTTGACACAAAGCAATAATCTTAAGAGAGTGCGTTAAACTGTTCAGAGCAGTGATGCAATACAAAAAATCAGGGTAAATAGTGGTTGAAGAAATTGGATTGCTCTGACTGTTGTGTTAATAGTTCAAATATAAATATGAGAGACATTGCCAGTAGAATTGCAGTGATGAGAAAAAGTGGTGATGCTGAATCTGGTGATTTGGATGGCTAATGGAAATCACCGAATCTAAAAATGAGGCATCAGGAGAATTGTTGTGGAAGGGTTGTCATTGGCAGTCATGCTGTATGACAAGTGGCCCCATCTTGTTGCATCCATATTTGTGTAAGACCAAGCTGCTGCAACTCAGGAATGAGGAAGGTGATTAGCAAGTTGTTGTAGTGCTTAGCAGTAACTGTGACAGCTGCACCATGTTCATCCTCAAAAAGTAAGGACCAATCACACATGCATGAGTCACCGCACACCACACTGTGACCTTGACACTGTTCAAGGGCTTTTCATGTAAGGCTTGTGGGTTTTCTTTATCCCAAAACCTACAGTTTTATTTATTGCCATAACTGGATAGGTGAAAATGAGCTTCATCTGATGTGATCAGGTGCTGCACAAAATCTTTTCCCTCCCTGCACTTGTTGACAAATCATTCACTGAACCTCACTGTATGAACCCTATTTACCAGGAGCAATTGCTGTACCTTATAAGGATACAGTTGCAGGCTATTTTTCAAAATGCTGTGAACAGTGGTATGAGTAACATTCACCTGTTGGGCCAATCGTCTGGCAGACATCTTGGGACTTTGTTCAATAACATTCGCCACACGTTCAATGTTCTCTGCACTGTGAGACATTCGAGGTCATCCTGGGGATAGCTTCATGTTCGTATTGCCTGTCTCACAGAAGTTACTAACAGCATGCAAGATCACCTTCCAGGACTGGGCTTCATACTTCCGGAAATGTTGGAATCACCTTTGTGCTGTAACGATGGAGCTTCCACTGGTGAAATATTCTTTCACAACGTATGCACTCTCTCTTGGCGTCCACGCAGTGGCGTAACTAGCACAACTGTGCCCCCATGCAAGATTTACTTCAGCACCCCTAAGAACACTAATTTTCCCACTATTTCGAACACGAGGGAGGATGTGTTTTTCACAGTGTGTGTGTGTGTGTGTGTGTGTGTGTGTGTGTGTGTGTGTGTGTGTGTGTGGTGGTGGTGGTGGTGGTGAAGGAGGTAGGTGGGGTCAAGAAGACAGGGAGAGTGTCTGGAAAAGTAAGGGTGTTACCTAGAGCCCTGTAGTTTTAACTTTTAAGTGATTTTTGGAACAGAAATATGTAGTGAAAGGTTATTAAACAGCCAATCAGGATTAACACGATGTGCGGATCGGTGCATGGACATGAATATATACAGTCGAGTCCCATTATTGTGATCACCTCCTACTTTTGACGTCAACAGTGTATAGCCAATGAAAGAAGGCATGTGTCTTGAGCTGGCTTGAAGGGTATATAAGGTGTGCTGTAGGCATTCTGAAAACATATCACTCATTGCTGTCATGGATAAAAGGAGTGATTATCAGATTTGCAAAAAGGGATTATTATCGGCTTTCGGGCCAAGGGGTTCCTGAAACAGCACAGTTCGTGAATTGTTCGCGTGCTGCTGTGATTATAGTGCATCGTGATTGGAGAAATGGCACCATTGTGAATATGCAACATGAAAACTACGGAGCACCACATGCCACTGATGTGAGAGGTCAACGTCGGCTTCAAAGGTGCAAGAGGGCCAATTGACACGCTACAGTGGAGCAACACGCTGGCCAAATGAACCAGGGGGCTACCAGAATTGTGTCTAAAACGACAGTTCGGTGAACCCTACTGTGTATGAGGCTCTGATACAGACGGATGGTCCCTGCACCTATGTTAATGAAGGTGGATCGGTAGGAAAGGCTTACATTTGCATGGCAGTATCGGAATTGGACCTCCATTGATTGGCAAAGGATTGCTTTCTTCAATAAGTCGCATTTTCTGCTTCATGGAACGGATGGGTGTTGGCGTATAAGATGGCAAACGTCGGAGAACAAACACTCTTCAACCATTGCTGGCAAAACACATGCTGATGGGGGCAGTGTTATGGTCTGGGGAATGTTTTCATGGGCCCACTCATACCTGTGGAAGGCACTATGGACAGAATTCGTTATTAATTCATCCTTGCAGACCACGTACACCCATACATGATGATTGTCATCACTAGGGCGGATGGGATCTTCCAGCACAACAATGTGACATGTCACACAGCTAGAAATGCCCTAGAGTGGTTGGAAGAGCACAATGAAGACTTCAAAGTACTTCCCTGGTCTCCTAATTCACCAAACTTAAACCCAATTAAGCATCTGTGGGACTACCTCGGTCGTGTTGTTTGCTCTATGGATCCTCCACCATGCACCCTCCAGAAGTTGTCAGATGCACTGCAGTCAGCATGGCTCCACATACCTGTGAACACCTTCCAGCACCTTATTGAGTCACTCCCAGCCCGTCTAGCTGCTGTCTGCATGCACACGATGGTTACTCTGGATATTAGCTGGTGGTCACAATAATGTGACTCAACCGTGTATATCTTACAGGAAAATATGAAACTTCGGGTTAATTATTTGTTTGTTTGTTTTTGTGCGTGTTCGGATGTTTTCATAAAACTATAACTGTCAGCTGCAGTAATCCCCCGTAATTTTGCTACTGTTACCTAATGCAAGAAATCCTCTGCTAGGGAAAATTAAAGCCTTTATCAATCATAATCATACATCTATCTAGTCAAAAAAGAATTATTTCCAGTGTGTCTGTTAGAAGTATACATATCATGTCAAACACAAATAGACCTTTTTTCACCCAACAGCAAGCATGCACCTCAGAAAAACTTTAAAAACCTTGAGGACTTTTTCTGTAAGTGATATAAAGTTAATTTGTTTTTTAATCTGTTCATGTAATCCTGTGTTCACAGTTATGTTGACTGTCAGACTGAGAAACCAAAGTAAAAAGAAAATCAGGGCTGTACTTTCCTTTATCAAATAACATAAAAAAACTTTTTTCGTCTCATTTTATGTAGTGGAAAATATGTCTGTAGATAGACATAACCAAGTAAAATGATTGTGGTCATATTTCCTCTGTGAAATGCAATAAAAGGTAGTCCAGTTTAACTTCCAGAAGTGGAAATATGACCACAAATACAGTAGATTCAGTGTCCACATAAGGATCCCTATTTCAGGGTGACACAGGTTCACAGTTTGGACGAAAGTGCAATGCGTGTTATTATATTAGCTTGCATGGCTTATGTAAGCTACCATTTGCTGCATAGTCTTAAAGAATTTTAAAAAAGAAAAAGAACTACAAGAATAAGAAGCAAATTTTCTCATTTGGTTTACATGTGCGCATCAACCTTACCCTAGTAAATGCATTGATGCTGGAAAACACATCATTACTTGGCAAATATGTAAAAAAAAAAAAAAAAAATAAGGAAAAGAAATTGAAGTTTTATTCCATAAATTCCTTAACACAGTTACAAGCCATATCAAAAGATCTGATCAATTTTGAGCTAAGAAAACTATCTCTGCTTTCTATGTACAATGCTCACAATTTTGTCAGTTAAAAATAACACACTACGTAACAAAGCACTAAATGAAGAAAATAGTAATAAGATGGAGGTGAGCATTGTCTCCACTATCTTTATCCTAACTAGTGGGACTATCTTCATCATAGCTATGTGGACTCAAGTTAATATGCAAAAATGTCACTACACTTTATCAGGAAACAATAACTGAATAGGGTTTGTAAAATAATTAGAACTCTTTACCTTGCCCTTCTTTTTCCACATCAGGCAGTTCCCATTGTCTGAGATGAATTTTTCTATTCGTTGATGATTGTGACTGACTGTGCCATCTGACTGCCTTTCTAAAGAAATGGACAAAGGTATATTTCTTTTCCATTTCTTTTTTCCATATTATTATTTTTTTCCCCTTTATCATTTTCACTTAGGCAGGTGTGGAAAAGGACACAGTCTTAACACTTATGAAATCTTCTGCTGGCTAACAAGCATAATATCCACCTTCTTATTTTGTACCCTAACATACAAATTCATTAATATTTAAAATTGCTGTTGTGATTTAAATTCCAAGCATCAGCTTGGAATTTAAATCACAACAGCAATTTGTTTGGCTGCATCAAAATATCAAGTTTGGCTGCATCAAAAAATGCATCAAAGCATCAAGTCATTCTCAAAAATCAAAAGTTAAAGCAAACAATAAGTGTCACACCAGCAGATGAATATGAAAATAATGTACTCTTTCAAAATATTCCACAAAATAAAATAATTTCAAAAAACACCAGAACAGTGGGGCAATTCAAAGTTAATAAAATAAACCATCTGGGGGCAAGGGGTAACAGGCAGGTCATTGAAGGTGTGCTCATCCCAGCTAAGTTTAATACTCTGAACTTACTAAAATACCTACCTACTGACAGTACACACATATGATAATTTGAGTTTAAAAAGTCTTTAAGTGCTTGAATTTTTTTTTGCTTGGAAGAGTACAAACCATGTTTCCTCATTACAGTAGTATCACCAGTTACAGTACCTCCTTCCAGTGTATGAAGCTTCGTACATCCACTCCTACAGCCTCCATATGTAAATACCATGGCCACGATATCTATCCTCTCATTGATGTTTTCAGGGCAATACAGAGAGGCTACCCCATGCCAAATTAGTTAATGTCCAAAATTGCTAGAGAGATTAAATCTATTTCCACCAATAAAGAGTACCACACCCAGACGTGCCAACTCTCCGGGTTTAGGCCGTCAATGCCGGATTTTATTACACTTCCCGGAATTCCGGATTAGAAATCAATATTGCCAGATTCCATCATAATTTCCGTAGCGTAAATTAAAAAGTAATGAGAAAAGTTCGAAGTTCTCCAAGGCATCGGAAAACTTCGACAATTACCGTAGCGTAAATTAAAAAGTAATGAGAAAAGTTCGAAGTTCTCCGAGGCATCGGTTCATTAGCGGAGAAGTGACCTTTCCCTTCTGAGTCAGCAGTGAGCAGTTTTGCTCTGCCGTTGCATGGCCGTTGGCAGCAATGTTTACTCTTCTGTCCGCTAATGATCTCTGGCGCTGCTGGCACGGAGTAGGAGAGGGCTTGGCTTTGGCTCACACCGTACGTACTGCCGCAGATTTCTATCGGAACCGCGCGGTAGTGTTTTGGTTTGTTTTATGCACTTCGTCTGTCTTCACAGGAATTTCTGAAAACTTTTTGTGCACGTGTTTAATCAAGCGATGGCTGGTAGAAAATATCACTGTTTTTAAGAAGTATATGACAGATTATCCGTGTATAATCGAATCAAGGAAGATCCAACAATTTGCCTTTTGCTCTATTTGTAGGTGTGATTTTTCCGTTGTCCACCAGGGCAAAGGAGATATCGTTAATCACATTCGTACGCAAAAACACGTAGACAATTCTAAGTCCGTGGAAAATAACAAAACATTAAATTTTGCTCGAGATAGTTCCTCTTCCGATGCAATTATCCATGCTGAGTGCTTGTTTACTTCATTCCTCATGTAACATAACTTACCTTTAAGCTGTGTTGCCCATGCAAGTGTGCTTTTTAAGAAAATGTTCCCAGATAGTAACATTGCAAAAAAAATATGCATGTGACAGAACAAAAACATCGTGCGTTGTTGCCGAAATGGGGAAATTTTCAAAAATAGACTTGCATACTTGCCAACTTTTACGGATTATTCGTAAAATTTATAGATTTCTGCTTAATTTTACTGATTTGCGGATAGAGGTCTTTTTTAACAGATTTTTTTAATATTTAGATGGCTCAATCGAAATATTTCAACCCCATGCAACCATCCACTTAGATTTTCTCCCAGACCTTACGAGCGCTGTGTCACGTGATGATGTCATCTTTGACTCGCTGGCTTCGTGTCATCGTGCGGTAGCTCTCTCTCTCTCTCCACGGGAGTGTGCTCAAGTGATGTGCCAACCAGAGTTCGCCAAAACGCGTAATTGCGCGTTTAGTATGCATCAAAATTTTACCAACTCGTAAAAATACGCCTCGGGAATTTTTCTCGGTGCGTAAAAATATGCGTCGGGAATTTTTTTTCTCGCGCGTAAAACTACGCGTCGAATAATTTTACCAATTTGTAAAAATGCGCATCGGGACGGTACTTTGCCTTTCAGAAACGGAAGTAAACGAAATAAAGATTTTCTCCGTAATCATAATTTCTTTTTCCTGTGATGTTGCCTCTGTTCAGTATTGTTGTTATATATCATTTTATTCCATAAATATTTGTATTTCAGTTTAAAAACGGAGGAAACATTTCCGAAATCGGAAATTCGGCGGCAAAAAAATTTCGCTGTAATCTTTAGGCATGAGAGTGCGACGCCGTCAAGGAATTTCTCCTTTTCCGTCATAATTTGGGTTATCCTCCAGATCGATGCATAACTTAACAGAATTTTTTAAATATTTTTTAAGAGAAATTGTTCTACATTTTTTATATGCCTTAACGTAACATTAGTGCTTCAAATTATGTCCATTGATATTTCAAGCATACGAAAATAAGCTTGCAGGATTTTCATAGAAAATTGCAGGATTTTTCTCCTCTTAAGGTTGGCAAGTCTGCACACCCCTCTGTTCTGTTGTCCAGTTCTTACTCTCTCCAGATCTGTAAACAATGTCTCCTGTGAGCAGTTGTTAATGGAATGCAGCGTACTGATCTTCAGGCAAACAGTCCACTTTTATGTAGTTGCCTGGCCACTGTAAACCATGATATTGTGTGTCCTGTGCTCATGTTAAGTTCTTTTGCAAGGTTACTTGCTGTCTGATGTCAATCTCTCTTGGTCTGTAGGAGCGGATAGCACTCCTCACTGGGGGTACTTTTTGGTGGATGACCACCACCAGTCTTTTGTACAGCTGTGCCTGTAATCCTGAAGGCTGACCATGCATGCAACATGATACAGTGGGTGATACCAAACTCTTGGGCCACACTCATTACAGTTCACCCCTCTGTGAGCCTCCCAATTATTTGACCATGAGTGAAATCATCAAGATGTTCTCGATGGGCGATTTTGTCAGCTTTAGCACACAACAAACTCGATCGAATGTACGTAAGATTCATGCACACCATCCGATGACTTCTCTTCTAATGCTGTTGGACTGCATGAGCACATTTGTTTTCATATCACACAAACCCCATGTCATGAGGCCATTATTGCACATGTGCTGTTGTACCGGTTCCCAGACATGGTCATGAGTTAATTTGGGTTTGTGTACTTCTGCTATTTACAGCATTATTTTACTTTTTCCACTTTGTCTTTAAGTTTTGCACACCAGTGTAGATTAGATGGCCAAGGGACATTCTTCTTTATAGAAGTGAACCATCTGTCCTCTATAAGTCAAGAAATGTACTCAGATTGAAATAGGAAAATCAGAGCTCAGTATTCGCCCATGGATTGGGCAGTTTTAAAAGACAGCTTACATGGGAGATAGCTAAAAATGGAATTCCCATGCAAACAATAACCAGACAATGTTTATATAATAACTCAGAGCAAAAACTGCTAGTCGCATTTCATTATACTTAGATAGATTTTAAATCAAAGATTATACTTATTAAAATGCCAGTGAAGAAACTATTACAGGACTATGGTTTCAGCCGCTAAAGCTCTAGTTAGCCATTAGACTGCATATGTCGCTGCGTTCTTGATCAGCTTTTGAATCCTTTATCACAGGGTTGTGGCCCTGTGCTGCCATCTCTCATCTGGAATTAGTTGAAGGGCCACAACCCTGTGATAAAGGATTCAAAAAATGATCAAGAACGGAGCAGCATACGCAGTCTAATGGCTGACTACAGGGGTGCAGAATATGTCCGAACAGGTTCAGGGGAAATTAAGGCAGCTCTGGGGAAATTTTCGCCTGGGGGTAAAATAATGATAGTAATAATAAAATGAAAAAATGACTTATTAACAATGAATATAATGTGAAAAAATAGGGGTGATTTATTTCACGGTAATCATTTTGAAAAATGTGTCGTTATGAATACAAGAGGTTATGAGGGCTGTGACATACTGCAAACTGCCGCTCGCAAACGATTCACTGAGCGTAAAGGACTTTACTAATGCCAAGGCAGAGACAGCGTGGCATGAGTAACAAGTACGATTCAACTACTAGTCACGCTAATAAACGTTTCCGAAACTAATGGGCCACTCCGGCGGCACAGTGGTCTAAGCGATGGCTTCTGATCATTCGCCCGAGATGGATCCGGGTTCGAATCTTGGTGAAGCATGGATGTTGTGTTTGTCTTGTGGCTCTG
The DNA here is from genome assembly GCA_039090855.1 of Macrothele yani. NCBI lineage: Eukaryota > Metazoa > Arthropoda > Arachnida > Araneae > Macrothelidae > Macrothele > Macrothele yani. The sequence goes on from CM077005.1 coordinate 9,461,470, forward strand.
GCTCTCGCCCTTCCCTGGAACCAGTGGCCCTAAACTAGGGACGAGCAACTGCTTATAGCCCACTGAGTTGCTCTAAGTGATCATTAAACCTCCAATAAAAGAAAAAAAAAAATAATGGCAACGAATTTGTCATAGGCGCCGATTTAAAAAATTATTGGGGTTCCGGACATTTTAAAGTGAATGACCAACACATTTTTCAAAGGATTTAAGTTGAATTTAAATTTCATTCAGTAAAATTATCTGGCACAATGAGACACCTGGAATGCTAGAATTAAATAAATTATAGTTAATTACAGAATTTTTTAGCTGTTTATTTTTCAGCCTCTCTGCCCCGGGTTACTTCTTAATACGCCTATTCTTCGCATGTCGAAAGTTAATGGGTTCCATCATTTTAGGCGAGGAAAGAATTCTTGATTCGCCGATTCCTGTCTCGCCTAAAACTTTCACCTGCTAGAGGGGAGGGATTCACTTGGAGCAAACTTCTTGATTCGCCTACTCTTGTTTCACCTATTTTTCATACGCCGAAAGTTAATGGATTCCGCCATTTTAGGCAAGGAAATAATTCTTGATTCGCCTATTCCTGTCTCGTGTAAAACTTTCATCTGCTAGAGGGGAGAGATTCACCTGGCGCACTAAATCTTTTGTGCATTAAAAAAAAAAAAAAGGGCAATTTTTTTCATGAAAAAAAAAGCGAGTTATTCATTGGAATAAATATTAGTCAGTGGTTGTTGTTGTTTTTTTTTTAATTTTTTAAGTAATAGGCTTTAAGGAGAGTTCTTGATCACCAACATATACTCTAATAATCGCTTAAACTTGTATGAAAATCTGCTACAGTTTTCAGGGAAATTTAAGACAAAAAAAAAATGTATTCTGGGGAAATATTGGGCCCTGAACATTTTCTGCACCCCTGGCTGACTAGAGCCCTAGCGGTTGAAACCATGGTCTTGTAATAGTTTCTTCACTGGCATTTTAATAAGTATAATCTTTAATTTAAAATCTATCTAAGACAATGTTTGTTATTGTTTGCATGGAATTCAATCCTACATGGCATCAACATAAAGAGTCAACTCAACTTGCCCTGTATGTCAGGTACAAACTGCCAAGTGATAAGATGAACAGTATTGTAAATCCTGATTACCACAATTCTTTGATGGAATAACAATGGCTAAAAATCTCCAAGATTTAGAACTCCAAGCTATTAAAATGAACAGTGATGTACGTTGTCAGCCCTGGTTATCACAATTTTTTGTCCAAGAGATTACCAGAACTCTTCAAGGTGAAACACTTTAAGCTATCAAGTGAATTGGTGAACCATAATATCAAAACATTAGTTATAACTTTTTTTTGTTTGTTTGAGGTGTAACAACCACTGTGAGCAACTCAGTTGGCTATAAGCAGTCACCCATCCCTAATTTAGGGCCACTGGTTCCAGGGAAGAGCCAGCACCGTAAGACAAACACATCCATCCATAAGACAAACACAACTGGACCCATCTTGCACAACATCCATAAGACAAACACAACCGGACCCATCTTATACAAATGATCAGAAGCCATTGCTTAGACCACTGCTCCACCAAGGCAAATTTTTGCTGAAGAGAAGATAGTGAAAACATTCCAAGATGAAAAACTCCAAGAAGACTTTGTACAATGTAGTGATTCAGATATGAAAAGCTATCACATAGAGATACACATGGCAGTAGAATGATTGGAAATGCAGGGTAGCTGTCATGTTGTTTAATTGCTTCATTTTATGCAACAAAAATGCTTTATATGCTTTTTTTTTTTTTAAAGCTAACTTCTACCCTCCTACCTTTTTTTTTAATTGTGTAAAAGTTTTTTTTATGTTAGCAAAGCATTTGAAAGCTATACATTGTGACTCATATTATAAATAGAGAAATAGGATTAGAGTTTCTGCAAAAATGCAACTTGTAATAAAATGTGTAATTCATATTTGCAGGGAATTTTGTAGTGCTACTGTTCAGCCTAATTAATAATGCTGCTGACCACCATCCAGTGATGTGTCATCCTTAGAATACACCTCAACTGTTGGATATAAGTTTATTATTTCCCAAAAAAAAAAAAAAACTTGCTTTATTAATTTATCTTATGTCTCTCTCTCTCTCTCTCTCTCTCTCTGTGGTTACATCTGGTTTTTACGCCATGAAGCTATAAAAATCCCTCAATCACCCTTAGGATCTCAAAATTTTAGAAATTTTCATGCTAGAAATCTGAGTGTGAAACCATGTTTTTGTGGTGAAATAAATAAACGAAAAAAAACAAAAAAAAAAAAAAAAACATTATGGTGCTATATCACCAAGATTGAAATAGCTTGTTTTGCAGGTTTCATTGATGATACAGTCAGTCATTCAATAAGCTCAAAGAGTTAGCTATTTTTTTATTTATTTATTTATTTATTTTTATTTTTTTTGCAGATTGATGGACTTCTCTCCTCCACCAAGCAATACACAGAGAGAGAAGGAAAGAAAATTAGCTAATCAATTATAAGATCAGTTCAGAAACTTATTGCAGTTTCATTAAACCAAAGTAGAAAAGAAACCAAATTTAACATGACATTTCCAAATTAAAATTTACAATTTTTTTCACTTTTGTAATGAAATGATTAAAAGGATAACTGATGTGTGAAACAGAAGGAAAGAAAATGGCATGATTCTCAGATTTAAATAATCCCAATCAGCAGCAGTTGCATTCTTTGGATTTAAAGTAACCTCATCATAAAAGCTGTTTTAATGCTATGACATAAACTGCCAAATTATTCTTTTCATCACATTATTTTAAGCCTTCGTTAGAGGAGCCTTACACATTTTGTTAGTTCTTATTATTTTTATGTTGTTATTTGGTTCAAATAAAGATCTTTATTTACCTTGAGTCTTGCTTCTTAGTGTTCTTAATGTCCCATATACATCACTAATTCGATGGATGACTTGCATTTCCCCCGAAAGATGTGCTGTTCTCACCCATTATATCAGTTCCATGAAAGACCAAGGGAGTAATAGGAAAAATACTTCATCGTATTCACACTGTGGACAACACACAGATTTACGAATTAAAAACATTTATTATAGTTAAGACTCCGCAACGCTATATTACGCGTTTTGCTCGTGTGGTTACCACAGCATCCTTGGAAGGAATGGTGACTATTTGCTTTGGTCAAAACCAACCTTGACAGATGTATTCCTTGTGCCTTGATGGAACTGATATTATGGGTAAAAACAGTACGTCTCTCGGGAAAAAATGCAAGCCATCCATTGAATTAGTGACGTATGTGGGACATTAAGAACGCTAAGAAGCAAGACTCAAGGTAAATTAACATCTTTATTTGAACCAAATAACAACATAAAAATAATAAGAACTAACAAAATGCGTAAAGCTCCTCTAACGAAGGCTTTAAAAAATGTGATGGACAGAATAATTTGACAGTTTATGTCATAGCATTAAAATCAATATACCACGTAATAGGAACACCTGATGAGAGAAATGAATAGATATATCTCACTGAAGTGTTATATACAAATAAAGCAGTTTTTTTGCAGTTTAAAGCAGCACAATCCTGACACTAAAACATTTTTTTCTAGTACTATAATTCTGGAATTTAGTAGTGTAAATTGGATTTGAGGGGCAGATTTCATCCCATAATCCAAGAATTTAAAGTTGTTTAATCATTGAATCTCTGGGAAGAATATTTTGATATAGCAGTCTATTCATGTAAACTGAAATAGAGCAAGAAAAAGAAAAATCCAGAAGTCCCATAATCCTGGTATTTGAAATAGCCCAATTGCTAAATGTCTGAAAAACAAATACTTCCTCATGGTTTTATGAATTAACACTGCCTTTTTGTCAATACCATAATCCTTGGATTTAAAGCAGCCTGATTCACAGAATCTCTTGAAAAATTGTCTTTTAATACTAAAAGTTAAAAGTTTCAAGTAATGTCTAGGGTGAAAATTAGAAATTTCTCAATCCCAGAATCCAGGCAGTCTGATTTTAGATTACTTAAAATATTTTGTGTTTGAGTCTCATTCTCATAGGGTTTAAGGCTTGTAATAATATTGTAGGAAAACAAAATATGTGTGCTGTTTAAAAACAACTTGGCATTGGTGAAGAATATTACAAAACTGGTATTTAATTATAACCGCAATTGATTTAAATTTTTGTTGTGTACATTTTGAATGTGTTGTGAAAGTTCAGATTATGTGTAAAAATTAAACCAATATTCTTTATGATTTGATAATCGACAACCCTTATTGTAAACATGAGCAAGAGGGAACAAAAAGAAATCTGTACAAGTGAAAATTATCAGTGTTAGCGTATCACTTGTATAATGCTGCTACGTAAATTTGTACATAAAAGTTGCAATAAAATTTAAACTAGTGCTCAAATAGCAGTAATACATATATATGCACAGATTTTTTATGTATTTATGCTTGTGCCAAATGCATTGGCACCTGAGAGGGTGGTGCATAAATAGCATTTCTTTGTTAAATTATGTACTTAATACTCATGAGTGATAATGGGTTCGTTTGTGTTATTCATGTCTTTTATTGCACCAAGTCTTTCAACATGTTATCACTCGTGCTCGACATCTCTTGCATAAATCCTTGTGGGGCACATTCCTCCTGTAAGGAATCCTGTAAATATTATTATAAATAATATAAGAGGTTGTATTCCATGAATTGTACATACAACATTTTTATATGTATATGCATGAATTTTTCAAAATGCATCTTATTGCTGCTTAAGTTCTACCCACTGTTGTTATAATGTTTTACTGAATGTTAGCATTTTGTTTAAGAATTCTCATGAAGTTTGTTCTGAAACGAAGTAAAAGATATTCTACAATTGTTTACATATTTTATTTAATTCTCTATGTGACTAAGGCAAGCCATGTCAGTTTGAATAAAAGTTTTATAAAAACTTTATTTTTCAAAATAAATTTAATTGGCAGTAGCCATTTACTTTGAAAACTGTTAGTTATAATATATGTGTTTGATTTTTGTTGATATGAAACGGAAAAAAAAAGTGTAAATATCTCTCGATCAGCATTTCAGATTGCTTAGAACTTTGCCATTTTGTTACTATCAAAATTGAGCAATAAAGGTACTTGGCCAAACGTTGCATCTCATTGAAGTATGAAAGCAATAAATTTTTTGTTTTTGTTTCCCCTTCGTATGCTAACGGTTAATCTCTGCACTTCATTGTTTTATGATAACTTCTTGAATTTCTGTGATACATTTAAAAATATGCACTGAGAGAACATATCTGGTTCCTGGGCAATGCCGTGCTGTCACCCTTCTCTCTAGTGGACTAACTCATTACTTTACAAGTATATAGGTAGAAGGAAGTCCCTGTATTAATGTACAGTAGGTGGTAATTCAATGTCAGTATTGATAAATGCAGTGAGTTAACAGAGTTTGAATGAAGGATGATTGTGGGTGCATGGGGCACACTGTCGTGGAGGTTGTACAGCAATTGCAGTATCCTCATTACACAGTGTCAAGAGTGTGTCGGGATTACGACATTTTCAGAGTAACCACATTGTGGACAGTTCTGTGGGTGGAGAAAGGTGATAGATGGATATGGTAGTCAACGCCTGTCTCATATAGCAGCCAACTTGAGAGAGACGGTGGCACAAATCACAGCCGACGACTAGAAATGGCAAGATCAGAGAAATTATTTGTCACTGACTGACCAGAGTCCCATTGCTAATACCACATATCTAGACTGTGTGCCTTGACTGGGTAAAAAATCATTGGTCTCGGACCTTGCCTGATTGGAGACAGGTCTGCTGGTCCGTTGAGTCCCATTTCCAGCTATTTCACACAATGAGAGGGTGCAGATCTAACAGAAACTACATGAAGCGATAGAACTGATGTGTCAACAAGAAACTTCAGGCTGGTAGAGGCTCGGTTATGGTCTGGGGTATGTTCAACTGGCACATGTTGTGACTTGTGGTAATACAGATGCATCTTTAAAGGGTCCTCTTTATGTGTCTGTCTGTCCATGAAAACACTATCTACATCCATTGATGGTCATCATGCACTCATAGGGCAATTGACTCTTCCAGCAGGACAGTGCACCTCCCCGTAGAACTGTGGTGGCCAGAACATGGTGAGAAGAACATTCTTTAAAAAATCCCACCCTGGATTGGCCTCCTTTTTCACTGGACATGAACCCTGTGTAAAGGTCTGTTTGAGCTTTATACCCACCCAGAAATGCAATGGAATTATGGATAGAGGTGCAGAAAGTATGCATGGAGATACCTGTGGAATGCTTTCATGACCAAGTAGACTTAATGCTTCGCTACATGACTGCACATTACTTGGTAGGTATCCCATGATTTCTGTTCCCTCAGTGCATACACTATATTGACAAAAGTCACCAGACACCTAGAAGAGAAACACAACATAGCATTTATTGACGTATATTAGTACGGTGTCATCCACCTTTGGCCTTAATGCATGTACTGACTCTTCGAGACATGCTTTCGACAAGGTTTTGGAACTCAGCAATAGGTATGCACTTCCATTCAGCACACAATGCTGCTGCTATCTGTTCCTTAGTAGTAGGCCTTGGTGCCAAACTTCGTATGCGGCGCTCTAATTCATCTCATAGGTGCTCTATGGGATTAAGATCAGGGCTCTGTGCTGGCCAGTCCACCTATGACACAGAATTATCGTCAAACCATGCCATAACAGTCCTTGTTTTATGGCTTGGTGCATTATCCTGCTGGTACCAACAAGGCTTGGTTCCATAGTATTGCCACAGAGTTGGTAGGGCATAATTGTCCAGAATATCGAGGTAGACTTGCTAGTTAACAGGTTTGTCCACAATAACCAATGGGCCGGGACCATGCCATGAAAAACACCCCCACACGAGTACACTGCCAGCTCCAAACTAGACTGTAGGAACAGTACACTGTGGTAAATAGCGTTCCCCCAGCTGCCGGCATACCTACACATGACAATCAGACTGATGAATTGTTTATCTGGATTAATCAGTCCATTGAACCCATTTCCATTGATCTACTGTCCACAATAAATGTTCTTTAGACCATGGTAATCCATGGAATGAAGTTCTCTGCGAATGGTACGTGTACATACCGAGGTTCCAGCATTTTTACTCACCTGTACACTGAGGTCTTGTGCAGTACTCCGTCGATTAGCTGTAACGACTCTCCTGAGGCTTCGACGTCCTCTATCACTGATTTTCTTTGGTCTGCCGGTACATTTTGCTGCTTCAGGCACGCCATGTGTCTTCCACTTATTCAGTACATCAAAAACAGTTGACTTGGGTATGTTTAAACGCCTCTCAGTTCTCTCATGGACAACCCACTAATATAACATCCAACAATCTTTCCTTTCTCAAAGTCAGTTTTCTCCCGCCGCGACATTTTCACTCAACCTCACAGTGCGATGTGATCGCTGTCAGCTGCAGGCTTGTTTTTATACTGTTTGCAGCTGTACTGCTCATCTTAACAACGCAGCGGATCCGTTCATTTGCTTTTGAAGGGGTGTCCGGTGACTTTTGTCAATATAATGTATATATCAAAAAATGAAAATCTAGAGTAGGCATAGTACCCCATAGCTGTAGATTTTTGTCTGAGTAATCATCTTCTTAAGCTTCTTGGGCATTTTAAGGCTTATTCATTACAAACACAGTCCACTTCCAATGCTGTTTGTCATCTATTGTCTCTCTTCAGTTAGATGCTGTTATGTTTCTTGGTCTTATTAATCTTCATGTCAAAGATCTGTCTAGCTCAGGATTCAGAAACCTTTTTCAAACAAAGCAAAAAATCAAATTAAAGAAGCTGCAACTGTATTTTTGCATAAAATGTCAAACAACATTTTTTATAAGCATTATTTTTAGTAAGCATACTCAAGTCCATACAATAAACCTGAATTTTGGAAATAAAATATTTACTTTTTACAATTTATTGTTCCAATTGCTCATCGAATTTCAAATAATACCGAGTTTCTTCCACCTTAGTTAAATGTTTGACAGAATGAGCGGCATCTTACCGTCACATTGCTGTGAGAACATCAGCACAAGGCCAGGGATGTGAGCTTCTGTCATATTTCTTTGTTTCAAAGTTTTCATAAAATGTTTGTGATTAAAAGAAATAACACAACTTTCTGATTCATTTTACACTTCCATCTTTCTGTTCCATATCATTTTTCAGGTTTTGAAAGCACAAAAAAATGAAAATTTTATTCAAAGTATGAAAGAGCCACTACTCCTTGACTTGGTAATAGGTAATCTTCCTTCATACGTTAGTTCCATTTGACAAAGCCATTTCAGTCTGTAAGATTTGATTTCACCTATATATTGGGTTGGTGTGAAGGAAAAGTCTGGCGCAAATGAGCAGTGGTGACAGGCCTCCACCACAGCAGAATGGAACCACCCACAGGTGTTTGCGGGTATTACGTCACAGAGTTGCTGCACTATCTACCAACAAGTAATTGGACACCCCTGCAATTGACAATATCTGCGGTCCTGATACACGTCACGGCCGCCGCCGTTAAATATCGTGTTGGAAACAACAACGCAACCAGTCGCATGCAAGATGCCATGCAGTTCGTAGCTCTCAGATTTCCAGAAAGGTGTAATCGTCGGGTATCGCAGAAATGGCCGATCCATACGTGACATATCCAGCGAGTTGAAGTACCCAAAATCGACAGTGGCCTACGTGATTGGCAAGTGGAAGATGAGAGGTGACTGTCGGAATGTTCCCCGACCCAGCAGACCCACAAAACTGGGAGTTAGAGACCGACGGGTGCTGGCCAGAGAAATTCGGAAGAACCGCATTAAATCGATGGGCCACATCCGTGAGGAGTTTCAACAGGCACTCGGGAGTGTTCTTTCGATGAATACCATCCGTAAGGAAGCCCATCTGCTCGGTTATCATGGACGTGCTGCCGCCCACAAGCCTTTGATCACCAAGTCCAATGGTGCAAAGAACGTCGACAGTGGACCGTTGAACAGTGGAAACAGGTTCTCTGGAGCGACAAATCAAGGTTCACCCTCTACTGTTCGGATGGCAGAGTCTGGGTTTGGAGTCTGCCTGGAGAACGCCTCCTGCTGGAATGTATTGTGTCAACTGTGAAGTTCGGCGGCAGTGGAATTCTGCTATGGGGGTGTTTCTCCTGGTATGGCACGGGACCCTTGGTCGCAATTCCTGGTAGACTCAACTCCTAGACCTACTGCACCATTTTGGATGACCATGCGCTTCCTATGTTGTGGCAGTTTTACGAGGTGGACCCATGTTTCTTTCCGGATGACAATGCCACCTTTCATGTTGCGAGGTCCACCATGGCTTGGTATGGTGACAATGGGGTTAATCGAATGGACTGGCCTGTGCAGAGCCCGGACCTTAACTCTATCGAGCACCTCTGGGACGAGTTGGAGCGTCAACTTAACGGGTGCCCCCACCGTCCGAAATCGGTGAAGGAACTAACCTGTCTTCTCCAAGCCGAGTGGAAGAAAATACCACTAGCCGTAGTACAACGCCTGGTTGAGAGTATGCCCCGGAGGGTCGCAGCTGTAATCGCCGCTCGTGGAGGCTCCACCAACTATTGAAGGTGAATAAACTTTGTTTTCTTTTGCTATCACAGGTGTCCAATTACTTGTTGGTAGATAGTGTATAAATAGCTAGCACGTGTGTGAAGAACAAGGTTCAATTGTGGTTTGTTTGGACATAACGTGGCCTGCAAAAGAAACGTGCAGATGCTGGATTCAAGAGTCATCTTCCTTTAAGAATGTAAACTTGGCCATTCTGTAGGAGTTGCCGCTCGAAACTCGCACCCAATCACCCTCGGGGATGGGGGGGGTCTGGACCCGAGAACTCTCCCCTTTGGCTACGCCTAAGCTCACAGTGCTCCAGAAACCCCTAGGCCAGAGGTTCCCAATCTGGGCGTCGCTACTATAACGAAAAACTGAAATTTATAGTGAAACGCAACATGTAAATTTTCAAGACGTACATATTTTAACCCTCCAGGTGGCAAGCACACTGATATATGTTTGGAGATTTCTGCAAAGCAGCGACGACGCAATATGCTCATCAAAAAATAGTTCAAAAGCCACGAGAACGCAATAATGCACCGAAAAAACTTTCAGGCTCATGGTGGCTAGAACGCATGTATATAGTTTTTCTTCTTAAAGAATATAATTTCTGTAGAGCTGAAAAACTATATATATGCGTTCTTGCCACTATGAGCCTGAAAGTATTTTTCGACTACAAATATGTACTACAGAAAGGCAGGACGCCTTTTGGGGAGTTTCCTGTTATACATGTGACAAAATTCCGCATTTCCACTTCCAAAGTTGCTGCCACCTGGAGGGTTAAAGAATGAATTGTAAGAAAGAATGTTAAAGAGAAAAGAAAACACATCATTCTTCTTCTTGTGAAAGTGCTCCCTTCATCTGAGTTCCAGACTGTAATACTCTTTGAAAACTTGGCGTGACGTCGTGCGGATGTCTCTACCCCTGCAGTCTGAAAATAGACTGAGCCAGGCAAGGTCAAGCACCAACATTCTGCTGCTGCGTTGTTGAGTGCTTAGTTTGATATGCAGTCTTCATTCGATACATATGTAGCATGTATAAACATTCATTAGAACTCAGCTACTGTATTTTAATAACTGAACGTACAGTACGTAGTTATTTCTATGTGAGTATGTGTTGGTTTCTGATAATGGAGAAGTTTTTTAAATAAAAAACGTGGTGTAGAAAAAGTTGCAAGTAGTTCTAAATAGGCGAGAAGGAACAATTCTAGAAATTATGATGACACGTACTTGGATTTCAGTTTCATGTGCGCTATTGTTAAGAACGAAGAATGTCCTCGGTGTCTAATTTTCCTTAATACAAGCTAGTAATGTAAATGACTATTTTCTTTTAAAACAAATACCACAAACTCTAAATTGGGTAATCTTTTTGTACTTTTGGGTAAATGGGTGTCTCACGGAAAATGTGACACCTGAAAGGCAGTGCGGCCTCAAAAAGTTTGGGAACACCTGCCCTAGGCCAATCATAGTTTATCAATCATTTCTTGCATTGTTCTATATCCCCTGTTAAAACCTTGATAAATCTACACAGCTATTAAGTAGTTAGATAGGACATTATTTTATTCCCAGAATAGGCATGCTATGATGTCACTTCTAAGTGGTTTCAGTTGAAACAATAGAAGTAAACAACATATTTTAACCAGTGGCAGCTGTTGCTATGGAGTATAGCCACTCACCCCTTCACAAAGCGTATATTTTTCTTCATACTGCATCAAACTTATCTGAACTCATCTTGGAGTTTTCCCTAGTGTAATGCAAAATCCATTGGTTCCGAGTCTTGTCCACTCAGAGCTGAAGTCTATTGAAACTAACCCATGTGGGAATCGACTTATTCCCAGGCTGCATGGCATAATTTCTACAGTGTGAAAGCACACCCATGTTGGAAACAGTCCTTGTAAGGCAGCTCTTAGTAACAAGGGCTGGCTTATACTGTTGATCTGAATTGCACCCAGGGACCCAGGCCTGTAGCCGGACAGAAGTGCGGCTGAGGATTGAAGTTGGGCAGTCGGTGCTGGTTCGACTAGGTGAACCAAGTGACTGCCTATTGCATCAAAATTTGGGAGATGCCAAGATTTAAAGTTTGTAAAATCTAATGAGTTAATATAAATGAAAAAACAAAACGATAAAAACAAAATTTCATTTTCAGTTGTCCTGTAATTTGATGTAACTTAAAAATTCCTAGTCCTTGAGTGAGTGAGAAACAGAGACTTGCTCTTACTGATGAGGCAGTGATGGATATAGAGTTACCAGGGCTCCACACATGCATCAGTTTAGGGGCTCTCCTCACTTTGCCTGCTATAATTGAAAAACAACTGTTTTTAGTCAACACTATAAAATGAACCAATGCCAAATGAGCACCATCTGGAACTAGATGAGCAGAACTCTTTAAACTTCCTCCTTCTTCCTATCATAAATCCGGTCAACCATGCTACTTACTACTATTCTCACCATCACCGTCAAATGTCTAGTCCCAATAAATACAAAAGAAAACCCCAGAGCATTATTTGCTGCAATAAAAACAAACAACCCTACACTAAAATACACCAATCCTAAAAAATGAGGCGAAGAAGTATCCTTAAACATCAAGGCTGTAACACCCCTCAACCCCCAAAAAAGTCTCCCGTGCATCCTCCTACCTTGAAATACCCCAATGGAACCACCACTAATACCAAAAATAATGCTACTCAATTTAATGACAATCCTAACACTGAAACAGGATCAAAAACAGAAAAATTCTAATTGTCATCGCATCATTTCCTGCTTGCCACTTATCCTTGTCTCCCAATTTTTGACTCTTTCGTACTAAGTATTGTAATCACCAAGGAATTGGGCTTCGAGGTTTCAACAGAAATACACATTATGGGTTCCACCGAACATATGACTATTTCTACAGTGTCTTCTGGATGTGTGGTTTGTTGCCGCTTTAACTCAAAATCTATATCAAGATTAAATTGACTATTTTGTGGTTTCTTGATACCGTGTGTGTAAGAAATAGTGAAAGATAGAAGTGGGGAAGCCTTTGTCAAGAAAAACAAGACTGAGATTTTATAAGGGATCTTAAGTTTATTCGGGATCTTAAGCACTCGCAGTTCTCTGAAAGATCCCGAACCTGGATGGAATCAAATCGCGTGTCTCGTGAAACCTGCTTTCTCATTGGGATTTCACTCGTATGGTAACAATCTTGTGAATGCCACTTAAAATGGACCAAATTGAGAAGAACATTTAAGGGAAAGATGGGCTGTCATAATAAATGTTGAATTAAAGAACGAATTGCTCATCACGTTTTAAACAAATCTGTCAGTAATAGCACCCAAGCTCTAAGCTCAGTTGTAATGTAGTAACAAATCTTATTACTGTCAAAAAGTGATTTTTAGTCAGCCCGGATTTAAACTGCATACGTCGTAAATTAATATAACACTGCCCAACACACATTTTGGTGCCTTGAAAGTTAAACCTATTCTTGGATATATATGGGATGCTGATTCCAGAAATGGCATCAGTTTTGCCCTATCAGCTCTAGTTTTGGAGATAGGGCATATTCACTGTATATGCTGATTCCACCAGTCATCCGTCAAATTTCGGGATCCTACATCGCATGATCTATTTTTGACATGATCTTGGCAAATATTGATACTATATACATACTATTGAAACAAGCACATTATACTGTATATTTCAACACAAAAGCATATAAAATGATCAGTCATTCAACATATGAGAAACTTCTTTTATAGGACTTTCTAGAGTGAGATCTATGAGGACAGTCCCGCTGAAGGTTCGTGCAGTAATCTGCCATCATGTGGGTATTCCACCTACCCTGGTATCCGTCTTCCATAGTTTTTATGTCCTGGTGAAATCTTTGACCTTGCTCTTCGCTTAAATCACCAAGGTTGTCTGGAAATCGATCTAGGTGGCTGTGTAGGTAATGGCCCTTGATGCTTATACATTACAGCCGAGCTTATTAAAATTAGAGAGCATGTCCTCAACAATTCAGAGTAGTTGTATGCCCTATGTTTGCCAAGAAGGTTTTTGACAACTAGAACAAACAAAGTCCAGGTACAAGACTCACTGTTTTCCTTGAATCTATGAAATATGGATCGTTTATAAGCTGCCTTATCTGGAGACCATCGGAAATCCCTGCTTTCAGTTTTTCCGTGCTCAGTCCAGGAAATGTACATGATAAATAGCCAAAACACAAACCTTCTGTGTTCAACGCCTTTACAAATTGTTTCATTAAGCCTTTGATATGTAAAGGTGGCTGGATGGTTTTGTCTCTGCTTATCAAAGACATTTTGATAATGACATTTTGTTCTCCAACTACCATATCTTTTCTGAGAGGCCACACTTTTCTTATCCAGTGGTCGTGTTTGGTTCTGCTGTCCCAAAGACATATAAAGCATGGATATTTTGTGTAGCCACTATGCTGATCAAACATAAAGTTCACCATTTTTAGGTCTACACAAATCATTCATTGATGTTTTTGATACTTCAGGTTTTCCAAGACTAGAGAGATTGTCTCTTACGTCTCTGTCATACTGACTGAGTGGCCAATTGGAATTGAGCCATATCTGTTGCCGTTGTGCAAAAGAACACATTTTAAACTCCGCTTGGAGCTATCAATGAAAAGGCTCCATTCATTTGGCATGTATGATGTTAGACCCATTTTCCTGAGAAGACCACTGACATCATTGCAGAACACTAGGTTGTTGTCCTTAGAAAAAAGGGCAGCAAATCCTTTTCTCTGCTATGGGCAAAACGTAATGTTGGTTCCAGATTGAAGTAAATTATTTTTATTCAACCTGGAGGCCAGCAATTCTGAAGACTGCTTTGAGAGGCTCATATCCCTGATAAGATCACTCAGCTCATGTTGGTTAAAAGGTTGAGCACTTGATGAAGTTCCTACGAAGTCACTTTCCCGACTGCTGTTATCATGTATGTGATCAGACATTCTTGATTCCTCATCCTCTGGTAGGTGGATCAAAGATGGAATGGGTACCTCATTTGAGTGTGGATATGCGGTCGTCTTGCTGAATCGAAGTCAGGATATGTCCAATTGTTTCGATTGATGCCCTTGATGTTGACAAGACAAAAATAACAGTCATCATGCTGGTATTTAGGTTCCCTCCACATCATCGGTATTCCAAATTTCAGAGAGATCCTTTTCCCATTTGTTCACTGCCGTAAATGCTCCGTGCAAGTTTTGCATACAATATGGGGAGCCCACGACTTATCTTGGTCTCCAATCTGAACACCAAAATAACCAAGATATGCCCTCTTCATAAAGTTGGAAATAGGTTTCCTACTTTCTTTAAGGGTATACTCGCCACAAATGTAGCAAAATACATCTGGATAATTCAAGCAACTTCTTTGTGGGAAAGCCATGGAGTCTACTGCAAACAAAATTAGATCACATTAGATTATTTGGTTTTATAGTTGTTCACAAACTCCCAATTAAACTAACAGACACTGGCTTTACAATAAATAAATAACGATATACACTGACTTTACGCACATAAAATAATTATATTTCTGCACATCAGAAAATAGGGTGGGTATGCCCTATCTCCAAAACTAGAGCTGATAGGGCAAAACTGATGCCATTTTTGGAATCAGCGCCCCTAAGATACCCAAGAGTAGGTCTAACTTCTTAGGCACCAGAAAGTTTGTTGTTGGGCTGTGTAATTAATAGGCAAAACATTGGAGATACCTCCTCTGGTGCGAATAACAGTCTGTACACGCAAAGCCATCGACTCCACACGATGCCGAAGGGTTTTGGAGTTTAATAGCAGCCAATCCTGTTACAGGATTGTCCACAACTCCGCCTGCGACCTCGGTCCAGGATCCATGGATCTGACGTTCCCCTCCATGGCGTCACAGAGAGCTTCCGCAGGGTTTTGAATCCGGTGACATTGGGGCCACTGGATGGTTCCAAACGCAGATGTGTGTTCCTCGATCCATGCCTGGGTAGTTGCAGCCCGGTGGGGAGGCGCATTGTCCTGCTATAACAAAACATCGCCCGCAGGATACGGGAAGGTCACGAAAGCCTATAGCTGATAAGCCAGCACATGCTGGTAGCACGCAGCACTTATGGACTTCTTCAGACACACTAAGGGACCTAATGTGCGCCATGAAAAGGCTCCCGAACCATCGCATATCCACCACCACCTTGAACAGAGCCAACCTGGCGCGACGAGACCATGGCCTTTTGCTATCGACGACACACCTACACCCTCTCGTCAGCTCGGTACAGCTGGAAAAATGCCGCCCCGGTGGCGCAGTGGTCTGAGGCGCTGGCCTCTGATCATTCGTCCGTAAGGGGTCCGAGTTCGAATCCCAGTGAGGCATGGATGTTGTGTTTGTCTTACGGCACTGGCTCTCTCCCTTCCCTGGAACCAGTGACCCTAAATTAGGGACGGGCGACTGCTTATAGCCCATTGAGTTGCTCACGGTGGTCGTTAAACCTCCAATCAAAAAAAAAAAAAAAAAAAACAACAACTGGAAACGGGATTCATCCAAGGAGGTTAGAAGTAAGAGGAGTTGGCAACAGTCCCTCTCCCTGTGCTTCTGGCGTGACGCCTTTTTATCAGCTGACTACGCCAATGCGCCCAACCTAAGAATCTGTATATCTCTATGGAGAAATCGCGATTTTGAACGGGTTTTTCGGACCCTTACTCTACCCATACAGGCAAGAAAAAAATAGAGGCTGAAATATTCATTCCCATAATAAAAAAATTCCTGAAAAAAAACAGGAAAATATGTGTTGGTATTTCTTTAAAAAATTGCACAAAATAATGATTTTTTGAGCGGAAGTGCATAGTGCGCACGGTTACTTACTGCCCATGTGCAAGTAACCATGTTTTTTTTTAAATCGGGGGTTAACGACCACCGTGAGCAATTCAATGGGCTATAAGCAGTCGCCCGTCCCTATTTTAGGGTCACTGGTTCCAGGGAAGGGAGAGAACCAGTGCGGTAAGACACACACAACATCCATGCATGACCGGGATACGAACCCGGACCCCGTTCGGACGAATGGTCAGAGGCCATCGCTTAGACCACTGCGCCACTGGGGCGGCGTAACCATGTTTAAAATCTAACCAAAAGCCCAATGTTAAGAAATAAGAAGTCCGAAATATTCCTTCTTTCCATGCGCTAAGCAAAACTGCTTAAGCCACAGGAAGTGACACGTTCCCGAACTCCAGCAGCGCAGACTCCCACCAGCTCAGAGAGAGGGCAGAAAGAGCTGATCTATTTTGGCTTCACTCAAACGGGTCCCTTCACCTCCTCTTCCTCTAACCTCCTTGAATTCATCTGACCACACGACCCGATGCTACTCTGCAGATGTCCAGTTTTGATGTTCCCGGCACCAGGCGAGGCGTCATTTCCGATGTTGAGCAGTCAACATTAGCCCACGAGTATGGCGTCGGGTCCTGTAGCCCATGGGATGTAGCGTTCGCCGTACCTTTCACTCGATGATGTTGCTTGAGCCTCGGACATTTAACCTGAATGAGATTTGTGCTGCTGTTGCCAAGCAGTCGGTTTGTGCACGCCTGGATAGTATGCTTCGACCCCGGTCATCAATGGCGCGTGGTCGTCAACCACTTGCCCCCTGGGCACTGGTAAGTCCATCGCTGGTATGCTTACGGCACATCCTTGGTACAGTTGCCCTGGGGAACCCTATGGTTCTTACCACTTGGGCGATAGAATGACTCGTCTGTCTCGCGCCGACAATGCGTTTACGATCAAAGTCGCTTAGATCACCACGTTTACCGATGCCCGTCGATTGCGATCCACAGTTCGGAAGCCCTATTTCCGCCAATTTATCGCCTTCCTTTGGTTTCGGTTTGTTCGACTCAGCGCGGTGGATCCCATGTCACCTGCCCGTCACCCCTGTCTTTAATGTTTTGCCTACTGAGTGTACTTGCAGATGCAACTATTCGAGTTCAGGCTTAGATACGCTCCCCAAACCCAGAACATCATACTTGAATCTAACTATTTTTTACTCTTTCCAACCGTCTTTCAACTGGGAAATCGTACAGAGTTTATTTATCTTCGCCATAAATTTCCAGAGGCACACACTGTCGTGTGTGTGTATGTGTGTGTGTGTGGGGGGGGGGGCTGTCGACTTTATCCCCTCATAGAGCACCAGCAGCCGCATCCATCTCAGAAGGCACGACCACCCCTTTTGAGGACTCTCCTGTGACAAGTGTCTTTGAGAACGTTTCTTCTTAGGTTTATTAAAACGCTTCCTCTTCAGCTCATCTTCAGGTGTATCTAAAAAGTGTCTCTTCCATAAAAATTCCATTCAAGTATATTTACTAAACAGCCACCTCGATGGCGCGGTAGTCTAAATGTTGGCTTCTGACCATTTGTCGGAAGTGGGTCCTGGTTCAAATTCCTGTGAAGTATGGATGTTGTGTTTTACTTACGACAGTGGCTCTCCCCTACCCCTTAATTGGTAATAGTGACCGTAACTTAGGTACGGGCAACTGCTTATAACTTCCCCAGTCACTCATGGTGGTCGTTAATTACCTACCATCTCAAAAACGTTACGGCGTAGTGGTCTAAGCGATGGCTTCTGATCATTCACCCGAGATGGGTCCGGGTTCGAATCCCGGTGAGCCATGGATGTTGTGTTTCTCTTACAGCCTTGGATCTCTCCCTTCCCTGGAACCAATGGCCCTAAATTAGAGACGGACGACTGCTTATAGCCCAATGAATTGCTCACGGTGGTCGTTAAACCTCCAACCGAAAAAAAAAAAGTTACTGAACTACTTATAGTGCCACTCATTCTCACGCAGGAACAAATAAAATCCTCTTCCCAGTACAATGAGGTGAAAGACCTCAGAGTGCGGGACGAGTATATTGTTTTAGAAACTTAGATGAGATTTAATTACGGATAACGTAAGCTTTTCTCTTGTGCTGCAGTGCTGCGTCTATCTCAAATGTGAATTCTGGACGAAACAAAAGCTGAATTAACGAAATAAAACCGAATTTTTCTTCCATATGGAAAAGGGACTTCTTTGTTGTATGTATCATCAGCTGATTCGCCTTCCGTTTACGATTATTTCAGTCTGTTACTTTCGATATATATCTCTGGAAAGCGGGCTCATATATGTGCCGTTGTGTAAGGTAACATGCATCTTTTTAACAGCAACTAAGATAACGTTCGAAAGAGAAATATTTAACTAGACAAAAGAACGTTATCTTTTGTAGAAAGTGTGTAAATAAAGAAAACGTTAGGGGGCAGAGATAACCAGAAATTGGAATACCGTCCCATTACACAAAGGTAAAATTCCACTGTTGGCAACAAAAATTACTGAGCAAATTTCCGTAACAAACAATATTTTTTTCCAAAGCGACCCGCTGCTTGAAGACTACCTAATCACGATTGACTTGTGTGAAAGTAGGCAAAGCATTTACATTATGCAAACTCTTCATAGCAAGTCCCCTGTTTGCTGTTATGGAAAGGGCACTTCAGTAAACATGGCTACCTTCTTCACAAGTGGACTCCATTGTGCGGATACTCCTGGGCAGGCATTTAGAAAAGTAGTTAAAGGAAAGTCGAGAAAGTTCGGGAAATATATTTCATCAGTGGAAATGCTTACGTCACAGTCGGTGTCGAGCAATTAGTTTCAGTACCTACTCGGTAAAGCAGAACACCGGGCAGTGTAGTTCTGTATTTTTTAAGATAATGCCTTCATATGGTATTCAGTTTAGTTTTCATTAAGAAATTGAGGAAACAAATAAATTTAGAGCATGAAATATAAGAACACCAAACTTTTCTGTGTCTGGAAATTCCTCACGATCAGAAATCCATCGTCATTCTCCCTTATTCGTCAAAAGTTGTGCCTAATTATTACTCCTGTTTTACACGTACATAATATAATTTTTGGAATGCAAAGCAACATTATGATTGGAGGTTTAATACAGAGGTTCAGTGTGGTGCGTTTAATATGAAATATTCTCGTTTCTGTTCAAATTTCGGATTACAGATAAATTTTAAACACTTAGAATAATGTGACTACTATTTCGATTCCAAAGTATTTTAGAAAGAGTGATTCCACTTGTGGATCTATTTACTACGTTTCACTTCTTACCAGACCTTGCGTTACTTAGTTTTTGTTCAGTGAGTAAACAAAGCTAAAGATATACAGGGATTATTTCGTCAAAGCAATTAATCTAGTAAATAATTCTGTAGGGTAAGAAAACTCCCTTTCAGATTCTAATGTAAGTAGAACACTCAAAGGCTCATCACAATCCTCAAAATTAACACGCTCTTTCACTTCCCAGGCGTTTTTATATTAGAGTTCCTTATTGTTGCGCAACATCAAAGCAAGATGAAACAATATTTTCCTACAATACTCAGTCACGTTGTTTCATATTCACGTTTTAAATTGTTATCATCAATTGTTGTTTTTTGCGATTTCGGAGAACGTTTGAAGTTTAGAATTCCAGAAACGTGAGCTGTGTTACATCATTATCCCACTGAGTTGTTTGTAAAATAACATGGACAGAGCGATGACATCGTCTATTTACACTGGTGTGCAAAAATTAAGGACGAAGAGGAGAAATTAGCATAACAGCCGAACGAGCAGGCAGAACGGACCGAAAGACCACTCAGGACATAGACTAGGGTCCGGTACGGTAGGGCATGCGCATACATGTAGCATGACGTAAGGGGGGTGTCGGAAGGGTATAAAGCACAAGGTCGGTGTACGCTCAGCAATTCGGTGAAAGCTGTTGCACGGTGTACATCAGTTTGAACAACGTCGAGTTGCTGCCACCGTGTAATATGGCCAACAGGCAATCCAGTAGACGACATCTGGATGACTTTACCCGAGGTCGCGTCATTGGGAAGTTGGAAGAAGGTCAAAGTGTTACTAGTGTGGCCGAGGAGTTCGGGATCGCTCACAGCATCGTTTCACGAGCAACCACGGCGGCGGACGACCGGTATATTGTCCTACAGGCGAGAAGAGACAGACGGCAGACAGCGGGAGAAATCGCAAGGCACATGCAACAGACAATTGGACGTCCGTTATCGGGTTTTGCCGTGTCCAGGAGGCTGCACAAAGGTGGTCTATTTGCACTACGACCAGTACGGTGTGTGCCATTAACGCCTGCTCATCGGAGACGGCGGTTTCTGTGGTGCCAGGAACACAAGAACTGGACACAGCAATGGGGTCGAGTTCTCTTTACGGATGAGAACCGATTTAGTCTGACAAGCAATTCTGGACGTATACACATCTGGAGAGAGCAGGGAACACGCAATCACACCTCCAACATCATCGAAAGGGACCGGTTTGGAGGTGGCGGAGTTCTCGTTTGAGGCGGTATCATGCTTGGTAGCCGTACTGACCACATCTTCCAAGGAGGTTCAGTCACTGGTGTCCGCTAGTGTACCGAGGTTCTCCTGCCTCGCGTGCGTCTGTTTAGAGGTGCTGTGGGTCCTGAGTTCCTCTTCATTGACGATAACGCGACACCTCATCGTACAGTGGCTGTCGCAGAGCTGTTGGAGAGTGAAGATATTCAACTCATGGATTGTCCCGCAAGGTCCCCGGACCTAAATCCAATCGAACACGTGTGGGACCTTCTCGGGAGACACTTGGCAGCACGTCACCAGCCGCCGGCAACGATTCCGCAGCTGCGATTGGCGCTACAAGAGGAATGGGCCGCGATGCCTCAACAGCTCCTTAACAACCTTGTCCTCAGCATGGACAGACGTTGTAAAACCTGAAACGCAGTCAGGGGTGATCATATCCCCTACTAAAGACTGGATTTTTCTTGGCAGCCGCCTGTCACATGGACTTTTCTGTCTTCTGTCCAGTTGTGCTCGAAGCTACCTTTTCAATAAAGTGCCTTTGTATCCTTTGAATTCCTTGTTTGGACTGTTTTGCTAACTTGTCCCATATTCTTACATCTTGGGGATCTCGTGGTATGATTTGAGTCGATGTGGAGCACTTCTGCACGACGTTACATTCGAAAAACCGTCTCGTCCTTAATTTTTGCACGCCAGTGTACATTATCACCACGTATTTGAAATATATTCACCATATTTCTCCAAAAGCTTAGGGACTACTTTTGTTAGTTTGATTTTGAATTGAACTCCTTCCTTTTTTGTTTGTTCGTGTGTGCAGACAGCGTTTTAATCTAATGTTTCTTAAGCCATTGGCTTCTGGGATGGAGCAGGTCGCCCTTAATTTGATCAAAAGCTACCAAACTAGAACAATCAGACACCGAGGTGGCGTGGGCCAGCAGCGATATTTACTTGTTATCATTACTTCGGGTTCTGCAAATAGATTTTAACGAATGCAATTTTTTAAATTTCGATGGCTTCACCATTTAATTGTGCTGATTAGATCAGAAACTTAAAGGTCATGGTAAAGCGATTAGGTTGTGATCATAAAGCGATATTTAGGTTGTGATCATAAAGCTATATTTAGGTTGTGATCTTTTGTTATTTCATATAAGTTCGGTTCAAGCCCAGTAAGATGTAGGACTATAAAATTCTGTCGTGTAAATTGTAACTTTGTAAGGATAATTAGCTATACAGCGGTTCCCATTTGGTGGTTCGCGGTAAAAATTATGCATGGCATCTCCAGAAAAATACAGCAAAGGTATTTTTTAAACCACATGTAAGTTTATAACAAGTAAATTTCTCCGTCATTTTTGGTCTACGCCGGGATTCGAACCCGTGTCCGCTTATGCCGGAACAAGTCGCTCTACCAACTGAGCTACGCAGACGTTCATTCTGACTCCTATCTGCCTTTATGTCGTGTTCGTCCTGCTGGCAGGTACGTCACCTCCCCCGAAAGAGTACCGGGGGCATGGCCCACGGGTCAGCCGTGACCACGAATCGTTGCAGGCAGCCACCTGCTGTAGAACGTCCACTTGAGAACTCCCAGTCAATCTGGTGTGTGGAATGCAACGTAACACACATTTATTTTTCGAAGCGCTGGAGAAGGGATTCTCTGATTTTTCCTATCTCGCGGTGTGGAAAGAATATCACACCATTGCGAGATTTTGAACGGTTTTGTCATCCGGATAGTTCGGGCGCCATTATAACGAAGGAAATTTCTCCGTCATTTTCGTACTACGCCGGGAACCGAACCCGAGTCCACTTATTCCGGAACAAGTCGCTCTACCAACTGAGCTACGCAGACGTTCATTCTGACTCCTATCTGCCTTTATTCGTGTGCGTCCTGCTGGCAGGTACGTCAGAAGTTGAAATGTATTAAGAGTTTAATTACACTGCATGATCTACAAGGTTTTTATAACATGAAGAAATGTAGCTGTTTTTAACTAAATTTTGAGTACTGATTTCAGATCTGACCTTAAAAAATGACCACCACGTCACAGATTTTTTCACAGGTAGCGAATATGTAACCGCAACCAAACCGCCATTGCTGTTTTTTACATTGAAGGAGAAATACGTGCTGCATGTTTTTGAGCAAAAGTTGGCGAAATGAAGAAAAGGGGTCGTCGCGGATGTATTAATGTTCCGGGTAAGTTTTGCTATGTGCGCGGACAGTATGTTATAAAATCGCAGAGTCATCCATTAACAAAAAACTGTGAGGGAAGCCTACTACTTGTACTTTGGATGTCATGTTGGAGATCAAAATAAACAGTGGGCTCCACATGTCTGCTGCACTTCCTGCTTTGTTGGCCTGAGTGAATGGTTGAAAGGTAAGCTTAAATCCATGCCTTTTGCTTTTCCGAGGATTTGGCATGAGCCAACTAACTGATCACGTGAAAAATTGTTATTTTTGTTCAACCAAAGTGAGTGGCTTTTCAAAGAAGAATAAAAGTAAAATACAGTATCCAAATTTGCCATCACCCTTAAAGCCTGTTCCGCATGGGGAAGATCTTCCTATACTAAAACCTCCATTGAACTGTGAAGAGATAGATTCAAATTCATCCAACGAAGATCTGGACGCACTTGAATATCCGGATCCAACGTACACTTCTAAACATTTAGACGAGCGTCATTTTATTAAGCAAAATGAACTGAATGATTTCGATCGAGACCTACATCTTTCCAAACAACAAGCTGACCTTTTAGGTTCCCTAGAGTGGAACCTGCTAGCGAAGAGTACACGTGTGTCTGTGTTTAGAAATAGAAATTTGGGTCTATGTTATTTCTATGAAATGTAGAATGGTATGATGTGTTTTTGTTCAGATATTTCGGGGCTAATGACAGAATTAGGAATATCTCACGATCCTACGGAATGTGGTCTGTTTATCGACTCATCCAAGGTTAGTTTACGTTTAAAAGCTGTTCTTTTGTCCAACAGAAACAAGAAGCCTTACATTCTAAGAACACATGCTGTAGAAATGAAGGAGACGTATGAAAGCATGGACAAACATTTTAATTCAATACTAATTCATAATTTTGGGGGTTGTTTAATTAATTAGCCGCAAGGTGGAGCTTCCAAATCAGGTATGAAAATACGTGTAAATATGCCAGGTTGATAAGAGTGAATTAACTGTGCACTCGTAAATTGGACGTGTGTAAATTGTTTTAAATTAACTAAGAGGATTAATTATTATAACATTTCGTAAATCATAATAAAGTGTTCACTGACAACCAGGAAATGTGAAGGAAGAAAAAAATGTTGTGGGTGTTGCTCTCTAGGAGCGTTGTTGGCTCATACTTGTAGTAGGAGGCTGGCTCAATTGTAATGAGGTGTTGCTTTCTTGCCAATTTCTGATGGAGGATCTTGGCTGCTTGATAGTGCCTATTCTTGTACTGTACTGTTCGTGTTATTATTGTTATTAATCTGTCTGGGCTTCTTTTGTGAGCTGTCAGTGCTTGTATTTGATTTCTGCTGATTTTGAGTGTTCCTTAATCCAAAGTGTTATCGTCTTTTGCATGATCCCAAGAATGATGCATGAACACAATTTAAATTCAACTTCGATGGCTATTTTAAAAGACTATTTATTCCCCAAATCATTAAAACATCATGAAGTTAAAAGCATAAGATCTGTTAATGAAGTTAAAAGCATAAGATTTGTTTTAATGATTTTAGGAATAAATAGCCTTAAAATGGTCATCGAGGTTGAATTTAAATTGTATTCATTCATCATTCTTGGGATCGTGCAAAAGACGGTAACACTTTGCATTAAGTGACTTATGTGGAACGAATATGATCTCTCAACAGTCTTAAGTGTTCATAGAAGTTTTCTAAATGAAGAATAATAAAACATAAAATTTCCCACATGAGTTGATTTGGAGGACTTCTCTTTACCTATCTGAGGTCTTTTCATTAAATTTGCAGTAAAACTGTCTTTGGATGTTGAAGTCATAGTACCCCCCTCCCCCCAAATAATGTTTTCCTTTCAATGCCTTGTATTCCGACGTCCGAGTTATAACTGGGTCCCGGGCAATAACGGCATCGTGTACCCCCGTTTCCTTGTGAACAAGATGAAATATTAATTTACTTCGTAGAAAGTTATTTCTTCCACCAACGATTCCCTTACTGATTCTATCGCCTTTAGCTAACATTATTTCTTTTTATTCTTAGGCTATCTATTACCAGTCAATTGAAAACAAACGAGATGTCACCGAAATCCAATGTATAATTATAGAGGATTCTGAACAAAAAATCATAATGATGATAAAAAAGGAAAGGAAAGAAAAAGAGACCAATTAAAAATGCTCCACGATATTTCATATTCACACAAAACCTTCTAGGAAATGCCAGGATAACGTAGAGACGGCATCAGGAAGGAGCTGGGGCCATTAAATCGGCCAAGTTATTATCCATTTTTTATGGGTCCTGGTATTTGTTTCTGTTGCATACTAGAGTAAGATGAGGTGGAAATGAAATATATCAATTTATTACATAAAATATTTATAAAAAATAAAACATATGTAAAATATTTAAATCATAAAAAGCAAAGGAATGTTCTTTGAGTATGAATAATAATATTGTTACGAAGAACAATTTTAGAAAGTACACTGCCTGGACTTATCATCATCATCATCAGGAATTTCCACTACTAAGCGGATTTCCTCGAACATAATATAGTTCCGCCAGAGTCTTCCTCCACTTCTTTCTATCCAAGGCCTCTCACTTCATCCAGTCCATTATTTTTAAAATTTGATTTAATCTCCTCCATCCACTTTCTCCTTGGTCTCTTCGTTCCCTCTTTCCTGGAGCCTCCCACTCCATTATAACTTTAGGAAGTCTGATGACATTCTCTTTACATGGCCGAACCATTGCAATCTCCGTATCTCAATAGTTTGAAGAATGTGTACTTTAACACTCATAATATCTCGAATTTTTTGTATTGCGCACTTTTTCACATCTAGATTTTCTTGCAGAACGCCTCCAAAAGTCCATGTCTGTAGCCAATAATCTTTGTTGTTGTCTTTTATTTAGTTTTCACGTCTCCGCACCGTGTAAAATGATACTCTGTACAATCGCAGAACAAATGTGTCTTTTTACTCTTGGAAAGACTCCAAAGAACAGGATTCAAAACAGAAATATCTTTCCTGCCCTCCGCAGTTCTCCGATCAATGCCATACATTAATTACTGCTTTTCCTCATGGGGACAAACCACTGAAACCAACATAAATAAACAACAAATATTACAGAATAAATACATAAGGTTACTAGACTTCTTCTCATATCAACTTCCAACCTGAATAAATACATAAGGTTACAAATTCTTCCTCTCATATCAACTTTCAACCTTTCACTTTTTTCCATACCCATGTCAACCCAAACCATTACGGAATTTTATCTATTAAACAATTATTTGACTTCAAAATAGATAAACTAATGTTTGAAAGAATTAAACTGAATCTACACACAGATATCATTGAATTGAATTTTCATACTTATCACTACAATACGAGACATAGATCATTATTAAGACCCATACATCCAAAAACCCTCATGATGAAGCGGAGCTTAAATTATATTGGTCCTGAATATTTATTTTTTAAAACCCTCATGATGAAGCGGAGCTTAAATTATATTGGTCCTGAATATTTATTTTTTAAAACCCTCATGATGAAGCGAAGCTTAAATTATGTTGGTCCTGGATATTTATTTTTAAAACCCTCATGATGAAGCGGAGCTTAATTATATTGGTCCTGAATATTTATTTTTAAAACCCTCATGATGAAGCGGAGCTTAAATTATATTGGTCCTGAATATTTATTTTTTAAAACCCTCATGATGAAGCGGAGCTTAAATTATATTGGTCCTGAATATTTATTTTTTAAAACCTTCATGATGAAGCGGAGCTTAAATTGTATTGGTCCTGAATATTTATTTTTTAAAACCCTCATGATGAAGCGGAGCTTAAATTGTATTGGTCCTGAATATTTATTTTTTAAAACCCTCATGATGAAGCGGAGCTTAAATTATGTTGGTCCTGGATATTTATTTTTTAAAACCCTCATGATGAAGCGGAGCTTAATTATATTGGTCCTGAATATTTATTTTTAAAACCCTCATGATGAAGCGGAGCTTAAATTATATTGGTCCTGAATATTTATTTTTTGAAACCTTCATGATGAAGCGGAGCTTAAATTATATTGGTCCTGAATATTTATTTTTTAAAACCCTCATGATGAAGCGGAGCTTAAATTATATTGGTCCTGAATATTTATTTTTTAAAACCTTCATGATGAAGCGGAGCTTAAATTATATTGGTTCTGAATATTTATCTTTTAAAACCCTCATGATGAAGCGGAGCTTAAATTATATTGGTCCTGAATATTTATTTTTTAAAACCCTCATGATGAAGCGGAGCTTAAATTATATTGGTCCTGAATATTTATTTTTTAAAACCCTCATGATGAAGCGGAGCTTAATTATATTGGTCCTGAATTATTTTATTCAAAACCAAACTAAAAAAATACTTGCTAAGTTAATTAATAAAAATAATAATTAATTTTTTTTTACAGTATAACTAACATCATAGCTGTGCTTTATGAACCTGTGTCTGCTTGCTTATTTAATTGGGAAATCTGGGCTTGTCAGGACTCTCCGAGGCCTTTTCCCCGATTTTCCCTGCTGTTCTTATGAAATATAAAATATTTATGTACATTAACGAAGCCTACAATGTAACAGCAAAAATAAAATTTATTATTATTATTGTATTTTAAAAGGCAATTGTAATTGCTCATCAGCAAATGAACAACGAAAGAGAAATATTATTTTGCTGAAAATTAATGTTTTTAAAAATAAAATTCATTCCGTGATTTTATAAAAATATCCAGAGAAATTTTATTTCCAAACATTTATAAAAAGTATGAGAAATTAACGCGGTTGCTCAAACAAAGAACGAGAAGAGCAAAATATAAATACAACGGCCGTTCCACAAAAACATTGTAAAATCACATAAAATGAAGAAATATAGGCACAGCAAAATATATGTTATTCTTTCTCAAAGTATCTTCCCTCGGATGATGTGCAACGGTCCCATCGTTCAGCCTACTTTTCAAAGCATGTGGCGAAGGCATTTTGTGGAAGTTGCTTTAGCGACCCCTGTACAGGTGGAATAACGTCAGCATCTGTGTTGAATGCTGCTCCACGGAACTTCTCCTTCATTGTTGGACACAATCAGAAATCACACAGGGGGAGATCAGGACTGTAGGCAGGCTGTGGCATGATTTCAATACTGCACCCATCGAATCCATACTCGCCTCACTGTGGCTGGATGTCGTCCCACACGGGCGCCGATGTCTCGGTACGATAAACCGCTGCCGCGATAAGCCACTATTCGTCCTCTGTCGAACTCCGAAACGTGCTGGAATGACTGCCGTATTCTGCGACGAGGCATCAGGAAGCTTCCCACGCACAGCTCAGGCAGTACAACACACTTCCACTACTTACCCCCGCCTTCTGTGCACCCTTCTTATAGTGTTTCTCGGTGGCGTGCCGGACGCACATGATTTGCATATGCCCTGCAATGCTAATATTTTGCATGTCCTCTCGCGGGCGACGCATGCTGCGAATTTCAGGCCAATCGGATGCTTCCTTCTTGGTGTTGCATTTTGGGTGGAAAGCAGTGTACATGCACTGGGAATTTGAAGATGAAATGTTCTGCTCTATCTTCAGGGCTTCTGATCATTCGCCCAGGGAGAGCCCGGGTTCGAATCCTGGGTAAGGCATGGATGTTGTGAGCTTGTTGAAAGACAAACACACAACATTCATCTCTCTCTGTTATTGAAAAACTGGCTTACTGTATCACATGTTCGCTATGTCATTTGATGTACATTAACTGAATATTTGTTGTACCCTGTATCACAAATACTGTATCCGTTTGAATTCAAGAGCATAATGTATGTGTTTCCCAGAACAAATAAATATTTTTTTAAACTTTCAACAACAACATAAAAAAAAAAAAAAAAAAAAAAAAAAGATACAGGTAGGTTCCGTTCCGATTGAACCGTCAGTTTGGAACGTAGGACTACGACTTGCAGATCGGAGAGTTGAAATCAGCTAATCGAGTATGGTTTTCTAGAGTTTATTTAATTTGTTATAGCCAATACAGGTCTATGATATAAAAAGTAGTTTGTATAGTTTTTGCAAATAATGCTGGATACATTGCAAACACAAAGATGATCGATACATGAATTACCCAACGTGGTGCTCTGTCTTCTTGGGCTTTTTACATTCCTCATCACTTGCTCTTGCCTCTCGTTTTGATTTTCTCCACTTTTGCTTGCGTTCATTCTGCGAATTCCGCGGCATTGTCGAAAACGTTAATCCGTTCACACGAAAACAATTAAAAAATTTTTTAGTTTAAACCATTGCGATATGTTCTTTATATATTTGAATAGCTCTCGTCGAGAGTTTTAAAACGACACCACGCAAGTCGTGTTGCGCTCACGGTTGCCGAGATAGACTGAGTCAAGCACGGCGGCACACGCAGAAATATTGCATCATCTCCCCAGCGCACAGGGAGCTAGGGAAGCGTCACGCGCACTATGTATTGCGCAGTACGCGAATTGGATTCCATTCTGCTTACGAATATGCTAAGACGATTAGTGTGCAGCACGTATTTTTAACGGTATAATGATTTCAATTGGGACCTATATTTGTTACAAGCGATCGGCCATAAGTCGCCCCATACTATCAGCGAAGTTCAAAAACACTTGAGAGAGAGAGAGAGAGCACAGGATGAAAATAACTAGTTTCAGAAACAGAGGAAGCTGAGAGCTGAAGGGAAAAGTGATTTTAACGGATCAAGAAACTCAAAGGGTGTGATTTGTTTAATGTAATATTTCCACAAACTCCCTAGAGAAAAACGCCAGTAAGTCAATGAATGGCTCAGGAATGACTTGATGAAGTGAAGTAAATGGGGTCTCCTTTCAAAAGAAATGGGAATCATGCATTGCCCAAGAATAAACGAATGTTTTAAAGAGGAATTATCGGTCATTTTACTTAGGAATAATTCGATAATTCACGCTGGAATTTTTTCCTCTAAATTTAGCGGCCCGAATGTAAAGGCTCAATTCTATTTTGAAATATTCTATCCAGTCTCGATATTTAAAAAAAACATGGAGCTCGCTTCCTTGCAGAGTTGGCAACTAGACGCCAGGAAGATAGATTGATCTTTCAGTTGTTTTTGCACATTATTTTTTTTTTAAATTTAGCACATTTTTTTGGATGGGAAAAGTTCTTAAGAAGCAGTGCAACTTCAAAGAGGGACAGTTCCACCTGTTATAACGAAGTAAATTTCTCCGTCATTTCTGTCCACGCCAGGATTCGAACCCGGATCCCCTCATTCCGGTATAAATCACTCTACCAATTGAGCTACGCGGACGTTTTATTCTGATTCCTATCAGCCTTTATGTCGTGTGCGTCCTTCTGGCAGGTACGTCACATGTCCTAGTACGTTACATCATCTCCCCTTCATTTTTTTTTATTTTTATTTTTTTTCGAAGTGCTGGAGAAGGGATTCTCTTATTTTTCCTATCTCGCGGTGTGGAAAGAACATCACACCAATGCGAGATTTTGAACGGTCGGGTCATCCGGATAGTTCGGGCGCCATTATAACGAAGTAAATTTCTCCGTCATTTCTGTCCACGCCAGGATTCGAACCCGGATCCCCTCATTCTGGAATGAGTCACTCTACCAATTGAGCTACGCGGACGTTTTATTCTGATTCCTATCTGCCTTTATGTCGTGTGCGTCCTTATGGCAGGTCCGTCACATCTCCTAGTACGTTACACTGTGTGTGTGTTCCTTCTCCAAATTTTCCCAATCAATTTTTTTTTGTGTCAGTGTAAACCCCTTCCCCCCTAAAGAAAGCGTCTGGATTCACCCCTGATTAGTAGTAATATCGGCGTAATGTTTATGGAGATTCATTCAGCTTTTTAATGGTCTTTCACAGGCACTCACTTTAGCAGCGGCTGAATATCAAACTGTTTTGTCTTTATGCTGAAACAGTTAAATTATGTGTACTGTACTGACTTTCTATAGTTGGATTACCACTGCTTTTCGGCTCTCGATTTAATGACACGGATTCACCGGAAACAGAATCCTGGTATGTAATTGGGAGTAAAACATCCATGCAGCTTATTATTTGGTGACAGAAAAAGATTTTCCTAACAATTTGGTTTCAGTTGAAGGACAGTGATCTTTTAAAAAATTACTAGTAAAAGCACCAGGTGTTGACGAGGTTTAACATGAAACACTCCAATAAGTTTTGGGGCCAGCGTTTTTCGAGTTTTCCTGAAATTATGAGGTCCCCCAAGTTTTTTTCCACAACGGTCTGTCTTGTACCAGTCTCCTCCATGTTACTCCCGCATACTTTCGAATTTCATCCACCCATCTCCCATGTGGTCTTCTTCTGGGTCTTTTCCTGTCCCTTGGAATCCAATCTAAAATATTTACTGCCCATTGATTGTCTGTCCTTCTGGCAGTATGTCCAGCCCTTTGCCATTTCAAGGATTTTACTCTGATCATGATGTCTTCCGCTCTTGTCAATTTTTCGGATCCACGAGTTCCTCTGTTTCTTCCAAACGCTCTCCAGGCAAGTTTTGTACGCCGATTAATTTCTTCATCAATGTGACCCTCACTAGATATCTGTTGTCCAAGATAAAAGCACGTGTCTGTTATCTCCAGCTTTTCTCCACCAATCGATAAATCTTCATTTCTTGTAAAAGCATTGTACATCACTTTTGTCTTCTGAAAGTTCATTTTTAATCCCACTTCTTTACTCTTGTCAGCAAGTTCCTGCATCATACTCTGCAGCTCTGATGGAGTAGGTGCAAAATTGACTACGTCATCATCAAAACGAAGGTGAGTTAGATATTCTCCATTAACTTTTATCCCTTTGTTTTTCCAGTGCAGTGATTGAAGGAGATTTTCCAAAGTGGCATTGAAGAGTTTGGGAGATATAGTGTCGCTTTGTCTCAGTCCCTTTCCCACTATGGTTACACTTCTTCATTTATCCACTTTGGTTACACTTGTGCCTGCATATATATATATATATATGACGCCAGTGGTTTAGCATTTGCCTTTGTTAACAGAGTGCCTTCAAAAATTCAACATCTCAAAATTTTGATAAGGACGTCGGTCATTCGGCATTTTTTTAAAATGAAGACATATATATATATATATATATATATATATATATATATATATATATATATATATATATATATATATGCACCGAAGTGCCAGAAAAACTGGTACACCAGTCTAATACTTGGTGGGTCCCCCACGGGAGCGCAGGACTGCAGAAATACGAATGGGCATGGACTCCACTAGCTTCTGGAAATATGCTGTAGGCAGTGCACACCATACGTCCTGCAGAGCGTTCCACAACTCGGGTGTAATCGGAGGTCTCGGATTCCTGTGTTCGATAGCGCGTTGCATGGCATCCCAAATCTGTTCTATCACGTTCAGATCTGTGGACTTGGGTGGAAATGGCAGCACCCCAAACTTAGATGAATGCTCCTCTAACCATAATGTGGTGCCCCGACACTCGTAGGGAGGTGCATTGTCCTGTTGGAACAGGCCCAACCCATCAGCATGAATGCAGGACATGAACGGGTGTTCCTCGTCAGAGACGACGCGCGCATAGCGTTGGCCGGTCACAGACGTTTGTAGACTACCAGGGGTTCCAGTTAAGTCCAACTAAACACACCCTATACCATTACGGACCCCCCACGAGCCAGTACAGTTCCCTGTTGACAGGCGGAATCCATGGCTTCATGGGGTTTGCGCCACACATGAATCCTTCCATCTGCCCGATACAGTTGGAAAGGCGACTCGTCAGACCAGGCTACTTGTTTCCAGTCATCAAGTGTCCAGTGGCGCTGTTGCCGCGCCCTAGCGAGACGCATACTCTGTGTTGTGCACCCATCGAAGGGACTCGAGTTGGGCGTCAGCTCCAAAAGCCTATATCGTGCAGGGTACGTTGCACAGTCCGGACACTGATGCTTGTTGAGGTTCCAGCATTAAATTCCGATGATTCCTGCGAGAGTGTTGTACGCCTATCGCGTGAAACGATTCTTGACAGCCGACGATGGTCACGTTCGCCCAATGTCTTTTTACGGCCACACTGGTATCGTAGGTTGGCGGCTTTGCCGGAATTCTTGTAGTCACAGTACACCATTGCAATGGTCGTCCGTGAAAATCCGAACTTCGTTTCTACCTCCGAGATATTACGGCCCATCTCACGAGCTCCAACTATGGCACCGCGTTGAGAACCGCTTAAATCGTTATTACTTGTCATTCTCATGCCGAAATCAGCTCTGACAGCTGGCAAGGATGTCTATCGCTTTATATACGCACTGGCGGACGCAACCGAGTACGCGCATAGGTGACGTTGCAATGTATTTTGCACAAGCTCGTCTGTACCAGTTTTTCTGGCACTTCAGTGTATATATATTTTATTCTCGCTCTCTCTCTCTCTCTCTCTCTCTCTCTTTATCCTGTATATATATATATATATATATATATATTATTCCACGGATATATACATTTATATATATATATATATGCCTTCATTTAAAAAAAAATGCCAAACCACCGAATTCCTTATTAATATTTTGAGATGTTAAATTTTTGTAGGCACTCTGTTAAGAAAGACAAATGCTAAACACTAACGTCATGTAAATTGGCGGAAAGTGAAAAAGAACACCAAGAAGGAATTGGCGGACGATCATGAAATTTACATATGTTAATGGGGTCGAGTTTACGTAGGTGTGATGCTAATTTCCGGACCAACCGGTAAGCGCGTACGCCACAGCACGGCATAACATGCAAATTATCGTCGGTGGTATTTAAGGAGTACGGCGAAGTGAATGTAATCAGTCGTCGGCGTACGGACACGTGCGAAAGTCCTGAAGCAGCTGCAATGCCTGGACATGGAAGACGTGTATGATTTCAGCAGTTATCGGACTTTGAGCGAGGTCGTCTAGTCGGACTCCGCGAGGCCGGGTGGTCGTATCGTCGTATTGCGGAGCGAATTGGACGGGAAGTATCGGTGGTGGTACGATGGTGGCGTAGATGGTCCGAGGAACATTCCCACTCGAGAAGACGTGGAACCGGGAGTCACAGACGGACTGATGAGCGGACCGATCGACGCATAAGAAGAGCGGCGTTGTCAAACAGAACATCCACTGCTACGCAAATCCGAGGTGCCGTTGCACCTGAGGTGACTGTGCGAACAATCCGCAACCGTCTACTGGATGCAGGACTACGTGCACGTGTGCCTGTGGCATGTGTACCTCTGACTCCATCTCACCGTCAGGAACGGCTGCAGTGGTGTCGCCAACGTATGCACTGGAGAACGCAATGGCGATCTGTCGTGTTCAGCGATGAAAGCAGATTCTGCTTGGGAGCCTCCGATGGCTGTATGCGTGTTCACAGACGCACAGGGGAACGTCCCCACCTTTCTTGCATCCGCCAGCGACACACAGGGCCTAAACCTGGTCTCTTGGTGTGAGGAGCGATCAGCTATTACTCCCGTACACAACTAGTGTTTGTACCGGGTTCGTTAAACAGCACCCCTTACATCAACAACACCATTCAGCCCGTTGTTGTGCCATTTGTAAGGATGGTCCATCGTGGTGTTTTCCGGCAAAAAAACGCACGCCCACACACGGCACGTGCAACGCAACATGCACTTCAGGGTGTGAGACAACTTCCATGGCCTGCACGTTCACCGGATTTGTTCCCCATTGAGCACGTGTGGTATCTTATGGGACAACGACTTATCCGGTCTCTACGGCCAGCCACGACCATCCCCGATTTACGCGTCCAGGTTGAGGATGCTTGGAATTCAATACCCCAAACTTACATCCAACATCTGTACGACAGACTTCATGCTAGAATTGCACAGTGTGACGCAGTTCATGGCAGTTCTACCTCGTACTAACCATGTTACATGGAAATGTTATTTTTCAGTTTACCAGCAAATACAGCTGTATTTTGCCATAATGTTTTGATCACGTTATCCTCTGTATTCCGTTATTATGCTGTATAAATTTCGTTGGTATCAGACGTCTCTTTCTTGGTGTTCTTTTTTCACTTTCCGCCAGTGTATATATGCAGGCACAAGTGCAACCAAAGTGGGTAAATGATTAAATGATGTTAATTAAACATTACCAAAATAAATGTCACGCCCGACTAGTAGTTTATTTTTTATACTTTGCTTCTTCGGGAAATTTAAAAGATCATAAAATATATCTCGCTCAATCAAGCGGCTGATTCTCCTCTGTTCTTTCTTTATGCTTCCTCAGTTTTCGATGATGTTTTTCGTGTATTTGGAGCTTGGTCCCAAGATCAATTTTTCATCCTGCGGAGTTCGGGGGAAAAAATTAATAAACTCAAGTTGTGCTTTATTCCACGGTTCACTTAGGCCAAGGCAAAGAAAATTCAGCCATTCAATTTATTTGACAGCTGTGAGTGGTACGTAACAACTTCCGTTTGTTCCATGTTTTCCGAAAGCTTTCGCGAAATTTTGGTTTAATCTTGGGGGAGGGACGCGGTTGATGGATGGAGGCAACCATTGTTTACCTCTACTCTTTAAATATCTTGACTGATGACTCACCTTTTTCAGTTTTAGAGTGAACTCCATCCGAGACTTGAAAGCAAGAAAGAACTCCAGTCTGTCGGCTTTCCTCCGCTTTGGTCTTCATAAGCTAAAATGTCAATAAAGGAGGAACTTATCCTCACTCTTCGGATCTGGTTTTGTAGCCTGGCCTATCCCCATATTGTTCTTTAGTTGATGGTATTTTGCATGAGTGGGAGATGCGTGCTCGAATCTTGATACTAGGGCGGCGCCATGATTGATGCCACCCTCGCCTCAGGCAATTTTCGAAACGACTTATTGACATGCTTCTTACCTCGGATGTGTTGCAGAATCAAGGATGAGTTTAGACGGAAAGTATTTTGTTGAAAGATTTCTGGTAAACTATTTCATCCAAAATATTTTCGTTAAAACACTCTGAAGAGAACAAACCATTTTTTTTTATCCGAGAGTAGTTCATAAAGTTAGCAGTCCTATAATTCTTTCGGAAAGCCAGAGATACATACCTCACACGTCATCTGGAAAAAGATCGAAGTGGTTCGCTACAACCTACTGTGCTCTGTGAATAATGTTGTTGTCAAATTTTCGACCGATACTTTGCTTTGTGTTTTACGGATACCAAAATAATCAATACGGTGTCTTGAGTTTAGAGATAACCAAGAGTTTGTAGAATTGCGAAGTGTTATCTTTTTTATTCCGCATTCTCGTTCAGATTGGTTCCTTTATTCTGGTCTTTACCTCTCTTATTAACACACGTTAGCAATACCTAACGCAGGGGCGGATCCAGAGGGGGGGCGCCTCCCATCAGGACCAAAGAACAGCTTCGATTTGCTATGTTTTAATAACAAATTGAATAACTTTTCGTGAAAGAAAGTATCACTTAAAAGTATATTACTTTCCTTAATTAATTGGAAGAATTTATAGACATACTAAGAACACTTTTTCATTTTGAGGAAAAAAAAAATATCAAAAAAATCCTCGGTTCCCAAAATTTGCGCCCCCCTTACGAAATCTTGGATCCTCCCCTGACATAACGGCTCCGTGGACAAAGCCCACGGTGTAATAGCGCTTAACCTAAAGTCTTTGCCTTGTATTTCCAATGGGGAGACTTTTTTAGCCATTTTCTTCACAATTAATTCGTTCCCAAGGATGAGAATTGGAACATCGATAAAAATGACTTCATGTTACAGCCCAGTATACTTAATATTTTATAAAACTTAACCGTGGTGGTGTTGAGACCAGAAAACAGATGGCGCCACATGTACATGTGTCTTACTAAAGGCTATCACGTCTTTTTTTTTTTTCAATAATTTTATTCATTTTCGGAATGGAATCAAAATTTGAGTGTATCCATGGACAGTCTGGAATGGTTATAATGATTTCAGCCACTTACATTAAATGTTCTGATAATAATTTAGCTGAAAACGTTAACTGAATTGTAGATGCTGCTGATTTTTAATCCCGAAATAAACCAGCAAGCTGCGACATTTTCAGCTAATGTTAGAATATTTAATTTAAAGGCTCGAATCATTCTAAACATACCAGGACTATCGCATGGATGGACATCAGATTTGATTGCAGTCCAAAAATCAGTGAAATTATTGAAAAAAAAAAAGCGATGTATTTAGTCAGTCACTTGCGAATGTGGCGCCATCTATTTGCTGATCTCAACACCACCAAAGGAAAAGTTATTGATTTTTAATATGATTATGGTTAAGTTTTAGAAAGTATTAAGTATATTATGCTATGATATGAAGTTATTTTTATCAATGTTCAAATTCTCATCTTTGAGAACGCATTGATTGTGAAGAAAATGGCTACAGAAGTTTTTCCATTGGAAATACAAGGCAAAGATTTTAGGTGGATCCACCTTAAGTGGCCAATGTTCCTGAACCAAATAGTGCCCAAACTTTTCTGAGCTCCCCCAAACAGAAATGTTTACACAGCAACTGGGTTCTACGAAAGCTTCGACAAAACAAAAACTTTACCCTTCTCATCTCAGCAGTACCAACTATAAGCCTGTCTTCAGTGAAAAAATCTCGTTTCCGTAGTCCTCTATCCTTTGCTCCAGGACCCAGCACATGATCGGGAACGGCTTGGCCACCTGACAATGACAACATACTACTAGGTAGAAACAAATGCCTCAGACATCATCTCTCTCTTTCTCTTTTCTTATATTAGTCAAAATTGTTATAGCAGGTAATCAGTTAGGAAGGATTAGTATCAATCATCTTTCGTAAATGACCACTTTGACGAACAAAGTGGTCATTTCGGGGGATAAACAAAGTAGTTATTTAGTATTAATCATCCCCCTATATGACAACTTTGAAGAGTTAAGGAGAAAGCAACGCTCTCTGATGCAGAGGTTCACTCATTCCAGCCGCGTTTGGTACACCTTTTAGACAGACAATGTATTTCTTTGAACTGATTTCAACCCATTTTATTCATCCCGATTTAATTCGTTTCAGCCGGTTAAAGGGTTAACGTTTCTTAAGAGGAAGAAAACTATTTTTCTTATTTGCTGCTTTCAATCTTCAAAAATTGAATATGAGGTGAATCGATTATTTTGTAAACCTATTCGAGGATCTTCGAGACGTTAACTTAAGATCTGTGATCGAAATACAAATTTTGAAGTGTCGGTATGTTCATATTTAGCAAAACTCATCCGGAAAAAATACCTTCGCCAGCCAGAAAATCTCTAATTAATAGTGTAAAAAAAAAAAAAAAGAAAAGAAAAGGATTGAAAAAAGCCCAAGAAGAAAAACTCCTTTGTTTGAAAATTTAATTGACAGTTCCATAGAATACTATTGCACTATACACCCATTAGCCATTACTTTATGACCACCTAGCTGTTGGACATCCTTTAGCCCACAAAACAGAGGCCACTCGGCGAGGCATCGATTCGATGAGGTCGCGATAGGTATTCTGGGGTATCTGGTACCATAATGTCAACAGCAGGTCCTCCAGTTCCCGTACACTTCGGGGTGGTGGTGATTTAGCGCGAACCCACTTTTCCTAGTCGAACCACAGATGCTCGACTGGGTTCATTCATGTCAGGTGAATTTGGAGGCCAGGGTATTCAACAGAAAGCCACCAGCATGTTCCTCGAACCACTCATTGACGATTCTGGCAGTGTGTCACGGCGCATTATTCTGTTGGTAACGGCCATCACCAGCAGGGAACACAGTTGCCATGAATGGGTAGACTTGGTCCGCAACGATGTTCAGATACCTGTCAACTGCCAGGGATTGTGCTGTTAGGGTAATGGGGCCTAAAGTGTCCCGAGAAAACATCGCCCACAGCATAGCACCGCTGCCGCCGGCCTGTTTCGGCCCAACAGTGCATTCAGATGCCATAGTCTCCGTTGGTAATCCCCATGATGCACCAGGAATCTTGATTGGTCGGACCAGGCCACTTTCTTCGAATTATCCACGGTCCAATCTCGAATATCTTGGCCCCATTTCATGCGTTGTTGGCGATGACATGCAGTGAGAATGGGGACCCGGATGTCTCCTCGCCTACGCAAGCCCATACGCTGACTGCGGTGAACTGTGTCCTTGATCACCACTGTTGGTGATCAGTCGCACTGTGGCCCTGCGGTCGCTGTGAACGATGCGCGACAGTCTCCCCTCCTCTCTGTCATCAATAAGCTGCGGACGACACACGGCTAGACGACGGTCCGTCGTTTGGCCATCGGTGCACCACTTTTGATACGTACTCACTACAGCGGCACGTGAACAACCCACAAGCCGCGCCGTTTCCGAGATCGTAGGTCCGAGGCTCCGTGCCATCACATTTTGTCCTTTATCGACCTCCGATAAATCGGCAGGTTTTCCCATTCTGACTCCGAACACCCTACTAATCGAAAGCCGGTCCTCGGGTTGTATATCTACTTCTCTGTGATCTTCACCTGCGCCACCGTTTGGTTTCCAGACGCGCTCATTTCTGTAGGTTGGGGGTGGTCATAATGTTTCTGTAGCCTGGGGGTGGTCATCGGCGTAAGTCAAACAAGATGGCGGTCGATTTTAGTTGGTTTGTTTGTGGATCCAGCGAGCACTGCTTATCTGCTTATGCTTCACCGAGGACTGGGGTTAGAATTCTTTATAATGAGGAGCTTCTACCTCCGGACCAATGGATAAGAGTCTTCCAAACCTCGACGAATGATTAGTGATTCAGTTGGACAATTCTTTACCGAAAAATTGAAAATAATATGCAGAACATTTCCCATGTAAAACTGCACCTAATGCCAAAAGAATGTTTCAAAGCGGACTTTTAGAAGCAGAGATATCAGTGAAATTGCCATTTTACTTTACGCCGCCTAGCTGGAACCCTGTACATTAATTGAAAAAAAAAAAAAAAACTGCACCCAAAATAGTCTTTGTCACAAACGGTACCGAAGGGAAGAAAGAATTTTTTCAAGCAATGTTATCAAACAAAATACGTTTTGAATTCTATAGCATCATTTGCACCCTCCCGTGGCAAAATTGTGCATATGAAGAAAACCAAAAACAAATGATCATCGTTCTTAGATTTCGCGCTTCCCAACGCAAAAAAAAAAAAAAATTGCAGACAAGCGGACAAAATGATACCGTAAGCACGTATTCCTTTTTTTAACCAAAGATGTGCTCAAAACCTGTATGACGTTTTAGCTTACGCTATAATACAAGTCCAATTCATTACATATTTAGTCACTTTTTCTAACTAAACAAATCATTGCTATCTTAGGAATCAGAAAAAGTTCCTGGTTTCATGTTGAAATCTCTGTTTGGTTAGTAAAATTTATTAAATGCGTAATCAATTTGCATTGTCTTATTTGGTAAATTACATCAGATAGTTGGACATAAGATGTAAGCGTAACAGTGCCGCCCCGGTGGCGCAGTGGTCTAAGGCGCTGGCCTATGAGCATTCGTCCGTAAGGGGTTCGGGTTCGAATCCCAGTCAGGGCATGGATGTTGTGTTTGTCTTACGGCACTGGCTCTCTCCATTCCCTGGAAACAGTGACCCTAAATTAGGGACGGGCGACTGCTTATAGCCCATTGAGTTGCTCACGGTGGTCGTTAAACCTCCAATAAAAAAAAATTAATTCTTAACAGTATATAACAACCCAAAGCTAACGTCTGTAATACACACTAACTTGGCATGTAATACAGAAAAAATATATTATTTATGCAGTTTTATTTTCACTAGAGTTCCATTAACGTGTAGTTTATAAGTATAAATGCTTATTTAAAGTTCCATGCAAGAAGGTACGATTGTTTTTGTGATAAAACGGTGATGATAATATTAAGTGAATTTATGCAAATAATGACACGTTCAGTGACTTAGAGCCGGCAAATTTATTTTTTGAATGAAGGTTTAACGACCACCGTGAGCAACTCAATGAGCTATAAGCAGTCACCCGGCGCTAATTTACGGCTCCTGGTTTCAGGGAAGGATGATAGCCAGTGCCGTAAGACAAACACGAAATCTATGCTTACCGGGATTCGAACCCGGACGAATAGTCATATGACATCGCTTTGACCACTGCGCCACTGGGACGGCCAATAAATTCATTCTGCAATCATAATTTTCTTCGTGAATATACACTGGCGGAAAGTGAAATAAGAACACCAAGAAGGAATTGGCGGACGATCATGAAATTTACATATGTTAATGGGGTCAAGTTGACGTAGGTGTGATGTTAATTTCGGGACCAACCGGTGAGCGCTTACGCCACAGCACGGCATAATATGCAAATTATCGTCGGTGGTATTTAAGGAGTACGGCGAAGTGAATGTAATCAGTCGTCGACGTACGGACACGTGCGAAGACCCTGAAGAAGCTGCAATGCCTGGACATGGAAGACGTGTACGATTTCAGCAATTATCGGACTTTGAGCGAGGTCGTCTAGTCGGACTCCGCGAGGCCGGGTGGTCGTATCGTCGTATTGCGGAGCGAATTGGACAGGAAGTATCGGTGGTGGTACGATGGTGGCGTAGATGGTCCGAGGAACATTCCCACACGAGAAGACGTGGAACCGGGAGTCACAGACGGACTGATGAGCTGACCGATCAACGCATAAGAAGAGCGGCGTTGTCAAGCAAAACATCCACTGCGACGCAAATCCGAGGTGCCGTTGCACCTGAGGTGACTGTGCAAACAATCCCCAACCGTCTACTGGATGCAGGACTACGTGCACGTGTGCCTCTGGCATGTGTACCTCTGACTTCAGCCCACCGTCCGGAACGGCTACAGTGGTGTCGCCAACGTCTGCACTGGAGAACGCAATGGCGATCTGTCGTGTTCAGCGATGAAAGCAAATTCTGCTTGGGAGCCTCCGATGGCCGTATGCGTGTTCGCAAACGCACAAGGGAACGTCTCCACCCTTCTTGCATCCGCCAGCGACACACAGGGTCTCCTGGTGTGAGGAGCGATCCGCTATCGCTCTCGTACACAACTAGTGTTTGTACCGGATACGTTAAACAGCACCTCCTACATCAACAACATCATTCAGCCCGTTGTTGTGCCATTTGTAAGGTCGGTCCATCGTGTTGTTTTCCAGCAAGATAACGCACGCCCACACACGGCACGAGCAACGCAGCATGCACTTCAGGGTGTGAGACAACTTCCATGGCCTGTACGTTTACCGGATTTGTCCCCCATTGAGCACGTGTGGGATTTTATGGGACAACGACTTATCCGGTCTCCACTGCCAGCCACGACCATCCCCGATTTACGCGTCCAGGTTAAGGATGCTTGGAACTCAATACCCCAAACTCACATCCAACATCTGTACGACAGACTCCATGCCAGAATTGCGCAGTGTGACGCAGTTCATGGCGGTTCAACCTCGTACTAACCATGTTACATGGAAATGTTATTTTTCAGTTTACCAGCAAATACAGCTGTATTTTGCCATAATGTTTTGATCACATTATCCTCTGTATTCCGTTATTATGCTGTATAAATTTCGTTGGTATCAGACGTCTCTTTCTTGGTGTTCTTTTTTCACTTTCCGCCAGTGTATTTTAAATACGTGGAGATAATGTAAATATACGATGTCATCGCTCTGTCCACGTTATTTTTATAAACAACGAATAGGAACTGAAAAATTGTACATCCGACACCGCTGGGATCGAATCCCAGATCTTTCGATAACTAGCCGAGTGCGTTCGCTTTATGTACAATTTTTCTGTTGCTATTCGTTGTTTATAAAAATAACGTGGACAGAGCGATGACATCATATATTTACATTATCTCCACGTATTTAAAATACATTCACCACTTCTATCGCCCTTTGGATTTATCAGCTGTAATTAAGCAGCTTGCTTTGTTGAATGCCACTAGATGGCGACACATCAGTTGCTAAGCCC
Source organism: Macrothele yani (assembly GCA_039090855.1). NCBI lineage: Eukaryota > Metazoa > Arthropoda > Arachnida > Araneae > Macrothelidae > Macrothele > Macrothele yani. The sequence continues at coordinate 9,504,409 of CM077005.1, forward strand.
ATCAATATGGATTTGTGTAGTTAGATGCTGACTGATAAACCACGAATAGCCCTATGAATTAGTGGAAGTTCAGTCTATACATACATATATTTGAACATTATATGTTCAAACATATGTACGCTGTGAATTTTTGACACCGTAGCGTGAAGCGAACGCACTCGGTTAATTATCGAGAGATCTGGGTTCGATCCCAGCGGTGTCAGATGTACAATTTTTTATATGCATTACTAAAGCACCGACACTGCATTTTCAGATGGGATGAATATATCTGTTTACTGCCTGATGGTACTAATGAACGATAACAAAAAAAGGGATTTTTTGCTGGAATAGCTTTGGTTCGGTTGCAATCGTGATAATGCAGGTACAATAACATTTATCTTCATTCTTCAGAAAGACATTCGTAAAAATGAACAATATATTATAACAGTTTTCAAAATCTATGGATTATACGAACAGTTCATCAACGTGTTTCTAGTAATACTGTTGGCTGTGTGAAATTCACATATTTATCGGTGCGAAGATTAAACTCGCCCTCCTCGCTCCGGAGCCAGTTCTTCTAACCTATTAAACTACACCGACGGAATGTATCGTTGCAGATTTGTCGTTTTGACACATGCTTTACCTCTGAAGTACATCACATCATCTTCCCCTCTTTTTTTTTTTTTTTTTTTTTTTTTTTGAAGTGAAAAAGAATTTTTCATTAATTCCAGACGACGTGTGGAACAAATTTCACATATATTTCGAAGAACCCAACGGCCAGTATATCCATTTTCCACTATCGGGTGCCAACGTGAAAACACAAATTTATCGGTGACGAGATCTGCGCCTCCTCGCTCCGGAGCCAGTTGTTCTAACCGACTAAACTACACTGACAAAATGTATCGCTGTAGATTTGTCGTTTTGGCATGTGTAACGTACATTCTATTTTAACTTTCCTTTTGAGTTTCTTACATAACGTATAAAGAGTTGCGTTATACATGTGCTTCATCTCTGCAGCACATCACAGCCACGGGCGGTGGGACCTAAAAATTTCAGAGGGGTCCATCTTCTTGGAGAGCTAAAACAATAAAAAAAAAGGAAAAGGAAGTAGCTCAGAGAGAGAAAAAAATACGGAGGATACATACAGTATGTATGTAATCATGCATATCATCGTTCATTATCAATCCGTTACTGGATGGTCTCCTCAAGTGCCACAACTTTCTGTCTGGAGAGTGTCACTCCAGCATTCTTTTGAATTCCATCCACCTATCTCCCACGTGATCTTCTGTGAAGTGAAGTGATGGCATTGCCGCGCGGTTCCATCACTTTACTTTGATCATGATTTCATCAAATCTTGTCATTTTCCTGATCGACGAGTTCTTTATTTCGGCAATAGTTGCTGTCGGAGCAAAATCACATACAAATTCGTCCAGACTCGTGATTTTTTTTATGTAACAAAACTCCAAGAAAGCCCTGTATACAATAAGCAGTAGTATACTTCTTGCTTAATTTGAGGTCGAATTATTTCTTGTTCAGTTATTTATTTAGCAGATGCATTGGGTATTCTGATCTCGAGTAGAACACACTAGGACTTAAAAACAAGGAGGAAAAAAGCAACACGAACAGGGTGGAATGGGAAAAAGAACCGCTGTGGTTATTGCTTTTAAGTAATTTAAAGAATTATTTAATGATCTTTTATAAAGAGAAAAATACGACGCTGAGTCAACTGTTCAACTCATTTGTGCAAAATTAATTTTTTTTTAATTGTACTTGGAACGTTTCGCAGGAAACTATAAAGCGTAGTGGCTGTCTCCAGGAAATCTTCCTAAAAAACAGTAAATCAGAAATCTTTCGTAGAAAGACCTTAAGTGAAGGGAACCATGAAATTCCAAAGTGTGTCCGGACCTCCATGTCCCCTTCCTTCCGCCGTACCATTGTTACAGCTATGAAAAATACAGGTAAGCATTAGCGACTTAAAGGAAGGGAAACAACTAGATTTCATAAAAAACTAAATCAAAGATCAAATTCATCACGTGAAAGAAGGACATAGCTGAGCTTTACAAATTTTGAAGACTTACCCACTCACACACACGGTTCATTTCAGAACTACAGAGGGGAAACAATAGCTCACATTTTATTCAACAAATACTTTATTTTTACTTATTTATTAACTTAAACGGAATAAAGGTGCGTATTGCAACGGGTAGTCCAGTTTCAGAGACGTCAGGGTGGAATTGTTTTAAACATATTCTAACGTACCAGGAGATGTGACGTACCTGCCAGAAGGACGCACACGACATAAAGGCAGATAGGAATCAGAATAAAACGTCCGCGTAGCTCAATTGGTAGAGCAACTTATTCCGGAATGAGGGGACCCCGGGTTCGTATCCTGGCGCGGATAGAAATGACGGAGAAATTCACTTCGTTATAAATGGCGCCCGAACTATCCGGATGACCCGACCGTTCAAAATCTCGCAATGGTGTGATGTTATTTCCACACCGCGAGATAGGAAAAATACGAGAATCCCTTCTCCAGCACTTCGAAAAAAAAATAAATAAATAAGGGGGAGATGATGTAACGTACCAGGAGATGTGACGTACCTGCCAGAAGGACGCACACGACATAAAGGCAGATAGGAATTAGAATAAAGCGTCCGCATAGCTCAGTTGGTAGAGCGACTTGTTCCGGAATAAGCGGCCTCGGGTTCGAATCCCGGCGTAGACCAAAAATGACGGAGAAATTTGCTTCGTTATAATATGTGTTGGAAGGGCACGTAATTTTATAATGAGGAAGAGTAAAGCACCCGTGAAAAAAACATCTTCTCCGTATATACGTACAGATGAACAGAAATTCAAATGCATTATAAGTAAAAACATTGATTGAGGAGACTTACCACTCCTTCAAGTTTACTGTTTTATTACGGTCATTAAACTAAAATTAAAGTTAAGGATTGTTTAAGAGGTTTTGAAAACCGAAAGTTCTAATCAGATTACACGAATCAGGTGGAAACTGATATTTCCAACAGTCAATATCCCTATTTTTGGTTAAAAAGCTCTCCAAAAATGCGATACCGTTCATGACGGGAGACCTTCGAAATTGAGCTGCGTTGCATTTTCGGATAATTACGGGGGAGAAAAACTCTTGAGGAAGGACCCAAAGATGCGGGTGCTTTATGTTTCCAGGAAAGAACGTGCTCAATCAGTATCCGTTCGACTTATCCATCAGGTCGTTCCCTGCTGACTACACAGCCAGAGTTCTTGCCGACTGCAGCAAGGAGATCGCGCATCAGCACAAGTAGTGACTGATAAGGAGGCCCTGATGCGATTATGAAGAGGTGAACGAAAGGAACCAGGGGCAAAGGGAAAGAGGTGGAAGAGAAGGAGGAGGAGGAAGCGTGTCATCACTGGCAGCTGAGCCCAGCCAACTCTTCACTTTGAGGAGGATGAAGTCTTTTCTTGTCAAAGAATACCCACGATCTTGAACAGAGAACTCGCCTGCGTGGGATGGAGGTCTGCTGCTTTAGAGACCGCTGACGCTGCTTTTTGCGAATCGAGGCTGAAGCAGATCACGCATTGAAATGACCATTTCTCTCAAAGAAAGTGTAAGTTATTAAAGAATGTCACGCTCCAATTGTTCTTCGAATCCGTGAGGACAGCGATTTTCAGCTCTCAACAATAAGGGACCTGAAACACGTGAGTCGGCATTTTTGTCTCGCGAAATTAAAGGGATACTATTTAAAATTCTGCCAAGTGTGCAGCAAACTTTTTTCTTATACAATTCAGAATTTGAAAACGATTGCAGATCTAAAAGTAGAATATGCCATTGTTGATTCATCATATGACCACAGAAAGACAGAATAATCTTTTCAGATTGCTCAAAAATGAACAGCAGGTGTAGGACCTAAAAATAGATAGCGTTCACTCATTGTCATCTCACGTCTCCCTACATGGCGTTCACGATTGTTTCTGTTACCGACGACAGTAATAAATTTTTTGAAAGAATTTAAAAAAGGGAAAAAAAGTAAAAAGAATATCCTTGGCTATGAATTTTTTCGTCTTTCCATGTACACATTATGTTCTTTAAACGCATTGCTTCTTCTTCCACTAATTGCTCGTTTCGCATTTTTATTCCATCTTATTCTAGGTCTATCTTTTAAATTGCGACTTCTACTGAAAAGTTTAACTTCTGTGATGTCAATCTCTGATCTCCTGTGCGGCACATATGTCCATACACTGAAAAAAATAATTCAGAAATTCAGGAGCCACTTTCCGTCATTTCTTTCATGAATTTACGAAGCATATATCTGTTACAACTTTTTCTGTGAAATGACAGAAAGAAGCCTGAATTTCCTGGGTTTTTCGTACCACGGGAAAATTCTGAATTTTCAGAAACCTTTCCGCAGTTTCTTTTTTATATTGACGATAAATTACCATTGTAGAGATGTATTAAAGGAAAATTCTGAATTTTCAGAAACCTTTCCACAATTCCTTTCGTATATTAATGGAAAAGACTCAGTTCTCACCTTTCCTTATCCGTATGAAGAGAAATTATCGGTAATAGCAGCGATTGGTGAGAATAGTTGAGGTTTGATTAACTTTTAAATTTCAATCCTCTGTCGAATTTTGAAGTTCCGTAGCGAGATCGGATATTGTGGATAGCATATCGCATGAACTTTGTTTATTGTGGCACAGGATAATTCTTCTTCTCTCCCTTATTTTGTACATCAGCTATTTATTATATATTACCTAACAAGAAACCGAGTACTTATTGCACAGATGATTATACGATGCGTATGTATCAGTCTTTGGACAACTTGAAACAAAAGCTTTCAAGAGTAAATTTTATATTTAGGATTTTTTTTTGTGAAATAATACTACAAAAATGCATATTTCCCCTTTTTTTACTCTTTTCAACCGTAGGTTGAAGAAGCGTATATGCTCCAGCATTGTCCGTCCGTCTGTCTGTCTACCTGGGGACGAACCCTATTGAAAACGGACGAAATGGGGTCAAAGGTCACGGCATAGGAGCGGAATTACTTCCATTGCGCTTATGCATCATAACTTGCGTAAATATGGTTCGATGTCGATGAAATTTTATCCTATTGTAGGGGACCACCTGGGAATGACCCCTATTGAAAATGGGTGAAGTGGTATCAAAGGTCACGGCATAGGAGCGAGATCCATTCCATTGCCCTTATGCGTCATAACTTGCGTAAATATGGTTCGATGTCGATGAAATTTTATTATATTGTAGGGGACCACCTGGAAATGAACTCTATTGAAAATGAGTGAAGTGTGGTCAAAGGTCAGGACATAGGAACGGGATGCATTCCATTGCCTTTATGCGTCATAACGTGCGTAAAAATGGTTCGATTTCGATGAAATTTTATTATGTGGTAAGAGACCACTTGGGGACGATCTTATGACGTCACAATCTCGCGCTGGACATGTTGGCGCGCGGTCACGCCACCTGTCTCATTACATTACACGTTGTGTGTGGATCCTATTAAAGTTTTATGACGTCACACTCTTGCGAGCAGATGGTCGCGATTCCCATCTGCCTCATTACGTCACGCTTTGTGTGCGTATCTTCGTCCACACGATAACTCACGTAAAAATCGTTCGATTTCGATGAACGTTTAGTATGTGGAAGGGGATCACCTGGGAAAGAACCCTATTGAACGTGAACGAAATGGGGTCAAAGGTTAGCACATAGGAGCGGGATCCATTCCACTGCTCTTATGCGTCATAACTAACGTAAAAAAGGTTCGATTTCGATTAAATTTTAGTATATGGTAGGGGACCACCTGGGGACAAACCCTTTTGAAAATGGGCGAAATGGGGTCAAAGGTCAGGACATAGGAGCGGAATCACTTCCATCGCCATTTGCGTCACAACTTACGTAAAATGTTTTCGATCTGGATAAAATGTTAGTATGTTGTAGGGGCCGGCCTATTTAATCGGCGAAATGGGGTCAACGAATCCTATTGAAAATGGGCGAAATGGGGTCAACGGTTAGGACACAGGAGCGGAATCTATTCCATAGCTCTTATGCATCATAACTTACGTAAAAATGCTTCCATTCCGACAAAACTTAATCATGTTATTTCGGATGTATACTGAACCGGTTCTGCAGAATATCATCGAAATGGGATCAAAGTTGAGGGCACAAGACCGAGATTTATTCCACAGCCATTATCCTCATAACTTGAGATTTCTGGTATGTTGCAAAGCGTATCATAATCAAGCCGTCGGACCACGGTACTGGCCCCCCGGTTGTAAATAAGGGCGTGTTTCTATCTCGCTTCCGTGCCACTTTCCTATCGGGCACCCTAGCCCAAATCTCCTAGCTTCCTATTTCTAAGGATTGTTTAAGACCTAGGATCAGACACTCCCTTCCTAAAATCCTCTACATATGATCTGATCTGATCTTTCGGTTAGTAGAGTGTTCGGAGTCAGAATGGGAAAAGCTGCCGATTTATGAAAGTTTGAAAAAGGACAAATTGCGATGGCACGGAGCCTTGGAACTACGATCTCGGAAACTTGTGGGTTGTTCACGTGCCGCTGCAATAAGTACGTATCAAAAGTGGTGCACAGATGGCCAAACGACGAACCGTTGTCCAGCCGTGAGTCGTTTGCAGCTCAGTGATGCCAGAGTTGAGCGGAGACAGTCCCGCATTGTTCGCAGCGACCGCAGGGCTACAGTGTGACAAATCACCTGCAGCTACAACAGTGGTGATCAGGGCAATGAGTCATAGCACACAGTTTATTGCAGCCTTCTGCGCATGGGTCCGATAAGCCGAAGGCCCAGCCGAGTATCCATGCTCACTGCACGTTATCGCCAACAACGCACAAAATGGGCCCAAGATCATCGAGATTGGACCGTGGATGATTGGAAGAAAGTGGTCTGATCTGCGACGAATTAAGATTCCTGGTGCATCACGTAGACGGCCGAACGCGGATAAGCCGATTACAAAAGGAGGCAATGGCACGTGGATGTACTTTTGGGCTGAAGCAGTCAGGCGGCGGCGGTATTTTCTTCGGACATTTTAGTCCCATTATCCCAATAGCACAATCTCTGACCGCTGTCAGGTATATGAACATCGTTGCGGATCAAGTTCACCCATTCATGACAACTGTGTTCCGTGCTGGTGATGGTCATTACTAACCGGATAATGCGCCATGCCACACTGCCAGAATGGTCAAGGAGTGGTTTGAGGAGCATGCATGTGACTTTCTGTTTAATGCCCTGGCCTCCACATTCACCAGACATGAACTCAATTGAATATTTGTGGTTCGATTTGGAAAAGCGGGTCCGCGCTAAATCACCACCACCCCGAAATGTACGGGAACTGGAGGACCTGCTGTTGACATTATGGTACCAGATACCCCAGGTTACCTATCGCGACCTCATCGAATCGACGCTTCGTCGAGTGGCCGCTGTTTTGTGGGCTGAAAGGGGGTCCTACAGCTTATTAGATAAGTGATCACAATGTAATGGCTAATCAGTGTATAAGTTTGCTGAATGTATTGCCTTCAGTGTGGGTTTAACCTGAAATGATGTCAAGAGACGACGTTTAAGCATTGACAACGGAAGTAGGGCTTTTGGTACGTTACAGACACTTGTTCGGCAGATTGACGTGGCTGCTGTTTTAGGAATTTCGCAAAGCAGTAAGTCGGCTACACACAAGTTTTCTACTGTATAAAAATGTTGCTGATCGACCCAGAATTGTTCGCCTAAGGATAACAACCAGGAGGCAAGATCGCTACCTGAGAGTAAGTGCTCGGAGAAGGCCTAGGAGTATCATAGTCTGATTGCCATGAATAATTTTGTGGTTTTCTGATGCCATATTTGTGAGAAACATTTCACTCACGTATTTGTGAGGATTTATTTCTTAACGAAAAGTAATATAATAGAAAGAATTTCAAGTTCCGAACAATTTTGTAGAATAGAAACTTCAGTGGCTATCATCAAAACGAATATTAATTTCCCTAACTGGCCTTTTTAAATTCAAGATTTTTTCTTTTTTCAGTTTAATGTTGCGAATTGCATGGGCAGTACCAATTGCTGTTCTAGTGCGCCATTTTGTTCAGTAAGCATTTCTAGAACAAAGATGTAAAAATCTGAAAATAGCGATGTTATTAAGTCGAGTTTTATTAAACGTAAGCTTGATGTTCGTAGTAACAATGTATTGAAATGTAAAACCAATTTTTCTGGTCAGAGCATATGCATACCAGGACACAGTTTACATTTGAATATGTATATATGCAAGAGGAAAGAGTTATTAAGTGCTCTCTCTTTTAAAAATATCTATACTCATAAATTTTTCTCATCGCAATGGCAAGGAAAGAAAGAAGTTAATTGACAACGCATCTAATTAAGAACACTGTTCTTGAATTTCTACTCCGTATGTCTTTGGCCCAAACAAGTTAAAATTTACGTTACATTGAATAGCGAACGTCAAATGTCTACGACAACAGCGAATGCTCGATACATATCAAATATTCTTATAACACAGAAAAGCAAAAACGTCAATAACTGTACTGGTACGAAAAAGCTCAGTTACGCTGGGTTTTTTTATCCAAAGTTTTAATACTATTTTAAATTACAGATGACTTGGTTTAAAGTACTTAAAATCAGGTTGCTAGTGGAAGTTTGATCCATCAGAATGAGAAAATGGCAAAAATTCTTGAACACTACACATATAACATAAAAGTACTTCTAACTAACGGAAAAACAACCGGCGATTAACTGCGTCATCGTTTCTTCTGCGAAGTAGAACCACATCGACGTACACATTTGTTATGGCATCTGCCTTTTTTGCCACGCAGACGTGTTCCGTTATTTCTCATTTGAAGAGTGTTACGATCAAAAATAAAGAAAATCGCATGATCAAAATAATATTATGCTGTCGTTGGATGAAGAAACCCAGGAATGATCACTGGAGGCTTATTCCATACTGACTCAAGATTGCTAACGGCGTAATATCTAAATTCGCAGTGTAGAAAAAGATCTGTCATCCAGTATGACGATTTCCATTAACAGTCATCTGAGCCTTCTATTTTGTTTTACGAATCACTGCGTGTGTTTTATTGCGAAGCAAGTTTAGGGAACCTCAGCATTAATAGCTTCGCGACAAAACAAAAAATCGGCTTAAATTAATTTCTGAATAATTGCATGTAGTAATAGGTCCTTAATTATTTCAATACAATTATTTGAACGTGTGGTCAGTCAACGACTTCGAGACCAGTGTTTCCCAACCGCCGATCCGTGATGTTTTTATTTATTTATTTTTTGAATCGAAATGGAGTCAAAGTAAGAGGAAATCTAGATCTAAATTTTTTGAACACCTGTCACGGATAATTAAAGTAAGCTTAGATCGCTAATCTCTTCAAAAAAGATCTGAACTCCTGCAGGCTAACTCACCAGAAAAAGGAAAGCTTTGTTGAACTTTCTTCTGATGCCAGTCTGGTATTTGAACTCCTACAGGCTAACTCACCAGCAAGCGAAAAGCTTTGTTGAACTTCCTTCTGATGCCAGTCTGGTATCTAACTCCTACAGGCTAACTCACCAGCAAGCGGAAAGCTTTGTTGAACTTCCTTCTGATGCTAGTCTGGTATCGACATTCAGATCCAAATCTCTGACTCAGTTAAAATAAAAATACCAACGTTTACCGCAATCAAGGGTTTATTATACGTGGACTATAGTTTCGCAGAGCTATCGGCTCAACATCATCAGGAAAAATGGTGCGTAAACATTCAAATCATTGTGCCATCATCATAGTTCTGACGGTCACGGATTTTGGTGAGTTGTTTGCACGCGCTTGAAAGAAATGGATTCGACGTCATGTCGTTGACAAGCTGTGAAGAGTTCCGGTATATGTGGAAAGCTTCTAATACATTAAGCTTGATAGTAGAATCAGGTTTATCAATGAGCGTAGCGTTTTCAAACAAAAATTTATGGTTATTTTCGTGCCAATGTTGGGCTACAGACGACTTTTGTAGTTCACAGTTCCGTACGTAGGTCTTGTGTTCCTTCACACGAAAATTTAAAGCCTTACGAGTCTGTCCTATAAATGAAAGTCCACATTCACAAGGTATCTGATAAATTCCGCAGGAATTTAAGTCTTCGAAGTAGTCTTTTGAACCGTGAAAATGTATGTTGTTTATGGGTTTGAAAATAACCTTGAAATTAAAACTCTTGAGAATTTTTGAAATCCCGAACCAAATCTGTGGAGCAAATGGGATGACCGTCCAGTTCTGTCGTATTTGGTTGTCTATTGGCGTGAATGAGCAGACAGACTTCGGTTTCCTATATTTTTCGACAGCGTTGTCTATAATGGAATGGGTATATCCTCTGTGTACAGCAATTCGTTTAAAAAATTCTCTTTCTACAAGGAATCCTGAGTTGATCATATATGTATTGCACTATATACGTATGTGTAGAAGGCAGAGATTGTTTGTTTCCAAAAAATATCTGCCTTCTATCACCTCACTACAACTGAGCCTGTCCCCTACTACACGTATGGGCCAACAACGCTTCTAGAGAACAACATCCACAAGATGTACTGCACAGATCGATCAGAACAAATAAGAATATCCCCACAGTCAAACCGCTATCGTCCTGGTCGACAAAGAGATGAAGTCAACGCTGCCTCGGTGGCGCAGTGGTCTGAGCGCTGGCTTATGACCATTCGTCCGCAATGGGACTGGGTTCGAATCCCGGTGAGGCATGGATGCTGTGTTTGTCTTATGGTACTGGCCCTCTCCCTTCCCTGGAACCAATGACCCTAAATTAGGGACGGGAGACGGCTTATAGCCCATTGAGTTGCTCACGGCGGTCGTTAAACCTTCAATCAAATAAAAAAAAAAAAGAAAGAAAATGAATAGCCGTGACCAACACGTGCAACATCCAAAAGACGCATGGAGAGAAGCTATAAAAATATAATAACCTGAAATACAAAGTCAAGAAAATGTGGCATGTGGAAAACGTCACCACCATAGTAATTTTTTTCTTGATTGGAGGTTTAACGACCACCGTGAGCAACTAACTCAATGGGCTATAAGCAGTCGCCCGTCCCTAATTTAGGGTCACTGGTTCCAGGGAAGGGAGAGAGCCAGTGCCGTAAGACAAACACAACATCCATACCTCACCGGGATTCGAACCCGGACCCCTTTCGGACGAATGATCAGAGGCCATCGCTTAGACCACTGCGCCACCGGGGCGGCCCCCATAGTAATATCAGGAACAGGAGTTGTACCTAAGACCATTCACAGCTCTATACAGATACTAGACCTTCAACCTAACACCTACATGGAACTTGTGACGTGCCTGCCCCTCAGGACGCACACGAGATAAAAGCAAATAGCAGTGAGAGCCCATGTCCGTGTAGCTCAGTTGGGAGAGAGACTTACTTCGGAGTGAAGGGACCCGGGATCGATTCCTGGAGCGGACAAGCTTGTACGTTATAAACTACAGAAGGCAGCTATCCCGAACACTTGTAGGATAGTAAGAAAGTTCCTGGACAATCGAGGGAAGAGAAATGCCACTTCCCAGACTTGGTACTTTGTATCCGTCCCAGAAGGAAGATATAAACCTCAGGAAGAGGTGGAATCAACTTTTAATAATAAATATTGTTTTGGAAAAACTAAACAGTCGAAATACTATTGCCGCCATAGTTTAATAAATACTTATTTTTATGGCTCACATATCTTCTTTCATTGGTTTTACGATAATAACATTTATTAATCCACCTACCTATGTACCACTGAATGCGAGGAAATAGTAAATCTTGTTTGTTATTATGACTTAATTCCACTAAGTATGTATCGGACTGTGGCTTGGTGTGGTCGCGAGAGACGCGAATCAATGTAATATGTCGTACGTAAATAACTGTGTTTTCTCGAATCCCTCGTTTTATATCACACCGACAAAGATCCTGGCACGCAGAAGATGCATATCATAAATTATCTACAAGGATTATCTCGATTTTAAAAATCGTAGCAGAGAATTATACAAAGGTCAATTTTCTCATTAAAACACAGTGGAGCCTGCTCATAACGAGCCTGGATTTAACGAGCAGAACAGGAGCTTTTATTTGGTATAATATTAATTCAGAGCAACCTTTGATACGAACAAATTTAATGAAATCCCGGATATGTCAAGGGAAAGAAAACCTAAGATGATCAATTTTAACAAGCAAAATGTAAAAAAATTAATTCAATTCCATATTTAATGAGACAGAAAAAAAATCTGTGCACTTTTCTGGAGTCTAGGACGTGAAAATACAAGTTTCTCCGTGATGGTGATTGAAATCGCTCCCCTGACTCCGGAGTAAGTTACTCTCCCAACTAAACCACACGGACAAAATGTACCTCTGCAGATTTGTCGTCTTGACACGTGATTCACCTCTGCAGTGCGTCACAAGGTCTAAAAACGGAAGCACACAGGACGAAGTCGCAACAACGGAGGGGAATCTTTATGTGCTACAGGAAGAATGTTGATAGAAAAGCAATGGGGAGGGATAATAGCAAATTCCCAACAAAGTCGAGATGGGCAATATACTTTTGTTGTGGTAGCTGATGCTTAGGGACCCTTACCTCATCCCTGCACCCAAAACTGCTCTAGAAAATTTGGGTTGACTAGCACAGCAAATTTTGATGATGAAACGGCCAACTTGACCCTCGTTTACGCCCCTGCTCTAACAGTTTACTTCTCTGTGCTTTTCCGCTTGCAGACCACTGGGTATTAACTGTATATCGACCCACTGTTGAGAATTCCCAGAAATTGAAATGTAAGGTATTGCTTGATACTCTTCCTAGAAAGGTAAGATCATTCACTCACCCATAGAATAATAAAGCCATAAAACTGCACCTGAATCTCTGTCTACACTGATGTCAGAAAACTGATAGTGTCTTCACTTGCACATGCCTTAGTCTTGTTATTTCATGTTACGACAGAATAAAATATTCCCATTTTTTCCACTAAAATTTAAGCAGACGTTTCTTAAAGCTAAATGTATATATGAAACTCAAACTAAATACGGAGGTAAACCTAGTGAACGAACAAATTTCATATACTGTGAGCCAACTTTACCGCTTCATGTACAAAAATATAGAAGACAAAAATCTGATGCACCGAAGCAAATGAAACTGCTACTTTGACATAAGGGAATAACATGCAAGGAATAATTAATACTTTAATTACATGCAGTAGTTGTGGAAAAAATAAAACAATACCGAGTTCTCTTAAGCATAAAGACATAAAATTCAGGAAAACTATCATTTTTTAACTTCTTCAGCTTTTCATAATCACCTTAGTGACATCAAATCTAATTGAGACATTAATTTACTTCATTTTTTGCTGTTGTCGCTGTTGTTTTGCTGATGAAGTGGATTTACAATTTTTCTGTGTGGTTGCCCTACTTTTAACAAGTATTTCTCGGTTTGAGTTATTTTAGGTAATTTAGATAATGATAAGTTGTTTCTGTTAGAATAATTCCGGTGATGAATGATATTTCCATAAATTAAATAAAAAAATCCGATGAATAAAGTTTAGTTTTTGGAAGCTGCTGGAATTTTGGCTGTCGTTTTAAGAAATATACACCGAAGAGCTAAAACATTATGACTAGCGCGTTCTTATAAAAATCGGAGCAATTCTAATGTAATGCTAGAAGAGCGAAAGTTCCTGGAGTAAAAAATAAATAGATCTTACCAGAGATGGAAACGGCTCACAGGGTCGACAGTTTCTAGCGGATCAAACGTGTTGGGTCAAAGTGTCCTTGATCCGATTTCGACCCGGTTTTTTTCCCGTTTTATTTTTGGAAAGAAAAAATATTTCAAAGAACCCTTCAGAGGTCTTTGAAATGATACTTCAGAGATGCAGAGAATGATCCAGAAACTTGCTGAGAAGGAAAAAAAAGTGGGATTAAAAATAAGCTTTCAGAATACAAAACCGATGTACAATGGCTTTTCAAAGAATGAAGATTTTACCAATATACCAGTATATTGGTAAAATCTCTACTGTACATTGATCTGGAGATAACCAATTCCTACATTCACCTTGGGCAGCATATATCAAACGAGGGTCACTTTGATGATGAAATTAATTGGTGTAAAAAACTTGTTTAGAGAACTGTTGGAAGAAACAGTGCAAATTTTAAGAGCAGTGTGCCATAATGTCGTAAAAGAAAAGTGTTTAATCAATGCATCTTTCCAGTACTTACATACGGAGCAGAGACATGGACCTTAAATAAAAAAGGCACATAAAGATTGCAGACAACAGAAAGAAGCATAGATGCATGTTTGGTGTAAGCAAGAATGATAAAAAGAAGAACTCGTAGATAAGGAAAATGACAAAAGTGGAAGGCATCATGATCAGAATAAAATCGCTGAAATAGCAGTAGGCTGGTATATTGCCAGAAGGATGGACCACTGATCGACAAACAAAATTCTAATCTGGATTCCAAGGGACAGGAAAAGACTCAGAAGAAGACCGCGTGGGAGATGGGTAAATGATAGAGACTGGTCCGAGATAGTCCGTTGTTGAAGAAATGATGATGATGTATTCGAATTTGTAGTTCAAAGCATGTTTGTCTGGGTCAGGACCAGATTGGGTCCAATTATGTGACAGCTGGGTCTGGTCGGGTTCGGGTCCAAAATGTTTGACCCGTTTCCAGCTATGGATTTTACTGCGCTGTAAGCGTTCTTTGATTATAAGTTGTTCTCTGATTTGCTCTGATGTTGTTTTACTTTACCATGGCTGAAAAAATAAAATGCTGAAAAGATTGCTATAAAGGTTGAGTTGTGTCTTAACCCTGTTTCCTGGTACGTTCTTACGTTTTTGAGAAAACCCAAAACGGAATTCTTGGGATTGGTAAGGAGACTGAGAGTAAATTCTCGACTAAGGGATAAGGTATATATCGCCTGCGCTCTAGTAATCCTTCAGGAGAGTCATGAATCAGACGTTCTGCTTCCGTATGTGGTTTATTTTACTTTGGACGGAAGGTACGGAAAATTACATCTTGTGCTGACGAAGTCAGCGCTGCAGAAATTCGAACCAAAATAGAATCTTAAATGAGATTGAAGAGCTCTTCTCTAACAGCGAAGCTTTCATTCCTGTCACGGCATCGAGATGCCATCCGATTTCTCCAGCATTATGACAGATGAGTCATTTCAAAATCTCTGACGTGAAATCTATTCCCGTTTGAAGAACATGGTACACGGCGTCGACGGCTTTTCCCGCTTCTCTCTCTTTTTTTTCTCGCACCCTGTACTTCTCAGAAAGTGGAAGGACTACGTGTCAAGAATGGTCCAACCGAAACCAGAGGTATAATCCAAAAAAGGCCGTAAATCATCGCCTCCCTTCCATACGATTTCTCGCATGTCGAGAAAAAGGCATGGCTCCCTCACTGGGAAACATTTGGAGCCCGCGGCTCCGCTGTTCGTGACAAATACATCCAAAGGGAGGGTGTCTTATATCTGGTTCACATTCTAATGACGAGTTTATTCAGAATGTCTCCCGTCCAGGCAACGACCTCATGATTTGCAGCGGCGTGAGCTGATTCTACAACGCTTGTTGGGCATCCTATTAGCAGAACTGCTGCGTACAACGCTTCGAGCACTGTTTCATTCGGTGATCAGCTATGTAGCTGCAGATATTACGAAAAATATATTAGGAGGTTCAACTGCGTCTCGATCGTAGCATCTCTTATTAGGCTTTATCCCGTATCCATATATTTGCAATCCAATCGAGTGAGATGTCATGAAAAGGTCTGAACTTCGTGTGCGAACTGTACACTTTGGGTAAAGCTAGTTTAGAGGGTATTCACTGATGTGATATCCGCCGTAACGCATTCCGAATTTCCGCTTAGAAGAGGAGGGCAAGGCTTTATTGCGAATCTCAGAATCGATATTATAATGCCATGAAGCTAACTTTCGGTAAGTAAGTAGAAACTTGATATACTAAAGCAAATCCGTGAGCTAGTTCCACAGACGAAATCGAATATTGGCGGCCTTTCTTCAATTCGCGGAAGAAATAAAATTAATGGTGGAGTTCTAGAAACGTAAAATTTTGTGGGAATAATTATGAATTGCTCCTTGATCTATGGGGTTGAAGCGAGATGTAATACTGCAGTTTCAGGAACACCCAAGAATACTTATAGTGAGAACTACTAAAAGTACCCGGTATTGTTCGGCTTTAACGAAACGTATATACATAAATCTGTTGCTGGTCCAATGTTTTCTGAGTCCTCCTAAAATTATGATTAAGATATATTTCACCGAAATATTTAATTTAAATGTGTTACAATATAAACAAATTTAATAGGAAGAATAAAATCTATATTTGTGCCGGCACAACTGGTTGAAACTAGCAGTATTTATTGACTGTGAGTGTAGAAAATTTTAAAATCTATATTTTTCTATTGTTTTGCAATCACTTTAAGTACTGTTACTTCGAGTGCAAGTAAATTCATCCTTGAAGAGTCTTTGGGTCAACGACGTTGAGTGTTCTTCGATTTGGAGACAAGTTCAAAAAGTTTTAATTTTTTGCCAACTCTGGAGCAACCAACATAGAGCTGGTCTTGAGAAAAGCATGGTTTTACAGGTTGAGTTCAACGAATTTTAACAATTGCACTTGTGCTTTTCATCAGACTTCTTCAATTAAAACTCTAAAACAATCGATCCCAAATTTTGACAACGCATTTGGGTTTACATACTAATGATTTTCATCTCTTAACGTCATGGGATAAAAGATTGCCGTCCAATGCACGATAAAAATAACTACATAAGTTAAAAAGAACCGATGTTCCTAATACCCACCAAATGTGGTAAAACCATAATCTAAACAACATAAGATCTTTCGATTCCTCTTGGGGTCATCCTCAGATGTGCTCATGAATTGGTGTTTCTGATCTTTAAGTAACAGAAGGGCAGAGTGTCAGGATTCACTCTCCGTTGGTTTCGGTCCGTGGTGTTGAAAAGAGTCCATCGTTTCAACACCACGGAACAAAACCTCGTTGCTTTTTGCTGAGAGTTTGAAGATATTCATCAAGGGTAATAAATGTTGCAACGATTATCTACTAATGAACATCCCCAAACCTTGGAAACATATCCTGCTAAAGGAATCAAATAATACTCAGAATGACACCTTCCAGAACACCTTAATACCAGATGACATAGCCACCCAATCGGCAACCCGGGCCACCTCCCCGTGAATAGCCCAGGCATGCGCAGTGAACTCACAAACTGAATCCTAGCACTCTGCGCTTCTGTTACTTAAAGGTCGGAAACACCAATTCATGAGCACATCTGAGGATGATCCCAAGAGGGATCGAAAGATCTTATGTTGTTTAGATTATTTTTTACCACTTTCGGTGTGTATTAGGAACATCAATTCTTTTAACTTTTATAGTTATTTTAATCGTGCATTGGACGACAATCTTTTATCTCATGACTAACTAAGCACGAACTCTCATCTATTTTAATCTCTTAACGGCTGAACAATTATATTACTATAATTTAGGAATTATAGTGTTTAAAAGAATAAAAAATAATCTTTACCGGGAATTAATTTCAATAAATCTTCATACCCATCAACATTCCACTAGAAACAAAAACAAATTAATACCTATGTTTGCCTGAACTGAACCATCTAAAGACCATATTAACTATGTATGTCGGACCTTTCTTTTGGAATACATTGCCTGCGGAATTAACAACTTTAAATAATGTCTATATATTTAACAAGAAAGATGGCACCTAATTTTCGGGTGTAATAAGCACGTCTTTTGAAACCGTTCTGACGCAAATTAAATTTATCAAAGCTATTCAAAGTGATCGGACTCCCTGAAGTAGAGATATTGACAAAAATAAGATATACATCTACGCCCCCTGGCGTGGAAACCATGCATTATTTCAAGGAGAAAATGCTCTTAAAAGGTTTGTCGAAATGAGTAGTATCGGTCAACGAAATACTTTTTTCAATCGAGATTTTAGAAGCTGATATTTTGCTACAGATACATCAGAAGCGGAAATTAAGATTTACGCCCCCTGGTGGCCAGACTATTTTTTTACAAAAATTAGAATATGTGTGCAAAGGAGCTGTATCCGGTGCAGAAAGAATTTTTTTAATCGGAGATTTAGAAGCAGAGATATAGGGGGAAGCAATTTACCTTTACCGCCCTTAGCAGAAAGTCTATGAATTACTTGAAAATTTTGAAATTATATGACAAACATGTCACATTGAAAACACTATCCAACAAAGAAGAAATTTTTCAAATCGGACTCCTAGAAGTAGAGATGTTGACGAAAATGAGATATACATCTGCGCCCCCTGTTGGAGAAACTGTGGAATATTTTAAGAAGAAAATATTCCAAAAAGGTTTATCTATGTGAGTGGCATCAGTCTACGAAATAACTTTTTCAATCGATATTTTAGGAGCTCAGATTTTATGGCAAATACATCAGAAGCAAAAAATTAACACTTACGCCCCCTGGTGGCCAAAGTATTCTTTACCAAAAATTTGAAATTATATGCAAAATATTTTTCATCAGGAAGTGTATCCGCTGACGAAAAAAATTTTCAAATCGGAGTTTTAGAAGAAGAATTATCGGGAAAAATGTAATTTACTTTTACGCCCCCTTACGGAAAATCTATGCGTAATTTGAAAAAGTAACTACATCTAAAATACTCTTCGACATAAATGGAATTGAAAGATAAAATATTTTTTTCAATCGGAGAAGCAAATATGTGGAATAAAACGTATTTTTGAATTCGACATCATCTGCATTTATGCCCTCTAGCGGCGAAATTGTACATCGTAAAAAAAAACGAAATGAAGGATCATCATTCTCATATTTCAAGCTTCCCAATGCAAAAATAATTTTTCAAATCGGACTTATAGTTGCAGAGATATCGTGGGTACAGACGGACGGACTGACGGACGGACAAACCGGTGACATAAGCACGATCTTTTTTTACAAAAGACGTGCTAAAAATAAACTTAAACTATACCTTATACGATCAACGTAATTACAACACCCTTGATTACTAGATACAAAGGTCGATAGTTTTTTTTTTTTTTTTTATATAAAAACTGGAGTGGTCTGTGTCGTTTCGGGATTTTAAATTAACTTTCTATAGCAATGGCAATGATTATTACGCTTCACACATTAACACGTTAATGATTAACTCTACTAGCTATCTTATTATTGATTACAATATTCTGTGATTAGTTACTGGAGCATTGTGTTTCTAATGCATTTGGTTACAATATTGAATGATATCTGCTCCATCTGCTTTAGTGGCTAATTTGAGTTAATAATGATAATAGTCTCTCAGGGCGGTCGATCATTGGGATGCCTATTTGACTTGTTGCTTTGCTCTATTTCGGGAGAAAAGGCCTATCCGGCCTTTTCCCTCTTACATCCCTGTTGTTGCTTAATTTGTCAATCACTACTTCACTAAATATGTATTCTCTGTTTTGTGACAACTAAAAATAAATGAAATAAAATTAAATGCTTGTTGATACTCATGGCGAGCCAAATGGAGACGAACAAGAAATTGTAGACGTTTAAACCGAAAAGGAACGTGAGATGGGACGTTTGGAATGCGTGGAATCAAAACATGGCCTCCTACAGCATGTTAATCATTGATGACATTTGACATCAGTATCTTGACAGTCAGTGGTGTTCCGTTGCAAATTCTTGATGGATCCAGATTTCGCCAAGATCGTATAAATAAAGAGTGAAGATGAGGTGGGAGAATGCGCGAACTGCAGAATTTGAAGAAATAAAATGCGAAAATATTTTTCTCACATTTCATTTGTTTTTCCTTATTTCATTCCATTGAAATACAGGGGCTGGACACAATAATGTGAACACTACACTCAAAGACGTGACTTTTAATACACCTGCATTTGTCGAAATACGTAAAGGTATCCACCACTTTTTTGGTTGCAATAGCTTTGTTTAGAACCTCAAGGTTCTGTTTAAGTACATTTAAAGTGTCTTGTTGCACAATTTCCTTCAAATGACTGGCAGCGCGCATGAAACCATTTTCTCCGACCAAATCCATCCAATGGCTCAGGCATTGTTTCCTGCAGGGGATGCCATCTATCATGATGATCCCCTGATCAGGACGGATGACTGGCAGGGTGTATGAAACCATTTTGGCCAACCAAGTCCATCCAATGGCTCAGGCATTGTTTCCTGCAGGAGATGCCATCTATCATGATGATCACCTGATCAGGACGGATGACTGCCAGGGTGTATGAAACCATTTTGGCAGACCAAGTCCATCCAATGGCTCAGTCATTGTTTCCTGCAGGAGATGCCATCTATCATGAGGATCCCCTGATCAGGACGGATGACTGCCAAGGTGTATGAAACCATTTTGGCCGACCAAGTCCATCCAATGGCTCAGGCATTGTTTCCTGCAGGAGATGCCATCTATCATGATGATCCCCTGATCAGGACGGATGACTGGCAGGGCGTATGAAACCATTTTGGCTGACCAAATCCATCCAATGGCTCAGGCATTGTTTCCTGCAGGGGATGCCATCTATCATGATGATCCCCTGATCAGGACGGATGACTGCCAGGGTGTATGAAACCATTTTGGCCGACCAAGTACATCGAATGGCTCAGGCATTGTTTCCTGCAGGGGATGCCATATATCATGATGATCCCCTGATCAGGACGGATGACTGGCAGGGCGTATGAAACCATTTTGGCCGACCAAGTCCATCCAATGGCTCAGGCATTGTTTCCTGCAGGGGATGCCATCTATCATGATGATCCCCTGATCAGGACGGATGACTGGCAGGGCGTACGAAACCATTTTGGCCGACCAAGTCCATCCAATGGCTCAGGCATTATTTCCTGCATGGGATGCCATCTATCATGATGATCCCCTGATCAGGACGGATGACTGCCAGGGCGTATGAAACCATTTTGGCCGACCAAATCCATCCAATGGCTCAGGCATTGTTTCCTGTAGGGGATGCCATCTATCATGATGATCCACTGATCAGGACGGATGACTGCCAGGGTGTATGAAATCATTTTGGTCGACCAAGTCCATCCAATGGCTCAGGCATTGTTTCCTGCAGGAGATGCCATCTATCATGATGATCCCCTGATCAGGACGGATGACTGCCAGGGTGTATGAAACCATTTTGGCCGACCAAGTCTATCCAATGGCTCAGGCATTGTTTCCTGCAGGAGATGCCATCTATCATGATGATCCCCTGATCAGGACGGATGACTGCCAGGGTGTATGAAACCATTTTGGCCGACCAAGTCCATCCAATGGCTCAGGCATTGTTTCCTGCAGGAGATGCCATCTATCATGATGATCCCCTGACCAGGACGGATGACTGCCAGGGTGTATGAAACCATTTTGGCCGACCAAGTCCATCCAATGGCTCAGGTATTGTTTCCTGCAGGAGATGCCATCTATCATGATGATCCCCTGATCAGGACGGATGACTGGCAGGGCGTATGAAACCATTTTGGCCGACCAAATCCATCCAATGGCTCAGGCATTGTTTCCTGCAGGGGATGCCATCTATCATGATGATCCCCTGATCAGGACGGATGACTGCCAGGGTGTATGAAACCATTTTGGCCGACCAAGTCCATCCAATGGCTCAGGCATTGTTTCCTGCAGGAGATGCCATCTATCATGATGATCCCCTGATCAGGACGGATGACTGCCAGGGTGTATGAAACCATTTTGGCCGACCAAGTCCAGCCAATGGCTCAGACATTGCTTCCTGCCGGGGATGCCATCAATCAAAATGATAACATCTCAATTCACAGAGCTCGGAAAGTCCAATCATGGTTTGAGCAACACGAGGAAGAAGTTTCACACCTTCCTTGGTCTCCCCAATTACCAGACTTAAACATCATCGAGCCATTGTGGTTTTTGTTGGAAAATAGAGTAAGATCCCGTCATTTTCCTTCTGCATCTCTCAAGGAGCTGGAGCAGTTTCTGCATGAAAAATGATGTAACATCTCACTAACCACACCCATAATTTGTATGCGTCCATTCCAAGGAGGATTCAAGCGGTTTTGAATGACAAATGTGGTCCCACATCCTATTAGGTACGTGAAACCTTCTTTCCCTAGGTGTTCACATCATTCTGCACAGCCCCTGTATATTTCCTTTCCAAAAGAATCCCAGAACTACTTCTTTTAAATAGTGGAACTATTTATAGCGCGTGGTAACATGCAACGTTTCTTTAGCCTAACACAGTAAAGAGTAAAACCAAATTTCAAATTGTAGATCGCGCGCGTTATGTCAAATTTGAAACAGTGGGTAAAGAAATTTAGTCAAAATCTTTCCGGAGAAATAGCTTCGAACTATTTAGAGCGCGTGGCGATACAGTTAGAGGGGTTTAAAACTTAAAGAGAGCCGCCGGCAATCGCGACATGAAGATACTCGCAAAACTTCGGAGGTGTATTCCCGAAATTCTGGCACAGCCTTTTAATATTGTCGCATCTTTGTAGTAGGGCGGACCTAAAAGTTAGTTACACAGTTGAATAAAAAAAAAAAGAATTATTAAAGAGATAAAGTCAAGGGATGTATTTTGGTTTAAAGGCACAGCATTTTCTCATTTTTTGACATAGTCGCTTAAGAACTGTAAACATTTATCGGAACATGTGCATAACCTTTCCATACCTGTACAGAAAATGTTCGGTGCAACCAGTAAAGGACCGCAGTTTCCAAAGCCTTATCGGTTTGGAATCGTTGTCCACTGTTTGATTTTAACGAACAAATGTTAGTCGCTCGGGAATAAATCGGGACTGTACGGTGGGGATGTTGGACACCTCCCGCTTGAATGACTGCAACAATTCCTTTGTTTTCCGTGATCTGTGGGGTGTGACGTTTGGTGCAACAGAACGGCACCTTCGCTTCACTTACCCCGGCGTCTGTCTTTTATTGCCTTCCTCAATTTTCGTAGCGTTTGACAATACAAGTCAGCCTTGATAGTCGTCCTTTTGGTAGAAATTATGTGTAAACAACACCTTAACAGTCGAAGTAAATAGTCACTATGACCTTTCCTGCTGACGGTTGGTTGAACTTTGTATCTCTTCCTTTTTGGAGAGGTGGCATGATTCGATTCCATGGACGATCGTTTGGTTTCAGGGGTGAAATAATGCAACGACGTTTTGTCACCTGTGATGACTCGACGCAAAAAGTTGTGACCCTCAGCAAAATACCGTTGCAGAAGAGCCAAAGACGACAGGAAACGTTGGTTTCTGTGCTGGTCGGTAAGTAAGTTGGTTTCTGTGCTGCTCGGCGAGTAAGTTGGTTTCTGCGCTGGTCGGTGAGTAAATTGGTTTGTGTGCTGGTCGGTGAGTAAGTTGGTTTGTGTGCTGGTCGGTGAGTAAGTTGGTTTGTGTGCTGGTCGGTGAGTAAGTTGGTTTGTGTGCTGGTCGGTGAGTAAGTTGGTTTGTGCGCTGGTCGGTGAGTAAGTTGGTTTCTGCGCTGGTCGGTGAGTAAGTTGGTTTCTGCGCTGGTCGGTGAGTAAATTGGTTTCTGTGCTGGTCGGTGAGTAAGTTGGTTTGTGTGCTGGTCGGTGAGTAAGTTGGTTTGTGTGCTGGTCGGTGAGTAAGTTGATTTGTGTGCTGGTCGGTGAGTAAGTTGGTTTGTGTGCTGGTCGGTGAGTAAGTTGGGTTTTGTCCTGGTCGGTGAGTAAACGTGGCACCCATCTCGCATACAATTGTGGCCCTCAGCAGAATACCGTTGCAGAAGTGCCAAAGACGACAGGAAACGTTGGATTCTGTGCGGGTCGGTGAGTAAACGTGGCACCCATCTCGCACACAATTGTGACCCTCAGCCGAACACCATTGCAGAAGAGCCAAAGACGACAGGAAACGTTGGTCTCTGTGCTGGTCGGTGAGTAAGTTGGTTTCTGTGCTGGTGTGTGTGTAAACTTGGCACCCATCTCGCACACAATAGTGACCCTCAGCAGAATACTGTTGCAGAAGAGCTAAAGACGACAGGAAACGCAGGTTTCTGTGCTGGTCGGTGAGTAATTTGGTTTCTGTGCTGGTGGGTCAGTAAACGTGGCACCCATCTCGCACACATTTGTCACCCTCAGCAGAATACCGTTGCAGAAGAGCCAAAGACGACGGGAAATTTTGGTTTCGGTGCTGGGGTGTGTGTA
Organism: Macrothele yani; assembly: GCA_039090855.1. Taxonomy (NCBI): domain Eukaryota; kingdom Metazoa; phylum Arthropoda; class Arachnida; order Araneae; family Macrothelidae; genus Macrothele; species Macrothele yani. The sequence goes on from CM077005.1 coordinate 9,528,567, forward strand.
AACGACGCACCCATCTTGCACACAATTGTGACCCTCAGCAGAATACCGTTGCAGAAGAGCCAAAGACGACAGGAAATGTTGGGTTCTGCTAATTGTACATCTTATTTGCATGTGGCCACTTTACATAGTTGTCTTTATATTTATGAGACACCTGAAATTACACTATTTTACTTTGTGGTGTTCTTTTCACACAATCCGGACACCTCGACGGATCAAAACGTTTGTTGTAGGGTTAATGTATAATTAGGTACTACTTCAGCTTCTTAACTGTATTCGCATTGCGTTCACGGCGCAAAGTCGTCTCTATCTATATTTATGCGACGCACCTTAGAAGGAAAAAATAATACAAAATGATACATCATGGGCGTGGCCGGGCCTAAACAATAACTGCAATTGATGGGCCGGGCCCACCCAATATGGACCGTACAGAACTCTAAGCTGGGCACCATAATCTTGGAGCCAGAAATGCAGCAGTGGGTGAACCGCACAAACCAAGTGAGAGATACTGTTAATATTTCCAGGATTTTTTGTAGGTGATTTTTGAAGGAATGTAACTTAGTATAAATTTGACTCGATCCATAATGCAAAAGCGAAAATGTCTCACTACTTATTGACAGTGTTTTGCCCGGTAAGAAGAGAACTGCCTGTAAGATATATCTTTTCAAGAGTCACAGGATATCTCTGCTTCTTCATTCTTTAGAAACCTTACTTTTCTGACTTGCTCATGTTCACTTCTAACGGCAAACACATGCTCATCGGAAAAAGCGAATTCAGAATGCCATTCGCTAATGCACTGAAAGACATCTTGGAACAAAAGTAACCGGCTTCAGCTTGGCACGGATGATTCTCCTAAGAAATATCTAATTATTTGAGATGATTCTTCGCTAAAAGGATTTTATAAGTTCATTTCAATCTCAGAAAAGGCACTTTACTCTTTGCTTTTTTCATTTCCAGACCCTTAGAGCACATTTGAGAAATGGATTATGGATTTTAAGAAGATTGTTTCGGACAGAGCTAGAGAAAGGATTGTACAAGAAATAAAGCAAGAAACTTCCAGAAAGATGAATGAAAAGATGCAAGACAGCAGAAAGTGTTTATCGAATTGTTCGCCTCCGTCTTCAACGCGATGCAATTTTAGAACGTCTGTTAGCAGTATCAAAAGTGTCGTTCGAATTTTCGCCAAATCGCGACGAAGACTATCAGTTTACAACAAAAATTCACCACTAAACTGCCAATAAATAGAAATTAGGAATACCTTTTATTTAAACGGAAAATCTCATTAATATTTCAAGAAATTTGTTTTTTTAAAAATATAAATGAAAATTATTTCCTCCCCCTGTGATTACACATTTTTGTTTTCCATCGAATCGCAGCTGATAATAGCGGAAAAGAATCACTACACATTTTAAAGTCATATTTCATAATGAAATGCATTTCTTTTCGTTTCTTACAGTCTCTTCGTGCTACATCAATCAACGGAGCAAAACATTTTATCCTTTCCTTCTTTAAAGCGCAATAAAAACTTTTGAAATACGTACTTCCTGCTAGCTGTTGTTTTTCTTGATTTGAAACGTTGTTTTCACGGCAGAGTGAGAAGAGGACGTGCTGATAATAAATTTAATTTTGTTGATAAAGAAAATGAAAAAAAGTCTGTGTTTTTTAATAATTTAACAAGAACAGACAGTAAGAAATAAGAAAACATGAGGTTTAAGCAAAATTCAGGTTTAAAAACTGGCGTTGTTTCTTTTCATTCTTCCATGAAAAGGATTAGGAAAATTTTTTCCAATTCAGACATTGGCAGGAACCCCAATTCTATGCGTTTTTGTTTTCTTACAGAACCCCCCCCCCCAGTAAGAAATGGGGAAAACACGAGGTTTAAGCAAAATTCAGGTTTAAAAACTGACAGTTTCTTGTCATTGTTCCATGGAAAGGGATTAGGAAGATTTTTCTCAATTCGGGCATTGGCAGGAACCCCAATTGTGTGAGGGTTTGTGTCCTTACAGGAAAAAAAAACAGTAAGAAATGGGAAAACGAGATCTAAGCAAAATTCAGGATTAAAAATTGGCATTGCTTTTTCTCATTCTTCCATGAAAAGGAATTAGGAAGGTTTTCCCAATTCTGTACGGTTTTGTTTTCTTCCAGGAAAAAAAAACCCAGTAAGAAATGGGAAAACATGAGGTCTAAGCAAAATTCAGGTTTAAAAACTGGCACTGTTTCTTCTCATTGTTCCATGAAAAGGGAATATGGAGGTTTTTACCAATTCGAGAACTGGCAAGAACCCGATTCTGTTCAGTTTTGTTTTTTTCTGAGAAAAAAAACAGTAAAAAATGGGAAAACATGTTGTCTAAGCAAAATTCAGGTTTAAAAACTGTCATTGTTTCTTCTCAATTGTCCATGAAAAGGGATCAGGAAAGCTTTCCCCGATTCGGGCATTGGCAGGAACTCCAATTTTGTGCGTTTTGTTTTCTTACAGGAAAAACAAAACCCTAAATGGTGGAGAATTGTTGTAAGAAAAACTATAGAAGAAAAGCTCAGAGCATGACCACTTTTTTTTTCTCATGTAAAAAAAATAGTGGTCTGTTGATTGATACAGCAAGGACGATCTGTTTGGATGGAAACATACCTCATCAGGGAAATGCAGTATCGTCACCCGGTTGACGCGAGTGGTCTGAGGCGGTGGCTTCCGACCATTCGTTCGAGTTGGTTCTGGGTTCGAGTACCAGATCAGGCATGGATACTGCGCTTAGCTGATGACAGTGACGATGCCCACATCTTGGTAACAGTGGTCGCAAATTATATGACGGGAGAGCGCCTCTAGCCTTTAGAATTGCTCGAAGTAATCATTAGCCCCCTCCCCCCACAAAAAAGAGTCATAGAAATGTGAAATGACTGCTCCGCTCTATTACAAATCAAAATTTTAGCTGAGAAGTGGAAATTGATGTGTGGGTGATAATAGTAGCCCGTAAATCCTTGTCATGTATGCTATCACTGAAAATGTTCTGAAGCCAAAATGCAAATTCAGATTATTTGCACTTTAACACTATCTGTCGTCTCCAGGCTACAACAGAATATGAAATCCCATTGCAGCCAGAAATACAGGGTGTCACAAAAGTCCTTGACACATTTTAAAACTTCATTAAACAAAGAAAAACTATTCGGGATAGGAAAAAAATGTTTTCAGATCTTGTAAACTTACTTCAAAAGTTTTTTCTCGTATAGTTAATAAACTTCAATATGTGCACCTTTTTTTTGCACGGAGTACATATTCAATCTCTGCCCATGTACGTGCCAAAGTAGATTCTGTAACAGATGTAATTGCACCAACTATGCGAGTTTTCAGTTCATCAACACTTTGTACTTTGGATGAATAAACTTTGTCTTTCACATATGCACACAAGAAGAAATCTAGAGACATGATATCAGGATAGCGGGGAGGCCATAGGATGGGCTCATCTGGTCCAATTCACTTGATTTGGAAATTCCTTGTTTTCCTTGTTGATTTGGAAATTCCATCTTGTTGCCAAATGATTTTAGGATGTAAATGGCAAATTTGAGTGACAACAAACATTTGAATCATCTCCAATAAATTTCTTTTGTGATGGTGGATTCTGCAAAAAAGAAAGGTCTGACCACATCATGATCAGCCATTAAGCCACGCAACACATTCACTTTAGAACTATCCTGGACATGTTCGATGAAGTGATCTGAATCCTCAGACCCCCCCCCCCCCAATTCTAATATTGTGGCGGTTGACTTTACCTGAAACATGAAAAGTTGCTTCATCTGCAAAAATAGTGTTTCGTAGGAAGTCATCTGCCTCAAGATGATTTAGCGTGTTCACAGCAAAGTTAAAACGGCGTGGCTTGTCGTCCAGCTGTAAGCTTGCAATATCTGACCTTTGTAGGCATATAGGTTGAGTTTTTGGTGTAAGACGCGATGCACTGTTGCGAAGGAATTGCCAATTCCTTTGTGGAAGTTCGTATAGACTTAGTAAGGCTACGCAAAAAAGGCTTCACGAATGCTTTCGACGTCGCCTTCACCCGCGCTTAGTCTTCCACATCTTGGCCTATCAAGGACACTTTCAGTTTCAAGAAACTTCTGCCAAGCTACGATGCTATTACGACTTGGAGGATCTTTTCAAATTCGAACGAAAATTTCTCTTCACTTGGGTAACAGATTTCGTTTCGAAAAACCAACCGACACATATCGCTTTTTCTGCTGGAGTAGACATCTTTTCAACTAAGCGTGTGGTTAGGTCAGTAGCCCCACCTGGTGACCTATTTGGGAAACGAAAAAAAAAGTGCTAAGTAAGTAAACAAAATCTGCAAAAATAATGTTCTTATTTCGAATAGTTTTTTTACTGAAAATTAAAAATATCATGGACTTTTGAGACACCCTGTATATGTGTACAAGAAATACAGGGAAACCTCCATTAACGGAATCTCGAAATAACGGCGAGTTTCAGTTGGCACAGATCCCCCGAGGTAGGATTAACATTAGCTACAACCTCTGAACAACAGAACCTCTTAACAGTAGTCAGCGGAAACCCCAGTCAGTCTAGAATGAGGGCTAACAGGCACTTTGTACCTCAGGATTTTATATAGCTTCTACAGCACTTCGGCAAGAGATGGGGACCAAGTATGTTGCAAAGAAACTGTGCCTCGAATAGGCGGGTTTTCATTACGGCAGAAAAAAAATGGCATGCTTAACTTGAAGGAAAATTCAGGTGGACGCGTGACAGTAGTTATTTGTGGTGCGCTCCAGCTCTCGTGTGTGTCTGTCTGTCCCACAGCTAGGTCATTGCAGATGGGTGCTGGTGCATGGAATATATTTAGCGTTCGCTGCGGTGTGTCTTGGGTCTTGGTTTGGTCCCTGCGGGATCTGCTTCCGCTCTTTCGTGCGCGTTCGTCTAACTGTGCGATTACACATCACGGTTTTTAAAATTGTTCCGCTTTTCTTTCCTGCAGGGTAACCTAACCGCTATCCCTAGCTTACTACAGGATGATTTTACTCGGGACTGAACACCTATTATGTGGAATATATCAGGTGGGGAGCATACGATGAGCGTGAAACCCGAACGGAGCGGTTCTCTATTCCCTAATGAAGCAGTCGACAAGCATTACCTGTGAATAAAATGTCTCCCCAGTATCTAGGTGGCACCGCACTGACGCGCCATCTGTCTAGTAGTGGTGGGGGAATAGCGTGTCTCCGTAGACAGTTTAAGCAAAAAGGTCGAATCAAGATGGTGTACTCAACTGAAGAGCGTGTGTTCATTGTGCGTCAGCACTGCGTAATCGGATCCTTCAAACGATGTCAGAAGGAGTTTCTGAAGAAATTTGGTGAGTGTAAACCACCCACCGGAGCCAACATTTCGAAATTGGCGAAGCAGCTGCGGGAAGTAGGGTGGATCCGCATACGGGTAGAGGACCCCAGATGGCGGAGGACACAATAGAGGATGTGAAGCAGTGGTAATTGGCCATGAAACTCTATTCGGAGGCTATCCCAAGAGACTGGACGATCGTATTCGACACGTCCAGCCAAACAGGCGAAGATTAAGCCGTACCGTGTCACGGCCGTGAACGAGTTACATCCACCGGAATTTGCAGAGCGATTGGCATATTATCAATGATTTGCCAATTTTATCGCCAAAAACTCCGCCCTGTTGAACATAACATGGATTTCTGACGAAGCATGGTTCCATTTATCCGGCTATGTAAACTCACAAAATACACGGGTGTAAACCAGTGATAATCCCCATGTTATCCATGAAAATCCATTGCATCTAGTGAAAATCGATGTCTGGTGTTCGGTGTCCTGACGCTGTATCATTGGGCGAATCTTTTGTAAGGACTCGGTGAATACTGACCGATACTAGGGAATCTTTAATGAGTTTGTGAACCAGGTGGATGATCAGGAGCTTGCAGATGGTTACTTTCAACAGGATGGTGCAACGTGCCACACCACCAATAAAAGCATGGCAGAGATTCGCAGGTGTTTCCAGGACAGGATTATCTCCAAAGACCTGTGGCCGCCTAGGACTCTCGACCTGATACTCCCAGATTTCTTTCTCTGGCGACTTTTAAAAAGCAGGGTTTATGCCAGCAAGCCAATTTCGATTGAGGAAGTGAAAGAGAACAAACATCACATAGGAAATTGCTGCCATCCACACTACATCGCATATTCGCCAATATGGAGCGTCCGGTGAATATGTGTCTGGACGCTGGCGGTGGACACTTCCAGCATTTTTTACGAGACATTCCTTCGTGTCATGGATCAATGTATGTTTTACATTAATTTCATTCAAATGTGACTTTGCAATCGCGTGTTAATGAAACAAATAAGTGTTCAATCCCGAGTGAATCACCCTGTATTTCGAAGGGCTGTTCAAGACCAGGGTCAGACATCGCCTTCTTAAAATCCTCTACATCATAATTGATTGTTAAATTTTAGCTGTAGGACATCTAATTCTAGTGAATAATAAGTGGACATAACAAGAAAAAGTCCATCATTTAAACTCAACGCCGGTCAGAGGGCGCAGTATTCAAGTGCTCGCTTCTGATCATCATCGAAAGGGTACGAAGGAATTGAATCAACTCATCATCGTCGTAAAAATATCAAAGGAATTGTGCCAAATGATCGTCGTCATATGTACGTAGATCAAAGGAATTGTATCAAATGATCTCCGTAATTAGATCGTACACTAAAACTTGCACTTAATACCATAATCAAACATTGAACTTAACATACTCAACATTGCACTTAACACCATAATCTGATGACAAGGTGAAATAAAATAAACATTCCAATTAACTTAAGTATCATAAAAACACACCAAGTACCAATAGAGGATGCTGATTACATGATGTGGGTTACCACAGGAAAACACTTTCGTATCACTTCTATCGGAAAGCATAAAGGAATTGGTACGCAATTACTGGGTTGATGCATAAATTCATGCCGTTTTATTTTACGAGTGTTTCCCAGGTCAGTAGTGACGGTGCAGATGGCCAGCTGTATATCAAAATGTAGCGAGTAATATCGTGTATCTAAATAATATTGCCTTGTGTGATTGTGGCTAATGGTTTTTTGGTTTTCGAGTCCTGAATTACGGAGTGTCAAGTAGAGAGGAATGAACATTTCTGACATCTGCTCTTCTACGAATGTAACAAGGAATCCTCAGCCGCCGAGGCTACTCGACAAATTTGTGCTGTGTATGGGGAGGATGTTATTGCTCCGAGGACAGCCCGCAAATCGTTTGAGCGGTTCCGAGGTGGCAATTTTGACCTCAACGACTCTCCACGCTCAGGTCGTTCATCTCACTTTCATGAGGATCGTTTGAACCATCTCATCCATTTCGATCTGCGTCAAACCACACGCGAATTGGCCACTGAGATGGACTGTGATCAGGCCACAGTCGTGCCACACCTGAAACGCATGGGAAAGGTCCAGAAATTGGGGTCTTGGGTACCTCACACTCTCACCGAGGACAACAAGAATCAGCGTGTTGCCAAATGTTGTTCCTTGCTCGCCCGTTATTGCGAATGTTCACAGCAGCAGATGCGCTTTCTATCACGTATTGTTACTGGAGATGAAAAAGTGGTGCCTCTACGTAAAATTCATGCATCGAAGGGAATGGTTAAGCCCAAACAAAACGCCCACACCACGTCCAAAACATGGCCTTCATCCTGCGAAGATAATGTTGTGTGTCTGGTAGGATATGGAAGACATTATTCACTGGGAAATGCTGTCGAAGAATCAGACCATCCACTCTGCACTCTATTGTGAGCAACTCCGTCACACGGAGGGAGCGATTCAGCAGAAACGGCCACATCGGCGCCATGGTGTCCTTCTCCAACTTAGTAACGCACGCCCTCACAGTGCAAACATGACCAAAATGGCCATTCAGGATATGAAATGGTATATCTTTTAACATCCGGCCTATTCCCCAGATGTCGTCCCTTCAGACTATCACCTGTTCCTATCTGTGTCGAATGCACTCTGTGGCAGAATGTTCAACAATGCGTTGATCTCCTTGATGATTTCTTCGCAGCAAAACCTGCACGTTTTTTCAAGAATGGAATTGCAGACCTATCCAGACGTTGGGAGACCATCATAAAGAATGGGGAGGGGTGCATATTTGATTGATTTCTTTTTTTCTTCTGAAGTAATACATTCTTGTAGTGCGGTGGAAAAAACGACATGAACTTGTGCATCAACCCAATTAGTAGTATCAGACCAAAATAGGATTTATTTTCAATCGGGTTGTAACGTACCAGGAGATGTGACGTACCTGCCAGAAGGACGTACACGACATAAAGGCAGATAGGAATCAGAACAAATGTCCGCGTAGCTCAATTGGTAGAGCAACTTATTCCGGAATGAGTGGACCCGGGTTCGAACCCCGGCGCGGATAAAAATGACGGAGAAATTGACTTCGTTATAGGGTGTTTAGACGTGTAGATATTGCTGCAAATAAGCTGCATACGGACATGCTACTTATGCACTGTAGTGGCAAACGTATGCGCTAAAAAAATTTTCAAAGTATATGCAAATCATTTTGCATGAGATACGCTGTCTGACGAAGAAATAATTTTTTGAAATCGGACTGTTTCTTTTTTTTTTTACGTTCGTTGGTGGTTTAACGACCACCGAGAGCAAAATAAACGAGCTATAAGTAGTCGCCCGTCCATAATTTAGGGTCACTGGCTCCAGGGATGGGAGGGATCCAGTGCCGTAAGACAAATACAACATCTATGCTTCACGGGGATTCGAACCCTCACCCATCTCGGACAAGTGGTCACAAGCCAGCGCTTAGACCCCTAAGCCACCGGGCAACCTCCGATTGTTAGAAGAAAACATATATATCTACGCCCACTTGCGGAAAAAAAACTGTGCATTGTTTACGTAGAAAATATACCCAAATTGTTTTCCGTGGGGAGAGGCATTCAACCGCGAAGGAACTTTTTAAATCGAGTTTCCAAAATGCAGATGTTACTAAAAATACGTCGGAAACATAAATATGCACTTACGCTCTTTAGTAGCAAAACAGTTCCTCATCATTTTTAAAAATATATACGCAGAACGTTTTCCATTAGAAACTCTACCCGTCGCACAAAATATTTTTCAAATCGGACTTTTGGAAGCAGTGATGCCTGTCAAATCGCAATTTACCATTACTACCTCTAGCGGAAAAACTGTGCATTACTTGAAAAGGAAACAGTATCCGAAATAGTCTTCGTAATAAATGGTATTCAAAGAAAAATAAATTTTTTCAGTCGGATATTTAGGAGTTAAGATATGGAATAAAATGTATTTTGAATCCCAGAGCATCTACATTTACGCCCTGTGGCAGCGAAGTTATGCATTAGAAAAATATACCAAAAAACAAGGGCCATCGTTCTCATATTTTGGACCTACTAATGCAAAAAGAATTTTTCAAATCGGACAAGTAGTTCCAGAGATATGGTGTCTACATTCGAACGGGCTGAGGGACAAAATGGTGGTATGATCACGTACTTTTGACGTAGGACTAGGTCTAACTGCGCGGACAGTATGGAGCGACTTACAGCCACCCGCCTGTGACCAAAATAGGTCACAGTTGAAATCATTATAGCGTTAAAAATACGTGCCGCACACTAATCGTGTTACCGTATTCGTAAACAGCATGAAGTTCAATTCGCGATTGCGCAATACATAGTGCGCGCGACATTTTTTTTTTTTTTTTTGATTGGAGGTTTAACGACCACCGTGAGCAACTCAATGGGCTATAAGCAGTCGCCCGTCCCTAATTTAGGGTCACTGGTTCCAGGGAAGGGAGAGAGCCAGTGCCGTAAGACAAACACAACATCCATGCCTGACCGGGACTCGAACCCGGACCCCTTAAGGACGAATGATCAGAGGCCAACGCCTTAGACCACTGCGCCACCGGGGCGGCCCTCGCTCCCTGTGCGTGAGGGAGAAGATGCCGCGTTTGACTCCAGCCTATCTCGGTAACCGTGAGCGCAACATGACTGTGCGTGTTACCGTTTTAAAGCTTTCGACGAGATCTATTCAAATATATGAAGAACATTTCGCAGTGGTTTTAGCTGAACATTTAAAAAATTGTTTTCTTGTGAACCGGTGAACATTTTTAACAATATCGCGGTTTATCTGGACAACCGTGAGTGCGAAACGACTGTGCGTAGTATCGTTTTAAAGCTCTTGACGAGATCTATTCAGATATATAAAGAAAATATAGGTTTAAACAAAAATCTTTAAAAATTGTTTTCGTGTGAACGGGTTAACGTTTTCTACAATGCCGCGGAATTCGCAGAATGAACGCAAGCAAAAATGGAGGAAATCAAAACGAGAGGCAAGAGCAAGTGATGAGAAATGTAAGAAGCCCAAGAAGACAGAGGTTGGGTAATTCGTGTATCGATTTGCTTTCTGTTAACGATGTAACCAGCATTATTGCAAAAATAATGTAAGCTACCTTTCATATCATAGACCTGTGTTGGCTACAGCAAATCAAATAAAGGCTTTGAAACCATACTCTACTAGCTCATTTCAACTCTCCGATCTGCAAGTCGTAGTCCTGTGTTCCAAACTGACGGCCCAATCAGAATTGAGACTACCTGTATTTTTTTACAAAAGATATGCTGAAAATATGGTTAAGTAAAATCGGAAAAATTGAAAATTGTGCTTCACACACGAAGAGCAATGACAAAAAAGGGAAAACCAATGTTCAAAAGGAAGAGCAATACTCAAAATTAAATTTTTAGAGTTAGGCATAAAGACACGAAGATAACGTCATACAGATGGACAAAGTAATAGTGCAAGCACGACTTTTGTGCATCTACTGGTATTTTGACGAGTAAAGCTCATCTATCAACGGAGATGATTGGCTTTAAATTTTTCAGCACGGGATCTACTTCCTTTTAAAATATTCCTTGATACCTTAATTTTTAGTCATTTTAATATTAATAAAGAGAGTACTCCTGAATCTCAGAATTTTGTAGCTTGCTTAATGCTTTATTTAAAAATTTACTTTCGGGAGATTTGTTTTGGAAATGTCCGTTATTGAGCTAAACAGAAACTAATCTTTAAATTTCAGTATCAGAGTTCCTATTGCATGCATTTGTGCACGTGACACTTTACCGCTATTTATGCGAAAGCACACATGTTTCTAATCTTCTCTCTTTTTCTCCATTTTTTTTTATTTTCTTTTTTTGAATAAACGGGCACTGATACTGAAAATTGAGAGTCAATAAAAAAGTCATTTAGTCGAATGCTAAGCACGTGGGATGATGATTCTTTGGGCGAGGAAAATCTTTGGTCAATAAGATCGAGGATGCACGTTCATCATAATGGGTTTTCAATGGCTCGCGTTTGCTTCAAGGCGTCCTCATGAAATAGCAATTATTGCATAATGTATCCTCTAAGAAAAGCACGAAACGAAAGAAAACATCCGCACCAACCGGTGAGTGTGGAATGTACAGCCACAGATGCCTTCACGCACATAGAGTTTTGTTTCCCGTGGATATTTCATCGTAACAGGAACTATCCTAAAGTTCTTTCAGACGGACACTTATTTTATTCCTATTAAAAATGTAAAATCGTGAACTACAGGTAGGCTTTATCCAGATTTTAAAGCGCGTGAGTATGAATTTTAAATACTTCACGTACTTACTTTATGGACAAAAAAACCCACGTTTTACGCGGATTTACGTGCAAGTGCTTCCGATTTAGTGAATTAATTTTAATTTTTCATGGATGGAATGAAAAAAAAATGTTTTGTTTGAAGGATATCGCTGTGAAAATGAAGTGAGTACGGACAGATAATTCCTTAAGAAAGTGAACTGTAAAAAAATAGGGAATACATATTTTCAGGAATAAACTGTACCTTTGAATGATGATGATTAAAATACTTTCATTTTATTATTTGTACTGCTTTTAGCTGCACAAATGATCAAAGGACATAGGACATACGGACATATCATAGGACCCGTTTCAATTGATCATTATTAATTTACTTTCATTTTATTATTTCTACTGCTTTTAGCTGCACAATTAATCAACGGACATATCATAGGACCCGTTTCAATTGATCATTATTAATTTACTTTCATTTTATTATTTGCAGTGCTTTTTAGCTGCTTCTAATGCTTTTACTTGAAGTCGTTGCTGTAACTAAGTTTGTTGAACACAAATCACACAAGAAATAACTAAATGAATAAACACCCAGGGTAAAAAGAATCAGCAAGAAAGTTACATAACGTCAACTGTTTATTTTCCTGGGAGTGAAGTTTCCGCACACCATCAAATTCAGTTGACTGATTATTCTCTGGTCGTGATTTATCAAAATGACTTTTAATACCAATTGCATATACATGGTGAGTCAAAGGTCGCAGATCACCCTTGTACTTCAGAAACGGAAGGGAAAATAAAATATCTGAATACCCAGCAAAGAATCAATGAAGGGGCCTATCTCTTAGGCTATTTCTGGAGCATGGCCGCCATCCTGAAATTCGCCATATTGGATCAAGGTCAAATTTTTCAAATGGTAAGGAGGTCATGTTGTATATCAAACAAGACCAGAATTTTCTCAGAAAAATCGCCGTAATCAGATTTGACACATGTGTTGTGGTTCTCAAGTTATCAACACAGAAATCTGAAATAACCATTGTTTGTTGCAGGTAACTGAAGATAGCACTGACGAAAGAGAAGAGGATTGAGGTAATACTAATGTCTGAGGAACGCAGCTGCCGTATCATAGCCGCTGTCTTCAACAACCGACACCCAGAAAGACCACCGATTTCACACAGCACTGCCGCATACCTGATATCCAAGTTCCGATAAATTGGGACTGTGGACTACAAGCCACGTAGTGGTCGGCCGAAAACTGCTGCGGACGAGGAAACCTCAATAATGGTCTTGGCATCCTTTGGAAATAGTCCGCAAACTAGCACACGAAGTCTCGTAGTAGAATGTGGTATCAGTCAGACAGCTATTGTACGAAGATGCCATAAAATGCTATTGGACAAGTACAAGGATCCAAATTACAAAATAATCGGGAACACGATGCTGAAGAAGTTTGGAGGAACAGGATATAGTATGAACTTCGAAGGGGATTTCCGAATGTTCATTTGAACGGAGAATCTGGGATCTTTCCGTGAAGGGCAAGATGATAGGCTTTACTAGAATATTAGCTAGATGGAGAAAAGGCATCTAGAGAAATGGAGTGTCAACATGATGGGCGACTACTACTGGATGTTCGAGGGCAGTTCAAGGAAGACTTGCGCGGATATTTATAAACATGTATGTATAAACCTGAACGATGTATGGCTGTTGTTCTTTGGAAAGTAATCTCCTCTGAAGGCAATGCACCTGTCCAAACGTCGCTGCCACTCGTCAAAGACGTGCTGGAAGCCATACTTCTTCATCCCTTTCAGAGCTGCCTCTGAAGCTTTGGCTATCTTTTCCGTTGACGTAAACCTACGATCTCTCAAATTCTTTTTGAGAGTTGGGAAAAGAAAAAAATGTCACAGGGTGCTAAATCAGGACTGTATGGAGCGTGTGGAACCGTTCCAATACTTCTTTCAGCCAAGAAGGTAGTGACGTTCTGCGCCATGTGAGGACGGGCGTTATCATGGAGGAGTTTCCAACTATTTTGACGAATGTGCTGACGCTTCTTACGGATATATGTGATCAGCTTTGCCAAAACAGACACGTAATTATTCGCATTAACCGTGATATTTGGCTGAATTACATTCTGGTACATCACCTTGGTAATAGAAGAAAGCGATTACCATTACCTTTTCCGCAGACTTTTCACATCTTGCCTTTGGAGATGACGGAGTTTTCCATACAGAGCTCTGTTGGACGTAGTGATAAAGAAAAGTTTCATCGCCTGTATTCTCTGACTTCAGGTAGTCTTCGTTTGAAGCAATTTCTTGCTTCGAAAATTCACACACCTCAGCACGCACCTGTTTTTCTTCAGGCGTCAGTAATCGAGGAATCCATCTTGCACTGACTCGCGTCATGTGTAGTTTTTCACTGAGTATTACAGTGTAGGCACTTCCAACTGAAATCTGTAAATGTTCTGTCTCATTTTGAGCCAACGATTCTCACGAATAATTGCGGCTGCAGTGCCCACCATCTGATCAGTAACGACTGTTGGTGACATACCAGGTCCACCTTGTTTCTGATCAGTAATGAATGTTAGTGACATCCCAGGTCCACCTTGTTTCTTATCAGTAATGGCTGTTGGTGAAATCCCAGGTCCACCTTGTTTCTTATCAGTAATGGCTGTTTGGGACATCGCAGGTCCACCTTTTTCTGATCAGTAATGAATGTTTGTGAAATCACAGGTCCACCTTGTTTCTTATCAGTAATGGCTGTTTGGGACATCGCAGGTGCACCTTTTATCTGATCAGTAATGAATGTTAGTGACATCCCAGGTCCACCTTGTTTCTTATCAGTAATGGCTGTTGGTGAAATCCCAGGTCCACCTTGTTTCTTATCAGTAATGGCTGTTTGGGACATCGCAGGTCCACCTTTTTTCTGATCAGTAATGAACGTTAGTGACATCCCAGGTCCACCTTGTTTCTTATTAGTAATGGCTGTTGGTGACATCCCAGGTCCACCTTGTTTCTGATCAGTAATGAATGTTGGTGAAATCGCAGGTCCACTTTGTTTCTGATAAGTAATGACTGTTAGTGACATCCCAGGTCCACCTTGTTTCTGAAACGATTCACGGCCTTAGCGAAATTCTTTTAACCACCACTGTGCTGTACGATGTGGCATCACACTCTCACCATATGCCTGCACCGACATTTCGTGCGCTTCCGAATTCGTTTTCTTTAAACGAACACAGAACTTCAAAGCTACATGCTGTTCCACTATAATGTCCACGACTCGACTGAGAGACGGGCTCAAAGACACTCTTCTTCAGTCTTCACAGTATTCTACTCAAGGTCACGTGTAATAGAACGGCTCGGAAAGGTTCATTTACAACGGAGGGAGTCGATCTTTTCCGTTTTTGTTCCTGGCGTACGAAGTAAAAAAATTGTTGCATCTTGCCCACTAGAGTGGCTTGAGCCAAATATATCTTGGACGCCAGGAAAGCGTGCTACTAACTGACCTAGTAAGACACTTAGTACTTGGTCACGTTCAAGGTACATCTAAATTGGATTCGAATCGCGCGGTGATGAAATGTTTTTCGCTATCAATGAGGGTTAATTAGTCATTCTGTCTTTTGCAGGAGCTTATTATTTTTCTAAATAGATTTATAACAATTTTATTTTTTCTATAGGAGGACTTGTCGCAAATTACATTCGTTTTTCACCATGATTTTTGAAAGCAACAGTGCTTTGGAATTCGATACTTTCTTATGGCTGGACTTCCGAAACAGAACGCCTTTCAATTAGTTCTCGACTTCGCGCGTGTCATTTCACTTTGTTTACGTAGAACTTGCTCACACCCAGTGTAACGTACCAGGAGATGTGACGTACCTGCCAGAAGGACGCACACGACATAAAGGCAGATAGGAATCAGAATAAAACGTCCGCGTAGCTCAATTGGTAGAGCAACTTATTCCGGAATGAGTGGACCCGGGTTCGAACCCCGGCGCGGATAAAAATGACGGAGAAATTCACTTCGTTATACCAGCGTTAAACAGCAAAAGAAGTACTTCTCGATAAGGACAGTTCTTACTTTCATCGCTAATTTTATACTAATAAGTTCATACGAAAAATAATATGTATTTATTTCATATACATTTTATTAAGAAGAGACCGAAGCAAAAAAAAATTTTTTTTTGACTCATACCAAGTACAACATAGAAAAAGTTATGTTTATATATCATAATTTGATACAGAATCTTAACCAAACACACTATTCATTAAGTGAAAGTTTCCCATGTATTCTTTCCTTCGGATAGGTTGGTAGTACTTTGCAAATAGCAGAAGTTAATATCTTTCACAATCTTTTCTTCTGATGAAATTGAAAAAAAAAAAAAATGAAGCATCAATCCTAGCAACTATAATTTAGTGGGAAAAGGGTTTTTCCTAGCTCCGGATAAAAAAAACCCGTATATAGTACTGTTATGCGTTAAATTTCCTTCACATAATTCATTTACAAAAAATGGGTCATTAAAGCGTCTATTAATACTGAAATTCTAGAAATAAAAAGAAGGAAAGAAACACTGCATTAAATTAACCGGGACTACCTCCTTTGCTGTTTAATGCTGGGTGTGAAAAGGATTTACGTAAACAAAGCGGAGCGATATACGCGAAGTCGGGAACTACTGGAAAAACATTCTGATTCGGAAATCCATCATTTTTTCATACTGACAATGTCTTTCAGGTAATCCTGAAACTTTCACTGTCTTTTCACGGCCAGCACATGCAAACTTTTAAGCACTTTTACCACTCCATCTGACAAGTCAATACGGAAAAAATTTCGCCTCTTTTGGAGTTGGAAAGATTATCATGCAATGCCAGCAAAAGCATTATGTTTTCTCAGAAGCTTTACCCTAATTCGTATCACGTATGTGGCAATGTACGTGCGACGAATAAAGAGGGAAATAGAGATGATGTAAGATGCTTAACGAACAAGATAGAAATATAAAATACAAAATGAACGCCAGGAAAGCAAAGGGATGGTTCTGATGAAGAAAAGCACAAACAGCAAATATGTACACTGAAGAGCAATTGAATTAGAGACAGCTGGCGTTATGCAAATGTGGTGCTGTGGGCGGCCCTGCATAAGGAAACGACATGACGTATGTAGCGATCGGACAATATAAGGAGTGATGCGACGGGAATCAGTAGGAGTCGGACGCAGTATGGGTAAGACGAAGGATCTAAGCGCATTTGATCGTGGTCAAATTGTCGGCGCCCGACGAATGAGTCACTCCATCTCGGAAATCGTGCAGGCACTGGGATTTTCACGAGCAACTGTATCATGGGTGTACTGTGAGTACATCGAATCCGGTAAAACCATCCCTGCAAGGGCCATCTGCCGTGGACAACAGCGTGTGGATGAGCGGGATCATCGTCGGCTAGCTCGCATTGTAACAGCAGATAATAGACGGGCCACAGGGCAAGAAATCATTCGGCAATTTAACGCTGGTGCACAAAAACGTGTAAGCAGATACACCATCCAGAGCCATCTCCTCGCTATGGGGTACAGAAGCCATCGTCCCAAGAGGGTGCCGCTGCTGTCCACACATCACATGGTGAAAAGATTGGCATGGGCGCGGGAACATCGCCACTGGACCCTAGACATGTGGAAAAATGTTGCCTGAACTGATGAGTCGAGATTCACGTTGGTACATGCGGATGGCAGGATACGAGTATGGCGCAAACCACATGAAGCGATGGATCCTTTTTGCCAGCAGGGTACTCTTCAAGCTGGTGGGGGTGGCATTCTCGTCTGGGGACTGTTTACGTGGACTGAAATGGGACCCCTGGTACGTGTGACATCGTCCCTCACAGGTCAACGTTACGGGGATATCCTGCACGCCCATTTGCTCCCGTTTGTGCATCTTCAACATCCCACTGGGGACCTCACCCTGCAACAAGACAATGCACCGTGCCATCGCTCCCGAATTGTATCCGAATGGCTGGATGAACACTCCACCGACGTGACCTCGCTTCCTTGGCCAGCTAGGTCACCTGACCTCAATCCTATCGAGCACATCTGGGATGCCATCGAGAGAGATGTTTGAGGCTCTGACCATCTTCCATCAAATCTTCGTGAAATGTGGGTGCTTGTTCAGGGGTCGTGGATCCGAATGGCTTCCCAACGCTTCCGGTGTCTTGTCGAGTCCATGCCGAGACGAATCACCGCCGTCATAAAGGCGAAAGGTGGTGCTACACGTTACTAGACAGGTATCTCTAATTCAATTGCTCTTCAGTGTACACCCATTTCTACATTTTTGTCTTCTAGACTTTTGAATCACAATCGAAGTATTGTTTCGCAAAATAAGCTTTCATTGATTTATAGCAGCTACAAAACGTGTGCAATGTTAGCTTTTATAACATACATACGCGGAATTTATGATGAAATTAATGACATCTTTGTTAGCTAGTAAGGGCACCGAGTACTATTTTCGCTGTCAAGTTGAAACTGGCACAAGTCATAGTCTGAATTACTTTCCCGTCCTCATTCCCTGTCGTACCCAAGGTTAACTACTTATATGTTTGGATACAATATTAAAATGTTATATTAAAATCAAACTATTCGAGAGTACAAAATAATTTCGGCTTCAAAAATTTCATAAAGAAAGTAGATACATTCGGAGAAACAGAGACAATGCCCGTAAAACATAAAATCCAATGAGTGTACAGATTGCAAAGCTGAATAACACATACACACTCTAATGACTAACGTACGATACTTGTATGCTTTTAAAAGCAACTATTTCCTCCTGCTCTTTATGAGCACATCTTTAAAAGGAAAGATGACATGAAACATTCGAGTGTAATGAGCACGACTTTTGAATCTTCGTCAATATATTTTTTTAATATTTATAAAATATACACTCACTGTCATAAAAATCCACGCACCAAGAAAAACCGTGTGATTAACGCGAAAC
Source organism: Macrothele yani (assembly GCA_039090855.1). Lineage (NCBI taxonomy): Eukaryota > Metazoa > Arthropoda > Arachnida > Araneae > Macrothelidae > Macrothele > Macrothele yani. The sequence continues at coordinate 9,547,147 of CM077005.1, forward strand.
TCGGCGAATAGCTACGGGGAGAACAGACATGCAAATGATTAAAGTTTCGTGCGATTCTGCATGCCCGCGCGTCCGAGATCGGCGCTGCAATCGCAATCCTTGGGGCTTACAAGGCACGGCGCAGGGGACTCCACATTTGTGCCGAAGTGCACGGTAAGAGTCAGGTGAGATCCTTGAGCAATAGACATGTCGAGGAGCCGCCGTAGATGCGCGTACGGGAAACTGACGGAGTTTGAACGAGGCCGTATTGTCGGGATGAGAGAAGCAGGGTGGCCGGTGCGCCGAATCGGCCGTCATTTGGGCCGGTCGGATAGTACGGTGCGATTGTGTTGCGAGCAATGGACACGGGAAGGCACCCGAACATGGCGAATTGGCTCCGGATGACCCAGACACACCACTAGCAGAGAGGACCGTGGGATCGTGAGGACTGCATGTACAGACGCAACGACGTCCTTGTCCAATATCAAGATACATATGGAGGCTGCACAAGAGACTCCTGTGTACGCCAGAACTATTTCCAGACGCTTGGCAGAGGCAAATCTGCACCCTCGACGTCACTTACGTTTTCTTCCATTAATATCTGAGCATCGTAGCCGTAGATAGCAGTGGTGTCAGCAGCGATCAACGTGGAATGCTACGGACTGGCGACATATAGTGTTCAGCGACGAATCCCGCTTCTGTATGGGAATGGACGACCACCGTGTCAGAGTGTGGAGGACCGCAAGGGAGCGCTACAATCCCAACCTCACTGAACAGTGGCACAGGTCCCGAACTGTAGACGTCATGTCCTGGGGAGCCATCGCGTATGACAGCCGGACTTACCTCGCAGTAATCCGAGGGACGTTGACAACCCAGCGCTAAGTACAGGAGATCCTGCGGCCCCATGTGTTGCCTTTCCTGGCGGGGAGGCCCGGTGCCATTTTCCGACAAGATAACGCCCGTCCTCACACGGCTCGGGTTTCCCAAGACTGTCTACGTCATGCTTTGACGCTTCCGTAGCCTGCCAGATCGCCTGATCACTCTCCCATCGAGCACGTGTAGGACCAGATAGGACGATAGCTTTTTCCATGGCCCAGTGTTCGTGATTTAGAGCGTGAGTTGCAAGAAGTGTGAGCCAATCTGTCCCAGGATAAGATACGGCGTCTCTTTGACTCCATGCCGGACTGTATCACCGCATGTATCCGAGCACGAGGCGGTCCGATGCAGTACTAACGCAGACCGGAATGTGTACTGTATGTCAGCGGGAAATAATCCTGCTGCTGTGATATTGCAATCACTTCTGTCCTTGGTATGCACCATATAACTACTAAAATCTCATTTCAATCACACGCCTCTTTCTTGGTGCGCGGAATTTTATGAGAATGAGTGTATGTATTACCGGCAATGTCTGAAATTAGGCATTGTACAAAATGCCTAGAAAATCTGTAGAATGCCGCAAATGGGACGTCAAAGTATGAAACGCTTAACATTTCACACATTTCGTAGACATTCTATGCAATGCCAAAGGGCAAATCGGCAAAGTAATTTTTTTTCACGTGGCAAGGCACGTGTCTTTCAATGCACGCAAAATTGAATTTGGAATTATAGGTTAAAAAATGAAGTTGGATTCAGACAAAACATTTTTTCTCCTGCATCTTTAGGGGCCACTGTCCGAGTTCCTATTCCTGACGTCGATAAAGGACGCGATGATTTGCTCACTCTGTTGGCAATTATCATGAGTGTGACAGAAGACGGTTTTTACCGACTTGGAACTACTCGAGGAATTTTGAACCAACTCTATGCAAGGTCACAATTCACTTTATGTCTAAAGGACTTAGAGTTGAAAACGTTCCCGATCACGAAGTTCCTATTAGATTAGCTCCTATCACTCAGTCCACAGGAAGTGGTCTAGGATTCGTGTGGTCTAGGTGCAAGACAAAGTGCAAAAATACACTCATTGTCATAAAAATCCAAGCATCAAGAAGAAGGCGTTGGATTGAAATGAGATTTTAGTAGCGAGAAGGTACATACCAAAGACAGAAGTGATTGCAATATTACAGCAGCAGGACGATTTCCCGCGGACATACGGAACACACTCCGGCCAGCGTTAGTACCGCGTCGGACAACCTCGTGCTCGGATACATGCGGTAGTACGGTCCGGCATGGAGTCAAAGAGACGCCGTATGTTATCCTGGGACATATTGGCCCACACTTCTTGCAACTGACGCTCTAAATCACGAACACTGGAACATGGAGAAAGCTGGCGTCCCATATGGTCCCACACGTGCTCGATGAGCGAGAGATCAGGCGATCTGACAGGCCACGGAAGCGTCGAAGCATGACGTAGACAGTCCTGGAAAACACAAGTTGTGCGCGGACTGGCGTTATCTTGTTTGAAAATGGCTCCGGGCAGCCCCTCCAGGAAAGGCAGCACATGGGGCCGTGTGATATCCTATACGTAGCGCTGGGCTGTCCACGTCCCTCGGATTACTGCGAGGGAAGTCCGGCTGTCGTACGCGATGGCTTCCCAGACCATCACGCCTTCAGTTCAGAACGCTTGCCGCTGTACAGCTAGGTCGGGATTGTAACGCTCACCTGCGGTCCTTCATGTTCTGACACGGTGGTCGTCCATTCCCATACAGAAGCGGGATTCGTTGCTGAACACTATACGTCGCCAGTCCGTAGCATTCCACGTTGCTCGCTACTGACAAACTGCTCGTTCAAACTGCAATCGACACTGGCGATGGTCAGGTTATAACGAAGTGAATTTCTCCGTCATTTTTATCCACGCCGGGGCTCAAACCCGGATCCCATCATTCCGGAATAAGTCACTCTACCAACTGAGCTACGCGGACGTTTTATTCTGATTCCTATCTGCCTTTATGTCGTGTGCGTCCTTCTGGCAGGTACGTCACATCTCCTGGTACGTTACAAGGTGCTAATGGCAGAAAACGTAAGGGCCGGCGAGAGTGCAGGTTCGCCTCTGCCAGGCGTCTGGAAATGGTTCTGGTTGACACAGATGTCCTTTGTTCAGCCGCCTCATGTCTCTGGATATTGCACTAGGACGTCGTTGCATCTGCGCGTGCCGTTCTCACGATCCCACAGTACTCTCTGCTGCTGGTGTCTGGGCCATCCGGAGCCAGTTCGCTGTGTCCGGATGCCTTCCCGTGTCCATTGCTCCCAACACGATCGCACCGTTATGTCCGACCGGTTCACATGGCGGCCGATTCGGTGCATCAGCCACCTTGCTTCTTTCCTCCCGACGATTCGGCCTCGTTCAAACTCCGTTAGTTGTCCGTTCGCACATCTACGGCGGATCCTCTGCATGTCTATCGCTCAGGGATCTCACTGACTCTTACCGTGCTCTTTGGCACGGATGTGGAGTTCCCTGCACGGCGCATTATAAGGCCCAAGGATTGCGATTGCAGCACCGGTCTTGGACAAGCGGGCATGTGGAACCCCGAACTTTAATCATTTGCATGTCTGCCCTCCTTGTAACTATTTGCGTTTCGCATTAATGGAAAGCTTTTTTTGTTGGTGCGCGGATTTTTATGATAATGAATATATGAAGTTCTCTTGTGTGAAAAGACAATTAAGTGTAATTCAAAATGCCATTCTAGCCTTCCTTGTTGCAACAAATAGGTGAGTGCTAGTAATTTTCTCTCGTTCTTTCAGTAAGAAAGTCGTATACTTTATATTTCTTCCTTGATTTTCATATACGTCTTTCCAATAAGGGCTTTTTCATGATTCTATTTTCATAATTTGCCAAAATAGTCCTTGTCGTTTTATGTAATGCCTAGGATTTATATAAAATGCCTAGCAAAAGTATATACAATATTAAAATAACATCAATATTTCAGATTTTGCCTAAAAAAGTCACGCATTCTATAGATTTCTTAGACATTCTGTACACTGCTTATTTTTGACACATTGCCGGTAACATATCTAAGTTATATCAATATCTTTTTTAAAATATTTTTAATATTTTCTACTATAGCATACATAACATCTTAGACTTCAAACCTGTGATGTAAAGAAAATTCAAAGTTCAGAAATTCGGGATAAAATGGAAGCAGCGGTGCTAATCCTATTGAGAGCAGGAAAGAACCTGAAGGCTACAAACAAGAGCGAATTCTGTCCTCGAAAATGCTTTCTCTGGAACACTGAGAGGTTGGCCACGTGACCAATTGTTGTAAAGTCAGAGTTTGTGATAAGTGAAGTTCGTGTCTCGTTTAACGCTCGCAGGGATAGGACTGTTTCGTAAAACGCGGAGAAAACGAAAACAGAACCTTCTGTTTTCAGCAAAACTCGAAATAGCTGGCGAATTGAAAGTGGCGAAGAAAATGTAATGTAGCAAATCAATTTTAGATACCAAAGAGAAGTGTAAGTACAATTTTAAAAATAAAGAAGACACCCAGAGAAAATCGAGTGTAGGACCGAAGGCTGATGATATTACATGTATGCGCACATCTGCGTACGACAAAACGGAAAACAAGTCTTTCATAAATTCAAGAAGTAGAAAATAGCGTGTTAAATGCAAGCATCAGGTTAAAGAAGCAAATATATGAGATTTATTTGCAGCATTAACACATGTGTGGCAAATAAGATATAAGATATAAATAAACGAATACAATGCTGGAATTAAGTAATGAGATTGATTTAAAAAAAGAAAAGCAGGAAAACGTATGTGAATATACTGTATTTTTTCGAAGTTCATTCCTCCCGCGTTAATAGAAGAGGTGGCACGATCAGTCAACGAAAAGGACTTGCAGAGGCCATCTTTTGATATCGAGTAAAGAGCTGATGTCACAGTTCTTTGCATGTCTTCATATTTATTCGAAGTTCATCTTCCTGTGTTAATACAAGAAGTGGCACGATCAGTCAACGAAAAGAAGTACTTGCAGAGGCCATCTTTTGATATCGAGTAAAGAGCTGATGTCACAGTTCTTTGTATGACTTCATATTTATTCGAAGTACATTACTCCTGTGTTGATACAAGAAGTGGCACGATCAGTCAAAGAAAAGGTTTTGCAGAAGCCATCTTTTGATATCGAGTGAAGAGCTCATGTCACAGTTCTTTGTATGTCTTCATATTTATTCTAAGTTCATTCCTCCTGTGTTAATAGAAGAAGTGGCACGATCAGTCAACGAAAAGAAGGACTTTCAGAGGCCATCTTTTGATATCGAGTAAAATGCTGATGTCACAGTTCTTTGTATGTCTTCATATTTATTCGAAGTACATTCCTCCTGCGTTAATACAAGAAGTGGCACGATCAGTCAACGAAAAGAAGGACTTGCGGAGGTCACCTTTTGATATGGAGTGAAGAGCTGACGTCACAGTTATTTGTATGTCTTCATATTTATTCTAAGTACATTCCTCCTGTGTTAATAGAAGAAGTGGCACGATCAGTCAACGAAAAGAAGGACTTGCAGAGGCCATCTTTTGATATCGAGTAAAGAGCTGATGTCACAATTCTTTGTATGTCTTCATATTTATTCGAAGTACATTCCTCCTGTGTTGATACAAGAAGTGGCACGATCAGTCAAAGAAAAGGTCTTGCAGAAGCCATCTTTTGATATCGAGTGAAGAGCTGATGTCACAGTTCTTTGTATGTCTTCATATTTATTCTAAGTTCATTCCTCCTGTGTTAATAGAAGAAGTGGCACGATCAGTCAACGAAAAGAAGGACTTGCAGAGGCCATCTTTTGATATCGAGTAAAAAGCTGATGTCACAGTTCTTTGTATGTCTTCATATTTATTCGAAGTTCATTCCTCCTGTGTTAATACAAGAAGTGGCACGATCAGTCAACGAAAAGAAGGACTTGCGGAGGTCACCTTTTGATATCGAGTGAAGAGCTGATGTCACAGTTCTTTGTATGTCTTCATATTTATTCTAAGTTCATTCCTCCTGTGTTAATATAAGAAGTGGCACGATCAGTCAACGGAAAGAAGGACTTGCAGAGGCCATCTTTTGATATCGAGTAAAAATCTGATGTCACAGTTCTTTGTATGTCTTCATATTTATTCAAAGATCATTCCTCCTGTGTTAATACAAGAAATGTCACGATCAGCTAACGAAAGGAACGACCTGCAGAGGTCATCTTTTCGTATGAAGTGAAGAACTGATGTTACAGTTCTTTGTATGTCTTCAATTATTTGAAAAACTTTTCCTTTGAAAGACAGCTTTAATTTAGGGAATAGGAAGTAGTCAGACGGTAACAAATCTGGAGAATAGTAGGATGCATGTATACACACACTTGTTTTCCTGCCAGAAATTGCCGTACACTGACCGCTATGTGTTGGGGTGCGTTTTCGTGAAGAAGGGGCCATTGCCTCTTTTTTGTACTGCGGCCTGATACGAACAATCCTCTTCCATGATCGTTCCAAAAAGGATGAGCATTGGCAGTCACAGGGTACAATCACAAATGAACTCGTGATGCAGGATTCCTTTGCTATCGTAAAAGCACACGAGCATTGTCTTTATTTTGGACTTTTGTAACACGGCGCTATGTGTGTTTATATGTCAGCATCTGAACTAACAAATCCGTAGGTAAGAACTAAAGATATTTTGTGATAATTGTAGGTAAGAAGACTGAAAATGCTATCAAAGCACGGTAACATTTTTTGGAGCCACACACACCACATCCCTAAATTATCTTTTAAAAATGTAGGATTTAAAAACGTCTTTATTTACAATTTAAAAACATGGTAGATAAAAGCTTTGGCAAGCACTTTCGCGACCACTACGGCTGCATCATCAGGCCAATGAGTGAAACCAGATTAGAACGGCACAAGGTTAAATAGTGACAGATAGGAGCACAGGTAATACACATTATATAAAACGAAACACATTAATCATTGTGATTCACTACAAATTGTTAAAAGTATCTGTAATTATTCAGTTTCTTCTTCCCGTGAATACTGTAAAACCAGGTTTCTCCAAGCAGTGGGAATGTATACAGGCACCTCCTCATTACAGCATTTTGGTCCAAGTTTTATGATGCATAGACTCTCAGTAAAGAGCATAAAGCGTTTATTAGAAGCTGTCGATAGTAAGTTCGCATTTTCCCATAAGTCTTTTTCAACAACAGTTTTTGACAATGTCGAAGTAGCAGATTTCTTACGGATGGAGTATCTGTGCTCATCCCAGCGAATACCCAGGCTTCGAAAGGTCGATCCCACATAACAAAGATTTGCCGATTGTCCATTTTTGTCCATTAGAGGGATATTATACACTCCAAAGCTGGAAATAGGTGGAACTATGTCTCTATCACGTCTAATTACTGAAAAAAGGTTGTGGGGTTTAACACCGAATCCAATAGAGTACTTTTTACAGGTGTTTTTTTAATAAAGAGACCAAAGATTTCTGGTAGTCCATGATCCCCACATACTTGATCGTGGGTACATTTCTAGTTAGGGTTGTAAAAGTTTTCCGTTAATACTGTTGAACAAATCCATAGGATGTTCATACTGATGTTCATTTGTTCATGCTGTTGAACAAATCAGTAGGGATGTGCTCAGCAACTGAGACGTCGTGAATTTTTGTCACCGTAGAGTAAGGCGAACGCACTCGGCTAGTTATCAAGAGATCTGGGGTTCGATCCCAGCGATGTCGAAATACAATCTTTCGGTTGCTGTGTGTTAATAAAAGAAAAACGTGGAAAGAGCGATAACTTTGTCTATTTATACCATACTCCTTTAAAGCATAAATTTTATAACAGTATTTAACATTTTGAAATTCCGTTTATACGCTTTTAAAGGCCATCCCCTAACAAACATATAAGAGGTTTCACTGTATGTACTATTCTTCTCTTAGACAAAGTGATGTGGTTACGCTGTATATGAAAGCGATGAACTCACACTATGTTTTAATTCTTCCATGATTGCACAGCATATTTCCTTAATTTCAGTTTATTTCTCCATTAGGCATTTCTAACAGATTTCACATAATTCCTGCATACCAGAAAAGATTAAGACATACGGCTTTTAAAATTCATTGGGGACTCATACAAGCAGGAGACATTTGGATTATTTGGAGGCTTGCTTACGAGTATATAACATGAGGCGTCAACATTCTCATGGATATTAACTGGGTTGATTAAAATGATGCAAGTATTTAGTTCTAAGCATGATCGGGACATATTAGAGGACTTGAGAAAGGATTTTACGGAGTCTAGACACGACGACGACGCAAGGACTCAAGAGAATTGTAACTCTACCAAGCATTACTCACTGCTCGAAACACTCAGTCATAAGGAGACGAGTTTGACGTTGTTACTCGAGTTGTTTTCACGAAACGGAAGCTTAGGAAATTTTAAAAGCGACATAAGGAATTACTGAAGTTACATGGGAAACTTAAACTGTGCACGTAGCTTGCCTTTATGGTTCTTAAAATGAATGGAATTCGAAAATGGCACTATTCGTGAGGGATAATGTGCACAGTGCATAGCCTTCCCAGTGACCGAGGGATCAGAGTTGAGCACTTCTATCTAATCATTCGGGTTGTACCAGTGGGGTAGCGATGATGACTGGTATCCGGGGACAAGACACGTAATTTTCGTCCCTTGGAGAACAGAAACAGAGACGATTGAGAAAGTGGTTTCGGGAAGTGACTTGAATATCGGTAAACACCTACTCCAGAAAAGTTTATTCTACTTCAATACAGGGGAGGATCCACGATTTTTGTGAGGGGGGAGCAGGTGGGGGGAGGCGAAAGTATTGGAAATAACCGGGGACCTTTCTGATATTTTTTCTCAAAATAAAAAAGGGTTCTTAGTATGTCTATAAATTCTTCCAATTAATTAACGAAAGTAATATACTTTTAAGTAATATTTTTCTTCACGAAAAATTATTCAATTTGTTATTAAAACCTAACAAATTTAAGCTTTTACTCGGTCCTGAGGGAGGGCGCGTGCTCCCCACGCCCCCTCAGGGTCCGTCCCTGCTTCAATATTGAATACATTTTGAGAGTTTGTTCAAAGCAAATTTAAGTTCATATCATAAGACGCTTAGAAACATTGGCTTTAACCTAGATTAGAAAGCAAAAAAAAAAAAAAAAAACAGAATTTGTTATGAATCATTGCCGTTCCGAATAAAGGAGCACCGAAAACGCATAGCACCTTATAAAACGGCATATTAAAAACGAAAACAGAAAAATTTATCACCACCCCGGTAGTTCAGGAGCATGAAGCGTTAGATTCTGACCATTCGTTCGAGATGAGCCCGGGTTCTTTTTTCTATTTCTTTTTATTTGGGGGTTTAGCAACCACCTCGATAGGCTATACGCAGTTGCACGTCCCTAATTTAAAGTCACTGATTCTAGAGAGGGGAGAGAGAGCTAGTGCCGTAAGACAAACATAACATCCATACCTCATCAGGATTTGAACCCGGACCCATCTCGGACGAATGGTCAGAAACCAGAGCTTAGACAACTGCTCCGGCGGAGAAGCGGGCACCGGGTTCGAGTCCCGGTGAGAAATGGGTGGTGCATATGTCTGATGGTGGTGGCTCTTTTCCTTCAGTAGAGCCGGTTACCCTAAATTAGGGACGGTCGACTCCTGGAGGGTCGTTCATGGTAACCTCTAAACTGCTGAGAAAAAGAGGTGATCGTTAAATTGCAAGGAAAGTTTCTACATGCGAAAAGTGTATGTTTTCATAATATTAAATTACTTGCCGCAACGTATTTTCAACAATAGCAGCAACGTCATTCCAACCTTTCTTTCTTTATTTTTATTTGGGGTTTAACGACCACCGCGAGCAACTCGACGTGGCCAAAGAAGGGTGTTGACACCTTATAGAGACCGTGTGCCGAATGGGATCTTGCATTTTCTGCTTCAAAAGGGCACCAGGCCGAAATACTAGAATGCAATGGGGCAGCGAAATTTTTTCGATGTATCGCTTGGATGTCATTGTACTCGACACAAACACAAGAGGTGACCTGGAGTCACAGCTGATGGCAGCCCAGATAAAACTCTCTGCTGTGTGGGCACCATGGTGCTTACGGATATGGGCAGGATCCAGGCGCATACCTCTGCTACTCCAAACCCTAATGCAACCATCGTCTTCTCCGAGCCTGAAGCGGAACTGATCGGGGAAGGTAATATGATACCATTAATGTTGTCTTGACTGACGTTTATACACCACTGGAGATGTGCCTGGAGATGCTGAGGGATCAGAGGCAATTGGTATATCGGGCACTTTGCCTGTAGTCCCATTTCATTCCTCCGCCGGCAGATAGTTATTGGGGATACTGGTAAATGCACAACACGCGACTCAGAACGCTAGACTGCATTGGATGTTGCATTAGAGACCTCTGTTGCTTTTTGGTGATTAAGGCCGGTCTTATTTTCCTGTGGTGAGTATCGGTATGGGTGTGGGTACAGCCATGCCGAACTAAAGTACTACCTGTAGGCATTCCTTGCTGCACACATCACGTTATAATGCTTATTGTGCTAACAAAATGATTGACTATTTGACGAGCAGAACAATTGGTCTCGTACATCCATAATACACGGATCCGTTCAAACGGGTTTAGCTGATGGTAAAAAAACTCATGTACTATGACATGGCATACTGCGAAGTCTTATCTACTGAGATTTCCAGTCACTGATTTACCTGCTGTCTGTTATTAAGAGCTGCGTGATTCCCAATGGCCTCGATATTATCCTTTCCGGTGACGTTATCCCACCGCAAATTTGATCCCTTACATACAGCTCCGTGCCTCGATATTATCCATTCCGGTGACGTTATCCCACCGCAAATTTGATCCCTTACATACAGCTCCGTGCCACATGTTAATGATCAAGTTTTTCCAGAAGCATTCATTATAGGTATAAAGTTATTAGGGCCCGGTAGTATAATTTAAACAATGGTTAAGGTGGACTGCCATTTTATGCATGGAAGCTGAGCAGTATCGAACAAATGCTGCCAGATTAGTGAATCGATCTCGAACTGAGCTATCTAGGATCCGAAGGCAATTTAAGGAAGTGGTGTTCTTTTTTCTTTTCTATTTGTTACGAGGTTTAACGACCGTCATGAGCAACTGTAAGGGTTGTAAATAATCGCGCGTCCCTAATTTAGGCCACTGATTCCTAGGAAGGGACAGAGACAGTACCATCAAACAAACACATCCCATGCCTTAGCGGGATTCGAACCCGGGCCCATCTCGAACAAATTGTTAGAAACCACCGCCTCAGACCACTTCGCAATGGGTGCGGCATCGTGTGTGTGTCTTGAATGTCAATGCAAAGTCACAAAACTTCAAATGGACATTAGTTGACTTTCTTCTAGCAATCCAAGTACAGAATCTTAACGTACAGTAATTATGAATACACCACACTGTGAACACTTAAGAGACACCACACCCTCCTCCTGATTATGAACCTCTGAACTTCGTCCCTCCTGATTCACACTGCCCAAAAGAGTACAAACTTTCTGCGTTTAGAACATGGCTCTATAGAGCATATAACGTATGCACACCCGACTACCTAAATAATAAGGAAATTGACAATATTTATGGCAAAGGTCTAAAGGCTGGACATAAAAAAGATGACACATAGACAGATTACGTAGAACTGTAAGAAATCGTATAATGTCACCAATAACGAAATCAACTAGTAAGGCGATGAGATACGCAGGATCCGTCACATATGTTCCAGGCTTTGCATATTGGCTAAAGAATTTATTACGTAAATACAACATATTGACACCAATAACGTCCCCGATACCGTTATCTCGTATAATATCAATTTGCAAGGAGAGACAGTGTAAGAAAGAAAAGGCAGGTGTGTACGCTATACCGTTGGTATATCCTGACAACACGGAAAAGATATATATGAAAGCGATCCTTGGACACTAGATGTAAGGAGCACGTGCGAAGTGTCAACCAGGACATGGAGAATACAGCCCTCGCCAGAGAAGTCATGCATTCATCGGCCGCTCCTCAATGGAATAGTATTAGAAGAATTGCCCCCATACACGATCTTTAAAGAGTCTGCTATCAGGGAAACAGTCGAAATCCTCTCCAGCAATGCAGTGATATAGTTTATACTAAACTACCAAGATCTTGGCATGCTTTATTAAAAGGTGGAAACGCATCGCTATACACCATATAATTGCGTGATAAACATTCGTGTAATAATGCTCGTGATGTCACCCACGTTATTTTCAAAAACCATCTTTGTTCCTTAAGTGTTCCAATTCCCTGCATTTTTATGTCTACCATTGCCTTCAAAAAGCCTCCCAGTGGAGTGCGAAAGTTTAGCGAATCTTTGTACTTACTACGCCACAAACATAAACGGATTTAATACGCTATATGCGTCTCACAGAATCTTAGCTTTCTTCATCCGTAGAGACCACAGCTTTTAGAACAGTGGAATCTGATTATCTGAGGACGAGACATCATGCATGACAGAGGTCCGGTACAAAAACGGATTGTGAATCACAGACATTTCTTACGAGGTTTTCAGTAATTTTATTGGTGCGTTTTGTTATTGGAAAACAATTTACTACCTATCAGAGAAGCTTAAAATATTTTTTGGTCGACATTGTTAGAGGTTATTTCATCTCACGCTTCATTTTGTTTTCGGCGAAAACCCAACTCCTTTGTACCTTCATTGTTTTACTAGTAGATAGGATCGTAATAGTGTCATTCCACCTGCATTGAATAAATTAGATTATATGTGCGTATTTTTATATTTAACATATTCTGACATGCTCTCTCTCTTTATCTCGTCCGCCCATGTCGGGTTGAGTTCCCCAAGTACGACTATATGCCCTTGAGGATTTCCGGCAAATTAATACAGCCGGCTTGCCATTCCTATGATGCACATTACTAAGGGTCAAAGTGCGTCCGGGGCAAACTTCACATGGAACCATCTGCGCATTCGCGTCCCCAAACACAGGGTAACTGCAGAAAACCGTAGACTAGATGGTCTACAGGATCGGGATTAGAATACCCGTCAGAAACGTCTGCCTCCCACACAGCGCATAGCGACTTAACCAACTGTGCTATGCCGGTGGTATTCTGATATGCTATAAGTAAAATAATCTCACTTAACACAAAATTCCGAGGTACATTCGTGAACTGGCATATTTCACATTTTCGGGACACAGTATCAGATATACTTGAGTAGTCCTAAATCCGGACAAGAAGTTTTCTAGGCATCTTCTAAGTTGCAATAAGTATTTTGTTTATCTCAACAAAAGTGCTATAACGTAATGCCTTTTCTGTGACCAAGATTGGTTTTACGCTATGTCTAAACCATGACTAACGAATGTCGAGCTAAATAAGAATACGATGCAATAGTTTACGGCCAGACGAAACATAAACAGAAGTCAACTTAAGATAACTTTTTATTGGTCCAACATATAACACAGCAGATAAACTTCACTTTTATCTTAGCGATCGAACGTCTGCACACACTCATCCACATGAGCAACTGTTGATCGTCCTTTTTATCCATCGTTCTTATCACATTCATACGTCACTTTCTCTCTGACCTCAAATGTGGCTAACAGTATTTCCGTTTCAGGGAAAGACATAACGTTAAGTTTGGAAGTATAAAGGAGAACAAACTCAAATTTACATAGGGAAAAAAAAAGAAAGTTAATTGAGAATATACGTCACAGTGCCTAAAATTATGAGGTTTTTACGAAAGTGACGGCTGAAGTAGGGCTTAAAACCATATGTATAACATCCAGGGACAATAAGATAATGTTATTTTCACCGATGAATCGAGATTTAGCTTACAGACCGGCTTTCAAGGGAAGCCTATCAGAACAGAATGTTGGAACCATCTTTAAAGCATAAGGGACAGGAACTAATGTGGAGATTATGTTTTGAATATATGGACAAGAATCACAGTCCTCACCGTCGTTCATGTATTTTGAGACTGACTGCTACTGTTGACAGTTACCTTGACAAAATCCTTGTACTTTAGTTTTCACACAGAACTCACCTGCAGGACAAGAATCCTAAACCTGATCATTCTGAACACATTCTGAACAAGATTATTCAAAAACATTCTAAACCTGATCATTCTGAACACTTCCTAGGAGAATCCCAGCTAAAGTACCACATGTTTAAAATACTTTGGTGTAATGGGGTATCAATTTCATGAGCTGTACTGGAAGGTTTCATGATTTCAGATCTGTCTGGACACTTCTTCTAAAAGTTCCGCTGCCTCGGATACTAACAGCATGCCTGGAATACTTAACTCATGTGGTACACCAACCTCACAAGTCTCGCAAAGATTATAAGTGCTTTCTGAACTGCTTGCTAGCTTGACTTCGACACAGCCGAGAGTATTTAACGCAGGTAATACTTTAACCTTAGGATACCTGACGGAGTCCTTTATACCTTCCGATCGGCCATTTAACCCTTTAAGCGGCCGATGTACACGAACCAGATGGTGCCTAAGATTATGTGCTTTCCCTAAACAGAAGTATTCACATAGAGGCCGGGTTTTACGAAAGCTACATAAAACAATCCCTTTCCCCTCTGATCTCAGCAGTACCGACCCTAAAACTATTAATTGCAGCAGCAGTACTGGCCATAAACTATTATTTGTAGTATACTATTATTATTGTAGACATACATACTGGCCATAAACTATTATTTGTAGTATACTATTATTTGTAGACATACTATTGATACAAATAATAGTATACAATTATAAAACTATATTTGCATACTATTATTTGTAGTATGTCTACTCCTTCACTGTCGGTTCCATGACCCAAGGGACGATGGGGAAGGGTAAGTTCTCTTGACAAGGACATCATGCCACTGGGTAAAACACAAAAGACTCAAATATCTACTCTCTCCTTTCTTAGTTTGTCGTAAATGTTATACCCAATCAGTCAAAAAGAATTAGTGTCAGCAATCCCTCTAAATGACCACTTTGAATAACAAAGCTAAAGAAAAAGCAACGCTACCTGTTCCTCAGGTTCACTCATTGCAGCAGCGTTCAGCCCACTTCTTAGACAATGAGTTTATTCGTTCGAGCGGATTTCAGCCCATCTTTCCAAATCCGAGTTCATTCGTTTCAGCCTATTAAAGAGTTAATAGTCCACCTAGAAGTTTCGCAGGATTGAGTCCCATTCAGTATGCCTATAGTACTTAATGCAGATCGTTCCCGAACCTCATGAGTCCTGGGAGTCCTTATGATCTCACAAGGGAACGGTCCCGACCGTTGTCGCTAGATGCACAGTAGTTCTTGTTATATCATTCGACGTACTGAAGGGGTAATGGATAATGACAAACTTTTAGGTGCTATGAAATATAAATGAGGAAGTTATAAGACATCAAAGAACACTGTCAGAAACAATATTCATGGAATCTCCATTACTCTTGTGGGCCGTATCGGAATGGTTTTTGTTGTTTTAAGCGATTGGTATACGTTACAAAGTATTCATGAATGAATATACAGTAGAGCGTGTTCAGTAATGGATATACATTGCACTCACCTTTCATGTACGACAAAAAATATGAAGATCTGTAATTATGGAATGATCCAAACAAAAGTGGTTCTCACAGTGAGCACATTTCATGAATGCTGTTTCCTCACAATCTTCTCTACCACATTCCTCAATTAGGCCTGATCAAAAACAATACTGGAGAGGGGTTTGGAAGTATCCAGGGTGAGTAGTGACATAACTACACTTATAAAATGCAAAGCGGATTAGGTTTTGAAATCAAGGCGCTGAAAACTTATAGTGAACATAAGACTGCAGACGGAGAAAGTGGTCTCTGTGCCAAAAGTTTATGTCTGATGTTACGAACACATTGTCCGATGGAATTTAACCATATTTTAATAGGGACTTCTTCTACTTATTTTTATAGAAAATAATTGTAAGAAGTTCTAATATAACATTCATATTCTGCATACATTACATAATATAATGCTCATGAACAAGTTCTAGTGGCTCCCCCTGTTTCCCATAGTAGCTCAAAGTTTGGATATAAACATATCTTATGATCCTCTATCTAAACAACATACTTTGGTTTTGAAATCAATGACAACCACATGTCCGTTTCCTTGTCAGAGTTGTCTGAGCATTCTGCTCAGAAGTTCCTCTGGCTTGAGTCCTATTGAGCATGCCTAAGATACTTTATACAGAGGGGACATCAAATTCTTTAGCGCCCTTGAAAGCCTTCATGATTTCAGGAGTGAGTTTTTACAACGTTACTGAGCTGCCTTTGAAACTGATTAGAGATATTCTTATCAATGTGACGTAAAGCTTTACATTTTTGGAAACGTTTTACATTTACATCCTACGTTTTTGTGATGGGTCATCATATTGTTTAATATCGGCAATATCATTCCAGCTTCTTTGATTAAATTCTGTACTTCTGGATGAACATGATAGTTAATGGAAGACCTTTACATCTTTACATCTCTATTCTTTCGCGGAATGACAGCTTACCTGTACACATATTTGCACAATAATTCTTAATGGTCTTTCAGAAATCAGCGCTTTTGAATCTCACATGTACGCTTGGCATTTAACAAGGACTAAATCTAATAGTATACCTGGCCTTGTATTACAGCGGTGTTAAATCATGTCGATCCGATGTCACTATCTTTGTTCGTCAGTCCGTCCACTGGTAGATCAATAAATCGCATTAGTGAAATGATTACAACAAACAGTTACCACAGTTCAAAATAGAAAAAAAAAAGAAATAGTTACCACATTTCTTTTTTCTATTTATTTGTCGCTATTCCTGATGTAGAGTATTCCTGCTAGATGGCGTTAAATACTAAAACAAATTGGGTCCACATAATAGACGTAAGACCGACCAGATTAGACTTTCACATATTTTCCTCTTTCACATTACAAAGTTTTCTTGAAAGAATCAATGTGAAAACGGGAATCATATCTCTTTAAATCCTGTAGAGGAGCAAGAATTATTTTCCACCTATTTTTCGGTGTTTCCGAGCCGTGAATAGCCGCCCAGTGGAGCATATGCGTATTTACATTAAGATATCATTGCTCCTATCAGGAGAATTGGATGAATTATTTTAAATACTCTGCAGAGGAAATAATAGTAAACTCTTTCTAGTGCAAAATTATCACCCCTGACTTCAACATAATTGAAAAGTGCTTCCCGTTCTGCTTTTGTTGACAGGGTATCTTCATTGATTTTTAAGATTTATGAAACGCTACATGAGATTGTGAGACGTTGTAACATCTTAAATATGTAAGTTTTGATCAAAGAAGTTCTCATTAAGTCCTAAGTTTCGCTGGCATCGTGTCCTGTTTTTCATTTGCAATTTATGTATTGCACTTGAAGAATCATTAGTAAACATCATGTGGTGTTTGCTATTTGAGTTAAGCGTTTTGTCTTAGCTTCATTCATTTCCCCGTAGTCCCCTTGATTTGCATAATTTGGGAATGCGCATAATGAACTATGTCAATTACACGCAGTTTCCTTTCAACGGTTTCAGTTACTCCTTTTGTAATTTAGGATGGGAGATTAAAGTTGTAGCAGTTGGCACGTTCCTCACACAGTACTGCGAAATGGAAAAATTTAATCAAATATTTACGCAAAAATTTCTGGGCAGCTAATAAAACCCGTGCTTTTGTTTCGGCCGCTTCAGCTGTCGCTCATGACGCATCATACACTGTTGGAGATAGAATCCGATGAATTGGTCTCTTCTTAAGTCATTGGTTTTACTTATAATATCGACACTGTACAGGAGTTTCAAACGATTAATATATTGGGAGGAAAAGCGGTGTTTTGTGTCTGGATAGATATTAGATTTGTCTTTTGTTTTCAGCTCAGATCAGAGAAAATATTTGTGTGCTTGTTTTAATTAACAACAACTGTGAGCAACTTTTAGGGCCATTTTTCTCCCGATTTTCGTTGGAGCATGCTATCCGTTACACCATCCAGGACAAAGAAGTTCCATGCAACTGAATCTGAGCTTAGAAATCTGAGAACCGTTCATTTTTTTGCGCAAGGCAAAGCTATCCGTTGCTTCCTCGTGATCGGGAGATGCGGGTTCGATTTCAGCTCCAGGGCAATGTAATTTCAAGTTTTCTGAAGGAGTTATTTACATGGAAACAGTGAAAATGCAGTATATCTGTGCCAACAATTAAATACTGAATGATAGGTGAAGAATTTAGGAAACCACTATCGAGGGTTCCTTATTTGTAGCAAAGTATTCTCTCATTCATTTCCATCTGCCTAGTAGCATTTACGCTTCATTCCAGGTCGTTTCATAATTGTGAAAGCGGCCAATCCAGTTGGTGAATGGACAGAGGCGCGAGATTCTGGCTAATTATTTAATATGGCTCAGATCCAGTCCCGGCTAACGCATGCGTGGTGCGTCTTTCCTTGGCTCTGGCATCGCCACAACTCGTGGTCCAAATAAGGACAGTTCAATCATAATAGCTTCACACACTCATCTGGTTCATTAAATCTCAATACAAAGCAATAAACAACGCGGTAGGAATTTTTGGACTAACAGTACTTCTTATTTTGAGGAGGAGTAAACGGCAACCATGAGCTACCGGTAGATCTATAGGCGATCAATAGCGTTTAATTAAAGGGCATTGGCTCCAGGAGAAGGGCCATCAGAAACAAGTTAGTAAAATCAGGCAATGCATTGATTATGCTACGCTTTCCAACAAGCCAGAAATCATTACTCAAGTTATGAAGATAATGGCTGTAGAAGAAATCTTGCTCCTATGACCTGACCTTTGTCCCCATTTCGATGATATTCAACAGAACCGGTAAAGTATACTTCCGTAACAACATGATAAAGTTTTGTCTCAATCGAACTACTTTTACGCAAGTTATGACGCATAAGAGCAATGGAATGCATCCCTCTCCTATGCCCTGACCTTTGACCTCACTTCACCCATTTTCAATAGGTTTCATCCCCAGGTGGTGTCCTACGACATACTAAAAGTTCATCAAAATCTAACCATATTTACGCAAGTTATGACGCATAAGGGTAATGGAATGCATCCCGCTCCTATGACCTGACCTTTGACCCCACTTCACCCATTTTTAATAGGGTTTATCCCCAGGTGGTCCCTTACCACATACTAAAATGTCTTTGAAATCGAACCATATTTACACAAGTTATGACGCATAAGGGCTATGGAATAGATACCGCTCCTATGTCCTGACCTTTGACCCCATTTCGTCCATTTTCAATAAGGTTCGTCCCCAGTGGTCCTCTACCACATACTAAAATTTCATCGAAATCGAACCATTTTTATGCGAATTATCGTGCGGACAGACAGACAGACAGACGGACGGAAGGACAAAGCTGGAGCATATACGCTTCTTTAACCTACGGTTAGAAAGCGCAAAAAAATATCACCAGTGACTCGTTTGGGACTCGAACCAGGGATCCACCGCAAACGGAGAGTTAGAAGCCAACTACTCTGTCACCGGGAAAGCTGAGAGTACTAAATATTTACGACACGCATAGTGCAAATCATTTGTGTTGGAGGCGGGAAGGTGAAAGACGCCCATCAGTCATTATGACATTATACCTGTCGTAAAAAAAGTACGAACTTCTACTACTGCTCTCTCTCTGCTCCCACAACTTAGAAAGTATGGAATATCAATTATTATCAGAAGTAATATCAAGGTATTTAAAAAAGTTGGAACTTTTTCTAGCGCTGTCTCGGCTCCCACAACTTAATAGAAAGTATGGAATACCAGCTAATATCAGAAGTAATATCAAGGTATTTAGAAATGTAGGAACTTCTACTAGCGCTTTCTCTGCGCCCAGAACTTAGAAAGTATAGAATATAAATTACCAGAAGTAATATCGAAGTAGTTAAAAAAGTAGGAACTTCAACTATTGCTCTCTCTGCACACAGAACTTCAAAAGTATGGAATACCAATTACCAGAAATAATATCAAAGTATTTAAAAAGTAGGAACTTCTATTAGCGCTTTCTCTGCGCCCCCGAACTTAGAAAGTATGAAATACCAATTACTAGAAGTAATATCAAGGTATTTAAAAAACGTTTGGCGTTGGAACTTCTACCAGTGATCTCTCAAAATCCAGAACTTAGAAATTATATAGTTATTTAAGAAAAGTATGAACTTCTTCTACTAGCGCTCGCTCTGCGCCCAGAACTTAGACATTATGGAATACCGATTACCAGGAGTAATATCAAGGTATTTAAAAAAGTAGGAACTTCTACTAGTGATCTCTCTGCACACAGAACTTAGAAAGTATGGAATACCAATTACCTGAAGTAATATCAAGGTATTCAAAAAAGTTTGGCGTTGGAACTTCAACTAACGATCTCTCTGCTCCCAGAACTTAGAAAGTATGAAATACCATTTACCAGAAATAATATCAAGGTATCTAAAAAAATAGGACCTTCTACTAGTGCTCTTTCTGCGCTCAGAACTTAGAAAGTATTTTTAAGAAAAGTAGGAACTTCTACTACGTAGCGCTATCTCTGGGCCTCAGTATGGAATATCAATTACCAGAAGTAATATCAAGGTATAGTTAAAACAACAACTTTTTGTTTCGAAGGGGTTCAACAAATAAGTTACAGATCAGGGATATTTTGGAATGCCAGTGCAAAGAAATTAGAATGATTTCAGCGATATCATAAAATAAGAGGTCTCGTCAAAAGTATTCGACCGCATTTTTATTCTCCTAAACTAGACAGAGCACGGCGCAGAGACTCAGTGGTGCGCTACCTTGGAATGTAGTGCGGATGCGTGAATTTTGAGACGCTTTGAAGAACTGTTAGTAAATCTCATTTGATGCCTGAGAGTGAGGGTTTGGCGTTGTGAAATCCGACTCGGTCGGATTCTTGTCCTGTGCCATAATGACTGTGCGAGTTGAGCAGAGAATATGTATCACATTTGGTCACAAACTCGGCCACACATCAGCTGAAACAATTCAAGTTCTTTCTTAAAAAAAGCTTTTCGGCGATAAAACTGAATGGGTCAAGAAGTAATATCGGCGCTTCAAAAATGAACGAACGTCTGTTAAGAGTAATGAGCCATTCAGGAAGGCCCTCCACGAGCAGGATCCCGAAATGACTGAAAAAGTGCGTGCTGTAGACAAGAAGAACTACCAGGTAGTTCTCCTCCTACGAGATGCAGTGCGACGGAAGAGATATGCGCTTTGGCAGCTAGGTGACTTGGAGATCCACCATGACGCAACCATTCGTCTCACCTCATTCAGGCCTTTTTGTCCAAACACCGGATTCCAGAACTGAGGCAAGCTCCACACTCTTCCGGTGTGGCTCCTTGAGACTTGCCGAAGTTCAAAATGCCTTTGAAGGGGAGAAGATTTGAAGATATAGAGGAGATTAAGAAGAATGATACGCAGCACTTATTTTCGTTCCCTGTAAGTGACAATTCTTCAAAACCAATCAGACGATACCGTGGAAAAAATTTGCGCACTTACGTCTACTATCGCGTCCCATTCAGTCGCGGCGCCACGCTTTGTTTAGTTTAGGAGGAAAAATCAGACCTTGTAGGTATTGCAGACCTTGTAGGTACCTTGTAGGTATTGCAGTTGACCTGAAAAAAAGAACGCTGTAAGATTCAACGAGCACATATGGGAAAAACGCAATAACTGTAAGTATAACTCGTAATGCACCAGAACGCCAACACTGCGCAGGTAGGTTGAAGACGCATGCGCACATTACAGTTGCGTTGTGGCATTTGAAAATTATTATTCTGAGCGTTAGCCTCGCCAGTAGTAACCAAGGTGTCTGTGGTAAGAGCAAAAGTTATTGCTATTTGCATACATGAAAAATCCATTATTAGGGATGACCTGGTTCCTTCATTCGGCTAGCTATTCAATTCCGCTGTCAAAGTAAGCAAAGATCCTTTCAGTTAAAAAACGTTTAAGTTGCCGTTTCGATCTCTATAAAATCCTCCACGATTTTATCAGCAATGAATTTACGGTGATAGGAACTAGTGAAAGAGTGATGGTGCTAAGCCCGGTGAATACAGTGGATGTGGAAAAAAATTATCAGCCACGTTCCTGCAGTTAAATACAATATATAAAAAAATATTGTTAAATATAATTCTATACTGGGAATTTTGCACAGGAAACTTCTTAGAAGAGAAATGGTGTTGTTTTTCGCCATTATCGAAAAAGTTATCACCATTTTCGTCCACCGAATAGCTTGAAACTGTAATACGGTGAATTTCGGTTGCTTAGCTATAAAAAAATTAAAGGTGTTACTAAAATTATTGCTACTGATTCATTTATGTTGTGGAAATGGCTCCGCAAAATCACTCCATTTCTTTCATATCTACTCCTGAACGTAGTCTTAGAGAACCTCACGAGAGAAAAGTGGATGCATTTTCAATACGGAGTTAAGGAAGATAATTTCCGATTTTTTTTTCACAAGAGAAAAACGAATTCTGTAATTACGGAGGAATGATGGACGATATGATTGTTCTATAGAAAATCAAAGGCTTTTTTTTTTTTTGCCTTTTTTTCGAGAGGGCGGGTTCGCATCTCCAAGAATGCGCAACAGTAGGGAGCCGCCAATACTTAATTCATAGCTGCTGTTTTCTCAGACTCATCCGAACAAATAAAAGTTACTTAGCGATTTAACAATGAGAACAATGTCCATGTCTTACCCAGGATCAGAAACTTTGACCTCTTACCCTCGACCGCGGGGTGACAATTTTTTCTGAAAACACCGTTGGAATGGGGGATTCAAATAATGCTTGTTCTTACCAGGTGAAAATGGGAAGTAAGTGAGTGACCTCTCTTGACCATGAGGATTTTTAATGAGATGCTCAAAGTCGCAAGAATTGTGGTAGTACTTTTTTCGTGGCCGCGACAGTTCTCCAAATCTGTTACAGATGCATCTGGTGAATGCGGACATGTATACTGGAAAATTTCCATTTTGAGATTTGGGATGTAAATGAACTTAAATGAAATTTCTGTTAGGGTCGTAATATACACTGGTGTCCAAAATTTACGTGACAAACACAAAATACAGAATGTGTCCAAAACGAGAAAACAGATTGTAAAGATTTTTCAGAGACATGTGCAAGTGGAAAGGCTAAGTCGAAATATCCAAGCAACATTGTTCTAGCTCCTATTTAAATATGTAAATGACAACCGTACGTCACCGAGTTGGCAGGAACACGACCTTGGTAAACGTTGCTCTGAACGGGGTGCCGCAATTGAAGCTTGAGCTGAACTGTGATTGGAAGAATGGCTCCACACAATTGCTTAGAAGACTCTTTACGGTGGAGAGCGATCGTTAGATTGGAAGCAGGACAATCGCAAGCTGAGGTATCAAGATGGCTGAATGTGTCTTGAGTTGGATTGTTAGTTGAAGAATGGCTCCACACAATCGCTTAGAAGACTCTTTACGGTGGAGAGCGATCGTTAGATTGGAAGCAGGGTAATCGCAAGCTGAAGTATTAAGATGGCTGAATGTGTCTTGAGTTGGATTTTTAGTAGAAGAATGGCTCCATAGCATCGCATAGAAGACTTTACGGTGGAGAGCAATCGGTAGATTGGAAGCAGGGTAATCGCAAGCTGAAGTATTAAGATGGCTGAATGTGTCTTGAGTTGGATTGTTAGTTGAAGAATGGCTCCACACAATCGCTTAGAAGACTCTTTACGGTGGAGAGCGATCGTTAGATTGGAAGCATGGCAATCGCAAGCTGAAGTATCAAGATAGATGAATGTGTCTTGAGTTGGATTGTTAGTGGAAGAATGGCTCCATAGCATCGCATGGAAGACTCTTTACGGTGGAGACCAATCGGTAGATTGGACGCTGGGTAATCGCAAGCTGAGGTAGCAAGATGGCTGAATGTGTCTTGAGTTGGATTGTTAGTGGAAGAATGGCTCCATAGCATCGCATAGAAGACTCTTTACGGTGGAGAGCAATCGGTAGATTGGAAGCAGGGTAATCGCAAGCTGAGGTAGCAAGATGGCTGAATGTGCAATATCTGGAGACAGTTCAAGAAAACCGGAACAGTAACCAGAAGGTCGGGCTATGAGCCATAAGAAGTCAAGACGAGTGCTGTTTATCTCTAACAGCTTGCCACCATAGGGAGTTGACAGCCAGGCAACTCTCGCAGAAGCTCTTCTCTGCTACGGTAACCGCGATAGAAAGGCAAACAGTTTACAGAAGACTCCACGAGAAAGGTCTGTGTGCCGCATTGCACAGAACGGTCGTTCTGAATTGTGCTGGACAACATCCTACCTGGATCCCTGAGCAACAGGAATGTGTTCTCTTCAGTGATAATCGCGGTCCTAACTAACCACGCATTCGCAACGTGTGCATTTGGAGAGAGGACCGGAAGTCGAAATCTTATCTCCAACGTTAGGAAAATTAACCACTACGGTAGTGGAGGACTCCTGGTTTGGGTTAGCACCATGCCGGATGGATGCACGCCGCTGGGTGGGTTTTCAGGAGACACCTTGACTGTACACGTTACATTGATGATATCCCAGAGATTTATGTACTGCTTTTCAAGGGAGCTGTTTTCCACCAGTTTCATTTTATCGACGATAAAGCCCATCCTCATAGGGTTCAGCTAGTGAACGAATACCTGGAGAGTAAAGATCTCAGGATGGAATCCATCCCTGTGTCCTGGGAAGAGCTATTGTAAGTCGGCATCACCCTCGTAGAACCCTCCCGGGACTCCGACGTGCCTTAGTGGAGGAGCGGTATTGCCCCAGATTTGCCTTGTAATGAGGTTTCGTTGTGCGAGTAGTATCGCTGTTCAAGGTAACCACACTCTCTATTAGCCCCTCGAAATCCGCTCCACTTTCTGCATCACTTTTGGACTGTCATGCTCATGCCTCCTTTTCATGCGGTGATGGCATTCGTTTTCTGTTGTGTGTTACTGCTTTATCGATATATGTACACTGAAGTGCCAGAAAAACTGGTACACCAGTCTAATATTTGGTAGGTCCCCCACGGGAGCGTGGGACTGCAGAAATACAACTGGGCATGGACTCCACTAGCTTCTGGAAATATGCTGTTGGCAATGCACACCATACTTCCTGCAGAGCGCTCCACAATTCGGGTGTATTCCGAGGTCTTGGATTCCTACGCTCGATAGCGCGTTGCATGGCATCCCAAATGTGTTCTATCACGTTTAGATCTGGGGACGTGGGTGGAAATGGCAGCACCCCAAACTTAGATGAATGCTCCTCTAACCATAATGTGGCGTCCCGGCACTTTTAGGGAGGTGCATTGTCCTGTTGGAACAGGCCCAACCCATCAGCATGAATGCAGGACATGAACGGGTGTTCCTCGCCAGAGACGACGCGCGCATAGCGTTGGCCGGTCACAGACGTTTGTAGACTACCAGGAGTTTCAGTGAAGTCCAGCTAAACACACCCCATACCATTACGGACCCCCCACCAGCCGGTACAGTTCCCTGTTGACATGCGGGATCCATGGCTTCATGGGGTTTGCACCACACACGAATCTTTCCATCTGTCCGATACAGTTGGAAACGCAACTCGCCAGGCCAGGCTACTTGTTTCCAGTCATTAAGTGTATAGTGTCGGGGTTGTCGTGCACAAGCGAGGCGCATAGCTCTGTGGCGTGCACCTATCAAGGTGACTCGAGTTGGGCGTCGGCTCCCAAAGCCCATATCGAGCAGGGTACGTTGCACAGTCCGGACGCTGATGCTTGTTGAGGCTCCAGCATTGAATTCCGATTATACCTGCGAGAGTTTTGCACGCCTATCGCGTGAAACGATTCTTAACAGCCGTCGATGGTCACGTTCACCCAATGTCTTTTTACGGCCACACTGGTATCGTAGATTGGAGGTTTTGTTGGAATCCTTGTCGTCACGGTACACTCTTGCAATGGTCGTCCGTGAAAATCCGAACTTCTTTTCTATCTCCGAAATACTATGGCCCATCTCACGAGCGCCAACTGTCACACCGCGTTGAAAATCACTTGAATCGTAATTACTTGTCATTCTCATGCCCAAAACAGCTCCGACAGCTGGCAAGGATGTCTATCGCTTTATATACGCACTGGCGGACGCAACCGAGTACGTGCATAGATGACGTTGCTATGTATTTTGCATAAGCTCGTCTGTACCAGTTTTTCTGGCATTTTGGTGTAGGTTCGCACCAACTATCGTTAAACTCTCTCGTGTGGAATTTGCGTGTTTATGATTTTGTGTTTGTTACGTTAATTTTTGACACCAATGTATTTGTCTTCAGCAACCGAAGTTTGTGTGTCTGGGTATAAGGTAGACTTCATTTTCTGTTGCATTGTACGAAAATAAGAAATGTCACAATACTTGTTCCGTAAATTTTTCGGTCAAAAGTTTTATGTTTGACAGTCACTAGGGTAGTACGAAAAACCTTTCGGATGGAGTAATCCAGGTTCACATTTTCATGAAAAATGCAGAGTATTAAAGATTTTTTTCTCTTTTTATGTTTTAGCTGGACAATCAAAGTTCCTGCCAAAGAATTTAAGGCAAAGGTACTCCCCCATCCGCACAGCAGTTAAGAATGCTCGTCTGGTTTCCGTTATTTTTCTCGGTTCAGCTATTGCGGAATTCCATGTAAAAGTTCATGGGGCTATTGGGGAAGAAACTCCAGAACATTGGAAAAAATCACCCATCGCTACAAAACCTTTCATTAGATACCAAGAGGAACAGAAGGGACACAATCGAAGCAAACAGGACATAACAAAAGCTATTGCATGTCCGATGTTCTCGTTTCAACAATCTTCTGCGGAAATATGATAAAAAAAGAAGCTACTTTCAGCCTCTGTTAAAGCTTATTCTAAGTAAATCTAGCTTTATCTATCTTCCGTTCCTTATTTGCCTTGATAGTTTTTTTCAAGTTTTGTTTCCGGTAAAGCCATCGATTTCTTTGCTGCTCTCTCTCTCTCTCTCTCTCTCTCTCCCGGCTTCATTGGCAGGTCGGAATGAAACTGAGTCCCAGAAAAATACTTTCCATTTTCTTTCGATTTTCGTGGTAGAGCGAGATACCCAAGTGAGTACTCTCCATTCTCCGAGTGACAAAATGCCTCCGCATTTCTCTCACATCGTGCTGCCGATTGTCTTCCGGGAAAAGACGAGAACTCAAGTAGAAACCGGGAGGAAAAACCGCATAGGAAGGGAATTTTTCCTACACACTTTTCCCACAGCGCGAGCCCAGATATAAACTGTATCGCCGGCCGTCTTCCCAATCTGTTTATCTAGCTCAATTTTTCTTCCACTACAAAGAAAGTACATCTTTTGTTTACGGAATACTCTAAATTCGTCCAAAAATTGCTTCAAGTCAAATTGTACGAACGCAGATTTTCGACCAATCATTCACAAAAGAAAACGTAGAAAGGTTCTCCCATGTGAGAAATGAAATTGTAAATCATTGCTTGAGTTTTGAATCCCCCACGAGGGAAACAGGGATTCAAATGTTTCTTTTGTAACTCATCTACAGAAGAATCTTTCAAAAGAAACTAAATAAATTTATCGTATAAGTCAATATTTTGAGCTCTCTAAAAATGTTAGTTCAACATATTCCCCAAATCTCTCTAAAAGAAAAACCGCATAAAATACTGCGCATACACCAGAGTTAACGAGAAACAAATAAGCGCAAGACTAAATAATAATAATCTGGTTTTTATAGGTGTAAGCGGAATCATACAGGAGCTTTCACTCGTGAACGGAGAGCTTTTCCAAGGCACTACAGCAACATATAGAGTAAAACTGAAGAGTATAAATAGCACAGAGGTAAAAAGTAAATAAATAATGATCACGTGAGAGTACATTAGCTCAATATATCAGGTACATACGGTCGTATCAGAATAATATGACCACCCCCGGAATCCCAGTGTACCCGCCTAGCTGCTTCACAGAGTGCACGCGACAAGGTCGACCACATGGAGATATAAGCAGTCGGCCAGGACAGTTGAGCCATAGCGCGTTACATGAGCACACTGGGCAGAGGTAGTGAATTGATTTACGTTCAAAAAGGAATGATCATCGGCTACTGGGCAAGGGTGGAAGCATCTCATAAACAGCAGACTTCGTGGGTTGTTCGCAAGCTGTTGTAGTAAGAATGTACCAAGAATGAACCGCTGGCAAAAAGCTATCGACACTAGAAGAGAACGTCGCCTTCGTCGACTGGTAAAGGGCAATCGACGCTCAACAGTGCAGCAATTGAACAAGCAAATGAACGGTGGGGCACCCAGGTATGTATCTACAATAACAGTAGAGCGAACCTTGTTATGCATGGATCTGCGGAGTCGACGCTACGTCAAGGCGCCCATGTTAACCCAGGTCCACTGCCGTCGTTGGACAGTGGAAGAGTTAAAAAAAGGTGCCTTCTCCTACGAATCGAGGTTTCTACTCCACAGAAGGGACGGCGGGTTGGCGGATACGGCGTCAGACACACGAGAACCAACACACGGACACGCTTGTCGGTCACGTACAGGCCGGACGGAGGTGGCAGTGCGTATGTCTCGGGAATGTTTTCCTGGTATGACTTTGGACCGCTAGTACTACTGGATGGGTCGCCTCAACGCCAATGGCTGCCTGTCCATCCTCTGACCACATGCATCACTTCATGTTGGACGTTTACCCTGGTGGTGATGGTGTCTACCAACAGCACAATGCGCCCTGTCACGTCACTAAGAGGTTGCGTGACTGGTTCCAGGAACACGATAGCGATGTCTCCGTTCTCCCTTGGCCATTGAAATCGCCCGATCTCAATCCCATAGAGAACTTGAGGGACTATTTGGATCGACAGGCTCAATGTGCCAACCCACAACCACGTGATCACCGGGACCTCTGTGATCTGTTGCAGTCCGAATAGGCACGTGTGCCTCGGGCAATCGTCCAGG
Source organism: Macrothele yani (assembly GCA_039090855.1). NCBI lineage: Eukaryota > Metazoa > Arthropoda > Arachnida > Araneae > Macrothelidae > Macrothele > Macrothele yani. The sequence continues at coordinate 9,575,938 of CM077005.1, forward strand.
ACCTTACCGCGTCCATGCCACACCGTCTCGCCGCCGTCATTTGGGCTGAGGGTGGTTATTCCCATTATTAGCTAAATGGTCATATTATTCTGAAGCGACTGTGTACATCTGATAGAGTCATTTTGCGTTTAGTCCTAAGAGATTGGTCCATTTTTATATACTCAGATGGTGAGACTGTAAAAACTGATTGAAAATCTTCTAATCCTTTCTGTTTCTTCTGGATACGAACAACGTAGGGTCCGAAGGTTAATCGAAAAAGCGAGAAATGTAACAAAAGTAACGAACACAATCACAACCCTGCACCATGATTCGTCGAGTTCATCCCACATATCATCATAATCATCAACCATTATCAATTCACTGCTGGGCGAAGGTCTCCCGAAGTTTCTTCCTCAAAGGTCTGCCTTGTGCCAGTCTCCTCCATGTTACTCCCGCATACTTTCGAATTTCATCCATCCATCTCACATGTGGTCTTCTTTTGGGTCTTTTCGTGTCCCTTGGATTCCAGTCTAAAATTTCGGCTGTACTTCGATGGTCTGTCCTTCTGGCAATATGTTCAGCCTATTGCCATTTCAGGGATTTTACTCTGATCATGATGTCTTCGACTCTTGTCATTTTTCTGAACCACGAGTTCCTTTTCTTATCTCTACTGGTTACACCAAGCATGCATCTCTACATGCATCTTTGAGTTGTTTGCAGCCTTTGTATGCCTTTTTAAGTTAAGGTCGACGTTTCTGCACCATACATAAGCACTGGAAAGATGCATTGATCAAACACTTTTCTTTTAAGATATAATGGCGTATTGCTCTTGAAAATTATACTATTTCTTCGAAAAGCTCTCCATCCAAGTTTTATACGCCAATTAATTTCTTCATCAATGTAACCTTCACTTGATATCTGCTGTCCAAGATAAACGTACGTATCTGTTATCTACAGTTTTTCTCCATCAATCGATAAATCTTCATTTTTTTGTAAAAGCACTGTACATCACTTTTGTCTTCTAAAAGTTCATTTTTAATCTCACTTCTTTACTCTTGTCAGCAAGTTCCTGGATCATACTCTGCAGCTCTGATGGTGCAGTTGCAAAAATGACTACGTTATCAGCAAAACGAAGGTGAGTTTATAACGAAGTGAATTTCTCCGTCATTTTTATCCGCGCCAGGATTCGAACCCGGGTCCACTCATTCCGGAATAAGTTGCTCTACCAATTGAGCTACGCGGACATTTTATTCTGATTCCTATCTGCCTTTATGTCGTGTGCGTCCTTCGGACAGGTACGTCACATCTCCTGGTACGTTACATCATCTCCCCCTTATTTTTTTTTTTCGAAGTGCTGGAGAAAGGATTCTCTTATTTTTCCTATCTCGCGGTGTGGAAATAACATCACACCATTGCGAGATTTTGAACGGTCGGGTCATCCGGATAGTTCGGGCGCCATTATAACGAAGTGAATTTCTCCGTCATTTTTATCCGCGCCGGGATTCGAACCCGAGGCCGCTTATTCCGGAACAAGTCGCTCTACCAACTGAGCTACGCAGACGATTATTCTGATTCCTATCTGCCTTTATGTCGTGTGCGTCTTTCGGGCAGGTACGTCACATCTCTTGGTACGTTACAAGTTAGATAATTCCATTAATCTCTATCACTTTGTTTTCCCAATTCAGTGATTGAAAGAGGTTTTCCAATGTAGCATTAAAGAGTTTGGGAGATATGGTGTCCCCTTGTCTCACTCCCTTTCCAATTTTTATGGATGCTGCATTCTCAAACAGCCGAATCTTTGCACTTGCATTTTCATAGATGTTATTAATAATATTAATGTATGCATCTTCAATACCGCAGGATTTCAAAGCCATGTTTCACTGAATCAGATGCCTTTTCATAATAGATAAAAGCTATGCATAATGGAAGTTCATATTCCCTTGCTCTTTCAATTAGTTCTCTCAGTACGTGAATATGATCTATAGTCCTGTAGCCACTCCTGAATCCATCTTGTTCTCTCGGTTGAACCATGTCCAGTGTTACCTTAAAGCGGTGTGAAAGAACTTTAGTGAAGATTTTGTAAACCGCTGACAGAAGGCTGATAGGTTTGTAGTTCTTGAGATCCTCAATGCTACTTTTTATGTAGCAGGATCATTGCAGCATTGTTCCAATCCTCAGTAATCTCCCCTTCATTAAGGCATCGAGTGAAAACTTGGGTGATTGCTGTTTCAATTTCTCCACTTGCTTCTTGTATGATGTCTACGGTAATTCCATCTTCTCTTGGAGCTTTTCCCCGTTTCATGTTCTTGATTGCATATGCAACGTCTGCTTGAAGGACTGGAAGAACTGGAAGAACTCTGGTACTAGTACCTTTCATAATGTCTGGAGTACATGTATCATCCCTTTCATTTAACTTTGAGTAGAAAACTTTCACTCATGTCAAAACTTTGCCTCTATTTCTTGTTACAGAACCATCTTCTTTTCTCAGTGCCATAATCTATTTTATTTCCTTACTGAGATGTCCCTTTGCTGTCTTCAGGCTTTGTGTGTTTTCAATTGCTTTCCTCACTAGTTCGCAGTTGAATTTCCTTACGTCTTCAGTGATACGTTTTCGTACTATCTTGCATAGCTCTGTATAATCTACTTTGGAAGCCACATTTTCTTTAGTTGTCCTCATCTCTCTTCTTTTTTGCATCAAAAGTTTTGTTTTTCCTGATAATTTGTTCACATGTAACTTGTTCTTAGTACCAGCTTATTTTGTTGCTGTGTCCATAAAAGCGTTGGTTACTTTTCTGTTAACTTCAGCGAAGCCCACTTTTTCCGACATTAGACCTTCTAGAGTAGAGAATCTGTTCCTCATGTCCAATTTGAAGGTATTATGAATTTTTTAAGGTTGGTCATGCCAATAAACTTTGATTGTTTTATGAGCTTGCCACGGTCGAGTTTAGCATTGAGTTGCATCTTACATCTTACTATTCTATGGTAACTACCTGTGTTTAACTTGTTCAGCACACTGCAGTCTTCCATGACAAATTTCGTCTTACACATAATAATATCAGTTTCACTTGTCTCCATTGGGATGCCTCCATGCCCATCTCTTTTGCGGCTTTTTCTTGAAAACGTAGTTCATCATGAAAAACCCTTCTGCCTCTGCAATCTCTACGAGAGTATTTCCACGCGGTTTCTCTAACCGTGACCGAATTTACCTACTTTGGTTTCATTTGGTTCCCGTTGCCCTATTTTCGCATTGAAATCTCCCATAATTATCTTCAAATGCTGCTTGCTTTAATTTCGATGACGAATTTCCTCATAAAATTCTTCAATTTCTTCTTCAGGATGACTTGTGGTGGGTGCATAAGCATGAATAATCTGAGCCTGGTATCTTCTCAAGAGTTGGATAACGAGTCGTGCAGCTATGTCAGAGGAACGTTCAACTTCTAAAACTTTATCCTTCAGTTTCTTGTTTATTATAAATCCAAAACCACTAGCTCAGTCAGTATCTGTCCCACGATAGTAGAAGAGATGTCCACTTTTCAGTTCAATGAGATCTTTTCCTTTTCTCCTTACTCGCTAAGCCCCACAATGTCCCAGTCGATCTTTTCGAGTTCCTCCTCTAATTCAAGGAGACTTGAATCAGAAGATAAGGAGCGTAGATTGAACGTAGCCAAGGTCAGAATCAAATGGCAGCCTAGTGCGATTTTCCGGTGATTCTTAGCACCCTCTGTCTTCATGTCGCACTGGCCATTGACTTGGCCAGGTAAATTCCAGCTGTCGGAGACTGAGGGCCAAGATATAAGTTGTGGAGTCGTTTTGGAGGGGTTTGGCCATAACTCTCCACGCTGGACAAGCAGGTTGGTGAGTGTGGGATAGCATTTACTCTAATCCCGATAGTATAGGTATACCACTATTGGCGATCGTCAGATCCCGTTTAGTGGGAACAGGATGCACCGCGAGAAGGCGGGGTTTACATTTATAAAGGAGAGGCTGTGTATGTTGTTATACTGATCGATTCAAGGAGATCTACATGGGAATGACAAAACAGATCCTTTGCTACAGGGCTTGAAAAACATAAAATGGATGTCAAGTATGGCAAGCTGAAGACTGCGTTGTGAAGGATAGCATCAAAAAATGAAGAAGTCCCACTCTAGAGAGCTATCAAAGATGCTACCCACAGTAAAAGGAATCTTATTAAAGGAGACCATAGAAATTCTCTCTTACGGAGTTTCGTGCAAAGATTTTTTCTGTATAGATCTGTTACGTGCATGGACAGTTTCGTAAAGACTAACACAAAATTTCTATATCAGACATATACCGCGAGATATTAAGCAAATGTTGTCTCACGGGACCATTGTTTATTTGTTTCTAACCTCTCTGTTCCATTTACACTTTTCAATTTTAGTCTGTACCTTGTTCTAGTGCCTAGAAAAAGTCACCTGTTGGCTAGTGAAAGCTTTTTAGATCCTGTGTGATCCCGTCTTCAACAATGAAATTCGGAAATTATTTTTTAACCATTTAACCATTTATACGGCTGGAACGAATTTACTCGGGGTTAATAAAATTGGTTAAAATCAGTTCGAAGAAATATATACTTTGTCCACAAAATGTACCAAACGCGGCTGGAATGAGTGGACCTCCGCATCAGAAAGCATTGCTATCTCCGTAACGTTTTGAAGTTGTCATTTAGGTGGATGATTGACACTAAATGCCCACTTTGTTTATCTCCCGAAATGACCATATTATTTTTCAAAGTGGTCATTTAGAATGGATGAATGATACTAATCCTTTCTATCTGATTACTTGCTAAAAGACGTATAATAATGTTGACTAATCTAAAAAAAACGAAGGAGACGGAAGATTTCTGAGGCATAGTTTGTTTCTACCTAGTAGCATGCTGTCCTTGTCAAGAAGACAAGCTGTTCTCCATTATACCTTGGGTCCTGAGGCAAAGAATAGAGGAGTATGAAAACTAGATTTGCTGAGATGAGAGGGGTAAAGTTATTGTTTTGTCGTAGCTTTCGTAGAATCCAGTTGCTGTTTAGACATTTCTGTTTTGGGTGCTCAGAAACGTTTGGGCACAATTTGGTTCAGGAACATTGGCCGCTTAAAGGGTTAAAGTCTTGCACTTATTTTTTTGTTTCTAGAAAAACTATATTATTTGATATATTTCGTCAGGAACTATACTAAAATAATGTACAAAAATGTTGTGTATGCAATACTACAAAGCAGTGTTAAAAATGTAGATTTTATTTACCTACCTAAACACCAGTGGCGTATATTCGAGGCTAGCAAGACTAGCTACGAAGCACAGAGAATGCGCAAATAAAACTGAAATAAATATACACAAATAAAAGTCAATTATCAACGGTATTAAAATATGTCGATGCTTTCGCTTCGAAAAAAACACGAGCGGATTGGCTTCTTTCGATTATGAGAATCAGTCTGGCGAGCGATAATCAACGGTCTCATAACTCAAATAGGTCTTCGAGAGACTTCGCTGTTCTGATGCAAAGAGCTTCTCCTGCTAGCGTTTCCATGACAACATGAATGAGCTACGGAGCTCGTGAGTGGCCATTGCTTTGGCCAAGGGTTCGCCCCGAAAGAACCAAGACTTCGGACTACCTCAGTCTCTCCATGCTTCCAGCGCGTGTTTCGCGAGAGTTGTTTCAGTTTGTGTGAAGTGTCAATGAATTAAAATCAGTGATATTATATCTTAGATTCGTTTCTTTGTTGGATTCGAACTGTTTTGATAAGTTTTGTGAAAACTTCCCTGAACATCTAGTATCAGAGCTTAAAGAACTTTATGCTTCAAATTTTGATAGAGCTCGATTAAAAAATGAAATCAAGGTGTTTAATTCTCCTGATGAATACAAAACAAATCAGTAAGGGACATTACTTGTTACATAAAGTTGAATAATTGAACATAGTGTTTATTGTAGTGTACAAATTAGCAGATCAATATTAAACTGTTCATCAACAACTGCAACTGCCGAAAGAAGTTTTTCCGTATTGCAAAGAATCAAGATATATCTTAGAGACACACAAGGACATGCACATTCGACAACCTGGCTGGTTTGTTAAGAGAGAAAAACATTAGTTTTAAATATGAAAAAGTACTCGGAAGAAACATTTTTGTGAAAACATAACCCTCAAGTTCGCACAAAAGGAAAAAGAAGAATATAGTTCGTGTAGAAATAAATGTTCAAATCCTAATCCTCATAATTATTTGGTGTCATGTTAGTAACAGCACGTATCTAAAATTTAGAAAAAAATGTTACTTTTATTACTTAACAATTAAAAAATAAACTTCGCAATTAAAAAAAACAGTACAGGGGGGGGGGGGTAGCCCAGGTCTGGGACCCAAGATACGCCACTGCTACACACCCTAATCTCCAAGTTAATTTTAGTTTCAGTGTCGGAATTAAACAGTTCAATTATTGGTCGTTTTGCATCCTTTCCGCTATCACATCAACAGAAGGGCATAGGCGCTATGATTAGTGATCTGATTTTCTTCAAGAAAGCAATCCATGAAAAAGTACATCCTTTTTAAATCGATCTGTTAGAAGAAGAGGGACGGTTGCTAGTAAAATTCTACTTTTATGCCACCACCAAATAAATAGAGATTTTTACTAGCAATCGGAATTTTCAGTGATCTACAACAGGAGAAAAGAGTTTTCTCAATCTGTCTTTCGAAAACGGAGATATGGTCTCAAACAGAAATTAATATTTGCGCCTCTAACAGAAAAACCGTGCATTATTAGAAGCCGGATATTTATTTAAAGCTTTGGAGATAGAAACTGGAATTACCTCTACAAGAAGGTATTTCAATCGATTAATAGGCACGAGTCTTGAAGATATGTACAATAATCCGGTTTAAGAATTGGAGAAAAAGTCATAGAAAAATTGCCGAGTTTTTTCACGCACAGGTTTCATCAGAGCATAAAATAACATCCAGACTCTGTACACTGAGGTACCCCCCCCCCCCCCCCCGACAAAAAAAATTGGGAAAAGCGCTACCATTTCAACAGGGGTGGCTTTAGATCTTTTGGAGCCCTAGGCACTAAAAGATTCTCCACCCCTTCTTATTGCCTCAGAAATTTTCATCGGTCAGACATAAAAAAAAGTCAACGTAAAAGTTTTTACTATTTTTAAAATGCCATTCTTTCTATCTTTCTATTATTAGAACATTTTGTAAGAAATAGTACTAACGTAATTACTTTATCTGTCCGTGCATATCGAACTTTTTTGTTTTTGGTGATAGTTCAAAAACTATTTTTGCGGCTAATAGGAAATCAAGGAAATTAAGTAGGAAGACTAAATTATTTTAGTTTTACCTGTTCCTCTCATTAAGTACATTGATAAAAACTCGAAAATTTGGAGTACCAACAACAGTAAGAAATAAGAAAGATGACACTGAATTTTCGGATGTAATAAGCACGTCTTTTGAATCCGTTCTGACGCAGATTAAATTTATCAAAGTTATTCAAAGTCAATTGAACCGGTTTGCAAAACAATAGTATCTGACGGAAGAAAGAAGTTTTTCAATCGGGTTTTTAATCCCTCAGATATTGCTGTAAACGGAATCGTGAACTTACGTCCTCTGGTTGCAGACTTGTGCGTTAAGAAAAACATGAATATATATGAGAAACATTTCGCACCGGAAATGCTCTCCAACACCGAAATAATTTTTCAAATCGGACTCTTAGAAACGGAGATATCGACAAAAATAAGATGCGACTTTACGTCCTCTGGTGGGAAAATCATGCATTATTTTAGGAAGAAAGTATTCTCAAAAGGTTTTTCCATACGAGGAGTATCGGTCCAAGATTAAAAAATTAGTCGAATTTTCAGGAGCCCACATTTTGCTACAAATACATCAGAAGCAGAAATCAACACTTATGCCCCCTGGTGGCCAAATCATTCTTTACCGAACATTAGAAATTATGTGAAAAATATTTTCCATCAAGTCTTGTATGCGATAAAGGAAGAATTTTTCAAATCGGAGTTTTACGAGCAGAAATAACGCAGAAAAAGCAATTTACCTTTGCGCCCCCTAGCGGAAAGTCTATGATTTACTTGAACATTTTTAATTTATACGAAAATCATTTCGCATCGAAAACACTATCAAACAAAGAAAGAATTTTTCAAATCGGAATCTTAGAAATAGAGATATTGACAAAAATAAGATATACATCTACGCCTTCTGGCGGAGAAACTGTGGAATATTTTAAGAAGATAATATTCCGAAAAGGTTTATCGATGTGAGTGGCATCAGTCCACGAAATAATTTTTTCAATCGATATTTTACAAGCACAGATTTTATGGCAAATACATCAGAAGCAAAAATTAACACTTACGGCCCCTGGTGGCCAAAGTATTCTTTACAAAAAATTTGAAATTATATGCAAAATATGAGGAGGTGTATCCGCTGAAGAAAAAAATTCAAATCGGAGTTTTAGAAGAAGAGTTATCAGGAAAAATGTAATTTATTTTTACGCCCTCTAGCAGAAAATATATGCGTAGTTTGAAAAAGTAACTATATCTAAAATACTTTTCGACTTAAACGGAATCGAAAGATAAAAGAATTTTTTCAATCGGATGTTTAGAAGCAAATATGTGGAATAAAACGCATTTTTGAATTCGACATCATCTGCATTTACGTCTTCTAGCGGTGAAATTGTACATAGTAAAAAAACCGAAATGGAGGATCATCATTCACATATTTGAAGCTTTTCAATTCCAAAAGAATTTTTCAAATCTGACTGATAGTTGTAGAGATATCGTGGGTACATGCGGACGGACGGACAGGCAAGCCGGTAACATAAGCACGATCTTTTTTTACAAAAGACGTGTTAAAAATACAGAAAATGTTACTAATATGAGAAAGCAAAATATCAATTGATAATGCAAATAAAGTGGTCGCTTTAAGAATTGATTTGTTTCTGTCCGTGAAAACCAAAACAAAACTGGAAATCCTTGGCGCGCTTTACGCTCTGTGGCCCTAGGCTCGCGCCTAGTACGCCTATTTGGAAATCCGCCCATGCATTTCAATTACACGCCACCCAACTCATCCGGTAAATGGTATCGTTCGCAAACGTCGTATATATAGAGACAAATACAGTATCTCCGTAAGCTCAAGTAGAAGCTCTCGCAGTTCAGATGGCAGCTTATCAGATAGTATTTAAGCGATTTCAAAAGTGGTATGATAGTCGGCGCCCGGGAGATGGGTCACTCCATTTATGGAATTACCACGAAATTTGGATTTACGCGGTCAACGATTTCAAGGGCACACCTGGACTACACAAACGCAGGGCAGGCATCTGGAGTGAGAGACCGGTGTCGCAGTACTAAAGCCTTAGACTATCGAGGACAGCGGCGTCTGGCACGCATCGCAACATCCGCCCGGCATATAACATTGCGGCCCATCACAGGGCAATTCAATGCTGGTGCCAGTAGTGGCATCAGCGTTCGGACAGTGCAACGTTCCCTGTGTTTTATGAGGTTCTGGAGCCGAAGGCCCAACAGAGTGCCATTGCTGGCACGACGAAATAAGCCTGTGCGCCTCACCTGCGCTTGACAACACCGCCATTGAACGCAAGATGACTGCACACGTGTAGCCTGGTTCAACGAATCGCGGTACCAACTGTTTCGGGCAGATGACTGACTCCCCGTGTGGCGACAACCCCACGAGGCATCGGATTCCGCCTGCCTGCAAGAGACAATGCAGGCATAGGGTGTCTCTGTTATGGTGGGGGGTGTTTTCAACTGTCACGCCCGGTGGAGGCTACGTAACCATCCTTGGGGAACATTTGCACTCCTTCATGTTATGTAACCACTCCAACGGGTGCGACCTCTTACAACACAACAATGCACCACTGCACACGTTCACAGACGCCCGATTATGGCTGGAGAAACACTCCGCGGAGTTCGGCGCCATAACTTGCCCCCCACGTACGCCGAATTTAAACGGCATCAAACACATTTGGGATGCTGTTTAACGTGCCGCTGCCAGGAATCTCCCACCAACGAATATTACGAAACTGTTGGACGCTTTTCAGGAAGCATGGTGTGCATAGTCTCCACAGTACTACAGAGGAGATCGCGGAATCGTCCCGTCGCGTTATTGCCGTTATCTGATCGCGAGGAGGTCGAACACGGTATTAAAGAGGCATCTCTGTTTGTTTTGGCATTTCAGTGTATCTTCTTTCCAAACCTATTATATATAGGCTTAAATATATATATTTATATATATACATATCTTCAAGCCTCGTGCTTAATAATTGAATTGATGCATATATTCATGCCGTTTTATTTCACGAGTGTTTCCCAGATCAGTAGTGACGGTGCAAATGGCCAGTTATATATCAAAATTTAGCCAGTAATATCGTGTATATAAATCATATTGCGTTGTGTGATTATGATTAATGGTTTTCAGACCTGGAAGTATGGGGTATCAAGTAGAGAGGAATGCACATTTCTTACATCTGCTCCTCTTCGAGTTTAACAAGGGATCTTCAGCCACCGAGGCCACTCGACAAATTTGTGCTGTGTATGGGGAGGATGCTATTGCTCCGAGGAGAGAATGCCAGTGGTTTGAGCGATTCCGAGGTGTCAATTTTGACCTCAACGACCCTCCCCTCTCAGGTCGTCCATCTCAATTTGATGAGGATCGTTCGAACCATCTCATCCCACTGGATTCGCGTCAAACCACACGCGAATTGACGACTGAAATGAACTGTGATCAGACCACAGTTGTGCCACACCTGGAACGTATGGCAAAGGTCCGAAAATTGGGTTGTTGGGTGCCTCACACTCTCGCCGAAGACAACAAGAATCAGCGTGTTGCCATATGTGGTTCCTTGCTCGCCCGTTTTCGTGAATGTTCTCAGCAACACAGACCCTTTCTGTCACGTATTGTTACTTGAGATGAAAAGTGGTGCCTCTACGTGACTTTTCAGACATCGGATGGAATGGTTAAGCCCAAACAAGATGCCAACACCACGTCCAAAACATGACCTTCATCCTGTGAAGATTATGTTGTGTGTCTGGTGGGACATGGAAGAAATTATTCACTGGGAAATGCTGCCGAGGAATCGGACCATCAACGCTGCACTCTATTGGGAGTAACTCCGCCATGTGGAGGGAGCAATTCAGCAGAAAGGGCCACATCGGCGCCATGGTGTCCTTCTCCAACATGATAACGCACGTCCTCACAGTGCAAACATGACCAAAATGGCCATTTAAGACTTGAAATGGAGATCATTCCACATCCGGCCAATTCCCCAGATGTTGCCCCTTTCAACTATCACCTGTTCCGATCTCTGTCAAATGCACTCCGTGGCAGAACGTTCAACAATGATGTTGATCTCCAGAATTGTCTTTATGATTTCTTCGCAGCAAAACCTGCACCTTTTTTCAAGAATGGCATTGCAGACCTATCCAGACGTTGGGATACTATCCTAAACAATGGGCAATGGGGGGGGGGGGGCATAGTTGATCGATTCCGTTTTCCCTTCTGATGTAATACATTTTTTAGTGCGGTGAAAAAAACCAGCATAAGCGTATTCATCAATCCAATATTAGTTGACTTAAAAAGCTGTAAAAAATATCGATTGAATTTCACAGCTTTTTGATTTCAATCGATATTTTAGAAACGAAGATATGAAGAAAAATGTTGTTAGTAAGGTTGAGACAATACTTAGGTGGGTTGGCCACATTGAAATAATGAGTGGCGAGATGCTTACTAAGAGAATTTATTCATATCAAGTGGTAGGAAGGAAAGGTAGAGGAAGACCAAGGAAATTATAGGAGGTCTAAATTTAAGTATGAAAAAAATACCTATATAACGGAAGGAGATACATTTGCGGAATGGGCAGGATGTGGAAGGATCTCCCATTTCATGTCCTGAATGGCCATTTTGGTCATGTTTGCACTGTGAGGGCGATGCCTGAAATTCACGTACAGGCACCACTTTTCATCTCCAGTAACAATACATGACAGAAAGGGTTCGTGATGCTGAGAACATTCGCGATAACGGGCAAGCACGGAACCACATATGGCAACACGCTGATTCTTGTTGTCCTCGGCGAGAGTGTGAGGCACCCAAGACCCCAATTTCTGGGCCTTTCCCATACGTTCCAGGTGTTGCACCACTGTGGCCTGATCACAGTTTATCTCAGTGGCTAATTCACGTGTGGTTTGACGCAGATTGAAGTGGATGATATGGTTCAAACGATCCTCATGAAAGTGAGATGGACGACATGATCGTGGAGAGTCGTTGAGGTCAAAATTGCCACCTCGGAACCGCTCAAACCATTTGCGGGGCTGTCTTCGGAGCCATAGCATCCTCCCCATACACAGCACAAATTTGTCGAGTAGCCTCGGCGGCTGAGGATTCCTTGTTAAACTTGTAGAGGAGCAGATGTCGGAAATGTTCATTCCTCTCTACTTGACACTCCATACTTCAGGACCTGAAAACCAAAAATCCCATTAGCCACAATCACACAAGGCAATATGATTTAGATACACGATATTACTGGCTACATTTTGATATATAACTGGCCATTTGCACTGTCACTACTGACCTGGGAAATACTCGTGAAATAAAACGGCATGAATTTATGCATCAACACAATGGTAGAAAATTCAAGAGGTGGCCTGAATACAGAGAGGTTACAAAAATCTATCAGTAAATCTATTGATAAATCAGTGGAATGGCAAAACTAGTCTACCACGCATCTTAAAAAATTGGAACGTGAAAAATAATTTTGCTCGAATAATGGAAAGCAAAAGCGTAGGCATAGTTAAGCTACTGATTCTTGTGGCAATTACGTAATAACCATTCTTTCAACAGCTTTGCAAAAATCGGTTGCTTGACAACATAAATAAGTATTCGATTGATTTCTTTGCTGGAAGCAATATGAAAAAGACCGAACAATTAACACCATTCAACGACAATATTTTTCAGCAAATGACGTCAATACAATATTCAAAATAATAGTAGCATGATAGGAAATGACTTACTTAAGGCAAACAAGAGAAATAAATAGAGCGAAAGCTAATCGGAGAGTAGTGTACGATAACGTGAGGCGGAAAGTAATCTGAAATTGTGTATGAAATAAAAAAACCAACATTTTCTTCGAAAGAGAGAGGAGAAATATACCTAGGTCAGTTTACAAAGGAAAGACAAAAAATGATACTCCTCCGCTCTGGAGATATTTCATGAAAAACTGGCGGTGGTTTAGAATTCTGGAAAGGATACTTCCCCAATAGTTTAGGTGAAAGCTTTTATCTCAAGTTCATCGCATTTTATTGAAATATAGTCAACCTCTTATTTACGACTCCACAGCAACAATACGGCATCGTTAATATCCGGTTTTTGATGCCACTTGTAACTTTCGTTGAGGGAATTCCTTGTATCTGCGAAGAGGCAATACATTCGAGGGTTCATGAAGCAACATAGCTTTCCTGCATTGAGAAACAAAAACCCACAGGCTGCGATTTCAGTTGTTTGCTTCAAAATTTTTAGTACTCTACTTAGAATTTGGGTATGATGCTGTTAAACACATTTAATGATAATATTTATAACGTTAATCGCATTATTAAACAACAAAAAAAGCTGAACGATATCTCATTTCCATTTTTATATTTAAAAAATAGTTAAATAAATCATAATGTCTCATTTTGTTAAAAACCACCACTTATTTCTTCTATAATGTTAAAGCATCAAATACTCTGAAGCAGTGATTCTCAAGCTGTGGTCCGCAGACTACTGGTGGTCAGTGGCTAGGTCCTAGGAGGTCCGCGAAAATTTCTATGAAAAATCTGTATTTGTAACACTCAAGTAATGCACCTTTTAAGATAAGCGGCGTGTGCTGTGGTCTATCGCACTAAGATGGGAGTGTGCCTACTCCAGCGCTATGCGGCTCAGGCCATCCAGGCCAAATAAATGTATATCTCAGCGATATTTTCAGTATCCTGAACAGCCTAAAATGTGTCACTTCAGGGGCGCGATGTAACCAGACAAAGGTGGACCGACACCGTACTAATGTATGTCAATAAATGCTATGTTGTGCTTCTCTTCTAGGTGCCCGGTGACCTTTGTCAATATAGTGTATATACTAATAGCAAACAAATTCTTCTCGTACTAATTCGCCAGCAAATGAGATTGACGCTGATAGGAATCTTACTACTTATCACATATCGCACACATGGACGGCTGCACCTCAGTTTTCAAGCGGTGCAAACGGAAACTGTAACTAGAAATTTTAATCACAAACACCATATCCCAGCAAAAACACAAGTGTTTGGAAACTGCTGGCCACCAGATGGCAGTGATGGCCCACTGTTGACTGAAATCTTCCACTCACGGCCCGGTAGCAGTCCGTTGGTTGCGGCGCCATCAGTTGGCAGCCATTGATGGCCCTGCAGCACCGCCGTGAACAACGGGTCACCAAGCAAGGGCCACTAGTGACCCGTAGCTGGCAACCGATGTGTTATTTTAGTGGATGTTAAGAAAAAAAAAAGCATATGTAGAGAGGCGAATTAATTTCCTAATGAAATGCCCCGTCGACGAAGATGTCAGATTAAGCCATGAAATACTAGATTACAGCCATAAAATACATCCACTCCATTCCCATGAATAGCAAGAAACAATTTCTGTGTAATCTTTCGTTTTAATATTCACTAAACTGCTTGAAACAAAAGTCCTGGAAAAACATTAAAAAAGCGTTATGTTGAAAAAGAATTATACGAGTACAAAATTTATGATTTATTTAAAAAAATAAAAAAAAGCAACGCCATGTGGATATAGTGTACTCATCCATGGGTTAAATACACAAGACTCGAGGAATTGACTTCTAAAAATAACGAGAAGTAAAATAAAATATCTTTCCTCTTTAAAACAAATGTAGCTTTGCACAGCGGGAAGGAAAGATACAACAATAAAAATGTAATAGAATGTGACGTGAACGGGTAAATATATTAATTCAACAATCGCCTTTCAAGACAACAAGGACAGCTCGAAACTTTGGATAGCGCCTTTAAGTTGGTACACTCGTTGAAAAAGTGAAGTTCCATTAAGGTAAAAAAACAAAAACAAAAAACAATCGTACGTTGAAAAAATTTATTTATGAATTTTATGAAACTGACATTTATGAAAAATACCTCGAAATATTGTAAAATTAAATAGAGAATCATACGTTAAACATTCCGCAGAAAAGAGGGTCAGCTTCAAGCGATGCTCGCGCGTGCCAAATCAGTCCCGTTTGCAGAGCGCCCGCTTCCCACGCAGACCGTCCTTGGTTCGTTTCCAACGAGATACAAACGGGCGTTTTTCAGGACCTGTTGAGAAAATTTACCTAGCGCAGTGCATAATTCAGAAGTTTCGTAAGGAGAAAAAAGTAGTTGTAGCTTTAGGAAACTGCGGTTTTTTTTATGGCTACTAGTGGGAAATTGACGGACAAGATTCGGCAAGCCATCAGTTACGTCACGTGATTGCCGGCTGCCACTGTTAGGTAACTAGCGGACCACATTAGGCTAGCCATCATTTATGGCACGTGCTTGCAGGGCCGCTGATGGGCCACTTGTGGCAGCTACTGCCTGTGATAGATAACTGATGGCCCAGTTGTAGCATATGACAACTAATGGGGGTAGCAACTGTTGGCCAGCTGGTGGCCTGAACTGCTGGCTTTTCTGTTGACCGCCTGGTCATTTTATTGATAGTTCGGCAGCGGCAACATAGTGTTGTGCCATTGGTGGCAATGGCCTGAACTGCTGGCCCTTTTGTTGGCCGCCCGGACATTTTATTGAGGTTTCGGCAGCGGCAGCATGCGGCAACTGTGCTTTCTCTTTTCCCCAAACGTTTTTTACGATGCAAACACATTTCTGTGGGTCTTGAGTTTTATGTTTTCACTGTTTCTGTTGTTGTTGTTGTTTCGGAAATGTCTGAAAAGTTATTAATTAACGGTGTTCAAACAAATTCTGTTTTGTGTGACATTAGTCACAAACAGTACTACAGTCATTTGCAAAAGTTTAAGACCACCTGTCAATTTACTGAAAATTAAGATTTTCAAAGGAACAACTAACTACTAGTCAGAGTTATTTAAAATAATGACACCCCAGATGAATACGTAAATAAATTCTTTAGAAACAAAAGGACCGAAATCAGTACTTTACTTTGTGTGGCCACCTATGTTTTTTATAACGGACAGAACAAGATGTGGCATGCTCTCAATGAGGGATTTGCAGTATTCACTTGGAATGTCATTGCACCACACGTACTTTATCGCGTCAATAAAAGCTTGAGAATTTGATGCCTGTTTTCCTGCTACCTTGTTTTTAAAATGGTCCACAAAATTTAGATGTTATTAAGGTCGGGACTATTACCGGGCCAGTCAAGCACAGTTATGTTTTCCCTCTACATGTAGTCCTTTACTGTCTTTGATATGTGGCATGGAGCACCATCATGCATGAAGATTGTGCATCTGTGCACTTGCATATGAGTTAACAGCTTCTCACGTAACATTTGCACATAAAAAAGACCATTACTGTCTGTCGGTAAAAATTATAATGAAGCAGTACCGGATGCTGACATAACATCCCATATCATCTTACTAAGCGGATGCCTCACTGTGCTAACGGTGTATTTTTCATCAAACCTTTTGCCTTTTGGTCGTCGAACGTGTGCTTCACGTGATTCAAAGCAACGCACAGTTGATTCATCGGAAAAAAGGACTTGGCACCAATTTTCAGCAGTCAACTACTGATGACGCTTCGCAAACTGGAGTCTCTTCTTTTTCATGACAGAGGTTAATCCGGGTTTATGCGCACGTTTATAAGACTTTAATCCAAATTCTTTGCTAAGACGTAGGGGATACAGTGCTGATACTATTATCGGACCATTTTGAATGTAGAAAGGGCTTCAGTTTCTTGCACGAACTTCTCGGAGAACGCATAACTATTCGCCTTATGGTATTATCATAACGTGGGGTTGTTTTCCTTGGACGTCCACTTCTCTTTCGGTCGCTAAATTCACCTTCATCTCGATATTTCCTGATCGCATTATGAATAGCATTCTTGCTCACATTCACATTTCTGCTTATGTCACATTCGGAGTATCCTTCATTATATAAAGTCACTATTTGTGCCTTCTGAGTAACACTTAATTGACGCTTTTTTTGCCCATTTTTTGCGATATGGAAAATACGTACAAAATCTCTCAGCATGAAAACCAGAAGCAAACTGAAGCTCGCTCTGTTCCTCCAACTCTATCAACAGCTGCCGATGTAGAATGATGCACACCGATAGGAAGTTGAGTAATACAGACAGTAACTGTCGCAATAATCTCCTGTTACTAACAGATTGTCTTAAACTTTTGCAAATGGCTGTGTAGTGCATATTGTAGAGCTTCAAGTTTATTTCGCTTGCGACTCAATTGGAAGTTTCAGAGTTCATCAGAAAGCATTCGCATCGTATGCCTGAATATAGTATGCGCATCAGGAGGCTTTAATTATCATATATGTATCATACCTACTTCAGAAGTGACACACATGCCAAAACGGCAAGTTGGATCGATAATCCTTAGTCGGTGTAGTTCAAGCAGTAGAATATCCGACTCCGGAGAAGGAAGATGTAGATTCGTATCACCGGAAAAATTCGGTGTTTCACGCTATACAGTTGCCAATCCGGTTGCTGAGTGGTATGAGGTGTTAGCTTCTGAACATTCGACTGAGATATGTCCGGGTTCGGGTGCCTGGTGAGGTATGGATGGTGCACTTGTTCTATGGCGCTATCTCCGGCTCTTCCTTAGAACCAGTAGTCCTTAATTAGGAACAGGCGACTACCTACAACCCTAAGGGGCATTCATGGCCGTCGTTACCCTTCCCCTTGAGGAAACGAAAAAGTCGCTGCAAATGATATTTAGTCTCTGACGATGTAGAAAATGCTTAAAAGTCGAGAGGCCAGCTGGTGTATGTTGAATAACATCGATAAACAGATGTCAGAAGACGATGATTAGTACCTCGTTCTCCAGAAATTACAAATCCTCTTTGTCAAACTACACGCATCGTATTCTTTTAGTATGTGTCATATAGCTTGCCTTATTGTAGGGCCCGAACGGCAAAGAGCATCATAAACACCTGGCAAGTTGTCTTTACGATAGCATCAACGGGCTAGTTCACAAATGGAGATTCTTTTCTTTCAGCATTTCGCAAACAAAATTTAACTTAAGATAATCGCATGGTACTGCGATGGAATTTCCACCATTAATTAAAATGTTCACTGAGCCGTTATGAGGTTCTATGATTTTCTTTTTTCCCGAGCAGATGGCATCGAATGATACGTAGAGCTGTACACACTTTCACAAAAGCACTAGAGTTCTATCTTCCTTTTTCTTTCTTTTGCCACATCTTTCAGTGGATAAAATTTCTCAAAGGGCAACTCCTCGACTACCAGTAGGCTGGGCGAGCGGTTTGCACAACGGGCGAATGGAAGTGTTAATTATCTACTGGAGGTGAATACGTTTGTTATCGTGCGTTGTCCACCCAGCAGAATTAGTAATTACTTTGAAACAGTTCCAAAGGCTTTCAAAGAGTTTTGCTTAAGTTTTCTTTTTGATTTCTTCTTGAATACTTGATCAGTAGTATTTTCTTCGTTCGTAGTAGAAATTTAAAAGCAGTGGATTGTTTACTTGTCGTTTTGTTTTCTCTTTGTGGTACAAAAAATTTAGGACAGCCGATC
Source organism: Macrothele yani (assembly GCA_039090855.1). Classification (NCBI taxonomy): domain Eukaryota; kingdom Metazoa; phylum Arthropoda; class Arachnida; order Araneae; family Macrothelidae; genus Macrothele; species Macrothele yani. Next base: position 9,594,652 of record CM077005.1, read on the forward strand.
GCGTTTAATTTGCTTGTAAATTTACAAACGACGGAGTGTCAGAATTAATACGGTAACAAATATTTGCGTTGTGCAAATGCCGAAGTTCACCTAGCCTTTCTCAAGATGCATTTATTAGTAAATATGGACATGTCATCATTATAATTTATTTCAGCAGTACTACTAAACGTGCAAAGATAGATCAATGCTTTGTCGGGCAAAATGCTTGTTTCCTTTGTAATCCGTGGTCTCTTTTGTGCTTTCTTTAATACGTCTGATGTTTATTAGCAACATTTGTTTTGAATTTCTGCTTCATTTATTCCATTTAGCGGTGGCTATGCCTGACCTTTTCCATAGTGTTACCAGATTCCTACAATAGGAAGTGCAAAAGGTAATGTAAGATAGTAAAATGCTATTCAAATTATGCTTTGTTGCCATGTTAAGCTCTTTTTTTATCACCAAAGCTGAGAGTTTCTTTCTTCTGCAGAATTTGTGTTATGTAGCTTCTCTCTCAGTATTTTGCTTTGCATTTCTAAGCACAAATATCCATATTTCACCATTAAATACTTTATTATTCACTAAAAAGGGGTAAAAACACAAATTGATAAGCACTTTAACTCACGACTTAAGACCGAAAGGCTTGACATAGATGAAATTCTAACTTTCATTCTCATTAATCCAAACGCAGCTGGAAGATATAAATAAATAAATAAATAAATAAATAATAAATAAATAAATAAATAAAAATAGCACATCAAATAATAATTAAATAGATGTCCACATGCAGTAGATAGCTCGGAAAACGAATGTGAGAAAAACACTAAACTCAAAGAGAAAAAAATTATTCATAATCCAGTAAAAGACGTCTCGTAACCAAATCTTAGAATGGTGACAGGGAAAGCACGCTCTTTGGTTTAAAGACTATCTGAGAGCACATGCACTATCTTCAGATTCGCGCGCAACCGTAGCTGACAGAACACGCAGTATTTTGTAACCACTATCGGAAGTGAAAACAGCGCACTTTGTTCAATGGGTTCATTACCTATATGCTCATTCACAAGATAGATCACCACGCAATATCTTCTCACAGCCAATATGCAATGAAAAACTTCATAGGTATTTTGCATCCATTACTATTTAATGAAAGGTCACTTGGTGAACAGGTCCTGAAGAGGACTGTTCAGATTCTATCGCTTCAGTATACTTGTTTTTCGGGATTGAGGTACGCATTGTCTTGCTATGAAGATTGCTAGTTTCAGCAGCGTGAGTTTTATCATATACGTTCCATTTTTGGATTTTATGCTCTATTCAGCCCGGAGTAGGGAATTTTCACCACATTTATGCGCTACATATGTTTCAGGGTTTATGTATGCAGGCACAAAAATTCCCGGGTAGCTGCTTTCGGAAAATTACGAGAAAGGATGCTTAACTAATTTACCACTATTTACTCCAGGGAAGGGAGACCCAAACCGAGACTCTTGAAGCAAGATGCCAGCATAGCAACCACTCGGTTAGTGAACTTTGTAAATTCTTGATGTCAATGGAAGTATGGTATGCAAAAAATAACACTCTGAGCTAGGAGTGAGGGGGGGGCTAGGACCCCTACAGCCCCGTCCCCAAGGCAGTTCTGCGTACGCGGCTATATGAAGTTTGCGCCTATTTCGAAATTAACGGGATCCATTAAAGAAAAGGGACATGCTTTTTATGGACATGTTCACACTCCGCGGGATAGTGTCCCGGAAATTCACTTACCGGAATATTTAAGCCTCCGAGTTTGTTGGGTCATGAAAAGGTCGATGACCTTTCCATTAGGCGAATGGGGAGATAAAAGTGTTAATGCCACTGCAATACAGTGACTCCAAAGCTTCTCCTCAGAAGAGAGGAAGGAAGAAGCCAGCGTGACGCCGACCAACGCTCCCCGATCTCTGTTTACCCTCGAAGAGAAGTTTCGTTGGCTGTTAATTGTGTTAAACCTTGTGGTCATGGTCCCACGGTGCAGCGGACGAGAATGCCCATGAAGATATATTGGTCCAAAGTTGGAGGACAAATAAAGGTGGAAACTTACTTCCCCCTTTTCCATCTCCATTGCAGTTTCCAGGAGACGGGAATTGATATCGATTCTTGAGCTCCGAACATTAGGAATGGCCGCGCAGTGGATACAACAGATGAATTCCGTTAACATTCCTCACAACCGCAAACAAATACGAGGAATTTGTGCCCCTGTAGGGTCGCATGCTTCAGGTTGTTGATGCAAAACAGCGAACAGCGTCCAATTGTTATCGATTTCAACTTCGTGGAGCTACTGCTTTTGAGTGCATCGCTTTCCTTGGAAGGCGGTCACGACCAATAAATCTCACGTCTGCCTAAGGAGATGCGGAAAGTTAAAAAATTATAACCACACAGTATAGAAATGAATTACTACGAATTAATATGTCTCCGAAAATTGCCTTAAGACAGATTCAAAATGCATTTATGAAACTGAACTGATGTCATTCTGGGACAGATAAGTCTGTTATTCATTGTGAACTTATTAAAACATGCCAGAAGCGACTTGTAATAAACTACACGGATCCCTTCTCCTGTTTGCTGTTTCAGATTTGCTCAGTGATTTTTAAGTAGTAGAGAATCTCGCGTTGATTACTATCATATTCAGAGAGAGAGAGGATCTCAGAAAAGCATGCAATATGGTTCTCTAAAAGGACACAGTGCTATGAAATCACACGGGAGTGATTTTTTACTTTCAGTAATTTTACTAGCCGAACCTTCATTAACTAATAGCTCCAAAGAGCGGCCACTTTCGGTTGGTCCAGGCTGCGGTAGGATTAACATTAACTTCGGACAACGGAACCTCTTACAGCGCTCAATGGACTCCTCTTATCCGTCAGGCAGGATGACTGACGGACACTTTGGTTTTTATTATTTTTATTTTATTTAGCTCTTTCCGTACGTTTTTTCTTTTTTTTATGATTGGAGGTTTGACGACCACCGTGAGCAAATCAATAGGCTATAAGCAGTCGCCTGTCCCTTATTTAGAGTCACTGGTTCCAGGAAAGGGAAAGACCCAGCGCCGTAAGACAAACACAACATCTGTGCCTCACTGGGATTCAAATCCATACCCCTTTCGGAAGAATGATCAGAGGCCATCGCTTGGACCACTGCACCACCGGGGCGGCCTTTCCATTCCAGCAAAAACACAAGTGTTGGGGAAGTGCTGGCCATCAGCCAGCAGTGACTCATCACTGCTGGATGAAATCGGCCGCTCACTGCCCGGTAGCGGTCCGTTGGTGGCAGAGCCATCAGTTAGCGAATATTGATGGCCCTGAAGCATCTCCGTGAATTGCGGACCTCTAAGCAAGTGCCACTAGGGGCCCGTAGCTGGCAACCGATGGAACCCCAACATCTGGTGGAAGCAATGGGTCTGCGCATGCGCCGAAGCAACACGCGCTGTGTCTCTCGTGGTACCAGTTAGTTGAAGACGACGCTATCGCCATCGTGTTATTTTAGTGAATGTTAAGAAAAAAAAAGCCATATCTAGAGAGGCTAATTAATTTCATAATGAAATGCCACGTCGACGAAGACATCAGATTAAGCCATGAAATACTAGATTACAGCCGTGAAATACACTCTCTCCATTCCCATCAATAACAAGAAATGATTTGAAACCGCTAGAAACAACAGTCCTGGAAAAACATTAAAAAAAAAAACGTTCGTTGGGAAAAAAAAAAGAAAGAATTTTACGCGTACAAAATTTATCAATTATTTGATAAAATAAAAAAAAGCAACGCTATGTGGATACAATGTACTCATCCATGGGTTGAATACACAAGACTGGAGGAATTTGCTTCTAAAAATAACGAGAAGTAAAATAAAATATCTTTCCCCTTTAAAACAAACGTAGCTTCGGACAACGGAAAGGAAAGATACAACGTTAAAAATGTAACAGAATGTGACATGAACGGGTAAATATATTTATTCAACAATCGCCTTTCAAAACAACATGAACAGCACAAAACTTTTGAAAGCGCCTTTAAGTTGGTACACTCCTTGAAAATGAGTGAAGTTCCTTTAAGGTAAAAAAAAAAAAACTATCATTACGTTGAAAAAATACATTTATGAATTATATGAAACTGACATTTATGAAAAATACTTCGCAATATTGTAAAATTAGGGAGAGAACCATTCGATTACACATTCCACAGAAAAGAGACTCATTTCAAGCGCACGCTCGTACGTTGTAAATCAGTCCCGTCGGTAGAGAACTCGCCTACCACTCCGACAACCCTGGTTCTTTTCCACCCAGATCCAAACGGGCGTTTTTACGGTCTGTTGAAAAAATTCACCCAGCGCGGTGCTTTGATTCAGAAGTTTCGTAAGGGGGGGGGAAAGTTGTAGCTTTGGGAAACTGCGGTTATCCTGAATTTTTTATGGCTACTACTGGGAAATTGGCGGAGAAGATTCCGCAAGCCATCAGTTACGTCACGTGATTGCCAGCTGCCACTGCCGGGAAACTAGCGGACCACGTTAGGCTAGCCATCACTTCTGGCACGGGCTTGCAGGGCAGCTGAAGGGCTACTTGTGGCAGCTACTGCCTGTGATGGACAATTGATGGCCCTGTTATGCATATGGCAACTGATGGGGTGCCAACTGTTGGCCAGCTGTTGGCCTGAACTGCTGGCCCTTCTGTTGGCCGCCCAGACATTTTATTGACGGTTCAGCAGCGGCAACATAGTGCTGGGCCAGCAAGACTGTTTTTGCTGGGGTACTTCGGCGAGGGAATAAAATCGGGAACAAAGGATTCCGTGGAGTTAACGGACGTGCCGTTTGCGGACGGTAATGCAAATATTTCTACCAAAATATCGAATGTAATTATAAATACACCACACTGTGAATACTCAAGAAACGCAAATAGCGTATTAAATCCGTTTATTTTTGCGGTGTAGTAAGTATAAAGATTCGCCAAGCTTTCGCACTCCACTGGGAGGCTTTCTCAAGGCAATGGTAGACATAAAAATGCAGGGAATCGGAACACGTAAGGAACACAGATGATTTTTGAAAAAAAACGCGGGTGACATCCCGAGCATATTACACGAATTTTTATCACGCAATTATATGGTGTAGGGCGATGCGTTTCCGCCTTTTAATAACGCATGCCAAGCTCTTGGTAGTTCAGTAGAAACTATATCATTGCAAGCTAGTTTGCTGGAGAGAATTTCGACTGTTTCCCTGATGGCAGTCTCTTTAAAGATCGTGTATGGGGCAATTCTTCTAATTCTATGATGACGTGCCTGCATCTCCGGACGCACATGATATAAAGGCAGATAGCAGCGAGAACACGTGTCCACGTAGCTCAGTTGGGAGAGCGATTTACTCCGGAGTTAGGTGACCCGGAGTCGATGTCCGGCGCGGACGAACTTGTACGTTATATTGGCGCCCAAACTTCCAGGATGACCCGGCTGTTAAGTTTCTCGCTGTGATGTGATGTTCTTTCCACACGGCGAGACAGGAAAAATGAGAATCCCTTCTTCAGTGCTTCGAAAAAATAAATAAGTTTGATATTATACGTTCCAAACACCAAATTGTCTGGGATTTCTCAAATGCACGTTCTTCATTAGATGACTGCCAACTGCGACACATGGTCCCGGCTGACACGTGGGCCATGCTCACGGCCCTCTTTCGGGGGGGGGGGGGGATGTGACGTGCCTGCACCGCAGGACGCAATTGATACAAAGGCAGATAGCAGCGAGAGCACATGTCCGCGTAGCTCAGTTGGGAGAGCAATTTACTCCGGAGTTCGATGCCCGGCGCTGACAGACGTGTACGCTATAATTATTCCATGGAGGAGCGGCCGATGAATACATGACTTTTATGGAGAGGTCTGTATTCTGCATGTCCTGGTTGACACTTTGCACAAAATGTGCGAGCCGCCCCGGTGGCGCAGTGGTCTAAGCGATGGCCTCTGATCATTCGTCCTAACGGGGTCCGGGTTTGAATCCCGGTGAGGTATGGATGTTGTGTATGTCTTACGGCACTGGCTCTCTCCCTTCCCTGGAACCAGTGGCCTTAAATTAGGGGCGGGCGACTGCTTATAGCCCATTGATTTGCTCACGGTGGTCGTTAAACCTCCAATTCATTCAAAAAATGTGCGAAGTGTCATGTTCGAAGTATCATGTGCGAAGTGTTAAAATGTGGAATTTTTATAGACAGAGATACAGGACGAATAACGGCGTAGAGGGGGTTGGAATTCAAAATTAAATAAGATTGTAAGCCAAAAACAACTAAATGTGCAGTTGCTAGTGACCATTTTAAAGCAAGAAGCAACGAGTGTTTCTCAGAGTTTGAAAGCTAAAAATTAGGACAAGTAGGAGAAAAAAGGAAAAAAAAATACGCTCAGTTGGACAGACGAACCAAAATATTTTTACGGAGTTTGAGCGCTCAAATGACCTGGAAGAAATGCATGACAGCCTTAAGCTATGTTACTAAAATGCATTAGAAATATATTTCTTTATTTATTTTTTAGAGGTGGGTGTTTCTTATTCATTGTCTGTTAATGTCACGATTTCCTACCCGTCCACAAACGCCACGTCCGCAAACGCCACGACACAGGGCAAAGAATGTTGCTGAAGGAACAGAGTTTCTGGCTGATAGTAGGGACGTAGCCAACGGGTGCATCCCACCATGTAATGTAGACCACTATGTAATGTAGACCACCATGCAATGTAGACAACCATGGAAGGTAGACAGGAAGGTAGACAGTCAACCATCCCACTATGGAAGGTAGACAGGAAGGTAGACAGTCAACCATCCCACCATGGAAGGTAGACAGCTAACTGCCTGTCTATGTAGCTGCTGGCAGTTAGCTGTCTACCTTCCTTGAAAAAGCTATCTGGTTGATGTGCGAAAGTTTGGAAAGTTTTATTTCTATTCTGCGCCAAGAAATTTCTGATTATTAGTATAGGTATACTATTTTGAATATTCTCTGCTGTTTGTTTGTGTTACTAAGTAGGGGATTCCAACATAGAAAGTGGGCAAGCATCTAGGGACAGAAGGACGCCTAATGCTTTTGGACTTTTAAAAAATTGAAGCATGTGCAACTTGAAGTGGCGTAACTAGTCGATTAGCATTTCAGCTGTCCGCTCTCCCTCTAGCGGCCAAAGTTAGTACAATCGTTGCTTAGGTATGGTTGGCTTGTTTGGGGGTTTTTGTTTTGTTTTTGTAACATTTATTCTGGAGGGTAATATACTGGAAAATTTCTTGAAGAACAGTAATTCATATTAAAAATAGTATAAATATACTAATAATCCGAATTTCTTGGCGTAGAATAGGAATCAAAGTTTCCAAGCTTCCGCACATCAACCAGATGGCTTTTTCAGGGAAGGTATACAGCAGACTGCAAATTGGGTAATTGAACACTTCAACAATTTAAACGCGGTGACTTGACAATAAACGAATAGATGCAAATGTAATCATACAATTAAAGACACGAGGCATCATGTTAGTTTTGCACGCGGAATCCTTGGAGGAAAAACAATAGGCATTCACCATTTGAAGAATTGGTTCCAAATTCGTGGTAACTCCAGCGAGACACTGTCATTGCAGGCCTCATTGTTGGTAATGACCTCCAAAGTTTCCCGAATGGCAGTCAATTTAGGAATAGAGTAGGAAGCTAATTTCTTTATGTCATCCCACATAGGATCAGCAGACTTGAACTGGACCTTTCTGGTTAATATGCCGCTCTTAATGTCCCTCTTATGCTCGTTGACTCTAATTCTAAATGAACGTTTGGTCATTCCAATATAGTATCGTTTGGAGCCGTCCGGATATTGTAGAGGTATGGCATAAACACCTGCCTCGTTGAAAAGTGGAGGCTTGTCAGTATTTCACTTAAGCATAGCATATAAAGATATCGGAGATCTTATGCCGACACCGAGGTTCACCTTCCTGAGCGCGTTCATGAGTTTACAGGAAACATTTGGTATGTAAGGGACAGAGCCCAGATAGCGTAGCCGCGGCATAGAAAGATTAGCATGACTCTTTCTGTTTCTTTCGATATATCTGTGTACCGTGTGCGCGTCATATCCTGACTCAGTGGCCGATTCGATAACGCTTTTTAATTCGTTTAGTCTAGAAGGAACATCGGAGGAGATGGCGAAGGCTCTTCTGATTAGGGAACGGAAGAAAGCTGTCTTGTACTCAGCGTGGCAGAATGATCTACGGAACGTCAGGTTGGGAACGGAAGGGGGTTTATAATAGACTTGTGTACGGATGCGATTTTCAGACGATTTACTCAGTAAAACATCCAGATAAGGCAATGCATTATTCTGTTCTAGCTCCATGCATTGTTCTGTTCTAGCTATTCTACGCCAATAAATTCGGATTATTAGTATATTTATACTATTTTTAATATAGTTGGTGTACAGTTCCTATTTATTAATTAGTAATTCATATTGTTGCGACCAACAGTATCGTTCCAAGGTTGCAGATGTGGTTTTTACATGTGAGTATCAATGTTTGTGTTTTAAAATTTCGTATTTCAACATGCTATGGAAAACAAATAATTGGCCTAATGCACATAAATTTAAACTCGATTAAGGAGCTAGATTTTCAATGCTCTGTCGACAGTCACCAATTCAACAGAATGTACAAATTTAAATTTGCTATTGTTAACAGAGTATTGAAAATGGTTCCTGGGAAACATGAACTGAACCAAAATGTCAGCCTTTAATAAAGAACAGTTAAAAGTCTTATCACAAATGAAGCACTTATTTTCCATATTTTTAAGTTCCCAAATTATAAAGCACAGCACAAACTACTAAACGTTTATTCACAGCCACAACACGGATATGGAGATAACGTGGGGTAAACAAATATTATCGAGTACTTACGCGAACTAAACGTGAGCATGCGCACGATAGTCAAAGAGAGCACCAAATGTTTTCAAAGTCCAAAAGCATTAGGCATCCTTCTGTCCCTAAACGCTTGCGGAAAGTCGAGTCAAAAGCTATACCGGTGCTCTTAAGCCGGTACCAGGACAGTGAGGTAGCAGGACGTTGGCATGTTATCATGTTGGTTTAGTAGTGGATTAATTAAACTCGTTTCAATGCTAATCTGACCATGTAGTGGAAGGTATTGAGCGCGTGCTTCCGCTGCATAATACAATTCCAGTCTAAAAGTTCGTATTCGAGCTTGAACTGGGACTTCCAATGCCCTCAGTTTGCTCTCAATTATTTCCCCTACTATGATTGGGGCTATATTGTCCGTGCTGCGCCTTGTAGGTTCCAGGGAAGGGAGAGAGCCAGTGCCGTAAGGCAAACACAACATTCATACCTCACCGTGATTCGAACGCGGACCCCTTTCGGACGAATGATCAGAAGCCATCGCTTAGACCACTGCGACACCGGGGCGGCGTAAGATTTCATGGCATACCAAATGTAACAGTTTCTTAGTAAAAATCATCGAACTGAAAAATGTTCTGAAATTCGAAAAAACTATCGATAAATGGCTGTGATGATTGCCTAATTCTTTCATAATGTAAAACAGTCTCAGCATTAACAACCAGTTCTTACTTTTTGCCTGCGATTTTTCTCTATTCGGCGCTTTTGTTCTTTAAATCTTTCTTTCATGTCCCTTTGCTGTTCATCACATGCTCATTTCACATGTAGCACTCCATCTTTGGAAAACCTTTTGATACAGAAGCTTTTTGCAGATCCACAGGTCTTTCTTTACCCCATTTTCCCGACCTCCCTGCTTGTCTCCTTTACTTCCTGTTCCCATTAGCGTTTTCTCTGCGGAGTGTTTGTTTGATGCCCATCGGCTGCATCTTTGTCTGGATTCTTCATTTTCTCAACATCACACACACACGCGTACACATGCGCGCGCGCGCACACACACACACACACACAAGTTTTCTCTCATTCGTACCCTCCTTTTCTTTTGTCTGCTGATTTCTCTCCCATACATGTTACGGCTCTTGTATGAATGAATGAATACCAGTCTATGTACTTTTCTTCTCACTTCAGTCCATAACTAACTGTAACTTTTACTTTTATATATATATATACCCCTCGGAGCACCTGAATCGCAGCTTTTTCTTCTCTTCATTGCGGCTGCACCAGAAAGTGATGAACAGTAAGAGAGCGAGAGAGAGAGAGAGAGAGATAGAGAGAGAGATAGAGAGAGACAGAGAAAGACAGAGAGAGAGAGAGAGAGAGAGAGAGAGAGAGAGAGAGAGAGAGAGAGAGAGAGAGACGGAGAGAGACAGAGAGAGAGAGAGGGAGAGTAAAGGAAAGCGAAAAAAACACAGCGAGAAGGACAGAAAAGGGAAATAAAGGAGGAAGAATGGAAAAATAAAATATAAGGGGCAGTGGAAGGAAAGAAAGAGGATGCAAATAGAATGATTAAATGAAGCAAAGAAGAGGAGAAAATTCAAACGTGGGTCAGAAAAAGCTGAAAAGCGAAAACCAACGGAAAAAGATAAAGAAAAGAGAGAGAAGACATGAGACAGCCAGGGTAGCAAAGATTATTAGACAGAAAGTAATTGAAAAACAGAGAGAAACAGGTACTAAGTGAGCACAAAACAGAAAGAAGAAAGAAAGAAGTGGACCTTAAGGAAATATAAAGAAAAACAAAGAGAAAGAAAGTAGAGTTATAGAATCAAAAAGAAAGGCCCTTTATCATGTGAAAGATACAAAAAAAACTGTAAGAAAGAAGGACAGAAAAATTGAAAGTGAATGCATGAACAAAAAAACGAAGTCAGAAACACACACACACACACACACACACACACACACACACACACACACACACACACTATGTTGACAAAAGTGAGCGGACACCTAAAAGAAAAACATAAGATAGCCTTTATTGGCATACATTAGTACGGTGCTGGTCTACCCCTTGGCCTTACTGTATGCACTGACCCTTGGAAATAAGCTCTCATCAAGATGTTTGGAACACAGCAATAGGTATGCGCTTCCATTCAGTACATAATGCTTCCGCTTACTGTTGCTTAGTGGTAGCCCTTGGTTCCAAACTTCTTATGCGGCGCTCTAATTCATCCCATAGGTACCCTATGGGATTAAAATCAAGGCTCTGTGCTGGCCAGTCCACACATGATAAGGAATTATCATCAAGCCACGCCGTAACAGTCACTGCCTTATGGCTCGGTGCATTATCTTGCTGGTACCAACAAGGCTCGGTTCTATAGTATTGCAACATATCGAAGTACCCGTGCTGGTTAACAGGTTTGTCTAAGATAACCAACGGGCGGGGACAATACCACAAAAAACACCCCCACACATGTACACTGCCAGCTGCAACCTTGACCGTAATAACAGTGCACTGTGGTAAATAGCGTTCCCATGGCTGCCGCCATACACACACACGGCCATCAGACTGGTGGATCGTGTATCTGGATTCATCAATCCATAGGACCCGTTTCCATTGATCTACAGTCCACGATAAATTTTCTTTACACCATGCTAAACGACGAGTGGGATTCCGAGTGGAGATGAAAGGCTTATGAGCAGCCGCATGACCACGATAACCCATGGAATGAAGTTCTGTGCGAATGGTACGCGTACATACGGAGGCTCCAACATTTCTACTCACCTGTATACTGAGGTTTGGTGTAGTACTACGTCGATTAGCTGTAACGACTCTCATGAAGCTTCGACGTCCTCTATAACTGATTTTCTTTAGTCTGCAGGTACGTTTTGCTGCTTCAGGCACGCCATGTGTCTTCCACGTATTCAGTACATCCAAAACAGTTGACTTGGGTATGTTTAAACGCCTCTCGGTTTCTCTTATGGACAATCCACTAATATAACACCCAACAATCTTTCCTTTACCGAAATGAGTTCTCTCCCGCCGCGACATTTTCACTCAACCTCACAGTGCGATATGATCGCGGTCAGCTGCAGGTTTGTTTTTATACCGTTTGCAGCTGTACCGCGCATCTTAACAATTCATTTGCATTTGAAGGGGTGTCCGGTGACTTTTGTCAATATAGTGTATATCATCATTATTGTCCACCATTATTAGTCCACTGCTGTATCTATGGTCACCCACTCTTGTCATTTTCCTTATCCATGAGTTCGTCTCCTTATCTCACCAATCATACATCTCTCCAGGCTTCTTTCAGTTGTCTACAGTGTTTCTGTGTTTTCTTTTGTCAAGGTCCACGTTTCTGCTCCGTACGCAAGCATTGGAAGGACGCATCATTTTTGATTAAACACTTTATATATGCAGACAACTCAAAGAAGCATGGAGAGGTGCATGCTTGGTGTAACGAGGAGAGATAAGAAGAGGAACTCCTGGATCAGAAAAATGACAAGAGTGGAAGACATCATGATCTGAGAGAAATCCCTGAAATGTCAATGGGCTGGACATATTGCCAGAAGGACAGATCATCGATGGACAGCTGAAATTTTAGACTGGATTCCGAGGGACAGGGAAAGGCCCAGAAGAAGACGACATGGGAGATGGGTGGATGAAATTCGAAAGTATGCGGGAGTAACATGGAGAAGAATGGCACAAGACAGACCGTAGTGTAAGAAACTTTGGGAGACCTTCATCCAGCAGTGGATGGATAATGGTTGACAATGATGATGATGATGATATACAGTATACGTATTATACACAGGGTGTCCGAGAATTATTTCACACATTACAAAATTGTATAAAACAAAACATTAAACAGATAGAAAGAAACTGACGGTACTAACTTACAATGTAACTACAGAAGTTAATAAATTTCGATGTGAGATCCCTTGATTGCTCGTAGTACGTCCAAGCAATACTCGATCGCATGCCGTGTATTGTCAAGCATCTGAGGAGTTATGGAATTAATAGCAGCTGTGATACGCTGCTTCAGTTTCTGCAAATCAGTACAAGGCGTCTGATAGACACGATCCTTCACATAACCCCACATGAAATAATCCAGTGGAGTTAGATGTGGAGAGCGAGGAGGCCACGGAATGGGACCACCACGCCCAATCCATCTGTTGGGGAAATGCTCAATTAGGCACTTACGTACACATGTTGACCAATGCATTGGAAAATGACGTTGTCATATCTTTTGATCTGGGGTATAGCGAAATTTTCTAGCATAACCAAGTAAATGTTCCCATTTATGTTTTTGGCAGAAGAAGTAGGGCCAATCACTTCACTTTTTGATAGGGCACACACCACACATTGACGTTTGGAGAATCACGTTCCAGTTCAATAGCAGCATGAGGCGGTTCACTGACCCATATCCTACAGTTGTGACGATTCACAATACCTGATACATGAAATGTGGATTCATCACTAAACATTACAGTACTGAGAAAGTTTTCGTCGTTTTCCACTCGATTCAGCATATCCACAGCGAAATCGTATCGCAGAGTGTGATTATTTACATGCATCTTTTGCACTATTTGAATTTTATAAGCATGAAACTTTAATTTCTTGTGCAAGATATCGTGAACTGTCGATTTCGTAATGCACAGTTCTCTGCTTGCTTTACGAACGGATTTCCTGGGGCTTCGTCGGAAACTTTCTTTAACTTGGTCAACCGTCTCACTGCTTACGCTAGGCCTACCGGCTCCTCCACGATGTTCCACCTTGCCAGCGTCTTTAAACTGTTTCATCCACTGCCTAATTGAATTCGTTGGCGGAGAATTACAACGATACTCTAAACGGTACCGTCTTTTAACTTTAATGAAAGATTTTAATTCCGCAAGTCATAACACACACATTGCGTTCTGCTGTACGGATGACATGACTACTGATTGTGCATTTATCATACATTCCTCATCAGGCCACACCTAGCGCCATCTTTCGGATTCTGGGAATAACAATTCAGCAAAACAAAATTTTTGAAACCGTGTTAGTAATTAATACGTGACATAGAAAAACACCCAATGCTCATAGTTTTTTTTTGTACATAATTTTGCAATGTATCCAATAATTCTCGGACACCCTGTATATATAATAATACATTAAGTAGATAAAGGGCCAAAGGGCAGAAAAGAAAACGATGTGAACTGGAAAAAGAGATGAAAACACAAAGAAGAAGTCTAAGAATAATGATGAGGTATAAAAAGATACAGGTAATAGCTGCTGAAAAGAAAAAACGAGACTAATGAATAGAAGAAAGAGAGTAAAAGCTCTTACAGTAAAGACTCTTAGGTGTGCAATTTGTTAATGAATAAGTGCAATATACGTTTAACTTACCCAAACCAGAGTATAACATAAAATCTGGAAGTTTAGAATACACAGAACAAAACTGAAAAATATTTAGGACAATTGTGTATTGCTATGTGTTTGTCCAACCCCCCTCCAAACTCCGTGTATATGTTGTCCTATATTTCACCTTGGGGCATCTACATCTAGCTAGCCAGAGAACCAAGAGACACACAAAGGTTTAGTGATCGAACGCAGTGCCAGCGGTCAGGCGCATTCTTTAAACCCAGAACTCGGCGAGAGAAAAAGGATGTGTGACTCAGCACATTTTGAGAACGGCCAGAACGAGCAAACAATACATGGAATTGGAAACTGGCTTTGCGTGGGTCATTCATGGCAGCAGCATGAAATAACATACTAAAGACATATTAAACGGAATTACAAACTGGAGTACATACATTGTCTGGCATTTAATTAATCACATTTTGTACACTTGTTGAAAACAAACTATTGTGCACATACAAGACAGTAGATGCATAGTACATACATTAACTCAGGCTTTGAGCAGAAAGGCTTATTTCGATTCAGTTTTCCACGCTTGTAGATAAAAATGGCGCGACGTTTAAAGTTCTTATGGACACAGGTCTATAACGATTTTTTTTTGGAGTCAGTTGAGAGCCACGAAAGTCCGAGTGGTTGAACTGACCACAAACGCCTGCCTACCTAAATTTTAGGCTTGTATGAGGATCTCCAGTGCTCTGCCCTCCAGCTAAAATTGTGCTCCAGATATGACTTACTCCTCTGAGCGTTTATAACGTAACCCGTTTTCGTGTGCGAGATTGGTGTTACGCTATGTCTAAAACCATGACTGAAGAAATGTTGAACTAAATGAGAATGCGATGCAATAGTTGCACGGGATAGTTCAAGTTAAGGTTTTACGGCCAGATGAAACATATACAGAAGTTAAACTTACGATAGCCTTTTATTGGTCCAGCAATATTTGATGAAACCCAAAATATAGCACTGCGAGTTTTACTCTTCACGTGTAATGCCTTAATTATATGTCGTAAAATCTATCTCAACAACGATCGAACACACACACACACACACACACACACACACACACACACAAACACATACACAAAGCAACTACTGTATTGTCCTTTTTATTTACCGTTCTTATCACATTCATACGTCTCTCTCTCTCTCTCTCTCTCTCTCGCTCTGACCTCAAAAGTGTTGCCAACCTCATTCATGTGAGAGAGAAGATATCACGTCAAGTTTGGAAAGTGCAAAAGAGAACAAACTCAAATTTGCATAGCAAAATGAACCAAAAATGAAAGTTAAATTGGAATATACGTCACACAATGCAAAGTTCACTGAAAGGACAAATTATTACCTACACCCCGGTGAAAATACGCTAAGCAGCAGGACAACAGCAAATCGCGCTGTGCACGAAAACCGGTTTGCGCTATAAATAGAGTGGGTCGGTACGCACAGGAATACATTCCGTAAAGTGGCAGCATGGGTCGAGGACGAGACATCGGTGCGTTTGATTGAGGTTAAGTTGTGGGATGATGATGTGATCATATGTAGAGGATTTTAGAAAGGGAGTGTCTGACCTCAGGTCTTAAACAACCCTTAGAAATAGGAAGCTAGGAGATTTGAGCTAGAGTGCCCCACAGGAAAGTGACACGGAAGTGAGGTAGAAAAGGGTAGGAAGACGCCCTTATTTATTACCAGGGGGGCCAGTACCCGGGGTCCGACGGCTTAACGTGCCCATCCAACGCACTGTGGATATTTAGTGAATCGAGAGTTCGTACCTGCCTGGGATCGAACCTGAGGTCCTTTCCGCGGCAGTCCCGAACGTTGCCCACTAGGCCACCCGTGGCCCTTAAGTTGTGGGAGCCAGGAAGGCCGGATGTTCAATCACCGCAACGGCGAAACTGGTAGAAATTCTGCGACAAACTGTTGCAAGTGTATACCAGGAGTACGTGAAGTCCGGCAAAACCGCTAATAGTCGGATGAAATGTAGCCGTAGAAGTACATTGGATGATCGAGAGCGCCGATGATTGGCTCGCGTCGTACAGACGAATAGGAAGGGTTGTTTGCAGCAAATCACGTCACAATTTAATGAAGGAGCATCCACAGGCCGATTCTCAAAGACAGTCTATCGACGCATGGCACAACTCGGCTGAAGCAGTCGACGACCACGTTGTGTCCCGATGTTAACGGCACAGCATCGCATGATTCGGCTGCAGTTTGCAAAGGCCCATCGAAATTGTAGCATGGATGATTGTGAACGCGTCATATGGTCTGACGAATCACGTTTCACACTGTATCGCGGCGATAGCAGGCAGAGTGTGCCGCCTAAACCACAGGAAGCTATGGATCCTACATAGCAAAGTTGCGGTGCTACAGGCCGGTGGAGGCTATGTAACTGTGTTGGCAGTTATCACGTGGTCGGCCTGGTCCCATGGTACCTCTTGAGTCTTTCGTTCCAGCTATGTGCAGCTCCTGGCCGACCATCTCCACCCTTTCATTATGTGCCTCTGCACGAACCAGGTTCCGATCTTTCAACATAACAACGTTCCACCCCATCGGTCCCGGCTAGCGACTGACTGGCTCCAGGTGCATAGCAGTGAGCTTAATACATTCGCATGGCCCTCTCTCTCAACGGACATAAACCCGATAGAGAACTTATGGGACATATTGGAACGAGCTGTTCGTGATCAACCATCCACACCTACATCTCTGCCTGCTTTGCGCCAAGCACTCTTAGATTGTTGGTCAGCGATACCTAAGTCTGTGTTTCGGAACCTCACTGCGTCCGTATCCGAACTTTGGATGCTGCCCTGCGTGCAAAAGGTGTTGCCATACGCTATTAGGTGGGTATACGTAATAATTTGTCCTTTCAGTGTATTTCGCTTTAGCACAGAACCGGTCAAGATTCTTTTTTTTTTTTTTTTTTTTTTTTTTTTTTTGATTGGAGGTTTAACGACCACCGTGAGCAACTCAATGGGCTATAAGCAGTCGCCCGTCCCTAATTTAGGGTCACTGGTTCCAGGGAAGGGAGAGAACCAGTGCCGTAAGACAAACACAACATCCATGCCTGACCGGGATTCGAACCCGGGCCCCTTACGGACGAACGATCAGAGGCCAACGCCTTAGACCACTGCGCCACCGGGGCGGCCCGGTCAAGATTCGTTGTCGAACTTTTCTCTGAAAATTCAGTGCCGAAAAATATTTCTCCACCTGGGAAACCTTCACTCTGACTAACAGATTTACAATTGCAATTTTTAGTTAGATCAGAAAAGCTTAAATTCTACAAAGCGCTAAAATGGGTGTTTTGGGCCTTCAACTGTTGTAATTTTCTACGGTCCGAAAACGAAACCTCAGCCTTGCACTGATGACAATTGAAAAGATGAAATACCATGGTTGCAATGGAGTGCACACAAATACTCACGAGTCGATATCGAGCGTAACGCATTTCATGCGCACGAAAGGAAGACTTCTCGATTGTGAGACCGTGTTGACTCGTGACAATACGAAAGGTAGACATTGGGGATTTATCCAGTCGGAGAGCTGAATGAAAAACGTCATAATATTCGCAAGTAAATGCGTGAAAAGATACTTGTTACTGTATGAACACAATGAAAGATAAATCAATACTGAAGCCAAACAAAATTTAACATTTCGAAAAGCTAGAAGTAAACGTGCAAAATTAGTGTAAAAGGTTTTTGATGTATTGTGCAAAAATATTAGATAAATCATTGGCTCTGTTCAGTCTGACCTAAGTAATACTGATTCACTTAGATGGAGAGAACAGAAAACATATTTACCTTAGGCGGTGGTCAATGCTTTAATGAAAGGAGAGTACGGGAAATGCCTGCCATCTGGCTTATTTGTGTCACCCACAAAGTAAACAAAGAAGATTGCGCTGGGTCGTTCGGAAACTATCGTGACAGAATTGAAACTTAAATACCCTTATAAAAATAAACTATATTGACCACAGTCACCGGACACCTAGAAGAGAAACACAACATAGGTTTTTTTGACATACATTAGCACGCTGCCGATTCGCTTTTGGCTT
Organism: Macrothele yani; assembly: GCA_039090855.1. Classification (NCBI taxonomy): domain Eukaryota; kingdom Metazoa; phylum Arthropoda; class Arachnida; order Araneae; family Macrothelidae; genus Macrothele; species Macrothele yani. The sequence goes on from CM077005.1 coordinate 9,612,887, forward strand.
TAAGCATGCACTGACCCTTCGAGACATGTTTTCTACAAGGTTTTGGAACACAGCAATAGGTATGTGCTTCCATTCAGTACATAACGCTGCCGCTATCTGTTGCTTAGTAGTAGGCCTTGGTTCCAAACTTCTTATGTGGCGCTCTAATTCATCTCATAGGTGCACTATGGGACTAAGATCAGGGCGCTGTGCTGGCCAGTCCACACACGATTCTGAATTATCATCAAACCACGCCGTAGCAGTCCTTGCTTTATGGCTCGGTGCATTATCCTGCTGGTACCAACAAGGCACTTTTCTAGAGTATTGCCTCAGAGTTGGTAGGGCATAATTGTCCAGAATATCGAGGTGGATGTGCTGGTTAACAGGTTTGTCCACGATAACCAATTGGCAGGGACCATACCACGAAAAACACCCTCATGCGAGTACACTGCCAGCTCCAAACTTGACCATAGGAACAGTACACTGTGGTAAATAGCGTTCCACCGGCTACCTCCAGACTCACATACGGCCATCAGACTCATGGATCTTGTATTTGGATTCATCAGTCTATAGGACGCGTTTCCATTGATCAACGGTCCACCATAAATGTTCTTTACACCATGCTAAACGACGAGTAGCATTCCGAGTAGAGATGAAAGGCTTATGAGCAGCCCACGAGCACGGTAACGCATGTAAGGAAGTTCTCTGCGAATTGTACGTGTACTTACAAAGGTTCCAGAATTTTTACTGACCTGTACACGGAGGTCGTGTACAGTACTCCGTCGATTAGCTGTAAAGACTCTCCTGAGGCTTCGACGTCCTCTACCACTGATTTTCTTTGGTCTGCCGGTACGTTTTGCTACTTCAGGCACGCCATGTGTTTTCCACTTATTTAGCACATCCAAAACAGTTGACTTGGGTATGTTAAAATGTCTCTCGGTTTTTCTTATGGATAACCCACTAATATAACACCCAACAAACTTTCCTTTCTGAAAGTCATTTCTCTCCTGCCGCGACATTTTCACTCAACCTCACAGTGCGATATGATCGCGTTCAGCTGCAGGATTGTTTTTATACAGTTTGTAGCTGTACCGCGCATCTCAAGAACTCAACGGATCCGTTCATTTGGTTTTGAACGGGTGTCCGGTGACTTTTCTCAATATAGTTTTATCATAACTCACAGATTATATAGCACTAACACATAAAAGGGGACATCGAAAATTTGTGGAAGAATTTGCTGGGCCATGTAGATGAATGTGTGTGTGAGAGAGAGAGACTGTAAAAACGGAAATTTATCCGTAACGGAGATCGAAACCGCATCACCTCACTCCGGAGTAAGCTGCTCTCCCAACTAAGCTACAGGGACGGAATGTATCACTGCAGATTTGTCGTTTTGAAACGTTCTTTACCTTTGTAGTACGTCACATCATCTCCCTCTTCATTCTTTTTTTTTTGTAAGGGAAGAACAAACTTTCATTAATTCCAGACGACGTGTGGAACAAACATCACCCGTTTTTCGAAAAGCCCAACGGAGAGTAAATTCATTTTTACGTTTAGTCGCCAATGTGAAAACACAAATTTGTCCCTGCCGGATATCGAAATTCGCAACTTCTTACTCCGGAGTAAGTTGCTCTCCCAACTAAGCTACATGGACGGAATGTATTGCTGTAAATTTGTCGTCTTGTCAGGTGCTTTACCTCTGTAGCACAACATAAGAGAGAGAAATGCAGAAACGCTGCTTTAGCATCTTTGAAAAAACGATCATAAAATGGGCTATTTCAATACGAAAACGGAACATGAAATGGGAACTGCATTCATAACAAGGCACTCAAACTTTATAATGAATAAAGCTTTTAACTAAGCTAGTAATGTTTTATAATGCTTCTGCTACATGAATAATATGCTTGTACTAAGCTAATGCTTCTTCTAATGGTTGTTGTTTGTTAATTAAATCATGAATAAACTTTCCTGCTAGTAGTGTAGTAACAATAATGAACAAGCTTTTAACTGCTAGTAATGTTGTGGTAGTAATTAAGATGAATAAAGTCTTAACGCTGGTTGTTAATAATAATCAACTAATGATATAAACCTAACAGCCAGAAAGAGATCTGACAAAAACTATGAACTGAGAAAGACGTACTTACGAAAAAGCTCTTTTATTAGATAACTCTTGAATCATCCAACGCACACACACTACTCGTATCACAATAATGAAGAATCAACCTAATCACATAGAACGAAGCTCTGGCTATACAACAACAAACGCTCTCCTTCACATAAACCAACGCTCTCTCTACGTATCGTTGAACGCGCCTATTTATACTGGCTACCACCACGTCATGACTTACACTCATTGCCAGATCTCATTCAGCGGGTGAAATAACATCTCGTTCAGTAAGAAGATAATTTACATAGTAAAATAAAATAACCAGAGATAGTAAAATCAAAAGGAAAGTGAATATAGAGTATACGTTACAACTTGACAATATAAATTTTAACGAAAATTGCTAAATGGTATTCTCTAAGAATTACATTTTTAACAAATTATGCAATTTTACTTCTTTTATGACGAACCCATGCCTGTTTCTGAACCGCTAATGTAAGAAATGCATTTTCAACACTAACAATTCGGAGGTAACCGTTAGAACTGAATACAAGATAAGTATTAACGGCACAGAAATTGACCAGGTGAATGAGTTTGTATATTTAGAAAGTTATTTCGACAGAGAAAACAAATTAAATAGCGAAGTTAGGAGGCGAATGAATTCTTCTTTGAAAGTCAGAGCTACTTTAGAAGGATTTCGCAGGAATATTGGTTCTCAAGAAAGTTCGCAATGGTTGTACATGAAAGTGTAATTGTTCCTACTCTGATGAACGGCAGTGAAACCTGGGTACTGCAGAAATGACATAGGAGTTGTTTTGTGTGTTGGGGAGATGCGTTACGTACGGTGGTTTGGTGGTAAGGCATGCTCTGATCATCTGAGGAATGAAGACGTGTTGCACGTGTGTAATGTGAGGCAAAATGTTGTTAGTAAGGTGGAGACTAATATTCTTAGGTGGTTTGGCCATGTTGTAAGAATGAGTGATGAGAATTGTTTCAGCCCAAGTGGCAGGGAAGAAATGTACAGGAAGGCCAAAGAAATCACGAGAGGACTAGATTCAAGAATGTCTTCTTGAGAAAAAGATTATCAGTATGAAGTGCAAAAGGTCTTGTGTGCGACGTGTGATGGATGTTAATGAAGCTCGAGCTGTATGCCGAGATGGATGTAAATAGAGAAATTTGATACACCAACAACAGCAAGTATATTTCAGTTCCATCAGTTAAACGTTTACTTGGCAGACGACCTTTCTTTGAGGAGCTGACCTCTGAATCTCAGAGAACAACGTAATAGTATGTATGTATGTGTGTATGTATGTATTGTGACGTGCCTTCCCCGCAGGAAGCACATGAGATAAAGGCAGATAGCAGTGAGAGGCCATACCGGTGTAGTATATATAGCACTCGGAGCTGCGGAGCCGAGAGTTGTGGGTTCGAACCCGCCCCTGGCATAAAAATGATGGAGAAATTTACTTCGTCATAGTATGTATGTATGCATGTACAATTCGGAGGTATTATTCTTTTTGCTTCCTAGATTTTCGGTTTAAGAAATACCGAAATTTCGAGACTTCACTAAAAATTTACAAATATCAGGAGATTTATGCATAGAATCGGGAAACCGAGAAAAAGCATTCCAAAGCGGGAAACACAGATTTTAACAAGCAATTGCCTCTCTTAATTCTGTACAGAATGCGAAAGTATAAAATAGTCTAGACACAAAGGAGGACGCACCAGCGAATGATACACCAAAGGAAACAACTAACTAAGCCTTGTCCCGGTGTTCGAAGAATCCCATAGCGGTCAGCTTCCCTCAGAAGCTTCTTTTTCCAGCCTACTGCATTAAGAATGACGGCGTTACTAGCACGTAATCAAATGACGAAGAGGGCTAGAGCGAGCTAGTTCAAAAGTGGATTTTCTCCACTAGATTGGGACTGCGTATTATTTGCACGTAGGCTGAATGACAATCAGAGCTAAGTACTGTTCAAAACATTTACACTTACATTTGCCATTCCCGCATCTTTGTCTCTCTCCCGTTATAGTATCTTTCTCTGGATGAACTTGCCCATCTTTTAGCTACGATTTCTTCTGGATGGAGTGTAACAAAATAAACACTTAACCTTTCCAATTGCAAAGAATTTTTTTATCTGTCGAAGACCTCATTTGTTGCAAGCTGCAAGTCGTCTGGTCTAAGGCTGTGGACTAGGGTTGTCGACCTTTCCTGGACAAATAGCCGTTATCGCAGTTAAGATTATGACTTCATATTAAATTTAGATATTTTTAATATCATATTCTGTATATTGTTACACCCCGAGACATCCCCTGCTATTAAAGTGCTAGTGCTCTAATAAAACATCTGGCGGCGGGTTGCAAATCGGTTAACGACCCAGAGGAAAAACCTTAAAATACCCGACGAAGACTTCATTGGAGGGTAATAGTGTGAGTGAGTGAATGAGTGAGTGAGTGAGTGAGTGAGAGAGAGAGAGAGACAGACAGACAGACAGAGAGAGAGAGAGAGAGAGAGAGAGAGAGAGAGAGAGAGAGAGAGTGAGAGAAAGCAAGAATGAGAGAAAGCGAGAATGAGAGAGAGAGAGAAAGAGCAAGAAAGACGTAAAGAGAGAGAGAGGGAAGAGAAAGGCAGAGAGTTGGAGAGAAAGAGTGAGGGAGAGGGAGAGAAAGGGAGAGGGAGAGAAAGGGAGAGAGAGAAATAGTGTGAGAGAAAGAAAGGGAGAGAGAGAGAGAAAGAGTGAGCGAGAGGGAGAGAAAGAGTGAGAGAGAGAAAGAGAGAGCATGCAACGACTCAACTAATACAATGCATATGTATATACACTACTGTTTGTAAAAATTGAAACACCAAGAAGGAAGAAACAATGCGATTCGAATGAAATGTATACCACACATTACTGATATGACTGCAAATAAGTGACTTAATGTTCAGAACAATACAACATTTTTTACCTGAAAAAATCAGTAGCTTGTGAAGCCCCCGGAAGTGCAATAAGAGCTTGTAGATGGCATGGCATGGCATTGAAACGAAAAGGCGTTCGATGGTGTCCTGGGTAATTATTTGCCAAGCGGCATGTATGCAAGTCCACAGACCATTGGTACCGACCACTGGAAAACTTTGATGAGCCAGTTGCCGTGTAACCATATCTCAGACAGATCAATAGGCGACATATCTGGCAAACGTGCAGGCCAGGGAAGAAGCCGTATTTGCTGTGCTGCGAAGAGGGATTGCACATTCTTGGCAATTTGTGGTCGGTCATTGTCCTGCTGGAATATAGCGTCAGGAGTGCTTTGAAGGAAGGGTATGACGTCTGTCTGTACAACTTCCCTGATGTAGCGGTTGCTGTTGAGATTGCCCTCAAGTCTTAGCAGACGAGATTGCGAATGGTACCCAATGGCACCCCCACACTATCACAGTTTGCGTTCGGCGGGTATGACACTCGACAATGCATGCTGGAATAAGGCGCTCGCCACAATATCGTCTAATGTGTATGCGTACATCATGGTGGCCCAAGCTGAATCTGGACTCGTCCGGAAACACGACATACTGCCAATCAGCATACCACTGTCTGTATTGAGAACATCATTCCAGCCTGAGGCAGCGATGCTTCAGGGTCAAGGGAATCAGCCGCAAAGGGATGCATGCAACCAGTCCTCTGTACAACAGACGGCGTCGAACTGTGGAGGCAGACAATGCCACACCTGTTTCAGTGCTTCACTGTTGTGTTAACACTTGCGAAGATGAGGAACGGGTCTTCACTGCTATGCGAATGAGGTGTTGGTCATCCCGTGGTGTCGTCACATTTCTCTGTCCTCTGCCAGATTGCCAATGCACCTGGTTCTCCTCGGTCCACTGCCGCCCCACGCTTCCACTGTCATGGCGTCATGACCCGTCGTAGCCGGAATGTCGCAGTATGAAAATGCATCTAATCATTCGTCCCCCGTTTAAGCTTTGTTGTATGGTGATATAGCGCCCTTCGTCGTCACCGAGGCATTATTGAATCCTGGAGACTCTTTAACAATTCCTTGTCGGCGATGCACTACTCATGTGTACCCTAAACAGCCCTCTATTTATATCCCTCACTCGACTGTCGAGAGGGCGCGGAGACTCTTTAACAATTCCTTGTCGGCGATGCACTACTCATGTGTACCCTAAACAGCCCTCTATTTATATCCCTCACTCGACTGTCGAGAGGGGGCTGCTGGGCACAGACACGCACAATGACTCTGCACTTCTAGTCATTTGTATGTCCTACCCTGCTCTCCATGTTCTGTAAGTTTCATGTGATCATCATTCCTTCATGGTGTCGCAATTTTCAGAGACAGTAATTTATATATGCACCACCTAGTGAGAAAAGTGTTCATTAATAAGGTGGATAATGTTCAGGATCCTTACCATTGCGAAAGGCATAGAGTGAAGGAAGAATTCTCTCAATCGGAATTTTAGAAGTGTAGGAATCATTTCAAAGAGAAATAAGCAGTTATCATCTCTGTGTAAGGCATATGACGCAAAAATAATTTTTCAAATCGGACTTTTAGAGGAAGAGATAAAGAAAAAAATAACATATAACATGAGAAAGAAATATTCACAAACTTCTCTTCGAATAAAAATATAAACTTGCGCCCCATAGTAGCAGAGCGATGCTTTATGCAAATCTGTGCGTAGGAGAACAGTATTTTCCATTATGAGCACTATCGGATGTTCAAAGAATTTTTCAAATCAAACTTTTGGAAGCTCTCATGGTGATCCACTGACAGCGTTGCTAAACTAAGAAAACTGTTCGGGGAAGTAATGTGCTGCTTCAGTAAGAAAATCTTTAAATATACATGAGAAATAGAAACTCAGAAAGAAGGTTAAACAGATTTATACGTTACAAGGGACTGGCGATACTCAAGCCCATAAGCTCTAGAAAAGATATAGGATGGAGGGAACATTTTTCTGCGCAAACTCCAATTAAACCAAAATTAAGCAGTTCATAAACGGAAGGAAAACAACGAACACATTAACGCAGGGATTAAGTATCTCGTATAGAAGACGGTTTTGAGGCTGTGCAGAGAATTGGAAATCGGAACCGGCAGCTGGGAAAATGCGTCACTTTAAAGAATAGAAAAACCTTTCTGCCTCGTTTAATTAAACGTCTGAGACTGACATCCCGAGCGGAGAACTCTGCTAGTCGTCCTGACTCTCCAGAAAGTAAAGGAAAAGGTGATAAAAAGTAAGACGAGGAAGAGGAGACGCAATGTGGGCCACTAGCTGTTCTCTTTATCTCACCAGCCTCAACCAAGACAAAAGGAGCAATCCGTGTGTGTGTTTGTGTGAAGTACAGTCGCGCGAGTGAGAAGTGCGCGTGTTGAAACCTACTACGAGGTGCTGTTGCGATTAAACCTTTCCAGACGAGGCAAACAAACTGTGTTATCCCCTTTTATTTTACATGCTAGTGTTATCTGATTGCCTAGGAACTCAAACTGAGAACTAAGTGGGAAATTAGGCTACATGAACTACATTGAAGTGCCAAAAGTTATGGGACACATACCTAGTATCGTGAAGAACATCCTCTAGAACGGCGAAGTGCAGCACCTCGACGTGGCATCGATTCCACAAGTGGCCCGAAGACTTCTGGAGAGATGTTGAGCCCTGACAGTTGAACAGCCGCCCACAGTTCCCTGGTATTTGTAGATGCAGGATCTTGGGTGCGGATGGACCTTTCCACCACGTCCCATAAGTGCTCGATTGGGCTCATGTTGGGCGAACGTGGTGGTGACACCATCCGTCGGAACTGTCCAGAATTCTCCTCGAACCAATTTTGGACAACTTGGGCCAGATGACATGGTGCATTGTCGCCTGAAAAATTCCATCGTTGCTGGAGTACATGAAGTGCTGCAAATGATCACCCAGCCGAGCAACAAAACGAATACCGGGTAATTACGTATTTACGAGGTCCAGAGGACCTAAACCGTGCCACCTAAAGACACATGTATGGAACCACCACCAGCTTGAACAGTGCCTTGTTGACAATTTGGGTCCATGGTCTCATGGGGTCTGCGCCACACTGGAACCCTACCATCAGCTCATAACAACTGATAGCGTGACTCATCGGACCACGGCACATATTGCCAGTCTCCCAGGGTACAATTACCGTGTGCACGAGCCCAGGTGAGGCACTGTTGTGATGTTAACAAAGTCAATCTGGTGAATCTTCTGCTCCCATACGCCATTGACGCCAAATTACGCTACACTGACCTCATGGATATGTCTCTGGTACCTCCTGCATGCATTGAATGTGCATGTTATTTGATCCAGTGTCGCTTGCTTGTTAGCATTGACAGTCCTGGTCAGACGCCGCTGATCACGGTCATTCAGCACCCGTGTTCGGCTACTGCGCTGTCCACGGTGGGTGTTAATGCCTTCCTTGAGGTATTCTCGGTAGACACGTGACACCATGAATCGAGGAATGTTGAATGTTTGCACAACTTTAGAAATTGAATATCCCATCCGTCTGGCTTCAACTACCATGCCTCGTTCAAACTCCGATAATTCACATCGGCTTGCAATAATCCTACTGGCGTTTGTTCAACCTGACTCACGAGATAACACCTGGCAACTGAGAAAAATCACGTCGTGCGTCGAAGCCTTTATACGACAGCAGTGCCAGTTAAAAATTTGCATACTACTATCCCATGAATTCTGGCACTTCAGTGTAGCACAAACTGTTCTTTGTAAAATTTACCTATTCAATTGAGTAGCGACGGCCAAAGAGCTGATTTAAACCATTTTTCTCTGATGCTGTGCCAATGAACACAGATCATTTGTTGCATCGTTTTGTAGGGCTTAACATTATTTCATGGTTCATTTATATCCAATAATACTGTACCTATAGGTCGCTTGAGTGTCTCTTACAGCTCTAGTACCATTTTTACACGGTCGAGTCACATTATTGTGACCACCAGCTAATATCCTCAGTAACCACCATGTGCAGCGCGGACAGCAGCTAGACGGGCTGGGAGTGACTCAATAAGGGGCTGAAAGGTGTTCACAGGTATGTGGAGCCATGATGACCGTAGTGCATCTGACAGCTGCTGGAGGGTACGTGGTGGAGGATCCATAGAGTGAACAACACGACCGAGGTGGTTCCACAGATGCTCAACTGGGTTTATGTCTGGAGTATTAGGGGGACATGAAAGTACTTTGAAGTATTCATCGTGCTCTTCCAACCATTCTCGGACATTTCTAGCTGTTTGACATGTCGCACTGTTGTGCTGGAAGATCCACCCCCCCCAAGAAAGATAATGAGTATGTATGGGTGTACGTGGTCTGCAAGGATGGATTTATAACGAATTCGGTCCATAGTACCTTCCCCATGTATGAGTGGACCCAGGGAATGCCACAAAAGTGTTCCCCGGACCATAATGCTGCCCCCACCAGCTTGTGTTCTTCCAGCAGTGGTTGAAGAGTGTTTGTTCTCCGACGTTTCTCGCCTTATACTCCAACGTTAATCCGTTCGATGAAGAAGAAAACGTGACTCATCGGAGAAGGCAATCCTTTGACAATCAGCGGAGGTCCAATTTCGATAGGGCCGTGCACATGTAAGCCTTTTCTGCTGTTGCACCTTAGTTGCCATCTGAGCACCATACGCAGCAGGGTTCATTGAACTGTCGTTTTAACACACTTCCGGTATCCCAACTGCATCGGAGCCCCATACGCAGCCGGGTTCTCTGAACTGCGGTTTTAGACACACTTCCGTTATCTCTTTGGTTCATTCGGCCAGTGAGGTGCTCCACTGTAGCGCTTCGATCGGCCCTCACGCATCTTCGAAGCTGACGTTCACTTCTCACAACAATGGCACGTGGTGGTCCGCAGTTTCCACATCGCTTATTTGCAATGGTGCCATTTCTCTAACCACAATACACTTTAACCACAGCAGCACGCGAACAGTTCACAAACTGCGCTGTTTCAGAAATGCTGCCACCCTTGGCCGGAAAGCCGATAATCATCCTTTTTTGCAAATCTGATAAATCGCTCCTTTTTTCCATGAGATCAACGAGTGATATGTTTTCAGAATGCATACAGCGCACCTTACATACCCTCTAAACCAGATCACGACACGTGCCTTCTTTCATTGGCTACGCGCTGTAACGTCAAAAGTAGGAGGTGGTCACAGTAATGTGACTGGATTGTGTATATCCTCCAAGCCAGCTCACGACACGTACCTTCTTCCATTGGCTACGAGCTGTTGACGTCAAAAGTAGGTGGTGTTCACAATTATGTGACTCGACTGTGGAATTTCCATTTTCCTGTTGCGATTTCTAGATGTATATATTATTTTTTTCATTATGTTTATGTTATTTTTACCCTTTTTGTCGAAAAGGATTCAAAAGACGGGTACATTATATCCGAAAATTCAGCGTCATCTTTCTTGTTCTTAGTTTCTTATACGTTTTTTGAAAAAGCCAGATCAAAAGTTACGTTTCACTTTTCTTCCCTTTCGGGTTTTTCAGTTGTACGAATAACTTTATAATGCCTTCATAAATTTCCTTCACATTTTTCAAACTTTAATTGTTTTCGATCAATTTAGAACGTTACTTTTTTTTTTTTTTTGTAACCATTAACTTTTCAACTTTTTCTGACGAAGCATCGGTAGACAACTCCGGAAAAAGCGCTTACTCTTACTACCTGAGAGAATCAATTCTATCGTCTGCTTTACAACTGACTCATCGAACTGCTCCAACATACTTCGAAATAGCAGTTTTTGCCAAGTGGCACATAAAAACTCAATTAAGTACATGATTGCCAAATTTTGAACATTAACTGTATAGAAACAGGAAACAAAATATGAGTAATAAGAGAAAAAGAAAACAAAAAATGATCGAGCAAACATTCGATGTCTCATATCACCCCGCTTCGGTAAAGTTGCAGGCATATTATCGGATATTGTTATGCAGATTTTCGCTCGTACTGCGAAACTTATCTTTCTTTCTTCCATAACAGACACTTTTTTTTTCATGAATTTTTGTCTTTTCTATTTCTTTTTCTGTTGTGTTTTTTTCTACGCCATCATTTTTACGCTTATTAGCCTTAGCTTTGGCGTTGTGAGGAATCTCCCTTTCTCTTTGAAGATCTTTCTGAAGGTGAATACATAGGGATTCTCATTATATACGGAATTAGCAATTCACTAATACAGTGGATGGTCAAGCAATTTTAGAACGATCTTCCAGCAATATAATGAATTTAAAATAAAATCATTTCTTTCTTAAATCCTCTATCTGATAGCCCTTTCTGTGGACTATGGACCTACATCTATATTTCCGAGATAACATGGCATTTCTTAAAATTGACAATGGTATTTTTTTCCACTCCGCTTCCACTGCGTTGCATAGTCCAATTATTGTTTTAGGTCTACGTTTAGAATGCGCTCCTTTTAGCAGCCCGAAGACACAACAGTCTATTGATAACACAGGGGACTTTGAACGTATATGAGCAAACTATATAGACTTGATAAGAGTCACTTTCTTCACCTTTTCAAGAAACAGAGTGATAGATTTGTATATATGACTGACAGCCTTATTTTGATAGAATGATATTTCCTGTTTAAATATAGGAAACAAGTTAGTAAAATCATGCAATGCATTGATTATGATACGCTTTCCAACATACCAGAAATCATTACTCACGTTATGAGGATAATGGCTGTACAATAAATCTCGCTCCTATGACCTGACCTTTGACCCCATTTCGATGATATTCAACAGAACCGGTAAAGTATACTTCCGGAACAACATGATAAAGTTTTGTCACAATCGAAGCATTTACGTAAGTTATAACGCATAAGGGCGACGGAATGGATCCTGATCCTATGTCCTGACCTTTGACTCCATTTCGTCCATTTTCAATAGAGTTCGTCCCCAGGTGGTCCCCTACCACATACTAAACTTTCTTTGAAATCGAACCATATTTACGCAAGTAATAACGTATAAGGGCAATGGAATGCATCCCGCTCCTATGTCCTGACCTTTGACCCCACTTCACCCATTTTCAAAAACGTTCGTTTCCAGATACTAAATTTTAATCGCCATCGATCCAAATTTACGCAAGTTATGACGCATAAGGGCAATGGAATTGATCCCGCTCCTATGTTGCGACCTTTGACCCCATTAACCCCATTTTTAATAGAATCCGTCCCTAGGTGGTTCTCTTCCACATACTAAAATGTCATCGGAATCGAACCATTTTTACGCGAGTTATCGTGCGGACAGACGGACAGACGAACGGATGGAAAAAGCTGGAGCATATACGCTTCTTCAACCTACGGTTGGAAAGCGTAAATTAAACATTATTTTGATAATATGTAGAATTGATTTTAACATTGTTTTCAACTTTTCTTAAATTTAATTTCCCAACATCTGCGATAATGAATCGACGTTTTTTTTACGCTTTCCAACCGTAGGTTGAAGAAGAGTATATGGTCCAGCTTTGTCCGTCTGTCCGCATGATAACTCGCGTAAAAATGTTTCGATTTCGATGAAATTTTATTTTGTGGTTGGGGACAATCTGTGAAGAAACCCTATTGAAAATGGGTGAAATGAGATCAAATGTCAGGATATAGGAGCGGTATCCATTCCATCGCTCTTATGCGTCATAACTTACGTAAAAATGCTTCGATTGCAACAAAACTTTATCACGTTGTTCCGGAGGTATACCAAACCGGTTCTGTTGAATATCATCGGAATAGAGTGAAAGGTGAGAGCACAGCAGCGAGTTTTATTGCACAGCCAATATCTTCATAACTTGACTAAAAATGCTTCTATTGCTACAGAATTTTAGTATGTTGTTCCGGATGTATACTGAACCAATTCTGTTTAATATCATCAAAATGGGGTCAAAGGTCAGGGCACAGGAGCAGGATCCATTCCACCGTCTTTATGCGTCATAACTTGAGTAATTACTTAAGTATGTTGGAAAGCGTATTATAATCAATGCATTACATGATTTTACTAACTTGTTTTGTTACCGTCGTTTAGGTAGATCCATGCTTCATCAATAGACACAATAGATTTCCATCTGTCTCAGGCTAAGTGATTTTCATAAAGAAGTCTACACTGTATTCTTAGCTCAGCCATGTGTCTAGTCATAAAGCGGCGAACATTATGCTTTTTTTTCAGGTTCAAATCTTTGTTTATTACCTTGTTTAGAGTTGATACAAATATTTTTAATGACTTTGCGATTGGTCTTTGGGTCGATGGAATTTCTTTTAAGACCATAGACCTTACTTTCGAAACAGTCGTTAAAATATGTACCTTCTTCGGATATTACTTTGGTGGTTTTTTTACTTTCAAATGCAATCCTTGATGATTGCCTGTTCCATTATTAATAATACTAACGTATAGCTCGTCCTAGGATGGTTGTTTTTAAGCTTTAAATAAATATTAATATATAGGGGATGTTGCCCATCCTAAGGCGGTGAAATCTGTAATTCAAGCAGATTGAAAACAAATCAAATAGACGCCAGCTTTTTTTTTGTAAGGAAATATAGTAAAAACTTACAAGAACTTATTCATATGGAAATTTTGTGCTAGTTCCGTTTTTCAAAAGACCTCACGATAAATATTCTGTGCGAAATGATTGATGCCGTTTACCAATTTTCCTTGAAGTCCAGTTGTTTTCGTGTAAACTTACCATAACGTTTGCTTTGATTTTTCACGTTAAATTACATTTTCTCCGGCACACATGTTATTCCGTTCGCAGTTTTAGACTGTCCTATTCGACGGTTGGCACACATGTTATTCCGTTCCCGGTTTTAGACTGTCCTATTCGACGGTTGGCACACATGTTATTCCGTTCGCGGTTTTAGAATGTTCTATTCGACGGTTGGCACACATGTTATTTCGTTCGCGGTTTTATACTGTCCTATTCGACGGCTGGCACACATGTTATTCCGTTCGCGGTTTTATACTGTCCTATTCGACGGCTGGCACACATGTTATTCCGTTCGCGGTTAGACTGTTCTATTCGACGGTTGGCACACATGTTATTCCGTTCGCGGTTTTAGACTGTCCTATTCGACAGTTGGCACACATGTTATTTCGCTCGCGGTTTTAGACTGTCCTATTCGACGGTTGGCACACATGTTATTACACTCGCGGTTTTAGACTGTCCTATTCGATGGTTAGTTTAAAACTTCATACCGAAGCTTTTCCTTCAAAATAATGCAACATCTGGCATTACAAATAGGAACTATCTAAGTTATCGACAATGTGCTGTTGGGGCGACATATATTTTTAGATACAATTTTGTTCACTTCGACGTAGATAGATTTCAGTTTTTACTGTAGGTTAGAGCGTTTAGATAGATCGATATTTTGCAAATTGTATAATATAGTCAGCACTAAACTCGGAAATATAGTTAATTTAAAGAAGTAAAAAATAATTAGAGCATACAATTTAATATTCGAGTTATGCTAAATTAATTAATATACAAATGCAACTTGCCGTGATATTAAGGTTTTAATTCAGATTTCTTAGGTCGGATAAATAGAACTCGAGTCACTAATAATACAATATTTTTAAATTAGCACGCGATCACCTTGACATCTAAAAGTGATGGCGTGCTATTTATAGCAGGAAATCATTTTAAAATTGCGAAAGCACACACGAGTTGATCAATAAGTGATGAATGCAGACGTTGCTGGGATGTCAAGCGTTCCAGAGAGACAGAGAGATCTGGGTGTTTATATTATGTATTACTTATTTTACATTTAGAAATGCTAGTTCCATGATTTTCACAGAGATTTTTAATTACAGAATAGGAATGTTTCTCTTCGTAAAGAGCAAAAATATAGCCTTCTATCCAGAGCTTGTTGACGTGCTCCATTTTCTTAGCGGACGATATTTAAATTTCAACTATCGCTTTATCGTTTAAACAAACTAAGTTACAAGGGGATACGTTAACATCTTGAGCGTCTCAAAGAAAACATACAATAATAATTATATATAAAAGTTAATACACATGATGAAACGTTTTCTAAGGAAAAAGTTCCGACACTATGCCGATATACAACAGAGTACTTACGTTACTTAAGGCTGGCTATGATCTCCCTCAAAGTAGTCTACTTGGGCAGCGATACACCTCTGTCAGCGTTTTTGCTACTGTTGGAACCCTGGAGGTCCTGTTTGCGAATCGTTTTAAGCACCGTCTGCGATTCACGCTGGATCTTGTACACGGTTTCAAAACGGCGACCCTTGAGCTTAAGCTTCGGGAACAGAAAGAAGTCTCAGGGGGCCAAATCCGGCAAGTAAGGCGGGTGAGTAAGGGTAGTCATGCTGTTGCAGCTGCAAAACTGGCATGTTGCTAACGCTCTTGACAGAGTTCAAAACGGAGCGCCTTCTGTTCAGCGTTCAGAATCTTTCGCACAAACTTTGCAACAATGCGGTGCATGTTCAAAACCGACGTCAGAATTTCTTGCACTGTTCCGTATGACACACTGACGATGGTAGCAATGTCTTGAATGGTTCTCCGACGATCCTCATGCACCAGTTCCCTAATTTTGTCGTCCACATTTTCGGGGGGGGGGGGGGGTTGCTCGTGGACGGTCGCCATGACCTCTGGTCGTCTTCCAGTGCCGTTCTTCCGCTTTTGAAACACGAGTGCCACTCAAAACACCTGGCACGACTCATTCGTTCATTGCCATGAGCCTCTTGAAACATTTCATGCGTCCCCGTTCCCGATTTGCTGAGTATGACGCAGAATTTGATGTTCGCTCGCTGCTCTAGTTTACAGTTCATACCGAAATCGCAGCTGCGTTCTGCACGTGGTCACCAAATATCGTGTAGCACAGCTCCCGGTGTTCACAGAACGACGCCACTCGACACAATGACTCATGAAGGTCACTACCCTCGACCGCTGCTCGCGCATCCGCCTACTGCCATCTGTTGGCGCGCTACGTACCTAGTCTCGGAACGTTTTGATCGCACTACGTATACAGATAAAAGAGATGTAAATATGTACATGAGTAAACGGTATTTAACTACAGTGTTTCTTTCGTGTTCATCTAAAACCTGTTGCCTATTTCAATTCTTTGAACTTCTTTTATTTTCTGTAATTCTTAAACGCTCTAAAAATGTGTGAATATATTTTGTATTTGTTTTGGGAAGGAAACTGAAAAATGTTTAAGCGTCATGTCTCAACGTGAGATACAATGTAATAACTGGAAATTTAGGAATTCGACTTTGTACAATAGCATTCAAAACGAAATACCTTTCCATGTACGATCGATGAGACATTGCCCTCAAAGAAAAAAGCTGTTATTTCTTTATATGAAGATTCGTGCGTCGAAATTTGTGTGTTTTCCATTGATTGAAGTAATCTCCCTTTCGAACAAAATTCCGGGGTTATTGTGCTGTTCTTAATGCATTTATTTATGTAAAATCCGAAGGTCTTTAGATAATCCTTTCAATTAACTAACGTTTTGGGAATAAAAGGATGCACTTTAATATCTGGTTCACCATCCTATGCTACAATAAACACGATACTATTACGTTCTCTCTACTCTGCGCTAGCAAACGAAGAGAAAAGTTATACTTACGTATTGCTAAACCTCGTGAATAAAGCATTTAGATGTATTGTCATTGTAAAGATTTGTTATTCCAACCCAGATAAAGTACGATGTTTTGTTGTTGTTGTTTTTGTTCATTTAAGCACTTCCAGTTCAAAACCGTTTCCCTCTTTTTTTGCGAAATGAATTACATGGCAGTTTATGTACCCGGAAATCCTTTACAAAATACACGCAAAAAGTTTCATTTTTTTATATTTTCTAAATGCAATGTGTGGAACATTACCAAAGATATTTCAACAGAAATCACTGTTTGCTGAGCTCATAGCAGCAATTCTTGCAGGGGAAAAAAATAATTCGCAGAAATACGAATTTCTTTCTTTTACGAATTTTCTTCTTTGAAGTGGTGTTAACAAGACGTTTCAGCGTCAGAACGTAAGAATACGAAGGAAAAGAAAATCAAAGCTGCTTTAGCAGGGAGCACTGCTCAATATAACGCCACTTCTTTTTTCTTTCCTTACTTTCGTTTTTTCACTTTGTAAAGCCACCAGAATCTCCTAGTATGCTTTCTGAAATGGAATAGTGGAACTAACCCCCGTTCCAAAGAAAAAAAGAAAAAAAAATAGAGAGATAGAGAATAAGAAATAAAAGTAAAAAAAAAGGGAGCAAGAACTGTCTCAAAACAACTCTTACTGACCGGAAAGTGTCTGCCGATGCTTATTTCACTAAAACCTTCGTTCAGAGAAGAGTAAAGGTTTCATTCTATGCTTCCCATCATCACTGATCGATGGGAAAATTGCCATCTGTTCTTGTCTGTTCCAAAAGGCGCACGCGGAAGAGAGGCAGGCAGAGGGTTCACCCTCTTCAATTTATTATCTCTCAAAAATTTTTTCTTTCTTTCTTTGCATGAAAGGCACTCTCAAGGGTCATTAAATTTTAAACTTTGTTCCTTTTGAATGGCGATGAACGGAATGTTATTCATGACACAATAGTTTAGCATGATCATAACTGATCCATCAAACACCTGCTGTAAGATATAAGGAAGTGGAGGTTCCTGTCTCACATTCAACGATTTCGGAGCAGCATGTTGAAAAAGAATCAAAAACTCCCCTTATTGATATATTACCTGGTTAAATTTTGTGAACAGTTGGCAGACTTATCGATTGGAGTCTTTGAAAGGAGCTTATTTAATTAATACTTTCCTTTCGCAGTGGAAATATTTTTAACTTAAGAATGACTAATTTTTAGCAACTTGTAGGCTTTAATGTCTCATCTCGAAACTAATAAAGCGAAACCCAATCGATGAATGATTTTGACATTATTCTGTGTTCATATTGAAAACTTCGCCATTTTGTGTTTTAATCTATGGTAATAATAATATCTTTATGAAAATACAGTACAATCCGGTTATAACGAGAAACTCCGGACCGACTGAATGCTTGTGAAATCATGGTGCTCGCTAAATTTATCTTGGGGTGGAAAATTCCACATGTAAATATATGCATATACAAGGTGTTTCAAAAAAGGACACAACCCTAAAGTACAATTATTTGAAAAAGTTTAAGACCACCTGTTGGTATTAGGAGATTTCTGCCGATTACGGCAGCTACTGTCTGTATTACTCAACTTCCTGTCGGTGTTGCATCATCCTACTTAGAGTTGATAGAGTTGGGGAAAGCGTGAGAACTTCACTTTGCTTCTGGTTTTCCTGCTGAGAGGTTTTGTACGTATTTTCTGTATAGCAAAAAATGGGTAAAAAAAGCGTCTTTATGTATTACTCAGGGGGCACAAATAATGAAGGTTACTCCGAACATGACATAAGCAGAAAGGTAAGTGTGAGCGAGACTGCTATTCATAATACGAACATGAAATATCGAGATACAGGTGAATTTAGCGACCGAAAGAGAAGTGGACGTCCAAGGAAAACAACCCCACGTTATGATAATACCATAAGGCGAATAGTTATGCGTTCTCCGAGGAGTTCGTGCAAGAAACTGAAGCCCTTTCTACATTCAAAATGGTCCGATACTAGTATCAGCACTGTATCCCGACGTCTTAGCAAAGAATTTGGATTAAAGTCTTATAAACGTGCACATAAACCCGGACTAACCTCTGTCATGAAAAAGAAGAGACTCCAGTTTGCGAAGCGTCATCAGTAGTTGACTGCTGAAAATTGGAGCCAAGTCCTTTTTCCGATGAATCAACTGTACGTTGCTTTGAATCACGTGAAGCACACGTTCGACGACCAAAAGGCAAAAGGTTTGATGAAAAATACACCGTTAGCACAGTGAGGCATCCGCTTAGTAAGATGATATAGGATGTTATGTCAGCAACCGGTACTGCTTCATTACAATTTTTACCGACAGACAGTAATGGTCTTTTTTATGTGCAAATGTTACGTGAGAAGCTGTTAACTCATATGCAAGTGTAAAGACGCACAATATTTCTGCATGATGGTGCTCCATGCCACATATCAAAGACAGTAAAGGAATACATGCAGAGGAAAAGCATAACTGTGCTTGCCTGGCCCGGTAATAGTCCCGACCTTAACCACATCTAAAATTTGTGGACCATTTTAAAAACAAGGTAGCAGGAAAACAGGCATCAAATTCCCAAGCTTTGATTGACGCGATAAAGTACGTGTGGTGCAATGACATTCCAAGTGAATACTGCAAATCCCTCATTGAGAGTATGCCACATCTTGTTCTGTCCGTTATAAAAAACATAGGTGGCCACACAAAGTAAAGTACTGATTTCGGTCCTTTTGTTTCTAAAGAATTTATTTACGTATTCATCAGGGGTGTCATTATTTTAAATATCTCTGACTAGCAATTAGTTGTGTCTTTGAAAATCTAAATTTTCAATAAATTGACAGGTGATCTTAAACTTTTGCAAATGACTATAAAGAAAGAAGAACGTACGGTCAGGCAAATGTTACGTCGAGTTTTAAGTGTAGGTGGCAGCACTGCATCCAAAGTTACCTGAGGTAAGCAGGTGAACGACCTTGATGCGCACTAGTCTTGCCCAGGCTTCCATTCCGTTGTGCTGTGTTGGCCATGTCGTTTTCCAAGGAATAACGCATGCTTATTGTGGAGTCTTACTTAACGTATAAATCGTATAAACGTGTGCAAGAACGGTTTCAGCTGCAGTTTCCTCGCTTTTCAGTCCCCAGCATGTCAACAATATTGCGTTTAACTGCAAAATTTTGTTAGACCGAGAATATGGAGGACAAATAGAGCCCAGACCGGCCATCTCTGTTAACTGCGGAAGTTCTGGATGATCTGAATGAACGGTTAACTGGCTCACTAAAAAAATCGCTTCGAAAGTTATCTTCGCACACTGGATTGTCACCAGCTACTCTTTTCAGGGTTACACAGATGTCAAAAGTGCATACTTTCCGTATCGCTGCCGTTAGGATCTGAAAGAGCCACACCATGAAAAAAGGTTATGGTATTGCCGTTGGTTACGTTCGTTTGTTAATGAAAATAGGATTGATGTGTTGGATCGTGTTCACTTCAGTTACGAGGCTTGGCTTCACTTGAATGGCTATGTAAAAAGTCAGAACAGCCGAATATGGAGCAGTAATAACCTTCTTTCGTATCACGAACGTCCATTACATAATCCTGAATATTGGGGTTTGTTGTACCATCTCGGGCCTATATTCTTTGACAAAACTGTAGATGGTGAAGTTTATCGTGACATAATCCAACAGTTTTTTGCATTGTTGGCTGTGAATAAACGAGAATGTTGGTTTCAATAGTTTAGTGCGACCTGTCATACAGCAAATGAAACAATGGCCATGTTACAGGAATTTTTTGGACTTTGCTTGAACTCAAAAAACTTGTGGTCGCAACCCAGATGTTTTCATTGAGGCCATTTAAAAGGTCAAGTACTGTATTTCACAACAATCCTCATACGGTTGAAGAATGGAAAGCAAGCATTTAAAAAGAGACTGCAAACATTACTGAACAAACATTACGTAACGTGGTTGCAAGTGTCGTGAAAAGGGTACGAACCTGAATCCAGGAGAGAGGAAACCATTTCCAACACTTGTTGTAAAAGTAAAAGTATGTGCTATTTGTTTCCCTTTGATGCCTTTGCATAGCAATCAATTAAATTTAGTACTTTAATTTCATGTACGGCTGCGTAATTTTTGAAACCCCTGTATTATATATTCATAACAACTGGACTTTAGAGATTTAATTAGTTAACTACGCTAGTACAAATTAACCCATAAACTAGCTGGAACGAATTAACTTGGGGTTAGAACAGTGTGTTGAAATTAGCTTATTTTCTAACAAAGAATTGCTAACTAATTCGCTGTCTGAGTGGCTTGCCGAATGCGATTGAAACGAGTGAACCTGCGCACCAGAAACCATTGCTTTCCCCTTAGCTTTGTTATTTAAAGTGTTAATTAAGGTGATGATTAGTACTAATCTTTCCTTAAAAAAGGCTATAGTAATGGCGTAGAACCTAAGAAAGAAGAGAGATGTTTGAGTCATCCGTTTCTGTCCAATGTCAGGATGTCCATGTCTCTGGAACTAGCTCTTCCCCATAACGCCTTGGGTCAAGGAGCAAAGAATAAAGGACTAGAAATGAGCACTGATATATATATATATCATCATCATCATCATTGTCAACCATTATCAATCCACTGCTGGACGAAGGTCTCCCCAAGTTTCCTCCACAACGGTCTGTCTTGTGCCAGTCTCCTCCATGTCACTCCCGCATACTTTCGAATTTCATCCACCCATCTTCCATGTGGTCTTCTTCTGGGTCTTTTCCTGTCCCTTGGAATCCAATCTAAAATTTCGGCTGTCCATCGATGGTCTGTTCTTCTGGCAGTATGTCCAGCCCATTGCCATTTCAGGGATTTAACTCTGATCATGATGTCTTTCACTCTTGTCATTTTTCGGATCCACGTGTTCCTCTTCTTATCTCTCCTGGTTACACCAAGCATGCACCTCTCCATGCTACTTTGAGTTGTTTGCAGCCTTTGTATGTCTCTTTTAGCTAAGGTCCACGTCTCTGCACCATACGTAAGCACTGGAAGGATGCATTGATCAAACACTTTTCTTTTAAGACATAATGGCATATTGCTCTTGAAAATTATGCTGTTTCTTCCAAAAGCTCTCCAGGCAAGTTTTGTACGCCGATTAATTTCTTCACCAATGTGACCTTCACTTGATATCTGCTGTCCAAGATAAACGTACGTGTCTGTTATCTCCAGCTTTTCTCCATCAATCGATAAATCTTCATTTCTTGTAAAAGCATTGAACATCACTTTTGTCTTCTGAAACTGAAAGTTCACTTTTAATCCCACTTCTTTACTGTTGTCAGCAAGTTCCTGGATCATACTCTGCAGCTCTGATGGGGTAATTGCAAAAATGACTACGTCATCAGCAAAACGAAGGTGGGTTAGATAATCTCCATTAATCTTTATCCCTTTGTTTTCCCAGTTCAGTGATTGAAAGACATTTTCCAATGTGTCATTAAAGAGCTTCGGAGATATGGTGTCACCTTGTCTCACTCCTTTTCCAATTTTTATGTGTGTTGTATTTTCAAACAGCCGAATCTTTGCACTTGCATTTTCATAGATGTTATTAATAATATTAATGTATGCATCTTCAATACCGCAGGATTTCAGAGCCATTGCAACTGCTGATGGTTTCACCGAATCAAAGGCTTTTTCATAATCGATAAAAGCCATGCACAATGGAAGTTCATATTCCCTCGCTCTTTCAATTAGTTCTCTCAGTACGTGGATATGATCTATTGTGCTGTAGCCACTCCTGAATATAGCTTGTTCTCTCGGTTGAGCCATGTCCAGTGTCACCTTAAAGCGGTGTGAAAGAACTTTAGTGAAGATTTTATAAACCACTGATAGGAGGCTGATAGGTCTGTAGTTCCTGAGATCCTCAATGTCACCTTTTTTATGTAGCAAGATCATTGTAGCGGTGTTCCAATCCTCAGGAATTTTCCCTTCATTAAGGCATCGAGTGAAAATTTGGGCGAGTACTGTTTCGATTTCTCCACTTGCTTCTTGTATGATGTCTACAGTAATTCCATCTTCTCCTGGAGCTTTTCCCAGCTTCATGCTCTTGATTGCATGTGCAACTTCTGCTGGAAGGACTGGAAGAACTCTGGTACTGGTACCTTTCATGATGTCTGGTGTACATGTATCATCCCTTTCATATAATTTGGAGTAGAAATCTTTCACTCTTGTCAAAATTTCGCCTCTATTTCTTGTTACAGAACCATCTTCTTTCCTCAGTGCCATAATCTGTTTTTCCCCTTACTGAGATGTCCCTTTGCTATCTTTAGGCTTTTATTGTTTTCAATTGCTTTCCTTACTAGTTCACAGTTGAATTTCCTTACGTCTTCAGTGATACTTTTTCGTACTGTCTTGCATAGCTCTATATATTCCACTTTGGAAGTCACATCTTCTTTAGTTGTCCTCATCACTCTTCTTTTTTGCATCAACATTTTGGTTTTTCCTGATAATTTGTTCACATGCAATTTGTTCTTAGACCCAGCTAATTTTGTTGCTGTTTCCATAAGAGCTTTGGTTACTTTTCTGTTAACTTCAGAAATATCCACTTCTTCCGATGTTAGGCCTTCTAAAGCAGAGAATCTGTTCTTCAGTTCCAATTTGAAGGTATTATGGTGTTTTTTAAGGTTGGTTATGTCAATACATTTTGTTTGTCTTATGAGCTTGCTACGTTTGAGTTTAGTGTTGAGGTGCATCTTACATCTCACCAATCTATGGTCACTGCCTGTGTTGAACTTGTTTAGCACACTACAGTCTTCTATGACGAATTTTTTGTTACACATAATAAAATCAATTTCACTTGTCATCCCATTTGGATGTCTCCATGTCCATTTCCTGTGTGGCTTTTTCTTGAAAAAGGAGTTCAAGATGAAAAACCCTTCTGCCTCTGCAAACTCTACGAGAGTATTTCCACGCTGGTTTCTGTAGCCGTGACCGAATTTACCTACTGAAGTTTCATTCTGTTGCCGTTGCCCTATTTTTGCATTGAAATCTCCTATAATTATCTTCAAGTGCTGCTTACCTTTATTATTTAGATCACGAATTTCCTCATAAAATTCTTCAATTTCTTCTTCAGCATGACTTGTGGTGGGTGCATAAGTTTGAATAATCTGAGCCTGGTATCTTCTCGAGAGTTGGATAACGAGTCGTGCAGCTCTGTCAGAGGAACTTTCAACTTCTGCAACTTTATCCTTCAGTTTCTTGTTTATTATAAATCCAACACCACTAGTTCTGCCAGTATCTGTCCCACGATAGTAGAAGAGATGTCCACTTTTCAGTTCAATGAGATCTTCTCCTTTTCTCCTTACCTCACTTAGCCCGACGATGTCCCACTTGATCCTTTGTAGTTCCTCTTCCAATTCAAGAAGCCTTGAATCAGAAGATCGGGAGCGTCCGTTGTACGTAGCCAAGGTCAGCATCAGATGGCAGCCTAGTCCGGTCCTCCGGGGATTCTTAGCACCCTCTGCCTTCATGTCGCACTGGCCGCTGCCTTGGCCAGGTACATTCCAGCTGCTGGAGACTGAGGGCCAAGATTTAAGTTGTGGAGTCATTTTGGAGGGTTTGGCCATAACTCACCACGCTGGCCAAGCGGGTTGGTGAGTGTGGGATAGCATTTCCTCTAATCCCGATGGTATAGTTATACCGCTATTGGCGGTCGTCAGAGCCCCTTTAGTGGGAACAGGATGTACCACGAGAAGGCGGGGTTGACATTTGTCAAGGAGAGGCTGTGATGTTACGCATCACCTGATCTTACATCCTATATATATATATATATATATATATATATAAATATATATATATATCGGGATGTAAGGTCAAGTGATTCGTAACATCACAGCCTCTCCTTGACAAATGTCAACCCCGCCTTCTCGTGGTGCATCCTGTTCCCACTAAAGGGGCTCTGACGACCGCCCATAGCGGTATAACTATACCATCGGGATTAGAGGAAATTCTATCCCACACTCACCAACCCGCTTGGCCAGCGTGGTGAGTTATGGCCAAACCCTCCAAAATGATTCCACAACTTAAATCTTGGCCCTCAGTCTCCGGCAGCTGGAATGTACCTGGCCAAGGCAGCGGCCAGTGCGACATGAAGGCAGAGGGTGCTAAGAATCCCCGGAGGACCGGACTAGGCTGCCATCTGATGCTGACCTTGGCAACGTACAATGGACGCTCCCTATCTTCTGATTCAAGGCTTCTTGAATTGGAAGAGGAATTACAAAGGATCAAGTGGGACATCGTGGGGCTAAGTGAGGTAAGGAGAAAAGGAGAAGATCTCATGGAACTGAAAAGTGGACATCTCTTCTACTATCGTGGGACAGATACTGGCAGAACTAGTGGTGTTGGATTTATAATAAACAAGAAACTGAAGGATAAAGTTGTAGAAGTTGAAAGTTCCTCTGACAGAGCTGCACGACTTGTTATCCAACTCTCGAAAAGATACCAGGCTCAGATTATTCAAACTTATGCACCCACCACAAGTCATCCTGAAGAAGAAATTGAAGAATTTTATGAGGAAATTTGTCATCTAAATAATAAAGGTAAGCAGCACTTGAAAATAATTATGGGAGATTTCAATGCAAAAATAGGGCAACGGCAACAGAATGAAACTTCAGTAGGTAAATTCGGTCACGGCAACAGAAACCAGCGTGGAAATACTCTCAAGTTGAGTTTGCAGAGGCAGAAGGGTTTTTCATCTTGAACTCCTTCTTCAAGAAAAAAGCCACACAGGAAATGGACATGGAGACATCCAAATGGGACGACAAATGAAATTGATTTTATTATGTGTAACAAAAAATTTGTCATAGAAGACTGCAGTGTGCTAAACAAGTTCAACACAGGTAGTGACCATAGATTGGTGAGATGTAAGATGCACCTCAACGCTAAACTTGAACGTGGCAAGCTCATAAGACAAACAAAGTCTATTGACATAACCAACCTCAAAAAACACCATAATACCTTCAAGTTAGAACTGAAGAACAGGTTCTCTGCTTTAGAAGGCCTAACATCGGAAGAAGTGGACATCTCTGAAGTTAACAGAAAAGTAACCAAAGCTCTTATGGAAACAGCAACAAAATTAGCTGGGTCTAAGAACAAGTTGCATGTGAACAAATTATCAGGAAAAACCAAAATGTTGATGCAAAAAAGAAGAGAGATGAGGACAACTAAAGAAGATGTCACTTCCAAAGTGGAATATATAGAGCTATGCAAGATAGTAAGAAAAAGTATCACTGAAGACGTAAGGAAATTCAACTGTGAACTAGTGAGGAAAGCAATTGAAAACAACCAAAGCCTAAAGATAGCAAAGGGACATCTCAGTAAGGGAAGAAAACAGATTATGGCACTGAGAAAAGAAGATGGTTCTGTAACAAGAAATAGAGGCGAAATTTTGACAAGAGTGAAAGATTTCTACTCCAAATTATATGAAAGGGATGATATATGCACTCCAGACATCATGAAAGATACCAGTACCAGAGTTCCTCCAGTCCTTCCAGCAGAAGTTGCACATGCAATCAAGAACATGAAGCGGGGGAAAGCTCCAGGAGAAGATGGAATTACTGTAGACATCATACAAGAAGCAAGTGGAGAAATCGAAACAGTACTCGCCCAAATTTTCACTCGATGCCTTAATGAAGGAAAGATTCCTGAGGATTGGAACACCGCCTACAATGATCCTGCTACATAAGAAAGGTGACATTGAGGATCTCGGAAACTACAGACCTATCAGCCTCCTATCAGTAGTTTATAAAATCTTCACTAAAGTTCTTTCACACCGCTTGAAGGTAACACTGGACACGGCTCAACCGAGAGAACAAGCTGGATTCAGGAGTGGCTACAGCACAATAGATCATATCCACGTGCTGAGAGAACTAATTGAAAGAGCGAGGGAATATGTACTTCCATTGTGCATGGCTTTTATCGATTATGAAAAAGCCTTTGATTCGGTGAAACCATCAGCAGTTACAATGGCTCTGAAAACCTGCGGTATTGAAGATGCATACATTAATATTATTAATAACATCTATGAAAATGCAAGTGCAAAGATTAGGCTGTTTGAAAATACAACACACGTAAAAATTGGAAAGGGAGTGAGACAAGGTGACAACATATCTCCGAAGCTCTTTAATGCCACATTGGAGGGTGTTTTTCAGTCGCTGAGCTGGGAAAACAAGGGGATAAAGATTAATGGAGATTATCTAACCCACCTTCGTTTTGCTGATGACGTAGTCATTTTTGCAACTACCCCATCAGAGCTGCAGAGTATGATCCAGGAACTTGCTGACAAGAGTAAAGAAGTGATTAAAAATGAACTTTCAGAAGACAAAAAGTGATGTTCAATGCTT
Organism: Macrothele yani; assembly: GCA_039090855.1. Classification (NCBI taxonomy): domain Eukaryota; kingdom Metazoa; phylum Arthropoda; class Arachnida; order Araneae; family Macrothelidae; genus Macrothele; species Macrothele yani. Next base: position 9,639,905 of record CM077005.1, read on the forward strand.
TTACAAGAAATGAAGATTTATCGATTGATGGAGAAAAGCTGGAGATAACAGACACGTACGTTTATCTTGACAGCAGATATCAAGTGAGGGTCACATTGATGAAGAAATTAATCGGCGTACAAAACTTGCCTGGAGAGCTTTTGGAAGAAACAGCATAATTTTCAAGAGCAATATGCCATTATGTCTTAAAAGAAAAGTGTTTGATCAATGCATCCTTCCAGTGCTTACGTATGGTGCAGAGACGTGGACCTTAACTAAAAGAGACATACAAAGGCTGCAGACAACTCAAAGAAGCATGGAGAGGTGCATGCTTGGTGTAACCAGGAGAGATAAGAAGAGGAACTCGTGGATCCGAAAATGACTAGAGTGGAAGACATCATGATCAGAGTTAAATCCCTGAAATGGCAATGGGCTGGACATACTGCCAGAAGGACAGATCATCGATGGACAGCCGAAATTTTAGATTGATTCCAAGGGACAGAAAAGACCCAGAAGAAGACCACATGGGAGATGGGTGGATGAAATTCGAAAGTATAGGGGTGACATGGAGGAGACTGGCACAAGACAGACCGTTGTGAGGAAACTTGGGGAGGCCTTCGTCCAGCAGTGGATTGATAATGGTTGACAATGATGATGATGATGATATATATATCATTATCATAATTAACCATTATATCAATCCACTGCTGGATGAAAGTCTCCCCAAGTTTATTTCACAATTGTCTGTCTTGAGCCGGTTTCCTCCACGTCACTCCAGCATACTTTCGAATTTCATCTATCCATCTCCCATGGAGTCTCCTTCTGTGTCTTCCTGTACATCAAATAAAAGTCCTTGCTCTTTCCACGTTTATAAGTGAGTCACGGACAATTTTCTCATCGGCGGCAACCGGGAATCGAACCCAGGGTCTTCCAGTTACGCGCCGGATATGCTTCCACTGCACCACAGCAGCCTCGAAATCCTCCAGACTCACAAACGACAAACTGCCAAACCACATGGCAGGGTTGCTTCTTTGGAGCCCCGCACAATACTGGGGATTCACCAAAGATGAACAGCAGCAACTGAACAAATAACTAGAAGGCGAATGAATGATAAATACACAGTTGACGTGGACCAGGAACATCAAATAGAACTCATTGCTCTTTCTACTTTTATAAGTGAGTCACGGGAAAATTTCTCATCGGCCGCGACCGGGAATCGAACCCAGGGTTTTCCAGTTACGCGCCAGACATGCTTCCACTGCACCACAGCGGCCTCGAAGTTCTTCAGACTTACAAACGACAAACTGCCAAACCACATGGTAGGGTTGCTTCTTTGGAGCCTCGCACAATGCTGGGGATTCACCACAGATGAACAGCAGCAACTGAACAAATAACTAGAAGGCGAATGAATGATAAATACACAGTTGACGTGGACCAGGAACATCAAATAGATGTCATCGCTGTTTTCACGTTTATAAGTAAGTAAAGGAAATTTTTTTCTCATCGGCCGCCACCGCGAATCGAACCCAGGGTCTTCCAGTTACGCGTCGGATATGCTTCCACTGCACCACAGTGGCCTCAAAATTATCCAGCCTCGTAAAGGACAAACTGCCAAACCACATGGCAGGGTTGCTTCTTTGTGATGACTTTTATTTGATGTTCCTGGTCCACGACAACTGTGTATTTATCATTCATTCGCCTTCTAGTTATTTGTTCAGTTGCTGCTGTTCATCTGTGGTGAATCCCCAGCATTGTGCGGGGCTCCAAAGTAGCAACCCTGCCATGTGATTTGGCAGTTTGTCGTTTGTGAGTCTGGAGAATTTCGAGGCCGCTGTGGTACAGTGGAAGCATATTCGGCGCGTAACTGGAGACCCTGGGTTCGATTCCAAGTGGCGGCCGATGAGAAATTTTTCCGTGACTCATTTATGAACGTGGAGAGAGCGATGACTTCTATTTGATGTTCTTGGTCCACGTTAACTGTGTATTTATCTTCCTGTCCCTCAGAATCCAGTCTAAAATTTTGGAAATGGCAAAGGGCTGGACATGTTGCCGTTCTTCTGGCAACATGTCCAGCCCATTGCCATTTCAGTGTTTCACTCTGATCATGATGTCTTCCACTCTTATCATTTTCCTTATCCACGAATTCCTTTTCTTATCTTTCTTGGTTATATCAAGCATGTATCATTCCATGCTTTTTTCAGTTGTCTGCAGTCTTTGTATGCCTTTTTTAATTAAGGACCCTGTCTCTGCTACATATGTAAGAACTGGAAGGATGCATTGATTAAACACTTGTCTTTTAAACATAATGACATATTGCTCTTGAAAATTGTACTGTTTCTTCCAAATGCTATCCATCCAAGTTTTATACGCCGATTAATTTCTTCATCAGTGTGGTCTTTGCTTGATATCTGTTGTCGAAGGTAAATGTAGGTATTACCTCGAGTTTTCCACATCAATCGCAAAATCTTCATTTCTTGAAAAAGCATTATACATCAGTTTTGCCATCTGAGTTCATTTTAAATCCCACTTTTTACTCTTGTTAGCATGTTCCTCGCTCATAGTCTGAAACTCTGAAGTGGTAGTTTTAAAAATGATCACGTCTTCAGCAAAACGAAGGTGAGTTAAACAATCACCATTATTCATTCTTTATCCCCTTGTTTTCCCAATTCAATGATTGAAACACACTTTGCAATATGGTAATGAAGAGTTTGGGAGATAATATATGTAGTAACTCGTTCGTCTAGGGGAATTAAATGCTGCACTATTGATTTAGTCAGTCATCATAGTTCTAATACGTTTTTTGAAGAACACACAACACGAATAAAATAAGACGATAATTAACTAATACAGACACTTGACGTGGACCAGGAACATCAAACAAAGGTCTTACGCTCTTTCCACGTTATTACAATAATTAAAATTTCAACATATTTCATAACGGACCACCGCCACAAACCACCTTCTTGCTTCTGCTCCTCTGTTCTACACGCACGATCGTTAGACAGTGCTCTGCACGTGTGTCATCTCATCTGTGACGCGCTCGCTAGACGGTGCTTTTAATGTGTTTCGTTTCATCCATGATGCAGAATTGTCGTTACTGTAGTTAGTCCATTTGAAGAAGCAAACATCCTACTAACTCGGCCATCCTGGAGGTCACTGTCCCCTGGGACATGTTATAAAACATGTTACATAATACAAAAATACAAAATGAATATCAGATATGACCATACCATGCCTTTGCATCTTTCCTGATAAAACGTCTTTGGTCTTGAAACTGTTCTATCATCTCTTCTGCTAGGAGATTCTTAATGGTGATATCCTCCTTGTTCCTTATTTTCACACCTGTTAAAAGTTCAAATGGTGTCCACCTTGTACAACGATTCGTCGTATTATTAAGAACTCTCTGCAATTTATCCACATGTTTGAACCACTTCGTCGTATCATCTAGTGTTAACTTGATCGGTACCGGTATAAAAAGACGACGGACTCTTTCAACTTGCCCATTCCCACGTGGGACACCTGTAGCTATTTGTAAATGTTGGATTCCTTCTTCAATGCAATAGTAACTAAAAGCTCTCGAGGTAAAAGCTGGACCTCTATCGGTTATGATCCTAAGAAGATTTCCAAAAGTTCGCTGCTGTAGCTTCAATTTATCTAATTCATCTTCTGTCGAAGTTGATTTAACTGCGTATAACCAAGTAAATTTCGTGAATGCATCGACTAATGTTAAGATATGTTGATAGTTTTTGTTTGTGAAAGACAGCGGGCCGATAAAATCAACATGATATGTAGACAAGGGTATGTCTTCTTTTGGGATGGGGTTCAGAAACGCTTCTTTTTCCCCACGTTTCTTATTGGCTAATATGCAAGAGATTACGCTAGAGATTACGTTAGTGATTACGCTTTGGGTAAACGTACTCAGATCAGGGATAAAAAATTCTTGACGACTTCTGTTTTAACGGTTGAAAAGTGCCCCATTTCATGTGCCAATTTAATTAATTCAGCTTGCATGTCTCTTGGCACTACAATAAGCTCACGACCGTTGGTAAACTTGTAGAGAATGCCATTCCGCACGAAGTATTCTTGAGACTCATTATCGGATAAGAGTGCTTTCAGGGCGCAAATATGTTCGTTTTCTAACTGGGCATTTCTCAGCTTTGCAGTCAGAGTATCGTTTCTATAATCATGACTGGGTGCGTATTCAAGGCATCGACATGCTGCATTCTCTGAGTCGGTCTACGTACTATCTCGTAGTGGAGCTCCTTCAGTAAGAGGGCCCATTTTGCGATTCGTATGACAAGGTCTCTCTTGTCCATGGTCTTGTGAAATGCCAATCAATCAGTGATCATTTTGAATCGATTGTCCAACAGATAAACACGGAACTTCCCACCTTTCTTCAGTAAGTCACTCAATGGTTTTGATGGTTTTGCAACTTTGGAATATTCTGGAATATATTTTGTAAAATAGCTTGTTAGTCCCAGAGAAGCTTTGCACATGCCCCACGTTTATTGGGACAGGAAACTTCTTAACTGCCAGTGTCTTCGCCGGGGACGGACGAATAGTGTCGTTTTCAACCAGGTGACCCAGAAACTCTACTTTTTCCTTCAAGAACTGGCACTTTTTTACGCTTTCCAACCGTGGGTTGAAGAAGCATATATGCTCCAGCTTTTCCCGTCCGTTCGTCTGTCCGTCCGTCCGCCCGCCTGTCGGCACGATAACTAACGTAAAAATGGTTCGATTGCGATGAAATTTTAGAATGTGGTAGGGGACCACCTGGGGACGAACCTTATTGAAAATGGGTGAAGTGGGTTCAAAGGTCACGACATAAGAGCGGAATTCATTCAATTGCCCTTATGCGTCATAACTTGCGTAAATATGGTTCGATTTCAATAAAAGTTTAGTATGTGGTAGGGGACCACTTGGGGACAAATCCTGTCGCAAATGGGTGAAGTGGAGTCAAAGGTCAGGACATAGGAGCGGGTTGCATTCCATTGCCCTTATGAGTCATAAGGTGCGTAAAAATGGTTCGATTTCGATGAAATTTCAGTATGTGGTAGGGGACCACCCGCAAAGGAACCCTATTGAAAATGGGACAAATGGAGTCAAAGTTTAGGACATAGGATCAGGATCCATTCCATCGCCCTTATCCCATACTATTAAGGTGGACGTCAGATAATTTTGCTTCCTATATTTCCAATGGAAAACCTTTTGTACACATTTCCTTTGTAACGTACCAGGAGATGTGACGTACCTGCCAGAAGGACGCACACGACATAAAGGCAGATAGGAATCAGAATAAAACGTCCGCGTAGCTCAATTGGTAGAGCAACTTATTCCGGAATGAGGGGACCCGGGTTCGAATCCTGGCGCCGATAAAAATGACGGAGAAATTTACTTCGTTATACCTTCACAATGAGTGTGTTCCCAAAAATGAAAATTTGAACATCGATTAAAATAACTTCATACTATAACTTGGAATACTTAACATTTTCTAAAACATAAGCATAATAATATTTAAAAACAATAACGTTTCTTTTGGTGGTGTTGAAACCAGAAAAAAGATGGCGCGACGTGTGCTTTGATGACGTCAGTGGACAACTAAATGTTGGATTGCATAATTACGGTTATGGTTTAGAAAACATTGAGTATTCCAAGTTATGAAATGAAGCTATTTTAATCGATGTTAAAATTTTCATCCTTGGGAACGCATTAATTGTGAAGAAAATGTGTACAGAAGTTTTTCCATTGGAAGTATAGGAAGCAAAATTACTTGACGTCCACCTTAAAGTAGCAATTCTTGTATGTATGTATGCACATTTTATTTTGAAAACGGCTCTAAGAATTTTGATGAAAGTCGTTAACCAACAGTTTTCTGGTACTAGAAATCGATTTAGCTTGATCTCGACTTTAGAAGAATTCGTTTAGTGGGTTAAATAACCACCCCGAATTATAACATTTTTAGTGTCATGGCGTCGTTCCATTAATGTTACAAATGCTTAGAAATCTTATGAGGTCAGAGAATGTTGGCGCGCGGTCATGCGCCATCAAAGTTTTATGATGTCACACTCTTGCGAGCAGATGGTCGCGATTCCCATCTGCCTCTTTACGTCACGCGTTGTGTGCGTATGTCCGTCCGCACGATAACTCACGTAACAATCGTTCGATTTCGATGAAATTTTTGTAACTGGTAGGGGATCACCTAGGAAGGAACCATATTTAAAGTGAACGAAATGGGGTCAAAGGTCAGTACATAGGAGCAGGATCCATTCCACTGCTATTATTCGTCATAACTAATGTAAAAAAAGGTTCGATTTCGATGAAGTTTTAGTATGTGGTAGGGGACTGCCTGAAGACAAACCCTATTGAAAATGGGCGAAATGGGGTCAAAGGTCAGGACATAGGTGCGCCACCATTCGGTCTCCAGGCGAGCTCATTTCTCTAGGGTGGGGGTGGTCATAAGGTAATGGGCTCATCGGTTTATACACTGTGAGTAAAGCAGTAGGTAGTAAAATTCGGAACGTGATGGGTAACCGGAAGGATATACCCCTCACACTTTCAGGCACGACCTCTCCATGTTGCTTTCTTTTTATTTTTCAGTATCCTCTCTATGTCTTCTTTTAGTTAAGGTCCATGTTTCTAATCCATAAGTAAGAACTGGATTGATTAAAAACTTTTATTTTAAGACAATGGTGAACTGCTCTTGAAAATTGTACTGTTTCTTACTTATAAATTCCTATTTCTTGCATGTCAGCGAAATGTGGAGGAAACTTTTACAATGGGAAAAGTATCTGAATCACATTTCTGCAGATAAATATTACAATGGAAATTCGAAAGCTAATATGTGGTTCTCAGTCCCTTAGAAGAAATTGAATGTTTTTCATGCGCAGAGTATCTCCACTTTGCTTTTTCTTTCTGCTTTTCTGTGAGCATATTGAAACTAAATTAAGAGGCAGCAGCGAGAATTTGGAAACTAAGAGTAATACATTTTTGGGGAGCATTCTGATTTGTGAACAGCGAAAGGTGGTTTCTGCTTCGACTTCGACGTGACTGCAAAGTACTTTACCGCCTTTCATGCATCCGTAATAACCCTTGTCAGCGCATGATATAACGCTCTCAGAAGAGAATCCGTTCTTTTAAACTGGCGTGAGAAGATGTTTCATCCAAGCGAAACGACAGAAGACGCAAAATAGGAATATAAAACGAAAATCAAAGATAAGGTTGGAAATACCTCTCAGTCTCTCGCTACTGTTCATAAAGAATAAAATTCTGAAGGCGGGGTTCTAGCAGACATGGGAAACCGAAGCACCTACGAATACCTTCAAGAAGATTCGTGCACAAGGATAGAGAGCATTCTGCTTTCTCTGCCAGCTCTGGCCAATGTTCTTGATTTTCTGTTTTCCCATGTTTACCTTTTCTTTTCCAGAAAGCGACCAGCACAAAATTTCTATTTCTTGCATATATTCTAATCTGTTTCGCATCACAACAGAACTCTTTCTGGGATGGTAAGCTGGCTCTACTTTTTTTTTTTTTTTGACCGCTGACTTTCGTTTTCTATGAAAATGAAGTGAAATCACTTCGCATCCTCGAAGAGAACTAGATAAAATTTCAATTCGGGAAACTGGGTTTCTGGTTTTTATCTTTTTGTATCTACATTTTCGAGGGGATGTCGGACTTTTATTCAGATTTGCCAATACGAAAAATGTCTTTCGGAACCAGTTACATGAATGCTCTTTTAATAAATCTTAGATTACTTTTATTCTATAGAGGAACAGTGGTGACACAAAGTTTCTGACAAGAAAAGTTTCTTCAAAATGTATTCCATCATAAACCTCTAATAAAGAAGCTCACCATGTTGGAGAAACTGTTTAAATTTCCGCTGATATTAAATAAAACATATTTTCCTTAATAATGTGTCGTGTAAACTGATGATAATAGTAGAGAAGTTACCTTTTCCCTGAACTTTTTGGCTCATTATTTTGTGTTTGCAGGATATCTTAATAAAATAATACAGTGAAACCTCGGTTATACGCATTTTGTTATTTTTTAACGAAATTTCGAAATGTTAAATACTGTTGAAAAATTTATGCATTAAAGGAAAATAAAATATTCCCTAATAATGATTCATTTAACCCTTTAACGACCATGGCCCCAAAATCTTGTATCACTCTAAACACTACAATGCCCAAAATTGTCAGTTGTTTCCTTCTTTGTTTAATAACAACAATATTGACCGTGTGTGATTTCTTCTAATCCCTCACAGGTCGAGAGAATCTGAAGAACAAGTAAGAGTAGGAAATCTGACTAACCCTAGACAGTCGTTTCGGGCGGCTATGGGCGTTTGTACATACGGGCGTTTTGGGCGTTATTTGATTATTATTATTTTTTTTTTTTTTTTTGATTTGAGGTTTAACGACCACCGTGAGAAACTCAATGGGCTATAAGCAGTCGCCCGTCCCTAATTTAGGGTCACTGGTTCCAGGGAAGGGAGAGAGCCAGTGCCGTAAGACAAACAGAACATCCATGCCTCACCGGGATTCGAACCCGGACCCCGTTCGGACGAATGATCAGAGGCCATCGCTTAGACCACTGCGCCACCGGGGCGGCTTGGGTGTTATGGTCATTAACCCTTTAAGCGGCCGACGTACCTGAAACAAATGGTGCACAAAATTCACTAAGCTTCTCAAACAGAAATGTCCACATAGCGATCGGATTTAACGAAAGCTACGACAAAACAGCTAGTTTTCCATTCTCATCTTCGTAGTACAGACCCATATACCTGTCACTAGTGCTCGTATATAATATAACATACCGTGCTAGTCCTCTCTCCTAGTCTGCTCTATGACCTAAGGAATAAAGGGAAAGGGTTTGCTTCTTCCCAGTATTATGGTGTCAGTGTCTATTCCCCCTGTAACGGACATCATGCCACTAGGCAGAGAAACAAGTTACTCAAATATTTTCTCTCTCCTTTCCTTGTTTCGTTGACATTGATAAACCCCTTTTAGCAAGGAAAGTGTTATTGTTGATCATTCCCCTAAATGATTATTTTGGATAACAAAGCTAAGGGGAAAGCAACACTTTCTAATTCTCAGGTTCACTCTTTCCAGTTGCGTTCTATCCCTTTCTTAGACAGCAAACATATTCCTTGGACCTGATTTCAGCTCATTATTCTAACCCCGAGTAAATTCGTTCCAGCCGATTAAAAGGTTAAAGCGTTAAAGTCGAATCAACGGCGAAAGGGAAAAAGCATTACAGATTACACAGTCCTATCAGAATAATATGACCACCTACCTAATAATCGGAATAACCACGCTTGGCCCGGATGACAGCAGTGAGACGGCGTGGTTTGAACGAAATGTGGCCCTAGAAGGCTGCCCGAGACACATGTGCCCATTCGGACTGCAGCAGAGCACGGAGGTCCCGGAAATGACGTAGTTGCTGGTCGGCACGTCGAACCTATCGATCCCAATAGTCCCACAAGGGCTCTATGGGATTGACGTCGGGAGATTTTGCAGGCCATGGAAGAACGGAGACATCGCTGTCGTGTTCCTGGAACCAGTCACGCACCCTCTTAAAGAAGTGGCACTGCGCATTGTCCTGCTGGTAAACACCATCACCACCAGGGTAAACGTCCAACATGAAGAGATGCATGTGGTCAGTGAGGATGGACAGGTAGACATTGACGTTCAGGGACCCATCCAGTGGTGCCAGTTGTCCCAGGTCATACCAGGAAAACATCCACTAGACATGCACACTGCCACCGCGGGCTTGCACGTGACCGATAAGCGTGTCAGGATGTTGGTTCTCGTCCATCTGACGCCGTATCCACCACCGCCCGTCACTTCAAACGTTGCCTTCTCCGACGAATCGATGTTTCTACTCCAGACCTTGATTCGTCGAAGAAGGGAACGTTTTTCCACTCTTCTAGTGTCCAATGTTGGTAGTCCCTTGTGAATTCTAGGCGTCGTTGCCGATGGACCTGCGTTAATATACACAGCGCAGCGTCGATCCTGGAAATCCATGCGTAACTGGTTTACTCTACTGTTATTGGGGACACTTACTTGGGTGCTCCAGCATTCATTTGCGTCATCAATTGCTGCACAGTTGCGCGTTGATTGCCCTTTACCAGTCTACGGAGGTGGCGTTCTCCTCTGGGGTCTATGGTCTTTGGGACTCTACAGTTATGACGCCGGGAGCTATTCGGTCTGCCAGAGGTCCATTCTTGGTGCACCTTTACTACAGCAGCTCGTGAACAGCCAACGAAGTCTGCTATTTCTGTGAAGCTTCCACCCTTGGCCCGGCAGCCGATGATGATTCCTCTCTGAACGTCAGTCTAATCAATTCAAAGAGGAATCATCATCGGTAACCAATGATGATTCCTCTTTGAACGTCAGTCTCTTCCCATGGTGCTCACGTTACGCATTACGCACTGTGGCTTATCTGACCTAGCCGGCCGCTTATATCTCCGTGTGTTCGACCTTGTCAAGTGCACTCTGTGACGCGGCTGGGCGGGCACACCGTGATTCAGGGGGTGGCCATATTATTCGGATACGACCGTGTATATTTTATTGCACTGCAAAATCAAAAAGCCAATGAAAATCAAACTTCTCTTTAAACGACTCTCTCTGTGTACAACAATCCTGATTCTATCGGGTTGTCGGAAAAGTCATGACGTACTTTAGACATGTTTTGCAAAGGTCATTTATTGATAGAAACAACAAAGATCAATCAATGATATAATGCCCGTTTTGTTCAATGACCTTTTGCCATCTGTCAGTGAGCTGCAGAATGCTTCGTTCATAGAAAGACCTGTCTTTCGTGGCGAAAAACTTTACAAGGTGCTAATTTACAGCCTCACCTGAATTGAACGTTTTACCACGCAAGGACTGTTGAAGAGAGCGAAACAGGTGGAAGTCTGACGGAGCAAGGTCAGGCGAGTATGCTGGGTGGGGCAACACATACCACCCAAGCTCCAATAATTTTTGGCGGGTGATCAAACTTGTGTGTGGTCTTGCGTTGTCGTGATGGAACACAACACCTTTACGATGAACGAGCTCTGGACGTTTCTGGATGATAGATTCATTAAAACTGTCCAATTGCCGACAGTACACATTCGAATTGATAGTTCGGTTCCGTGGTAGGAGCTCGAAAAACACGACACCTTTAAAATCCCACCACACTGAGACCAGAACCTTCCGCTGATGAATGTCTGCTTTGGATGTCGTTTGAGGCGAAGCAGCACGTCGGAACCAAGACCGTTTGCGCAGCACATTTGTTGTACACAATCCACTTTTCGTCACCACTTATCAGTCGCTTCAAAAAGGATCGTCAACTGAGCTTCTTTGAGTTCATGAGGAACCCACACATCGAACTTCCTTACGTATCCCAGCTTCTTCATGTGGTCGTGAACGCTTGAATGATGGATGTGCAATGTGTCTGCAATCTCTCGTGTCGTGTAACGTGGGTTTTACTTGATCAATACCTTGATTTGGTCGTCATCAACCTCGGTTGGCCTCCCGGACAGAGGAGCATCGTTGAGGTCAAAATCACTAGCAGGGAATTTTGCGAACCACCGCTGGCACTGACGTTCTTGTAGAGCATTTTCACCGTACACTTTACGCAACTTTTCACAAGCTTGACGCGCGTTCTTCCTATTACGGAAGTAAAACAGCAAAATATGGCGAAAATGCACAGTTTGGTCTTCCATCTTCAACTTGATGTCAAATCTCCGCAAATCAACCAAATCGCTCACTATTCTTTTTAGACTGCAGCTAAAACTGGCACCTGTCGAATGCTATAGCGATAAAAGAGCTGCGCATGCCTCTAGTACTTTTAAAACCGCCCAACCGCCATCGGGTGCCAAAATACGTCATGACTTTTCCGACAACCCAATAGATTAAGTGAAATCCTCACAACTAAGAAGCTGAAACCAGTGCTTCAGAATGGAACTCATGAATTAATAGTTTGTTTTTCTTCGGATGCTGAGTGCATCTACTTGAAATCAGACTGATGAATATTTAGGATACATTTAGGATTCTATTCACCACGAAATAGTGGAGCCACTAAGTTACGTCCCAGAAATTTATAAATTTGAAATAGTGCATGCGTGTGTGAGTTATGAAATGCGAAACCAATTTTTCATCCAAACTGAAAGTAAACAATATACTTTTTTCTGATGGGATCAAGGTTCAACTTTGGTCGCACCAAGAAAGAACACAACAACGCTGCCCCAATTCTCTCAAAGTTGCAACAAACGGTGTTACGTATAAAAGAAACAAAGAATTGTGTACCTTTGATAATCTGAAATTCAAATTTGAATGTATAAACGCAGAAGTCGTATAAATGAATTGCGTATAACCTAGTAAAAAAGAGTTAGAAACTACTGTAAAATATCGGGACTAACGCAGAATTATGTATGAGAGTGAAAAGCATGTAACCGAAAAACTTATAACCAGGTTCCACTGTATAAAGATTTCCACATGACGTGAAGCGCGCTGACGAATAAATTATCGCATGCTTGTATGTTTCACCTTAGGAATTTTCTTTGGCCATAGTAAATGTCGGAATCATGTTTGTGTTTCAGAGTAAACAGCAAACTTAATGTCATCAGGTACTAGATGGATTCCGAGATGGAAACCTTTATCTCGGCAATGAGAAAAACAGATTTTATAATGAAAATTTCAGGAGTATTTTCTGAAGCATCTGGTCTTAAGTTTCTTACAAAGGGTGAGTCGAAAGGTTTGCAATATTTTGATCACTTTATGTCTCTATACGTACCTTAATGACGAAAGCTGACTAGTATTCAAAGTATAGGCCATCGTGTTGCACCGACCTTAGCGATCTGTCTGCCAGTTCTTCGAATCCGTGGCGGTAGAAGTTCTTGTCCTTCCAGGCGAAGAACTCTTTCACCCCAGCTGCCATCTCCCCCTGATTGTTGAAGTGCCGCCCGCGAAGGAAGTTAAAACCATAATCTAAAAAGAAACAAACTTCCTTGAACGGGTTCCAGAAGACACATTTCTTATAAATTTCATCGCGAATATCTTCTCGAGTTTTGCAAGTAAATCAACGGGGTTTGTTTATTAGATTAGATAGAGTATTGCGCAAAACATTTCTCAATTGAACTTCTTTTTTCTGCGAAGGCTGTATAAAAAAAAATATTGTTTTATTTTTATGCAAATGTCCCTAATAGAGGTGCAACTGTCATGTCGTAAGTGTTACAGGGCTTGGTGCTGAGTTATATAACAGCGCCCTGTGTGAAGGGTTCGTTCGATACTTCGTTTGCAGCAAGTTCTGTACCGGGGGTTTAACTCGTATTTCTCCCGACTGAAGTAGATAGAATAAGTATAAATAAGCACGACTAAAGTTAAGCTTTGCTGTTGCAGTGAGGAAGATATTTAGTCAAATGTCGTATGTCGTGTCTCCAAGCTTTTGTCCATCATATTAATTCTTTCATTATTTTATTAACATGTCGTGATCTCCTTCTCTCTCTAATCATCAGCCCCGTTGCTTACTACTTATCTCCCTCACGCCGACCAGCGAGTCCTTCGCACCACGCTCTCACACTTCCTTATCCCTGAACTTTCTGCCACCGAGTCTCGTGTCCTGTTCCTGAGAAAAAACTCCCCAAAAGACGTCCCCTGCCGAAGAGAGACGTACAACACCTTCCAAGAAAGCACGGACACCCTTTAAAAATGCCTTCTTTAATTGACTTCGCTGCCCTCTTTTCTTACTCCCTCGCAGGAAAGTATCCACGTAACGTTGCCTGGGGCGGCTGAAAAGCAATAATGTCCTGTTTCTCTCTTCTCACATCCACGAAACCATAAATCTAACACCGCCTCTGTTGCAATGCTGAGAAAGAGAGCTACTTTAACCATCGCCCTGCTCAACAGAATGGCAGGAATTGGAGGAAAATGATTACAATTCACTATCCTATTAATAAAATGGCTACTGAACTTCACTTCTGTTAAATATGGATGCCCAGGTTACGTAAGTCTTCACGCCATTTTGAGTAATGTTTTAATTAGAAGGATGTATATGTGATCAACCGTTGAATAGATAAAAACTTGTTTCAATCTTTTGTGAGACACCCGGTATACACGTATATTTCTATACATATAATACATATTTTGGAAATAGATGCTCCACTTCACGACGAGCTGAGTTTAAGATGAAACTCTCTGACAGAGGGCTGCGTCGTAATCCGGAATATAACTGTCTTACAACTAACGCAAATGGTATTAAGAAAATTGCAAAGTTTCATTTGTGGAATTTAATGACGGAAATAAGTTATTCAGTTTCGTAGCTTGGAGAGACAGAGAGAGAGAGAGAGAGAGCAGGTATTTTGGTATCATGCTTTTGCGTCGGACATTCTCAAAAACTGTTAGTTTCAGTTCTCAGTTAGAAACGTGAAATCGACCATTACTGCATTACAAACCCCGAGAACAATGAATGGAATACGTTTGCCATTCCTCTGAGGCTGGCGATCTGGACTCCAGTCGGTTCATTAAAGGTAAAGCGGCCTTATCGAACAATGCAACAGGATTTAGCCCCGTTAAACACACAGGTACAATAGCTTCTGCATCATGTCTATGTAAGGGGGTATTGTTAAGTGCGTAGCTGATAATTTACTGCAGCAGGGAATTACTGGAGGAATTTAGAAACTGACGTGGTACGCTCATATCGAAGCCGAACTATACGGTTTACGAGTAGAGCTTCTCTATGCTCATGGTAATACTGAAGCTTACGTCTAAACTATTCCAAAGTAGCCTGTCAAACGGTTCTCTCATATGACATGATCAAAACTGCCTGTGTTTCCCCAGATGCTTTATTGCGTACGACTCTTTGATTGGTTAGCAAAGTTTCGGAACATCATTACCCCTACGACTTCCTGCGTAATATCTCACCGAGCATAAAGCCTTCGAACATCTTACGGAGGTGCTAAAACCGTCACACATTATATTCCTCGAGTAAACGGACTTTGGGACTTAATAGTCCAGGGATAAGGTGCTCCGACACAGTCATGTGAATAAAACGAAGTCTTAATGAAAGAAATGAGGGCTGTTGAGAAAATACACTTAGTAGACAACACATTAGAGATAGGGATGATAGGCAGTTTACATGGGCATAACCCAAACTAAACACGAAGCAGACAGCTGGGCTCCGCAACAATGCATCGCGATCGACGAACACTGAACGACTTTGATCATGGACGCATTGTTGGCGCAAGACGAATGGGCAATTCTATCTGTCAAGTAGTAAAAACCGTAGGGTTCCCGAGAGCAAACCGTATCAAGAATGCGCGGCGAGCATACCATCGACGGACGTACCAGCGCCCAAAGATCAAGCGGTAGTCGACCACATGCAGTTGATGACCATGGTCGACGTTGACTATTCAGACTCGTACAGACCGACTGCTTCGCAACGTCGGAGCAAATAACACCCAGATTAAAGGTTGGAGGCCCAAGCAGCTTCAGCAAACGAACGGTACAGCGCACGTTGCATATTCTGGGCAACAGGAGCCGACGCTGTACACTTATGTCCAGAGATCGCCTTAACTCCTGGACAGGCGTATTTCAAGGATCAAAAACGAAAATTACTACCTAAAAGAAAATGGGGACGCATTTTTACTGCTCCAAAATCTATCCTGATTTAAAAACCGACCTCTAGGTCATTTTTTACGCTTTCCAGCGGTAAATTGAAGAAGAGTATATGCTCCAGCTTTGTCCGGTTGTCTGTATGTCTGTCTGTCCGTCCGTCAGTCCGCACGATAACTCGCGTAAAAATGGTTCGATTTCGATGAAATTTTAGTATGTAGTAGGAGACAACCTGGGGACCAACCCTATTGAAAATGGACGAAATGAGATCAAAGGTCAGGACATAGGAGCGGGATCCATTCCATCGCCCTTATGCATCATAACGTACCTAACAAGTTAGTAAAAGCATGTAATGCATTGATTATGATACGCTTTCCAACATACTTCAAGTTATTACTCAAGTTAGGAGGATAATGGCTGTGGAATAAATCTCGCAACTGTGCTCTGACCTTTGACCTTATTTCGATGATATTAAACAGAAATGGTCCAGTGTACCTCAGGAATAACATACTACAGTTTTGTTGCACCAGAAGCATTTTTAGTCAAGTTATGAGGATAATAGCTGTGTAATAAATATCGCTCCTGTGCTCTGACCTTTAACCCCCTTTCGATGATATTAAACAGAACCGGTTCAGTACATCTCCGCAACAACATGATGAAGTTTTGTCGCAATCGAAGCATTTTTACGTACGTTATGACGCATAAGAGAGATGGAATGGATCCCCTCTTATGTCCTGACCTTTCACCCCATTTCTCTCATTTTCAATAGGGTTTCTTCCCAGGTTGTTTCCTATCACATACTAAACGTTCATCGAAATCGAACCATTTTTACGGTAGTTATCATGCGGACGGACGGACGGACAGACAGAGAGACAGGCAAACAGACAAAGCTGGAGCACATATGCTTCTCCGAACTACGATTGGAAAGCACAAAAATTCTTTGATTGCGATAAAACTTTAGTATGTTGTTCCGGAGGTATACTGAACAAATTCCGTTTAATATCATCGAAATGGGGTCAAAGGTCAGGGCAGAGTAGCGAGATATTTTCCACAGCAATTATCCTCATAACTTGACTAAAAATGCTACTATTGCAACAACACTTTATTATGTTGTTTCGGAGGTATACTGAAACGGTTCTGTTGAATATCATCGAAATGGGGTCAAAGGTCTATGCACAGAAGTGAGATTTATTCCACAGCCATTATCCCAATAACTTGAGTAATGATTTCTGGTATGTTGGAAAGCGTATCATAATCAATGCATTGCATGATTTTACTGACTTGCTTAAAATTATTATTATTACTGGTATTTTTTTTACCTCGACTGTTTAACACAGCAGTTGTGCCAACAAGAAGGTAATTCCTCTCTCGTTCCCTCCGTCGCTGTGCCTCTCTTCTGGGATTCGCATATCTTGGGTTGCGGGAAAACACGACCCCAAAGGCCCAAGACATGTGTGGAAAAACTGAGTTATCTATGTCACAATTTGAGAACACAAATTCCAGTGACATTTAGCTTTGGTGCCGTGCAGGGCAAACGACAGAACTACAAAAGGGTTGTAGTGTGTGTTTGTGTGTCTGTGTCTTGTGTGTTTGTGTACACATGTCTTAGGCCTGTGTGTGTGTTCAAGCTTGAAAGAAATGGAGGGAAGGTAACATTTTTTTCGGGAGTTCTGAAGGTTTGTGAAAAGCGTTGTCGAAAAAGGAAATAAAGAGAAATAGCCGTTTTTCATCCAAGAGGGGGGGCTGATATCCGTTATTTAAAACTTAAATGTTTTTTATTGTACTTAAATCAGAGTAAAACCTATTGAAGGCACTCTGTTTTATCCATTAAGAGAACAATGTGAATATGCCATGGATTTAAATTCTCAGTATGCTGATAATGGATTTCTAGCAAATGAACATAACTGAATTTGTGACAAAGCAGACTGCCTTTTCTTTTTTAAATGTGAAAAACTAAGAACATTCTGAATTACAACTTTTTGCAATATTAAATTGCATGTGTAGGAATAATTACACGTGCATATATTACAGAATTTTAATCTTTGCCACAGATGAAAAGAAGCATGTTTTTAATCTTAGGAATTATTACTCTATTGAAAATTTTGTTACACTTATTAAAAAAATTTAAATAACTGCATGTCCCAAGAACATGTTTTTTATTGTAATACAGTCAAACCCCTATTTAACGGACTGCGATTTAACGAATTCCGCGATTTTACGTACATTTTTTATGGTCCGGACGTAACCACATTGAAATTAAGGATTGGCGTTTCCCGATTTAACGAACACAGTTCCTCAATTTAGCAAACATTTTTTATTTTTGCTTTAAACCACCAAACTATGTTAACAAACATTTTCACGTTAAAAGTCAGCTAGAAAGAGAGCTTCGCGTAACAGGAAAATTTTACGCATGAAGTTAACCAGCGTTTCAAAGAACACCATCTGCGACACAGCTTGACGTAATCATAAATTGGTTCGCCTTTCCTCCGACTATCAAGCGTAAGCTTCTTACAGGGAGAAGCAAATGACCAATATGTTTTAAAGGAGCGCAACGTTTTCTTTCATGGGTGGGAAGCAGGAAAAATAAAAGCGGTGTGGAGAAGGAAGCCTAGAGTACCATGGGGATTCTTGTTTTCAGCTGCAGACAGAACAATAGCACTCTGTGAAGTCAGGGGACACACATGGTACGTACCCATTCCTGAACCTCTGGAACTTTTCGCTAAATCGCGCTTTTCTTCTTTTCTTCTCAGTGTTGAATCTACAGCTGAAATTAAACAACACAGCTCGTTTACGGAGAAAGTTTAGATGAACACAGGTAGCACTAGAAAAGTTAGTCACGGAAAGAAAGAGAACATTGCTGCTTACGTATTCTATTATGAACACTAGCTTAATTTGAATGTTTCATTCGAAAGGTTTCCTCGATTTAGCGAATTCCGCGATTTTACGTACAAGATTGTTGGTCCCTTGAAGTTCGTTAAATCGAGGTTTGACTGTACATATATTTTTAATGGAATTAAAAAACAACAAGAGGTTTCTAGAAGTGAAACTTTTTAAAGCTGTCGTTTGCACACTGAGAGAGGAGGGAGCGGGCGTGGTCTGTTTCTAGAAATCACGAAATACTTCTTGAAAAACATGTGATGAGTATTTTTACTCCCTGTCTAAAAACCTACCGCGACTACTGCTTGTGCCACTGTTAATTGCACGTCATCGGATATTGCGCCTCGCTTGGTGCCGGGAACATCAAACTTGGACCTTTGCAGAGTAGCGCCAGGTCGGGTGGTCAGATAAATCGCATTTTCAGCTGTACAGAGCTGATTGGAGGGTACGAGTGCGGTGTCAACAGTATGAGGCGATGGCCCCGTCCTGCCAGGTCGATTCTGTTCAAGGCAGTAGTGACTCTGTGGTGGTTTGGGGTGCCTCCTCATGGGACACATTAGGTCTCTTTGTGTGTCTGGAGAGGCCCTTAACCACTGCGTGCTACCAGCATGTGCTGGATAATTGCCTACACGCTTTCATGGCTTTAGCGCATGCTCCGGCAGATGGCCTGTTCCAGAAGGACAATGCGCCGCCGCATCCACTCAGCTCGAGGAACACTCATCTGAGTTTCGAACCCTCCAGTGGTGTCCAAACTAAAACTCTATGGAAGGTCTCTGGTGAAGCGGAACTTCAGATCATTAGATCCTGGATCAGCATCTCGGGTGGAGTTGTGAACCATAGTGCATCAGGCATGGCTGGCGTTACCTCCGGAAACCCTCCGACATCTGGTGGAGTCGATGCCTCGGCAAGTACAGGCTGCTATTCGCGCTATAGGAAGACCAACACGCTATTAGATAGGTATCTCTAATTTGTTTTCCATTGAGTGTAGTTAGCATGAGCTGTAAGGATGTTCCCTCCAGACTAATTGTCACACCAAGTAGAAATTGCATGTTAACCATAGGCGCCGACTAGGGGTGGGGGTGGGGGCAAGATGAATCTCGCCCCTCCAATAATTGTACTGGGGGACACTGCCCACCCAATATTTTTCGTCCTGTTTAATTAAATAATCGCTTTAGCCTCATAAGATGGACGGACCAAGCTTTCGAGGTCAAAGCGATTTATTTCCAAAATAATCACAAATAACAAAAAAAAATTTTTTTTTTCCCATATCCAACATTTCTCATTTGATAAGAAACTGGATTTCCAGTTCTGAATTGTGTTTGACATGTTCTCGTGATAAATGTTTAAAACAATTATCAAAAACAAAATAAATAGAAATACAGAAACGTATAACTTCTAGCGCCTTTATTTATCTATTTTTTTTTCACTTCTCGTTCTTTGTTTAAGTAAGGTTAGTAACCCAGTTAATTTATCATTTATTTTTATAAACGTTTGGAAATAAAACCTCTAGATGTTTTTATAAAATCATTGGCTGAATTTCATTTTTAAAAATATTAATATTCTGCAAAAAAAAATTCTGTGTCCTTGTTCATTTGCTGATGAGCAATTACAGTTGCCTTTAAAAACATACATCGAATCTGGTTGTTTAGCGCCCCTGATGTTAGCTAATACTGAGAGATAACAGCTATTTTCAGTTATTTTCTTATGGCTATGAGCATAGAGTTTTCGACTTAATGTTCACTGGATTTCAGGAAATTCTCTACTGGTTTTCTGAACAACTTTAGGCTTGCTGTTTAATTGTTTTCAGTTCGTTGTACAATGTAGAAAAATAAGTGGTATGAATTCATGGAAAATTCCTAAAATAACGTGCATCAAAGTTTCCGGCAGGTCACTTACTTTTAACAATACTTCCGTTTGAAAAGTTTCAGTGTGGAAAAATGGAAACCAGTATTACAATGGATTTTCCGTGTCATAAATTCAATATTTTTTTTAGAAATGTTAGTTTCGGGTGTTTTCGATTTTATTCAGAAGTTTTCCAAATTTTCTAACACTTCAATTTAGAGATTTTTCAGTCCCTATACAGAAATAACTCATGTTACCAATTTTTTCTCAGCCTAAATGTACCGGATACATTACAGGACTTTTACTGACGTACGTAGTGACGGAATCCTTTCCAGAGGAGGACATCAAGCCAGTGATAGTTAGCGCCACAGTGGGGAACGCTGCCGACTGAGCTAACTTCCTGATTACGTTTAAGGTGGAAACTGAGCTGTCTGGAATGGCGCAAAGATTAAATGTTTTTCGCTAAGACTGAGGATTAAGCAGTCATTTTATTGTCTGTAGATGCTTTTTATTTTTGTGAGGAGATTTAGAATAATTAAGTTTTTTTCGTAGAAGGACAT
Source organism: Macrothele yani (assembly GCA_039090855.1). NCBI lineage: Eukaryota > Metazoa > Arthropoda > Arachnida > Araneae > Macrothelidae > Macrothele > Macrothele yani. Next base: position 9,660,753 of record CM077005.1, read on the forward strand.
ATTACATTTTTAATGATGATTTTTCAAAGCAATAGATGTTTGGGAACTCGAGATTTTTTTAATGTAAAACTTCATAGTATTATTTCAGAAACTCCTACACATAAAATTTACCCTTGATAGCTGTAATAGCTTTTGTGCTAAGGTGATACATTGACATTATTGTGTAATCGCGGACATTTCCAGTACGCGGTTTCTTACAGTAACGCAATATACAATAGCAGGTACACCAACTCGGGGTGGGATTGCGGGATATTGGTTGCCACAATAATTCTAATATCATGCGATATGTTATCAATCTAGGTGCAGACCCACAAAATCAGTCCGCCAACAGATGACTGAAAGCGAATTGGCAACCTAAATGAACCATAGGGGGCGCTGCGCAAACGTAAACAAACGGATAATGTCGCACGTGTTTCCATAAAGTCGTGTGTAGGAATGGCTGGTTTCACACTCTCAATCCTTGAGATAATGAAATTTGTGGAAGCTACAAAAAGTTCACGATGCAACAAAGAAGCGGAAGTTATTCTTAATGCAGGTCACATTATTTCATGTGGAATTAAGAAGGAAGATAGAAAAGAAATCCACATAGTTTCGCATTGCATTCAATCCACCGCAATAACACCGTCGTATTTGTTGAGGCGTCGGATTACTCGGGTTGCCTCATTAGAAACATTCTGAATCATACTGAATCGTTTCCCGCGGAGTGGCTTCTTCAGTTTTGGGAACAAGTCATATTCTGGTGGGCTCATTTCAGGTCTGTATAACGCGTGAGAAAGCAATTCCCATCCATACTATTCCGGAATGTCTTTTACTGTACGGGCAACATACGGCCTCGCGTTATCGTGCAAAATGATGACACCAGCTTCGAGCATGTCTGGTCTTCTTTGGCGAATCTTTAAGTGCAAAACATTTTGCTGAAACCTTCTGTAGTATTCCGCTGTTAGAGTGGTTCTCTCGCGCACTATGTCTGCTGCTTTCACTCCAACCTTGTCACAGGTCATAATCATCATCAGCTTAACCTTCGACTGGTGGCTACGAAATTTTTTCTGGCAAGGTGATTCTGAATGTTTCGACTGAGCGGACTGAGATTCCAGTTCTGGTTCAAAATCTCGTACCCAGGTTTCGTATACAGCAACAATTCCGTTCAAAAACTTCTCGCCTTCAGTCTCGTACCACTGAAGCAATTCTTCTGCCATCCCTTTGCGAACTGCTCTTCACTCAGATTATGCAGAACATATTTGGCAGCCACTTTTCTCTTATGTAATTTTCCAGTTAGGATTCTGAAAACAGAAGCGGTAGACATGTTTACTTCATATGTAATCTCTTCACATGTTTTCCGTCGATCTTCATCCAAAACGCTGTTGACGGTGACCACAGAAGTGCCGCCCGTTGCACCTGATAGCCGACCGCTTCTTGGGTCGTCTTCGATTCTTTCCCGCCCTTGGTAAAAACGAGAACACCACCGTGACACTGTGCTACGATCCACTACACTAAGTCCACCGTGACACTGTGCTACGATCCACTACACTAAGTCCACCGCGACACTGTGCTACGATCCATACACTAAGCCCACCGTGAAACTGTGCTACAATCCACTACACTAAGCCCACCGTGACACTGTGCTACGATGCACTACACTAAGTCCACCGTGACACTGTGCCACGATCCACTACACTAAGTCCACCGTGACACTGTGCTACGATCAAGTACACTAATTCCACCGTGACACTGTGCCACGATCCACTACACTAAGTCTACCGTGACACTGTGCTACGATCAACTACACTAAGTCCACCGTGACACTGTGCTAAGATACATACACTAAGCTCACCGTGTCACTGTGCTACGATCCACTACACTAAGCCCACCGTGACACTGTGCTACGATCAACTACACTAAGCCCACCGTGACACTGTGCTACGATCCACTACACTAAGTCCATCGTGACACTGTGCTACGTTCCACTACACTAAGCCCACCATGACACTGTGCTACGATCCACTGCACTAAGTCCACCGTGACACTGTGGTACGATCCACTACACTAAGCCCATCGTGTCACTGTGCTACGATCCACTACAAAGCCCACCGTGTCACTGTGCTACGATCCACTACACTAAGCCCACCATGACACTGTGCTACAATCCACTACACTAAGTCCACCGTGACACTGTGCTACGACCCAGGACACGAAGTCCACCGTGTCATTGTGCTACGATCCACTACACTAAGCCCACCGTGTCACTGTGCTACGATCCACTACACTAAATCCACCGTAACACTGTGCTACGATCCACTACACTAAATCCACCGTAACACTGTGCTACGATCCACTACACTAAGCTAACCGTGTCACTGTGCTACGATCCACTACACTAAGTCCACCATGACACTGTGCTACAATCTACTACACTAACCCCACAAACTTCACAGAAAGCCTTGTGAATTTCGGTAGGGGATTTTCCTCGCAAAAGTATCAATTTTAATGTAGGATGGCTGGTCGCTACGCTAGATCTGACCTGACTCACTTTGTTCTTTCATTTCTGGACAGAGATTTTCGGAATAGGAGCAAATTAGCCAGCAAACGTTGACACAACTTTGTATGCTGAACTCTGACTCATAACTGGCGCAATGATAGGAGCGATTGCATCATCCTACGGGTAGAGCCTGCACAGTGTGCAAAACTTTTGAAATGACATACGTATCTTATGGTTTGGATATAGTAATTTTTGTTTCATTACTTAACGGCACACTAATTTTTCTCTCATTACTTAACTGGCACACTAATTTTTGTCACGTTACTTAACGCGCGACTAGAAGTAGAAAAAAGTCACGAACTTCTTAAGCCTGTTTTGAAAGAATTTTATTGAAATTTTAAACACACGTACGTTTCCCTGTGGATTTAAAAATATGTTTCAATATACAGGGTGATTCATAAAGAAGTATACATTTTCCAGATGCTGTAAAACAGTAACAGTTGAAGACACGGACCACAACTGTGAACCGTTAGGTAGCTGTACTCATAAAGTTTGTGTCTCTCTACTGAGGGAGGTCGCCTAATCGAACTGGTTAAGCGACGTGCGAGATTATCTCGATGAACATCTTCCTCACCGATGGATTGGACGAGCCGCGGACTACAACATGCCATTGACCCAATGGCCACCCAGAAATCCTGACTGAAACCTTGTGACTTTTTCCTGTGGGGGTACGTAAAGGACAATGTATTCACCCCTCCCCTTCCTGTTGATCTAGTGGAGCTGAAACAGCGTATCACAGCCACTATCACTGCACTTGATTCAGATATCTTACTTTGCGTTTGGGCGGAAATGGATTACCGGCTGGATGTGTGTCGTGTGACTAAGGGTGCACACATAGAACATTTGTGACTGTCTCTAAAAAAACTTGAAACATTCCCCTACAATTCTGTTACAGGTAACATGAAATATATTACATTGTTCTTGTTTTTATAGTGCGTTGAAACTGTATACTTCTTAATGAATCACCCTGTATTTTAGTTCATTTAGTTTCGACTGTAGATGCTCTTACATCTATCTGAAAATTTTGAAATAATGTTTCTTATCAAATATAAATACTAGATTTTGCCCTGTATTTCATTTAAGTAACCCACGATTCCATTTGAAAATCAACTCAATTGTGTGTCATCTCATTGGGGAATTTATTCACAAGGGCAATGCGAAGCAACTGGTGTTTACTCAAGCGGTACTGTTAAATCTCTCTTAGATCCCACGTGACGAGCGAAATTCCTTTGATTAAAGCTAATGGGGTGCCATGGTTGTCTTTAGTGACAATGATTTACGAGAAAAATATGCGCATTCGATAGCCTTTAATATTCGAGATTACAATAATCTTAGAACGAACATCAAAGATTGCGATGGTGATGCATTAACTCATTTGTAGACACTTAAGACTCATCTGCTTTCAACGTCTTGTTAAAATTTAGTGGCATCATTCACGTTTCCCAACAAAAATGCCGTTTGAACTGCAACTACGTTATCTTCTATGCTAATTGGATTTGGTAGCTGTCTCTATCAATACACAGTGATGGAATCTTCCCAAATTAGTGCTGTGTGGGAATGTATATAGTTTAACATTTACTCATATTCAGGTTAAAAATCAAAAATAAATAAATAAAAGTAAGAAGACGGAGAGCTTTGGCAAGGTGTCTGGGAGAGCATTTTCAATGGCGAAGAGAAAGGGCGTTTAAATGAAACATTTCCTCCAACGTCAGTAAATAAACAAATACATCGCTCTTTCTACGTTCCAGAAGCACATAGCAACCGAAAAAATTTTATTCGATCACCGCCGGGGAATTGAATCCACGGATCTCTCGATATCTGGCCGAGAGCGTTAACCTTACACCACGGAGGCCAACAATCCACAATGCTATTTGTTTTTTAAGTCAGCTTCTGACATCATAAATCCGTAAGAAGGGCTCAGCTACTGAGACGTCTGCATCTGGTGGGCATTAACGGCACGGGCTATATATTAATCATAGCAGTTAAACCCAAAGTGAAAATATTCCAATTACGTCAATACGTATCCTCAATACACGTGGCATACGTATCCTTCAATACGTGGCGTTTTTTCGGTTGCTATGTGCTTCTGGAACATAGAAAAAGCGATGTATTTGTTTATTTATTTGAAACATTTCCACCGAAATGGGGCAAAGGATTCAAAATTCCTTCATAAAGTAGGGAAACACAAAATCCAGAGCCCTTTAATGAAGCAAATGCACAATCAGTCGACAAAACATTAGAGATAAGGGAGATGGGAAGTTGATATGGGCATTCCCGCGCGGAGTGGAACAGACTCAAACCAAACGCGGGCAATAGATAGGCGCACAACAGGACATCCCATCCCAACAGTGTATCGCAATCGACGAAAATTGCTAAACGTGGTGATTTGAGTGACTTTAATCGTGAACCCGTTGTCTTCGCAAGACAGATGGATCACTCTACTGCCCATGTGGTAAAAACCATAGGGTTCCCGAGAGCAACCGTATCCAGGGTGTACCGTGTGTAGACCTCTGACGGACATACCAGCACCTAGTGAGCAAGAGGTGGCTGCCGCCCCAGTGGCGCAGTGGTCTAAGGCGTTGGCCTCTGATCATTCGTCCGTAAAGGGTCCGGGTTCGAATCCCGGTCAGGCATGGATGTTGTGTTTGTCTTACGGCACTGGCTCTCTCCCTTCCCTGGAACCAGTGACCCTAAATTAGGGACGGGCGACTGCTTATAGCCCATTGAGTTGCTCACGGTGGTCGTTAAACCTTCAATCAAAAAAAAAAAAAAAAAAAAAAAAAGAGGTGGCTGTCAACACGCCGCTTGATGACCGCGGTCAACGTAAACCGTCCAGGCTCGTACTGGCCAACCGATGAGCAACAGCGGCCCAAAGCACATCCAGGTTACATGTCGAAAGCCTAAGCAGCGCAAGCGAGCGAATCATGGCTCAAATCCTGGGACATGGGAGCCGACGCCCTACTCGTGTGCCAATGTTTGCTGCTCGTCACCGGAATATACGCCTCGCTTGTGCCGGGAACATCAAAACTGGACCCCTGCAGAGTGGCGCCGCTTCGTGAGGATTTATCTGGCCATCTGTGCGCCACTTTTGATACGTACGCAATGCAGCGGCTCGTGAACAACCCACAAGCCGCGCCGTTTCCGAGTTCGTAGTTTCAAGGCGCCGCCCCATCGCAATTTGTCCTTCATCAAACTCCAATAAATCGGCAGCTTTTCCCATTCTAACTCCGAACACTCTACTAACCGTAAAGCCGGTCTTCGGGTTGTATATATACTGCTCTGTGAACTTTACCTGCGCCACCGTTCGGCCACCAGGCGCGCTCATTTCTCTAGGCTGGGGGTGGTCGTAATGTAATGGATCATTGGTGTATAGTATTCACTATAAACAAATTATTCAGTAGATGCAAATTAAATTTTACGGCTGCAACAACGTTATGGAATTTAACAGAAAGCATCGTAGGTCACAGATGTACAGCTGAATGCGAATAACGAACAAGAGCATTTCCTCTTCTGGAAAATAGGTTAATTTAACCATTCGTGTTAATGCAGCCGGTAAATAGATTCGTTCAGTTCGAAGGCATTCTTTCAACAACTCACTGAGAGATTTGCGTTTAAAGGAATTTTGATATTAGTTGTTGCTAAAATGTTAATTAAATGAATTTCGTGTGCTTTCGGTTCATTTAATTAAATACATTAATTTTGATGAACAGTGTTTTTACAGAAAAGCCGTATTTTCGAGTTATTGTTTACCGTTCCGCTTCAGCAGTTAAGGAGAATATTTCAGCTTAATAACGTTGATTAATTTCGGGGAACAGCTAAGAAATATGAAATTTCACTGAAGTGAACAACAATAATGAATACAACTGAGTGAAGAAGAATAAATAAAGTTTTCACCGGACACGAAAGTTACGATCGGAGCTTTCAAGCAAACCCGTGTTGGCTAATTGTAATTATTAATCACGAATCTCCATCACCGAAATATGCTCTTAATTACAACGCTTACAAAGATTTTCTAATTAACTCAACGAAAAGTGTATTTCAGTAAGATATGTGCAGAAAATTTTGAAGGGATACTTCACACAGCAACGCTGAATTCCTGTTTTCTAAGATTTTAAGTATAGTGCTTTCATTTGATAGCCTTTCCTTAAGCGCCATGCTGTCTGAAAGCAAATACCGGAAAATGCTTCTAATGATTGCAAAGTAAATGCGCATGTTCCGAGCAAACTTATTTCCACTTTGCCTATTATTACTAACGGCATGTTTTTAAGGATATGGATGTTGTGAGAAATACAGGATGTGATGTTTGGGTATTCGTAAGAAATGAAGGTTTTCCATCTAGATTTGCGCCGAACTCTTATTTGTTTGGAAAGTGCTATGGAAAGTTATCCCCTTTACTCACACATACAAGCACAATAAGTACGCATGGGAATAAAACAGCAAAACTGAATGTCATGGCACCAAAATTCCTGTCGATTGAACTTGCCCTTTGTTGATGAGAAAAAGAGCGAAGGAGAGGAAGTCAGAGGACTGAAGAGGAAGAGAGAAAAAGAGTGATAGTGAAGCACTGAATAGAAGGAATAAAAGAGAAAAGGACTGAGGTAGCGAATGGAGAAACTGAAGGAATGAGAAGGAAGAAGAGTAATAAAGGAAAAGAGAGCGGAAAATAAATGGAAGGGAAAGAGAAGACTAATTGAAGAAAAAGAATAAATATAATATAAAAAGGAAAATAATGGAATAGTGAGAGAGAGAAAAACAAGAGAATGAGAAGGAAGAAAAGGATGGAAAAAGAGAGCGGGATTAAAATAGAGGTGTAAAAAAAGAGGGAATACGGAGAAACAATACAGAAAAGCCAAAAGAGAAGGTAAGTGAATGAGAGTGTATAGGAAGTAAAACGAGAAAGCATATAGAGGAAAGATGAGTGAGTGAAAGGCATAGAGGAAGATAGAAAGGTAGTACGAGGAGAAGGAAAATCGGAGAGAAATGAAAAAAGGAATACATGGGACAATTTCATTTGTTCTTATCATACATGTTAAGTATGAAAAGAGATAAACATATTGCCGTTTTTAAGTTAGGACAGAAGCAGAGCTTCCGCTTTGGCAGAAAAAGACAGAACAGGAGCAGGAAATGTGAGAGAATGAAATACAGGGACACACTCGAAGAAACTCCTAAAATATATAGAGAGAGAAGATAGGGCGTAACGTATATTCTATTTTAACTTTCATTTTGTTAGTTATTTCTAAATAAATAAAATCTATAATTGATGATAGTCTTTTATGTAACGCAGTAAGCCACTTACCAGCTGCAGGAAGATCTGTCCTTTAGTCATCAAATGGATTCCACACTTATAAACGCTTGAATGACAACACACTAATATTTATTGTACATCTCCACAAAAAGGTAATAACTCACTATCCCAACACGCACACCCTCTGCATATCGCCGACATTGTTGTTGTTTAGTCAAAGATCAAACACTTAGATTACTAGCCGACGTGAAAAGCAAAAGGGGATTCAGGCAACGCTCGCTAGAGCAAACAAAATAAAAAAGCTTCCAGCAGCGACACCTGCAATCCTGTTAAATGTGCGCTGAGTTTTCTGGTTCAAATGTCGAGGAACTCTGACAGTCATATTTCTTATAATAATTTCTAACAGTCTCCCACTTGGCTGGAGGAGTTCATTTTATCATGCCTAGTGTCAGTCTAAGTTTTTCAAACTGGGGTCCAGCCAATGGCTTGGTGAAAATGCCCGCAACCATTTGAGAAGTATTACAGTAGTTTAATTGAAGAACAGTTCCATTCAATTCTTTCACAAACTGATACCGCACCATAATGTGTTTAGATCTGGAATTGATCTTTTGATTTTTTATAAGATGTATAATTGATTTGTTATCCTGAAATATTGTAGTGGTTCCAGTCTGTTCACAATCAAAATCCTTGAGTAACTCTCGCAACCACAATAGTTCTTTGCTTGATTCTGCAGTGGCGATCAACTCTGCTTCGGTTGTCGATAATTCTGTTGTTGACTGCTTACGTCTGGTCCAACATATGGCACTCTTTCCAAGTATGAAAACAAATCCAGATGTTGATTTCCAGTCAGTCCGGTTTCCTGCCCAGTCAGCGTCTGCATAGCCTTTTAAAATTAATGGGTCTTTTGAAGATAGTCTTAATTTAAGGTTTACTGTTGATTTCAGATAATAAATTAATTTCATAATGGCTAACCAATCTTGTTTACTTGGTTTTTCTACTTTTCTGCTTAAGATGCCTATGGCAGTTGAAATGTCTGGTCTTGTTACTGTAGATAAATACATGACAACTCCCACTATTTCTCTATAAAGTCCATTATCTTTTAAAAGTTCTTCTTCTTCTTCTTGAATGTTTTTTCTGTAGTCTGTACTGATTGGTGTTTTATTTTCCTTATTTTGATCTGTAGCATAACTTTGTATAGTTTCCTTTATTTCATTACTTTGACTCAGAAGAAAACTTCCATCTTCTTCTCTTTCTATTTGAATTCCAAGATAATATGTTATGTGGCCTAAATGTTTGACTTCAAATTGATTTTTCAACAAATTTGCAGTTTTCTTTATATTTTATGTGTTTTTCGATGCAATTAATATATCATCTACATAAATAGTTAAATAAGTTGTTTGTTTTCCATCCTTTATCGATAGTAAGCAAGGATCTGTTGTACTTTGTTTGAAGCCCTTGTTGCACAAATATTCTGTTATTGTTTTATTCTAATTTCTGGCACTTTGTTTGAGACCATATATGCTCTTATGCAATTTACAAACTTTTTCTTTTTTTCCTGATTTTCTGAAACCTTCTGGTTGTTCCATAAATACATCTTCTTCTAATTTTCCACACAGGAAAGCAGATTTTATATCAAGATGATGAACATTTCATTTTCTATTTCCTGCAACTGTTAAAAGAGTTCTTAAAGTGGTATGTTTTACTACGGGGGAAAAATTTTCCTCAAAGTCTAATCCCGGTTGTTGTGTATACCCCTTTGCAACAAGCCTTGCTTTATAGCATTCGACTTTTCAACTTGCATTGTATTTTGTTTTGAAAATCCATTTATTTTTAATGGCTTGCTTTCCTTCTGGAAGATCTACGAAAGTCCATGTTTCATTTTCCTTCAATGCATCTAGTTCTTCCTTTATGGAATTCAACCAGTTTTCTTTTTCTACTTCGTTCATGTCCTAGATTTGTTTTAGATTTTGAGGATCCTTTTTATATTGAACTTTTGCAACATATGCTAATCTTTCTGGTGGTTTTTCTTTGTTTATTTTTGAAGCCTTTCTTTGAACATTTTCAGGTTCTTCTCTATCATTATTTTCTTCCACAGTTTCGGATGACATTACTTCATTTTGAACGAAAATTTCTTGTTCATCTTCTTTCCTTTCAGTTGGTTTACTTTTCATTATAGCTTACTGACGTTCATCAAATTTTACTGATCTGGTAGAGATTATTTTGTTTGTATCTTTATTTAATACTCTGTATCCATTAGATCTTTGATCATATCATAATAAGATTCCCTCTTGTGCTCTATTGCCAAATTTTCTTCTTTGTTGCTTTGGTACATTGTAACGTATACTCTCGATTCAGTTTCCTTTTGATTTTTACTATCTCTGGTTTTTTTATTTTCCTATGTAAATTATCTTCTTACTGAACCAGATGTTATTTCACCCGCTGAATGAGATCTGGCAATGAGTGTAAGTCATGACGTGGTGGTAGCCAGTATAAATAGGCGCGTTCAACGATACGTAGAGAGAGCTTTTTGTTGATGTGCGTAGGGAGAGCTGTTGTTGTAAAAGTGAGCTGTTGTTGTACGAAGTGAGCTGTGGTTTATGTGTCAGAAAGCTGTTGCTGTATAAATAGATCTTCGTTTATGTGAGAGCCAGAAGTTTCACTAATAAAGAATTTGTTGTAAGTACGTTTTTCTCAGTTCATAGTTTTGTCAGATCTCTGTCTGGCTGTTAGGTTTATTTCATTAGTTGATTATTATTAACAACCAGCATAAGACTTTATTCATCTTAATTACTACTACAACATTACTAGCAGTTAAAAGCTTGTTCATTATTATTACTACACTACTAGCAGGAAAGTTTATTCATGATATAATTAACAAACAACAAGCATTAGAAGAAGCATTAGCTTAGAAGAAGCTGAATTCATTATAATCAGTAGCAGAAGCATTGAATTCATTATAATTAGCTTAGTTAAAAGCTAAATTCATTATAACATATACATAAGCTTTTGATCCAAATACTTTAATATGGCCAAGATATGGTTTAAATTAGTTCCACAATTCAAAAGGAGTTTTTTCTGTTGCTTGTGTTGGAACTCTATTTTGTATGTAAGCTGCTGTTATTACAGCTTCTGCTCAGTATTTACCTTCCATATTAGCATCTAACTTCATAGTTTTTGTCATTTCTGTCAAAAATCTGTTTTTTCTTTCAGCAATTCCATTCAACTGAGGACAGTATGGAACAGTTGTTTTATGTTCTATTCCTTGTTCTACTAAATAATTTTCAAAATCACTTCCACAATACTCTCCTCCATTATCTGTTTTTATTGATTTTGGCATTTTTCCAAATTTGGTGTTCACTGAAGCTACATATTGCTTAAATTTTACTAACGCTTCATCTTTACTTTTAAGCAAATAGATGTAACAGTATCTGCTATAGTCATCTATAAATGTGATAAAATACTTGTAACCACTAGGACTGGCCTCAACCATGGGACCACAAATATCTGTGTGTACTAATTCTAATACAGCTTCGGCCTTAAAACTACTTTGTTTGGAGAATGGCTTCTGTGTAAGTTTGCCTTTTGTGCAACACTCACAATTTTCTTCCTTTTTACAGTTGGAAAGAGTTATTCCTCTTGATAACTCCTTTTTCTCCATTTGCTTTATCATTTCAATATCCCTATGACCAAGCCTTCTGTGCCATAAATTGAAACAATTTTTATTTTCACATGTAGTGGCCAAATTTGGAGGCCCTACACCGCACTAATAAATTGTTGTTTCCTAAACCCATGTGTTGCAATTTCGTTGTCCACCCCATGTAGTCAAGACTTGTCACCATGTGACTTCTGGTTGTGGCCCAATTTTAAAAACACATTACAATTGAAGACTGATCAAAAACTTATTACAGCAGCGCAGGGGTTCTTCAATAGCATTTCAGAAGAAGAATTACAAAAGACATTAAAAGAGTGGAAGGAAAGTTGGGATACTTTTATTCGATGCAATGGGCAGCATTTCGAAAAAGATGACCACTTCCTTGATAATTAAGGTACGCATTTTTTAAAAAAAAAAAAAACATTCTCAGTTATTTTGGAACAACCTTTGCATAAATCAGACAGATCAACTCGTCGAGTATCAGTGAGCGTTTAGTTGAGGATAATGGGCAAAACGAGTGATTTGAGCGATTTTGATGATGGCATGATAATCGATGCTTGTTGTGCTTATTTAAGCATCATGAAAGACGTCCTCCTGGTCTTTCCTCGCAAATGGTGCGGCACGCAATGGATCAGAAAGATCAAATAGCAAAAATCGCCCAAGCGAACTGACGGGCAGAAAGCTGGTAAATCACGGCAAAATCAACAGTCGTGTGCATAGGGTCATCTCTGAACTCAAAAAGGTATAGGTCTACGTCTAAAACAGCGAACGCCCATGTCGCCATTGTCCTTTGAACCCTCTGATCCACAAACTGTTTTTGTCCACTGAATATTTTTCCTATCTTTCTCCGTGAGCCTTTGCTTTTATGCGTGGAAGGTCAAGGAGGATGGCCGTTTCGACGATGCTCGAATTGACACGTTTGGCACCAACCATCATGCTATGTTCATAGTCGCTCGGAGCACTCGTTGTGCCCATTCTGACCCGCAGTCGAACTATAACTAACGATCGCCGAACTAGGCCGCCTGATTTACACCACACGCCGAGCTCACCCGACGTCATACGTGTTTAAGTGAGGCATTTATGTGACGCGGGCAGGTGTATCTAATTAATTGACACCTTAGTGTATGTTAGTTCTTATTATATGAATAATTTTGACAGATTAAGTTTTTTCCGTACATGTGCCCCACTTGCTTGATGAATCATGAGCCATCACATTACACAATTTTTATGCCTTACTTCTAATTTGAAACCAAGACGACTAGAATGAGAGGATAAATACAACTTGACCTGATCGCATATCGTCTAACATAAGTCAGACAAAAACCAATTCTGGTTGCTGTATTATTAGACGCTGTACACTGTTGTTTCATCCGTGTGTTCTCGGCTCATTTCCTCTGGGTACGTGTCATGCCTTTCTGTTGTCTTATCTGGATGTCACAGAAAAACATTATTGCCTGACATCGAGCGCTTTGATGCAGCAGATCGTCTCCCAGATGAATAGAATAAGTCTATATCTTAGGTTAATCTGGCGTCATTGTGTTTCTTGATCACAGTCACATTTATTCATTGATAAATATTCTGACTCGCTTTTAATCTTTCTAGTATCAGTAACATGTCATGTTTTAAAAATCTGTGGGGTAAAAATAAAACTACATCACTTAATCGCTGATCAGTGCAACTTAAAATGATAGACATTAATTTCGTAAAATTGGTTAATGCACCGCGAAATTTAATTGATTGACAACGTTAATTCGTTCTGGTCCTTGCATCATAAACACTAGTTGTCAGAAACGGAAGCTTTTATTTTTAAAAACCGGAAATGTCTTAAAACCTTGATTTGGAGTTCATCATATTCTTTGTTTGTGCTTATTGCATTGCTGCTACCAACATGAGCAAATCTAAGGGCTATAAACGGCCCCTTCCCTAATTTAGGACCATTAGTTCCAGGGAAGTGAGAGGGAGAAACGCAAAACAGCACATCACCGATACTTTACCGGGACTGGAGCAGGTCGTCCACTTTGTTGGAAAACTACACTTCTGATCATTCGACATCGAGGCGACTTCGCAGTATTCACCCAGCATGCACTTTTTTCAGTAATTCGAAGCAATAACGAACAATTTTGGTACAGAGTCTGCGTATTATACTTCAAAAATCTATTTATCTTACAAATTTTGAAGATGACAATCCGATTTTTGGCGTAAATGTGACGAGGATGGCAAGTCAGATAATATCCGAAAACTTGAAAATTTTCATCGTCCTAGAGCGGGACTCGAACCCGCGTCTCCCAGGATGGCAAGGATGACAAGCTTACCCGGACGTTTTCTGGGAGACGCGGTTTCGAGTCCCGCTCCAGGACGATGAAAATTTTCAAGTTTTCGGATATTATCTGACTTACCATCCTTGTCACATTTACGCCAAAAATCGGTTTGTCATCTTCGAAATTTGTATTATATGGCGTAATCCCGTATTTCTTTCATGATTTATTTATCTTTCCCACATAATGTTATGGACAGTTTTTGCATAAAAGACACTTTCAAGACCATTATTGCGTGTCTTAATACCTTCAAGAAATTTTCAGAAACATTTTCTTTTCCATTATTGTACTTTGGCTTGAGGAAATGGGTTATAATCCTTGGCCTAACGAAATGGGCTACAGCACTTGGCCTGACGAAATGCTTTATGTCTGTCCCCCCTCCCCCCGGTGGGGCAGTGGTCTAAGCGCTGGTTTATGACCACTGGCCCTAGTTGGGTCTGGGTTCGAATCCCGGTGAGGCATGGACGTTTGTGTTTGTCTTTCGGCACTGGCTCTCAATGTGTTACTTGTCCAACACTGGCTCTGTCGTTTTGCATACTGCAAAACCATATTTCATGTGTACTTGTTCATAATGTGTTACTCTTCCAACACTGGCTATCTATGTACATTGTTCGTTTAGCATACTGTAAACACCATGTTTGATGTGTACTTGTCGATGTGAAACATCTGTATCCTATCTATGTATGCCTGTTTGTCATGTCGCTGTACAACCAGGTGCCCCACCCCCCAAAAAAAAAAAACACTCCAATAAAAGAAAAAAAAATGCTTCATGAATGCAATGTATTAAATTATTTCACAGATCAAAACATTTATTATAACAGTCACGTCGCGTAAGTATACATACATGAGCATTTTTACTTGCAGAGCCGGACCCGCCCCCCCCATTCCGAATTTCTGGGTGCGCCCCTGCACTGCTCTGTCTCTTTCTGTGTATGACTCATTTTGTAGCAGTTGCCACTAATAGATCGCTGTTGGCCTGACGCTTAGTGCTATCACAGCAAACGATTCCCTTTGGTTTCGAAATACTATGCATTTATTACTCCAACAATAGCAGAGAAATAAAGCACATTTACACGTAAATATCATTTCTGAATTTCTAACCGTTGCTAAGTAATCACTTATGAAAAATTTGTAGACCTGAGATTCATTTATTGCTGTCCCACCCTTTTCCGAAAAAGCAACAAGAAGTTTTTCTTCTGGAATAACAAAATTATTGTCAAAACCGCAAAACACAGAAAAATTGAAAAGAAATTATTTTCTTTTTCTGTAGTTTTGAAGGTTTGACAATAACCCCCCCATCTTGTCGCTTTTTAGGAAAAGGGCGGAACAGCAAAAAACGAATTCTGTTGAGCTGGAAAGAAAGTAATATCCGATGACGAGGTACCTGAAGTCGAAGCATCCTCCCAGGGTGCACATCGGCCACTGAGATTGCGCAGCACACCGGCATAACACTAGCAAGTAGATGGCTTATGTCAGTGGCAGTTAGCTCTCAGAAGGCGAAGAGCGTAAGTCCAGCCAACATGGAAGTGGACAATGAGCACATCCGCCATTGCATGCTGTATGTATGAGTTTCGTCGCGGTAGCATCCACCGCTCCGCCCAAGTGCTGTAAGGAACATTTCCAGTGTGCATCCCAATGCCGTATCACATCGTCAGTTCTGTCGTTGGTTCCAACGGTTTCGAGAGAGAAATTTGTAGCTGTCCGACGGTCCCAAAGCCTGAAGACCAGCAACAATGGATATGGACTTGCTGAAGAGATTAGCAGAAACGGATCCATGTGCGACCCCACAAGAGTTTGCCGAAAAGCTGGGGTCTACCCACACGAACATTAACACGCACCTGCGTCAAGTTGCGAAGGTGCAAGAGAGGAGAGTTTGTGTACCCCATCAACTAACAGTTGAGCAGAAAGCAAATCGCTAGAGTGCATGCGTTTCCCTGTTTGCATGTGAGAAAGGTGAACCGCTCTTGGGCCGCATTGTGACAGGTGACGAGAAACGGCTCCTGTGTGATAATGTCAGCGACCGGAAACAGTGATTGGATCCAAAACAGAAGGCTATGCCGACCGCTAAAGCCAGCTTACACCCACGTAATTTCCTGTTGTCTGTTTGGTGGCGTATACGAGCTGTCGTGGTTTGGAGCTGCTGCCAGACAACACCACTATCACCGCTGATGTGTATTGCCGTCAGTTCGACGATCTGTACGCATCACTCACGTTGAAACGCCCGGCACTGCCGAACCGCAAGGGCGTCCTCCTACACCAGGAGACCTCACATAGGACGGGTGACCTGTCACAAGATCAGGGACTGGGCTGGGAGCTACTACCCGCACTCTACCAATTTCCTAGACATTGCCCCAAGCGACTACCACCTTCTCCGGTGGATGCAGCATTTCTTGGACGGACAGCAGTTCATCAACCGGGACGATGTCGAACGCGCACTTACTCACTTATTTGCTTTCAAGTCCCCACAATTTTACAGGGACGGTATACAACAGCTACCCAGATGATGGGAGTAGTAGTGGCCAAGGATGGTGACTACATTTTGGACTGATTTGTACTTATATATACGGTAATTAGCGATTTTTTGTTGCCTCGCATTTGCAGACAGTACTTTCTTACCAACCCAATGAGAACATTACGTATGCTTTGTTTCCTATAATTCATCGTAGTATCACTTGGATATTCTAGAGTTATCAATGAGCGTATATATGATACCCATTATTCGTTATTACCAATCGACTGCTGCCTTCAAAATTGCGGAAAACGTTTTACAGCACGTCTGTAGAAAAAAGCTACACATTGTCAATACACTAAAGAGCAATTGAATTAGAGATACCTGTCTAGTAACGTGTAGCACCACCTTTCGGCCTGATGATGGCGGCAATTCGTCTCGGCATGGACTCGACAAGACACCGGAGGCGTTGCGAAGCCATACGGATCCACGGCCCCTGAACAAGCTCCCACAGTTCACGAAGATTTGATGGAGGGGGAGTCAGGGCCTCGAACATCTCTCTCGATGGCATCCCAGATGTGTTCGATGGGATTGAGGTCAGGTTACCTAGCTGGCCAAGGAAGCGAGGTCACGTCGGTGGAGAGGTTATCCAACCATTCGGATACAATTCGGAAGCGATGGCACGGTGCATTGTCTTGTTGTTGGATGAGGTCACCAGTGGGATGTTGAAGACGCACAAACGGGAGCAAATGGTCGTCCAGGATATCCCGGTAACGTTGACCTGTGAGGGACGATGTCACACGTACCAGGGGTCCCTTTCAGCCCACGTAAACAGTCCCCAGACGAGAATGCCACCCCCACCAGCTTGAAGAGTACCCTGCTGACAAGAAGGATACATCGTTTCATGTGATTTGCGCCGTACTCGTATCCTTCCATCCGTATATGCCAACGTTAATCTCAACTCATCAGTCCAGGCAACATTTTTCCACATGTCTAGGGTCCAGTGGTGATGTTCCCGCGCCCATGCTAATCTTTGCACCCTGTGATGTGCGGTCAGCAGCGCTACCCTCGTGGAATGATGGCTTCTGTACCCCATAACGAGGACATGGTTTTAGATGGTGTGGCTGCTTACACGTTCTTGTGCACCAGCGTTAAATTGCTGAGTGATTTCTTGTACTGTGGCCCGTCTATCCGCTGTTACAATTTGAGCTAGCCGACGATGACCCCGCTCATCCACATGCCGTTGTCCACGGCAGTTGGCCCTTGCAGGGATGGTTTTACCGGATTCGATGTACTCACGGTGCACCCGTGACACAGTGACTCGTGAAAATTCCAGTAGCTGCACGACCTCCGAGATGGAGTGACCTATTCGTCGGGCCCAGACAATTTGCCCACGATCAAATGCGCTTAGATCCTTCGCCTTACCCATACTGCATCCGACTCTTACTGATTCCCGTCGCATCACTCCTTATATTGTCGGATCGCTGCATACGTCATGTCGTTTCCGTTGACAGGGCCGCACACAGCGCCGCATTTTCATAACGCCAGCTGTCTCTAATTCAATTGCTCTTCAGTGTAGTACGATGCTTAATCTTTCAGTGTCAGTCAGTTTCCGATTGAAGACTTCACCTTTAAGTAAATCCTATAGTAAAAGTACACAAGCCCGGTGAGGCATGGTTGTTGTGTTTGTCTTACGGCACTGGCTCTCTCCCTTCCCTGGAGCCAGTCACCCTAAATTAGGGACAGGAGACTGCTTATAGCCTATTGAGTTGCTCACGGTGGTCGTTAAACCTCCAATAAAAAAAGTGCAGAAGTGATAGATCGGGTGAAGGGATTGTTAATTCACAGCTACTTCCCAATCCATTCGGCATTTAGGGAAAGAAGCACAAGATGAGCAGAAATTTAGTGACATATGCAAGGGGAAATTTCAAGTGATGCTTTCCCGGTTGGCTGTTTTTGTCTACTTTTAAATGTATCCTACACATTTTTCATTCCTTCATTACTGTTGATGATGTGTTCTTTGCATCCCAACAAGTTTCGCTTTCAAGGCAGATCATGTATATCTTTAAATAAATTCACTCGCCGCTGTATCAAGCGTAACGAAACGTGGCCAAAATTAAATGTTTGGCAGATGGCGCAGAAACAGCAAAGTACCTTCACTTAGAGTACTTTCTCAAGTTTTATTTCGGAAGTGCATATAGTTCATTGCTAGTACACAGATGGAAATATAAACGTGTGTCCAAAATCAACATTAAGAATACAAATTCGAGAATATGTCCAAAACGAGACCACCGATTGTAAAGATATTTCAGCGACATGTGCAAGGGGAAACAAACACTAAGCCGAAATACACAGGCAACATTGTGGCAATTCCTATGGAAATATGCAAATAATGTTCATACGTCATCAAGGTGGCAGGCAAGTGACCTTGATAAACGTTGTTTTAAGTGGGGTGCGGCGATTGAAGTTTGCATTGGACTGTTAGTGGAAGAATGACTGCTCACCATCGTTTAGAAGACTTTAAGGAGGAGAGCGATCAGTATTTGGAAGGAAAGCAATCGCAACCTGAAGTAGCAAGATGGCTGAGTGTGTTGAGGAAAATGGTCTCCAATCACTACAGTTCGAGGAAACTGAAACGGCAACCAGAAGGCCAGGACAAGGACACCTACAAGCCATAACAAGTCAAGACAACCGGTATTTGTCTCTAACAGCTCCTCGCCATAGTGGAGTCGACAGCCAGGCAAGCAACTCTCGCCGAAGATTTCCTCTGCTACAGCAATCGCGATATCGAGGCAAACAGTTTATAGAAGAATCCACGTGAGAGGTCTGTATGTAAGAAGGTCAATGTTCTGTATCCCACTCGTCGCATTACAAAAAAGGTTCCGTCTGAATTAGGCCCGACAACATCCCTCCTGGACGTCTAATCTGCGTTCTCTTCAGTGAGGAAGCGCGTACAGCCTACATACGGATTCTCGACACGTGTATATTTGCAGAGAGGGGAAAAGCCGAAATCTTCCCTCCAACATTAGGGAAATTGACAACTACGGTGGTAGAGGAGTCCTGGATTGGGATGGTATCATGTTGGATGGACGCACGTCGTTTCATGTGTTTCCATTAGGCACCCGTACTGGTACACGCTACTAGTATTACATCCTCGAGCAGTATTTACGGCTTTTCAGGTGAACTGTTAGCACCCAGTTCCTTTTATGGACGATACTTCCCGGCATTTTTGGGCTAGGTCTGTCGACAAATACATGATGATTGAAGATAGATAGAGGATGGAGTGGCCCCCGAGATCTCCGGATCTTAACCCGATAGAGAAGGCTGTGACGAAGTACATATCTCCATCATTTTTATCCCAAAGACGAGATTCGAACACAGAACTCTAGGCTTCGGAGCTCCGAGTACTATCCACTATACTACACTGGCATGTGCTCTCACTGCTATATGCCTTTATCTCATGTGCGGCGGGGCAGGCACGTCCCACACCTCCCCCGAAAGAGTGCCGGGGGCATGGCCCACGGGTCAACCAGGACCATGTGTCGCTGTAGGCAGTCATCCCATCAGGAACGGGCATTTGAGAAATCCCAGAGAGTTTCGCGTGTGGAACGTAGCATCACACTGATTTATTTTTTCGAAGCACTGAAGAAGTGATTCTCATTTTTCCTGTCTCGCTGGGTGGAAAGAACATCACACCATTGCGAGATACCTCTCAGCCAGGTCGTCCTTGAAGTTCGGGCGCTTGAAGTTCGTTGCGTCTCTGTTCGGGGTAATCATGCTCTCTATTAGCTCCTCAAAAAAATCAACGCCACTTGCTGCATCACTTTTGGAGTGTCATGCTATCATGCGCGTCCTTCCTCCTCATGAGCTCATGGCATTCAATTCCTTTTGTGTACTGCTGTTATCGATATACATATGTATGTCCTTAACAACGTTCATTAAACTCTCTCATGTGGAGTTTGTGTTTGTCATGTTAAGTTTGAAAACCAGTGCAGTTCTTGCTTCGAATGTCACACACACATGCACACACAAGTTCGTCATGCTTACTTGGAATGCTATTCAGAGATTACATAATAGTGAAAGTAGACATACCTCAGAAAAGTTGAAAATTACATCGTCTTGGAACGGAATTCGAATCCGCATCTCCCGATTTACGTTCTAGTATGTTACCGTTACACCACCCAGAACAAGGAACATCCAAGCAACTGGGGAAGTGTTTTGCGATTCAGATGAAAGCCTCTGCGGTGCGCTAATCGAAGCATGCAAAAAAGAGGGATTACATTATGACCACCCCCAGCCTAGAAAAATGAGCACGCCTGGAGACAGAACGGTGGCGCAGGTGAAATTCACAGATCAGTATATATACAACTCGAGGACCGGCTTTCGGATAGTAGAGATTTCGGAGTCAGAATAGGAAAAGCTCCATATTTACCGGAGTTTGATAAAGGAGAAATTGTGATGACACGGCGCCTCTGAACTACGGTCACGGAAATGACGCGGCTTGTGGGTTGTTCACGAGCCGCTGTAGTGAGTACGTATTAAAAGTGGTGCACAAATGGGCCAAACGACGAACCGTCGTCCAGCCGTTTGTCGTCCGCAGCTCACTGATGCCAGAGAGGAGCGGAGACTGTCGCGCATTGTTCACAGCGACCGCAGAGCCACAGTGCGACAAATCCCTCGCAGCTACAACGGTGGTGAACAGTGCAATATATCATAGCGCACAGTTAATCGTAGCCTTCTGCGCACGGGCCTGCGTAACCGAAGACACAGCCGGATTCCCCAGGCTCACTGCACGTTATCGCCAACAAAGCATGAAATGGGCTTAATATAATCGAGATTGGACCGTGGATGATTGGAAGAAAGTGGCCTGGTCTGACGAATCCAGATTTCTGGTGTATCACGTAGACGGCGGAGCGCGGATATGCGGATTACGAACGGAGGCTATGGCACATGGATGCACTGTTGGGCAGAAACAGACCAGCGGCGGCGGTTTTATGCTGTGGGCGATGTTCTCTTGGGACACTTTAGGCCCCATTGTCCCAATAGCACAATCTCTGACAGCTGCCAGATATCTGAACATCGTTGCGGACCAAGTTCACTCTTGCTAGTGATGGCCATTACCAACATTATAATGCGCCATGGCACACTGCCAGAATCGCCAAGGAATGGTTCTAGGAACATACTGGTGACTTTCTCTTAATGCCCTAGCCTCCAAATTCACCTGATATGAACCCAATAGAACATTTGTGGTTCGACTTGGAAAAGCGGGTTCACGCTAAATCACCACCACCCCGAAATGTAATGGAACTGGAGGACCTGCTGTTGGCATTATGATACCAGATACCCCAGGATAGCAATCTCTACCTCATCGAATCGATGCCTCGCCTAGCGACCGCTGTTTTGCGATATAATGGGGGGTCCTACAGCTTATTAGGTTGGTGGTATTAATGTAATGGCTCAGCGGTGTATATGATCCTTCATCGTAGCAACATGCGGTGAAGGATCATGTATGCTTCGAGTCCCAAAACACTTCCTCAGTTTGCTTGGAAGTTCCTCGTTCTGGGTGGTGTAACGGTAGCATACTCGAACACAAATCGGGAGATGCGGGTTCTATTCCCTTTCCAGGACGATGTAATTTTCAAATTTTCTGAGGCATGTGTACATTCACGATTAATTTGGCATCTATCTGTCCGTAACATCTACATGTACAGGGTAATTCGAAATGATTCCCCCGATTACAAATTACAGTACCTGGTTTATGAACATAGATACAGAGATCAAATTGTTGCACAATAAAGAAGGAAGTTTAGAATTTTGTTTCCATACCATAGAAATGTCCTGTGTGACTCCCCTGGGTCACGCGGACAACATCTAAACGGTAATCCATTTCACGCCATACATTATGAAGCATGTCCGTAGTCACTGATTCCAGTGCAAGCTGAATGCGCATCTTTAGTTTTTGCAGTGTTCTCGGCAACGGTGGCACATGCACATGGTTTTTGACATACCCCCACAAAAAGAAGTCACACGGAGTAAGGTCCGGAGACCTGGGGACCTTACTCCTTGAAAAGATCTTCGAAAACGCCATTTCTGATGCGGTCGCCATTTCTTCCCACTGGGTTTGGTGCACGGGCAGCTCACTTTCCTACCTCACCATATCAACACAGCAGTAGGCTCTAATGAAACTCCAAACTTTCTTCTTTCTTGTGTAGAGATATCAGCTGTCTATTTATCTTCATAAACACGTTATTGTCATTTGTAATCGGGGCAATCATTTTGAATTACTCTGTATTTGACTATCACATAGTAGTGCTGTCGTCGCAGACGTAACACAATCCCTCACTCGCGTCTCCTTGTAGTGGGACACAGGCTAAAGCGAAAGTTGCTGACGTCTTTTGGGAGTTGGTGAGAATCAGCTAATTTTAGCTAATTTAGTCTGCGTGGTCTTATTTTAAAATATGGTTATCTTTAATGTGGGCACCTGAAAATGTTTCGCGGGCATATGGTTATCTTTAATGTGGGCACCTGAAAATGTTTCGCGGGCATATGGTTATCTTTAATGTGGGCACTTGAGAAAATGTTTCGCGGGCATATGGTTATCTTTAATGTGGGCACTTGAAAATGTTTCGCGGGTATATGGTTATCTTTAATGTGGGCACCTGAAAATGTTTCGCGGGCATATGGTTATCTTTAATGTGGGCACTTGAAAATGTTTCGCGGGCATATGGTTTATCTTTAATGTGGGCACTTGAAAATGTTTCGCGGGCATATGGTTATCTTTAATGTGGGCACCTGAAAATGTTTCGCGGGCATATGGTTATCTTTAATGTGGGCACCTGAAAATGTTTCGCGGGCATATGTTTATCTGTAATGTGGGCACCTGAAAATGTTTCGCGGGCATATGGTTATCTTTAATGTGGGCACCTGAAAATGTTTCGCGGGCATATGGTTATCTTTAATGTGGGCACCTGAAAATGTTTCGCGGGCATATGGTTATCTTTAATGTGGGCACCTGAAAATGTTTCGCGGGCATATGGTTGACGATTCCTGCTCTATACAAATGCTCCGCACGGAATCTACATTATGAGTCAATGGAAGATCTGAACTCACATCTGTAGCTAATTTTCTTGAAGGCGTTGCTCATTTCAAATGCCCGTTGACGTTGAAAACAAATTCATTTCACGTGATTTTTTCTCTAATGACTGAACCACATTCATGAGCATATTTCAAACCTATTGCTTTCTCTCAGAAATATCTCATTAATTCAGAAACTGTGTGATTGTTTGTCTGAGAAGTGGAAGGACCCATGATCAATTATTCACATGGAACTAAACTTTAAACTCAATTCGTTTGAAATGAACGTACCCAGTTGCGTTTCGAGATCTTCTTGTTGTTCAAGAGGAAGATAATGGTAATAAGACGCAAGCTTTTTTGTTTTACTGTAACACTACCATGCATTTAACAAACGGGCAAAACTGGAAGAATCCCGAATCCCTGAATATCATTGAAACAGCAGAATTAATGAGAAACGCAAACCATTAATTGTTTCATTAAACTGTGAAACCAAAACGAAATAAATATCACGAATGTACTTTTCACAATACAAGAAGAAATACCCGACGAAAGCGAAAAGTTCGTTAATAACCAATACATCAAAGGAAACGTTAAGAACAAAGGAATCAAACGCAAAAAAAGAAAAAACGAAAACGCAGAAATCTTTCTAAGTCATGCTATTTCGTTAATTACGTTATTTTTACAGCGAAATGCAAACCAATTAGCAAGCTGGAAAAATTGTGTTCTTGGACAAACAGCGTTAGTACTTTTATCAAAAAACCATTGGATTTTAGGGAATGAGTTCAGTAAAAGTGTGATCAATATAATTTAGGGAAACCTAAGACACATATATCAAACCGAAATACGTGGTAATTAAAATACTACATGGCTTTAATGACAAAACAAAATATGCTAAGTTCAAAGTAATTTCTTTAATCGGGGATCTTTCAAAGCGGTTTCCCGTAATGAATGCGTCTGAAATTCCTGAGTGAAATTCATTTAAAGTTGTTATTTTCAGAGAGTTATTCCCATGGCTGTAACTCATTCGTAATACTTAAGAAATTCATATTCAAGAATTTCAATACCTTTTTTCATAGTGGAAGTTACTTTATTTGACCATCATAATCTGACTATGGAGAGGAACGATCGCATGTGAGTATTCTGATAGTAATTGGGAGAAAATAACGAAGCTACATTCTGTGTGAAATCTATACAGCAAAATGCTTCGTGGGAAATATTTTTAGTACGTATTTTAGAAAGAGGCACATGCTTAGAGAACCGCCACGTACGTCCTTCCATCAGTCAGCCCGTCTGCGGAATCTATATCTCGGTGCCTATTAACTCCATTTGAAAAATTAGTTTTTTATCGGAAAGCTGGAACTATGAGAACGAAGATCGATATTGTTTGATCTGTTTCCAGTGCATAACCTTGCCTCTATGGGGAGACACTGCTAGGTAGGTTGAATACACGGTCTCAAGTGGCAAATAAATTTTTAATGTCGCTTAGCCTTACGACTATCAGGTCAAGACTGGCACCAGTTACCATTAACTGACCATAGGTCACTCGCTATCCACGAGGCCGAACTGAGAGAGGCTCAGTGTGCCGAAAGCCAGTTGGGCATCATAAAACACCCTCATGAGGTGGTCACTCCCGGAAACACACGGAATTCCTGTCGATAATTAAATGAAGAAGAATTCCAAAATCCAAGTACGGAAACGAGAGTACAGCGCGGAAACAGAATTTTTGTCACATGGTTTTGGGACAAGAGAAAGATGAAAGATAGGTAAGTACTTTACAGTGAAAGTAGACGCCCCTAGGAGGAGAAATTCTTTAACTCTTTAGGCTTCTCAAGCGTACGTACAGCGGTTTGGAACCCAACAAATCTTTGAAGACAACTCAAAAGGGGAACACTTCCACACTTGTCCATCCCTTGTCTGACATAAAAGTTCTTGTATAATGCATATTTGGTGTATCAGTAATGATTGTTACCCAGTATCTCCCAAGTTCCAACTTGGTAGGACAGAATTCTCATAATTGTTACGGTAGGACAGAATTCTCATAATTGTTTACAGACAAGAGCGTTGGTTATATTTTTCATGTTTTTAATTTTAACTGCAGGAGGGATGTGCTATATAAAAGTCAATCTGGTTCCTCCATTTTCATTTTATTAGAGTAGGGAATAAATAGGATTTTAGGTTAAATTTAATTGGCTCTATTTTTATTTTTATTTTTCAGCTATGCGAATCAGTAGTGTTTAACTTATGCCTGCGTATTAAAAGAAAATTTACTCCGCACAAAACATGATCGTGTTTTAAATATTCTAAGTTTCAAATTTCCTCTATCACGACATATGTGTTCTTGCGAAATCTTGTAAGGAATCAAATGAATGCAACGCATCCTGTTCGAAATATGATGCTGGGTTGCCTAAATCAATTTGACTCATCAAGTTAACTAACATTTAACGACCTAAGTTAAATGGAAATTTATGCCTCTATTTCCAACTTCGCAGTACTTTTAAGGTTCAATCAGAATTGTACCTGATAAAGCTGGGACATACGTGATTTTCTGGCCAAGGGAGAGAAACAAAGGATGAAACCCTGAGATTTAGGGTCTCCGCTTCACGAATTGATTACTTTTCTATGAGCAAGAAAATTCGAATGAAAGAAATGGCTGTAAAGAAATAACGACATAGTTATGGTTCAATATTTTGGAAAAAATTTGCCCACAACGGTAAAATATTTTACTTCTTACTACTGTCTTGAAAACTTTGTTTTTCAATCTGGCTGGCAGTCTTCCATTACGGATTGCATGAATAATTTTCTCAGGACTAATTAAACGGAGTTAGCAAAATGGGTTGAAATCAACTCGAACGAATATATTCGCTGTTTAAGAAGTGGGCCCAAAGCTGATGAAACAAGTGAACCGGTGCGTCAGATAACGTTGCTTTCTCCTTAGCTTTGGTCTTCAAAGTGGTCATTTAGGGGGAATGATTGACATTAATTATTTCTGACTGGTGGTCAACTAAAAGAGATATAACAATGGAGACGAACGTAAGAAAGGAAATAAAACATGTTTGAGTCACTTGTTTCGACACAGTGTCATGATGTCAGTGTTACGGGAACTAGCCCGTTCCCATCATGCCTTGAGTTATGAAGCAGAGAATAAAGGACTAGGAGAGAGCGCTTATCACTAGTTAGAGGTTTATGCTCGGTGTCGCTGAGATGAGAGAGAAAAGTAATTGTTTTTTGCGGTAGCTTTGTAAAACCCGATCGCTATTTTTGCTTGCTGAACTCAGAAAGTATTGGCTACCAATTGGTTCAGGTACACCGGTCGCTTAAAGAGGTTTATTATTTTTATTTCAGGGTTCAGGTTCTTCTCCTTCAAAGTGTTCAGATTCTTTTTCTTCCTTAAAGGGTCCAGATACGTCGGCCGCTTAAAGGATTTTCTTCTTTCAGGGTTCAGGTTCTTCGGGCACTTAAAAGGTTTTCTTCTTCTTTCAGGGTTCAGGTTCTTCCGGCACTAAAGGGGTTTTCTTCTTTCAAGGTTCAGGTTCTTCTTCTTTAAAGGGTTCTTTGGATTGGATGTTTAACGACCACCGTGAGCAACTCAATGGGCTATAAGCAGTCACCCGTCCCTAATTTAGGGTCACTGGTTCCAGGGAAGGGAGAGAGCCAGTGCCGTAAGACAAACACAACATCCATGCCTCACCGGGATTCGAACCCGGACCCCTTTCGGACGAATGATCAGAGGCCATCGCTTAGACCACTGCGCCACCGGGGCGGCTTAAAGGGTTCAGGTACATCGTCCGCTTAAAAGGTTTTGCTTCTTCTTCTCTCAGGGTTCAGGTTCATCTTTAAAGGGTTCAGGTACATCGTCCGCTTAAAAGGTTTTGTTTCTTCCTCTTCTTACAGTGTTCAGGTTCTTCTTTAAAGGGTTCAGGTACATCGGCCGCTTAAAGGGTTTTTATCCACCTTTCAGTGTTCAGGCTGATCTTCATAAAAGGGTTTAGGTACATCGGCCTTTTTAAGGGTTCAGGTTCTTCTTCTCCTTTAAAGGATTCAAGTACATCGGCCGCTTAAAGGGTTTTCTTCTTCTTTCAGGGTTCAGGTTCTTCTTCTTCTCTAAAGAGTTCAGGTACATCGAACGTTTAAAGGGTTCTCTTTCAATTACTCCTAGGTATTAACACTCAAAATTCTAATCTCTCCTTGTTCTTCTTCTTCGTGAAATGACGTGTGCATGAGTTTGAATCAACTTGTCTGCAGACGTCAATCTCCAAACGCTTTTCTCGAAATTTCTAGAAATTCTATTTATTTTTTCATTTTGGTCTCTCCTCAGAGAACACAGACCTGAAATGAAGGGAGCGTTAACATGTTCCTTTCGTGCCACATCTTTGCCAACAACCTTTATCTAAATTAATATAGAGGAAAATATATTAGCTTCATAGCTTTACCTTTTATGACTTTCCACGGAGGCAGAATCTTTCGCAATGCACTTGAAAATAGGTTCGCGCAAAGATATCTTTACGAATGGGGAAAGGACGGTGCGTCCTTAAAATACCTAAGGTAACAGAGGTAATATAATTCAACAGATTCCGCTGAAAAATCAGCGAGCATGGAGGTTTCATTTCCCCGCTACAATCCACAATGGCGGTTTTCATTCCTTGGAAAGAGTTCCTGAAATATAAGCAAACACGGAACCATGAATTAGAATGCGTGTTTTGGTAATGTGAGGCAACAATAATAAAGGAATAGGAAAACAAATTGGTGCAACGTTTTGAAACCGTCAGGTTCCCACACAGGCGTCGCGTGGAGAGCTTTCCTTGTACCTCAATTTGTTACATCTAATGAACTCTCGCTGGTTGAAGTTATGCGTGCTTTCTGCCGGCAGGAGCCCTTTTCTCATGGGGTCGTCGCACGGAACCGATTTTATTTGTGGAAAGTAGGTGATTAGGAGATTCCATGCGGGAATGTTTGAGCCACTCGCGTTGTTTAGCCTCAGGGCACAGCAATCAGTCTAACGGCATGTACCGTGTAACTTTGGTGTTGATGCCGTTCCATTAGCGAACCCCGAAAGCTTTTCCAGAAACTCACCTCGACGTTTCGTGAATTGGTTTTGGGTTTTACAACAAAACTCAGGGTTGCAAATTCCAATACGAGCAGCGTAAGCTATGAACGCGGGTGCATTTGAAAGCCGGCACTTTTCGTGAACTTCCACGCCGAAGGGTAATGACGATAAGGCCCTCATCTAAATCTGTGATATTTTGTTTGGAAAGGCAACCGCATTTGCACTATCTGCAGAAGTAATGCATAGACGGATAAATTCTAAAACTGTTGCTCATCATAACCGCGCAAAAGGCAATTTCCAAGAAAAATGTAGCTTGCGTTGGTTGAGTATTGTAAGAATATTCGTGCCTGGGTCCGAAACCGAGTACAGGTCGCCGCACGCTGTGTCCAAATGGAAAGAAAACGAATTTCGGCTGCACGGGATCATACGGTCAGAAGTCGAATGATTCATTTGGTAGACGTCGACTACGCTGAAAGTAGCAATTACAAGTATTATGCTACTACACAATCCGGACACTGAATTAGAAACCTTTACGCACGTCCCTTACGCAGCGTATATGCAAAATACGTGGTCACGTGCTTCACCATGTGATCTAGGCAATTACAAAGGCCGTTCCATAAAAACTGAGAGTAATTTGTTTTGAGTTGGCAAACAGTGCGAAGGGGAAAAATAACCTCGCAGACGACTAACTGAATTAAGGAAGTTTCTATGGCAACAGTTATTAGCTGTGGCAGACGATTCTGGTTTTGTTATTGCGCAGTTGTTTAAAGTACGTCTGCATTTTGCCATACAGCTATGGAGGTAAGTGATACAGAGTTAAGAAGTGAAATGCGTTGGGCGATAAAATTTTTAATACAGACATTTGACGTGGACTAGGAACATCAAATAGCGGTCATCGCTCTTTCCACGTTTATAAGTGAGTCACGGAAAAATTCTCATTCGCCGTGGAAATAAACGTGGAAAGAGCGATGACCTCCGTTTGATGTTCCTAGTCCACGTCAAATGTCTGTATTAATTATGCATTCGCCTTCTACTTATTTGTTCAGTTGCTGCATACATACCATCTTTGGTGAATCCCCAGCAATGTGCGGGGCTCCAAGGAGCAACCTGCCAAATTGGCTTGGGAGTTAGTGTGTGTGAGCTTGGAGGAATTCGAAGGCGCCGTGGTGCAGTGGAAGCATATCCGGCGGAAGATCCGCCGGATATGCGGAAGATCCTGGGTTCGATTTCCGGTGGCGGCCAATGAGATTTTTTCCGTGACTCACTTATAAACGTGGAAAGAGCGATGACCTCTGTTTAGCGATAAAATTTTGCTATTGTTTGGGTAAAACGGCTCCAGAAACAGTTGGTTTAATTAAAAAAGCTTACGAAGATAACAATTTTTAGGTGGCACCATGATTTCAAAAAAGGGCGTTTGTCGGCAGAATCTTCTTTTAGGCCTGGTCGACCTGAAAGTGTTGTGACGGAGTGAATTGTTAACACTGTTTCGGCAAAGCTGCAAGAAGATCGACGAATGGCCTGTAAAGACATTGCGGCGTCAACTAATATTTCAAAAACGTCAGCTTTCCGCATTCTACGCGACGAATTACTGCTGCATCGTGTACGTTCCAGATTGGTACCTCATCACCTGACGAAAGAACAATTGTTAGCCAGAGTCCAAGTGTGTCATGAATGGAAACAAATGATTGCAAAGGATCTAAACTTTCTAAACACAGTAATAACTCCCAATAAAATTTGGGTCCACTATTTCGACCCCCTCACGAAGTGCGCAACGAGTGTCTGGAAACACACACAGCCTCGCCTCCTCCGAAAAAAGTCCGCCAAACCAAATCAGCTGGGAAGGTGATGATGATCATTTTCTTTGATCATAAATGTGTAGTCTAGCAGCAGGCCGTTCCTCCACAAATTACTGTCAAAGGTGAGTATTACATTTCATTCTTGAAGCGTCTGCGACGACACGTATCGATTAAGTGACCGGAACTGGTGGAGAAGTGGACCCTAAACCATGATAACGCCCGCCCACATGTGGCTGCTTGTGTTCTACAGTTTCTTGCGAAATGCAGTATTGAAATCATGCCACAGCCTGCCTACAGTTCTGATTTCGCCTCGTGCGATTTCTGGTTGTTTCCAACAATGAAGGAGAAGTTCCGTGAAGCAACATTCAACACAGATGCTGACGTTATTCAAGTTGCATAGGGGTCGCTGAAGCAGCTTCCACAAAATGCCTTCGCCACATGCTTTGAAAAGTGGGCTGAATGATGGGACCGTTGAATAGCATCCGAGGAAAGATACTTTGAGAAAGAATAACATATATTTTGTTGTACCTATATTTCTTTATGTTGTGTGATTTTACTTTCAGTTTCTATGGAACAGCCTTTGCATTTAAGACTGCTGCTGGCTTATAATCGTTAAAAGTGTTGCCAGAAAAGTTATAATCGTTAGAAGTGTAGGATCTTCGGAGTTCGATATAAGGCTTATTGTGGGTGCCCGTGTAGCTGGAGAGACGATTTCAGTAAATTTACGCCTCTATACAGAGACGGTTACAGAAAAGTAAACTCACGCTTCTATCCAGAACCGGTAACAGGAATTGAAAACTCACGCCTCTATCCATAGCCGGTTACGTCAAAATGATTATGGGATTAAGTTAAATAATGTCATGCAATTTTAGTATTCTACGTCGCCTGTTCAAGAAAGAGGCGCGTAAATCACATATTGGAAACAAAACATCATCACAGTATACACCCGACTCCCCTCCGTGTGAATGAACCTTTCTGAGCCGCTGTGTTGTACGTGACCTTGAGATGAACGTTGTGAAGAAGTGTCTGTTTGCTCCCGCCTCTCAGTCGAGTCATGGATATCACAGCGTGTAGCTTTGAAGGTCTGTGTTCGTTTAGAGAAAACGAATTCGGAAGCATACGAAATGTTGGTGCAGGCATATGGTGAGAACGTGATGCCACATCGTACAGCACAGTAGTGATTAAAAGAATTTCGCTAAGGTTGCGAATCGTTTCAGAAACAAGAAGGATCTGGGGTGTTGCCAACAGTCGTTACTGATCAGATGGGAGGCACTGCACCCGCGGTTATTCGTGAGGGTCGACGACTCACAGTGAGACGGATGGCAGAACATTTACAGATTTTAGTTGGAGGTGCCAACACTATACTTAATGAGAAACTACACATGACCCGAGTCAGTGCAAGATGGATTCCTCGGTTACTGACGCCTGAACAGAAACAAGTGCGTATTGAGTTGTGTGAATTTTTGAAGCAAGAAATTGATTCAAACGAAGACTACCTGAAATCAGTGATTACAAGCGATGAAACATTTCTTTATCACTATGATCCAGAGGGCAAACAACAGAGCTCTATATGGAAAACTCCTTCATCTCAAAAGGCCATAGTGAAAACTGTTCACTATCTTTGATTACCAAGAAATGGTGTACCAGAATGTAGTGCCGCCGAATACCACAGTTAATCGGATTGTTACTTGTCTGTTTTGACAAAGCTGATCGCACATATCCGTAAAAAGCGTCCACACATTCACAAAAATGGCTAGAAACACCACCATGATAACGCGTGGAGCAGAAGGTCACTACTTTCTTGGCTGAAAGAAGTATTGGAACGGTTCCACACCCTCCATACATTCCGGATTTAGCGCCCTGTGATTTTTCTTTTCCCATTTTCCCAACTCTCAAATAGAACTTGCGAGGACGTACAATCGTGGTTAAAAGCCCTGCACCAGCAGACCGAAAGTCAATTTTTGATGTTTGAAGTCAACTTATACAGTAAAGTTAGGAATACATATTATACATCATTTTAAAGGAAATGTTAGCCGCCCCAGTGGCGCAGTGGTCTAAGGCGCTGGCCTCTGATCATTCGTCCGTAAGGGGTCCGGGTTCGAATCCCGGTCAGGCATGGATGTTGTGTTTGTCTTACGGCACTGGCTCTCTCCCTTCCCTGGAACCAGTGACCCTAAATTAGGGACGGGCGACTGCTTATAGCCCATTGAGTTGCTCACGGTGATCGTTAAACCTCCAATAAAAAAAGAAGGAAATTTTATGCTTAATTCAAATATGTTTACAGAATGTTATTACCAGTAACAGAAGTGAAGCTACAAATAACATTTTGAAAATAACATGTACTGCGCCTGCTCATAAAATGCAAAAAAATAGTGGTATTTGTGAAATTAGTATACAATGAATGCATTTTACGTAATATTACTGTATAATACGTTATTGAAAATTGCAGGACACTTGAAATAACTTACCAGCAAGCAAAATGTGCTTTAATATTTAATTGGATAACAACGGTTTCTTAGTAACAAAGAGCACCTTCTTGGCAGGGAACTAATGAGATTCTCTAGTTGTTCATTGGTGATAACACGGTGCCATACGGCCCTTACAGACTTAATTAATGCTGTTTTAGATGTGGGTCCTTGTTGATGGATCATTTGCTTCAATATCACACACAGACTAACTATGAGATTATGATCCTGTGACTGTGCCGGACACTGAAGTTTTTTTAATACATTTTCGATTAAACCACTCGTCAACGAACTTTGACCGATGACATGGCGCGTTATCGTTCTGAAAGATAAAATTCCGCAAACCCATGTCTTGTGCAGATGGTATCAGTTTGGATTCCAAAATATCCACACATTTCGATCCCCTCAATGTGCCATCAACAATGTTCAGAAGGCCAACATCACTGGCTGAAATACAGGACCATAACATCACCGAATGTAGGTGCTTGATTGTTGGCTGGGTGCGGCATGCCTTATATCTTTCATCAGAACGACGACGTATATAATTATTTCAATTATTAACGGAAATAGTAACAGTTGTTTCATCACTGAAAATAACATTTTTCTATTCATCAACAGTTCAATTCTTGTGTTCCTTGGCCCAAGCAATTCTTTTGAGCCGTTGTTGTTCAGTAAGGAAAGGTTTTCGTGCAGTTAGTCTATTTTTTTGTAGCCTACGACGAACTGTACATGCAGATGCAATAATACCTACTTCATTCTCTCACTCATTTCTTAAATCAGTATCTGTTTTAAACCTTGATTTCAAGGAACAAGGAATCAACATGCGATCATCACGTTCAGTACACAGCCTTGGTCGACCTGTTCTTTTTCCGTTTCCCACACATCCAGTTTCTGCAACACTTTTAATGGTGCACAAGACAGTGGAATGATCACAACCATATTTAAAAGCAATTTTACGACTACTGTGTCCAAGTTCGTGCAAAGTAATAACTTTTGTCCTGGTTTGAAGAGACAGGACCAATTTTCGGGTCATTGACATTCCGAAATTCAAATATCACCAGGAATTCTGCATAAAATTCCGTCAACTGACTACAAGCAGCTGCGTTCTAAGTCAGCAGACAATTCTATATCCTTTGATATAACCCCAGCGGACGTCGGAGAAAGCTATAGTGGTTTAGAGGAGCGCGAACGCTTTGTCAGTCATAAGCCGCGGATGGCTTAGTGGTTAGTGTTTCAGATTATCGATGCTGGGTCCCCAGGTTCTAGCCTGGGCTGATCTTTCAGAGATGGTGTGATTTACTAACAATCGCTGAATATCGGACGAGCACGTAAAGTGTCGGCCCCCAGGCTGGACCCACTGGTTAAATGGGTGTCGTTTCCTATGTCCTCCCTGAAATTCTCTCACCCATCTATGTGCAATATCGTACTTGTACAGTGGCGCCATCTACTGTACTCTAATCTCACTACAAACTGTTCTGTCAAAAGTCGCTAGACTTGCTCTCATTCCTTCCGTTTCTGTGTCCTGCCCAAAAGGCGATATCGCTGTAGGTGGCTGGGACCTAAACTCTACTCCCTGTGGACGGAAGTCCTACATGAAAATGACAAATGCTCTGTCAGAACTGGATTTGCGTTTCCTCACTTGCGCATTTTGTAACTTCACTTATATTACTGGTAATAAAATTCAGTAAAACTATTTGAATTCAGCATAATATTTCCTTTAAAATGATGTATAATATGTATTCCTGACTTTACCATTACGCTGTATAAGTTGTCTTCAAACATCGAAGGTTGACTTACGGTCCACTGGTGCAACACTTTTGGCCACGACTGTACGTTTACGTCAATAGAACAGTTGGTCATAGCTTCAGAGGTTCTGAAAGGAATGCAGAAAGATGTCTTCCAACACGTCTTTGAGGAGTGGCAGCGCCGTTTGGACAGGTGTATATTGCTTCCGGAGGAGATAACTTTCAAAAAGACCACAGCCATATGTAGTACAAGTTCGTATATACATGATTATAAATTTCCGCGCAAGTCTTTCTTGAACGGGTCTCGTATATGTGCTGCATATTTATTCGTTTCACTAGACATACAGGGAAAACCACATAAACGTTCTTTGATTTCATTGATTTTTGTGAGGCATAACATTAATTTGGACCTGCTATTAGAAAGCTCAGTAGTTTAGATTTCGTATCTGCGTGTTTAAGGAATTAATATCCACGAACAGAAGGCAGACTTTTAAGCTAAAAGTATTTTAAGCAGTGGTTTTATCGATTGTGATTCTAAGGGCAAGGACTCGTCGGTGTTTCACGGTAATCTAATGTGGCTGGCAAGGAACACGATACCATCCCAATAATCTGCCACCGTGTAATATCGTAATTACGCCTCTGATGGCTAAACATAGGAATTTTGCAGTCTCGTGAAAAATAAATGAGTTATTTCTGCCGTCGGAAATCTTAAGAGCAGCAGGGAGACGTCACACAGGGATCGAACGGACCATGGGACTAGAGAACCAATTAGAATTCAGAATGTGACAGCCGGAGATTGATTGGGTGTCCTTCGATGAATTATGAAAAGGCATCCATTCCGAATTCCTTTCTTGAGCGGAGTTCCAATTCCCAAGGGATGACGATTAAGATCTGCTTCTATCGAAATTAAGGGAGAGGCGCCTTGCTGAGGACGACGTGATAAAAGAGCTGCGTGTCTCTCGCACAAGAGCAGGTGATGATCTTAGACGCCGGACGCTATCAGCTCAAACTCGATGACGCAAATTGCCCGAATGCCCGCTCAGACAGAAGACAAACGTGGAAATGTGATGATGACGTAATGCAAATTGTCCGCCAATAAACAGGTGTCAAGTAGCGTATTGTTACATTAAGTATTCCACTCACGTCAGCGGGATTTTGTGCATTAACTCGTTTGAGGCTAACGCGAAGGAATCTTAATTTCATGTGTTCATAACTTTGAGGCAGTTAATTCCATCAAGAATGTCACTAGAATAGCTTGCCGTAGAATTTGTTATAAGAGCTGACGCCACCAAAGTTCAGCAAAGACAAATTTATTGTGGTAAACCAAAAAACGTTGCGAATCATTTTCTTGTGAATTCTGACATGCTGTGAAAATTACCTCAGGGAAAATTACATGCGCCGCCATATTCTGGGCCGGTAGAGCTTATGCTAACTCAATAAAAATATATGAAATATATTTACTTGTACTTTAATATTTTTGTAGAAGAAAACCAAGTTGTACTAAAACGGTGGAGTTTGTTTACCACTTTGATGGCTTCAGAAAAAATTAGCCGCTACGGTGGTGCAGTGGTCTAAGCGATGACCTCTGATCATTCGTCCGAAAGGGGTCCGGGTTCGAATCCCGGTGAGGCATGGATGTTGTCTTTGTCTTACGGCACTGGCTCTCTCCCTTCCCTGGAACCAGTGACCCTAAATTAAGGACGGGCGCCGGCTTGTAGCCCATTGAGTTGCTCACGGTGGTCGTTAAACCTCCAATTAAATAAATAAATAAAAACTGCGTAGTAAATGTTCTATTGGGCCAAACACTGTTTTTGATACACCTCCTTCCCTTTTCTCGACTTTGAAATTTAAGCCCCGTCTCTTTCGGTAGATATCCTCTACCTCAGGCCGCTTTTTCCAATTGCATTTGCAGTTAAATAATACATTTTAATTAAATATGCTATCAGTAGTCTAGGGTAAAGACTCGAAGTTCACTGAATGTTTTAATAGATTGTGGGCCGCCCCGGTGGCACAGTATTCCAAGCGATGGCTTCTGATCATTCGAATCCCGGCGTGGCATGGATGTTGTGTTTGTCTTACGGCTCTGGCTCTCTCCCTTTCCTGGAACCAGTGACCCTAAATTACGGATGAACAACTGCTTATAGCCCATTGTGTGGCTCACGGTTGTCGTTAAACCCCGAATCAAAAAAAAGAAAAAAAAAGGAAAAGGATTGTGGAGTTCACCTACTGTAAAATATTTTCGGTTGCTGTATTTTATATGTATATGTTTTTTGACGTAAAACTACGCATTTCCCCGCGCTGGGGTAGGGGCTAACATCAGGTGCGCGGATGCAAAGAAAACATATCACACTTTGAACGCATATTTCTTCGAAACTAATAGTCGTAGAGTAATAAATAATACATCATTAGATAGTTTATAGCCACATTTATAACAAAATAAGTTTCAACCCTCCACCTATTAACCCTTCGATACAGTAGCGTAAGAAAGTTAAGTTAAATTTAGCGTGATTTCGTTTTGCCGCACGCAGTTCTAAGGTTGATAACTAGTGAATAGTAATGATAGCAATGGCCTAATCCCCGCATTCTGTACCTGACGGTCAGAATTAACGGACGTATGTGATAAACCGAATTAAAGTGGATTTAAAATTTATTTATTTTTTGGATTAAAAAAATTGGTGACGAAAACTTAGAAATGCTACGACAATCCAGGGGAAAATGAAATAAGAACTGTGACGTGCCTGCCCTACAGAACGCACACAACATAAAGACAGATAGCAGCGAGAACGAACATCTGCGTAGCTCAGTTGGTAGAGCGACTTGTTCCGGAATAAGAGAACTCGGGTTGGATCCCTATAATGGCACCCGAACTTCCCAGGTGACCCGGCCGTTAAAGATCTCGCAATGGTGTTATGCTCTTTCCACACCGCGAGACAGGAAAAATAAGAGAATCCCTTCTTCAGTGCTTCGGAAAATAAAATGCGTGTGATGTTGCATTCCACACACCAGATTGACTGGGAGTTCTCAAGTGCACGTTCTTCAACGGATGGATGCCTACAACAATACATGGTCCCGGCTGATCCGTGGGCCACGCCCCCGACCCTCTTTGGGGGAGGGGAGATGTGACGTGCCTGCCCCGCAGAACGCACAAGACATAAAGGCAGATAGCAGCGAGAAAGAACGTCTGCGTAGCTCAGTTGATAGAGCGACTTGTTCCGGAATAAGAGGAGACCGGTTAAGTTATCAACCGAAAGGTAACGGGAAAGTAGGGAGAGTAAAAAGTCCGCGAGCCAGGATGTGTCATTTTTAAATTTTCATACCGAACATGGAATACCAATGTACATCGCCAGTCTTCACAACTTCGCTGGATAGTGAATGAATTACGTCTCAAACCTTTACAGCGCCGATGCATTCTGAATCTAGAAAAGAACAAGAGCAACAACAAGAAGACTACATTAGGCCCGAGACGTATCACCAAATTTGTCTTCAACTCAAAGCTTTACACCGCCGATGCATTCTGAATCTAGAAAAGAACAAGAGCAACAACAAGAAGACTACATTACGCTCGAGATGTATCACCAAATTTGTCTTCAACTCAAAGCTTTACACCGCCGATGCATTCTGAATCTAGAAAAGAACAAGAGCAACAACAAGAAGACTACATTAGGCCCGAGACGTATCACCAAATTTGTCTTCAATTCAAAGCTTTACACCGCCGATGCATTCTGAATCTAGAAAAGAACAAGAGCAACAACAAGAAGACTACATTACGCTCGAGACGTATCACCAAATTTGTCTTCATCTCAAAGCTTTACACCGCCGATGCATTCTGAATCTAGACAAGAACAAGAGCAACAACAAGAGTACATTAGGCCCGAGACGTATCGCCAAATTTATAAAAAAGCAACTAAAGAGTTTAAAAAATTGTTTCTGAAGAAGGAATTCTTCAGAAACAATTTTAGCAATAACTACTCACAACGATGATACTACGCCTTCTATTTACTTCTACTAACATTAATTTATAATCAGCATATGTTACTCTGATTTGTATATAGTATAAGTTGCTTTTAAACAAATAAAGTAAAAACATTTCTTTCGTTTTATTTCTTAAAAATTTTGTATCTGAAAAAAATCGAAGGGGCACAGTAGCAACTGTGCCGCAACCTACAACGTAGGGCTACGTCAACTGTCCTTCTCTGGATACTTTAAGGACGTACAACTAGTGAGACAGTGCCATGAAGTATTGACAGTTGACGTAGTTCTACACTGTAGATTGGGACACAGTTGCTACTGTGCCGCTTTAATTTTTTTTTTTTTAAACAAGATGCGAATCTGATTTATTTTTTGGCTTCACGGCTACACGACGTTTTGAACTGTATAAGTTTGCAATGAAATCCTTGCGATTCTGGATATTTTCCGTTTTTCCAAGATATGTTTTCGTAATTATTTTATTTATGATAGGTAAGGCTGGATTTCCGTTGGCTCATTTAGATTTCCGTTTTCACAAAAAGCGAAGAAATTACTACAAATTCTGATTTAAGTTATGGAATTCAGAATTTTTAATATAAAATTCATAAGAATGGAATAGAATCTTCGACAGTTTCTCACGGAGAATGTACGCTGTCTCTTGCTTCTGTTATATAGAAATATTTAAAATTTAATTAAATGGTTACTTCAGTTACTCAACGCGCGAAAAACAGCAGCTAGAATTTTGCCTTCAGATAAAAAAGGCGCTTAAGAGATCCCTCGGGCAAGCCATTCCTTCGTGGAGTGAACCGCCCACGAACAAAAGGACACCCCCACTTTATTCCCCGTCGTAGGACGACAAACACTTGCTCTGAGAAATCCCTCGAGTGAGAGCGATTAGCAATCAACTTCTTACGTCACGAGCATTTTCCTCCGAGCGGCAGAGAGAGTGAAATGTAGAAATGCACAGTAGTCAAAAAGGGCAGTCATGCTGGAACTCGAAAAAGGGAGGAATGTGTTTTGCACAGGCAGGAATGAGAACAGATTTTGGCGGGAAATACATAGAGAACGCCTTCCGAAATACCCCTCTCTCTCTCGCTGGAAGTATATACTGTTTATTTTGATTAAACGACATTTTCCCTGCTCTCCCCCCCCCTCTCCAATCTGAAAATAAAGATTCGTGAGAGTGAAATCACCTGTCGTTACATTCAGTTTGTTGAACTAATTATTTATTTGCCTCCCTTCTCCAATAACAATAGGAACCTGCAAACGGCAATTCTTCTGATAATATGGAATCCACTTCAGTACTTAAAAATAATTCACGCCAACTTTTCTCAGCAACAGAAGACATTTTGTTTTTACATTAAATTGTTCTTTACTAGAGGATCTACTGTCCTGGAAAAGGGTAAAATGTTGTTAATTAATACAAAAACCTCGATGCGAAAAATTGCACTAATTCGTAGACTTCTACTGAAAAGATGTTTGAACAGTAAAGAGTTATGTTAACAATCTTTTTTTCAGAGATGGGATACATCGATAATTTTTCCAAAAAGTGGGCTGCACAAAATAACTTCCAGGGCCGATCATAGATCGCCATTCCGCCACTGGAAATAATAATTTTTATTTATATGTAATAGTTTTTATAAAAATTGGGAACTTTGCGGATGTTGCTTGTGGTACAAAATATGGTCTCACTTATCTGTGGCAGAGGAATAATCAAAGAATGCTCGATCTTTGTGATCACAGCAAGTTATATCTACCGAGAAATAGTTTCTTTTTACGGTTTTATCCGACTGGAAGGTAAAGCGTACATTCTGGAAGAACAAAACTTATGCACTTCGCTGTTCTTCAGGAGTGAACACAAACATCAGATATTGTACAATGTTTAGAATATCCTAACAGCAATTGGAGTGTTTCGGTCTTCTGATACGAAGTTTCATTTGTAAAAGGTTGTTCAAATAAAACGTGGACTGAGGCTGAGCTTTAATGTCGATTTATTACTCTTCATTGCAATATTATACAGTGACAGTACAAAGAACAAGGTTGCTGTTCTACCGTGACTACGCGTACTGAACTCCTTTGTTCAAACATGCGCCCCATCGCTGCATAAGCTTTGAGATACGTATTACGTAGAGATAAGACTAATTCTGGATGAACTAGACCTCGTGACTACGCGTACTGAACTCCTTTGTTCAAACATGCGCCCCATCGCTGCATAAGCTTTGAGATACGTATTACGTAGAGATAAGACTAATTCTGGATGAACTAGACCTCGTGACTACGCGTACTGAACTCCTTTGTTCAAACATGCGCCCCATCGCTGCATAAGCTTTGAGATACGTATTACGTAGAGATAAGACTAATTCTGGATGAACTAGACCTCGTGACTACGCGTACTGAACTCCTTTGTTCAAACATGCGCCCCATCGCTGCATAAGCTGTGAGATACGTATTACGTAGAGATAAGACTAATTCTGGATGAACTAGACCTCGGAAGTCTCTCGAACGTCGTCGTCTGACGTGAATTGTCTGCCATTTACGAACGTTTTCAGGAGTTCGACGATGTGGAAGTCGTGTGACGACAGAATGGGCATGGACTTCCCAGAGAAAACGCTAACGTGTTCCTGTGCTTCGATGAATGTTGTCACGCATAAGTACGATAACACGTGACAACATGTCTGGATGGATGTTTTGGATGGCATGGTAAAGTATGTGTGTCGTATAGGGATGGACTCTGAACATAAATTAGAGAACTTCTCCTAACATCATTATTACAAAACCCCTCAAAGATTCCCCATAACAAAATGAAAAAAATATACATTTTAAATAAAAGTGGCATCAAGAAAGACGCTAGCTCAAAGTTCTTTGCACTAGAAATGAAAGAAAATGGTGGCGAACTCAAAAGTCTCAAAAGCAATAAAGGCAGTAAGCCTATCCCAGAAGGCAAACAAAAAACATTAAGCCAGACAATTTTGAACTATCAATTTAGATGAAAAAAAAGCTACCCCGAAAACCATGTTTATGCCAGTACAATACGACTAGCGCCTCCTTTCGCTGCATGAGAAGAGATTTTTCAGCTTGAGAATTACCTCATTAGTTCCTCATCTGAAAATGCTTTCTTGTCTTGCTAGGAGACTCCCATCTAGAGCGTCTGAAAGACGAAGAGGGAGATGATAAAATAGTTCTTGTTGAGAGATTCTTCCCCCAGACAGTTTTAACGAATGTGCGAACCACAAAGGGGTATCCGAGCAATCTAGAGACTCACGGAGTCTCCTGCGTAGAAACATAAACCATAAAAAAATCCCGTGAGACCCGGCTGACTGGATGTCTCATACGAAACGCTCTTGCGCAACAGAACTTGAGCGCACGGAGAGAATTGAGGCGTTCCTCATCCAAACTGAGGCAGAAAGCTCTCTAAGCAAGCATTGCTATGCAGTGTGTCAGTATGATCTCAACCAATCAGCAATGAATCCTTCTCATCGAAGAAAAAGGTAACGTACTTTCTTTGGTGGGGTTATGAAGAGTGCCTCTACTGCATTTTATCTCTGGCTCGAAATAGTGTCCCCAAGTTTTGTCTCTGGCAATAATTAGCGACATAGACTCGTTTCGTTGTAGCGTGCTAGGTGTTCCTACCCGACGCCCATACTCCCTTCTTTCTGTTAGGCCAGATAGGTGCTTCGTAACCCCATTGTTCTCATACATCACTGCGAGGTTTTCCCTTCATCGTATTGTCCACCACTGATATGTCCATTATTTGAAGAAGAATAAATGGCTCAGGTTTTCCTCACATTTTGTTTCATACAATAAAACTTCGGAATAGCGGACATCGAAGGCGAAAGAAAACTATCCGTTATAAAGAAGTGTCCGCTATTGGGAAAAGCATGCTTTATGACAGTATACATGTACCATGTTTATAAAGTAAAAAGTAGTTTAAAAGATAAGTAAATATAAGTATGCAAATACAATACATAGAACAAGCCTTTATTTAAAAGTACCCATCAAAACCTAAGAAGCAAAATAATCAAGTATTGTTGCTTGTCTATTACATCCTTGTGAAATTTTGTTTTCTAAACGAATTTCTAGCCAGCCGACTGAAGCTTTGAATTCTGTGAATCCTAATTCGTTTGTGATTTCTAAAGCCATTTTGACGAATTAAAGTCCCTGATAAAGGAATGTTGTTGACTCTAGCGCGCTAAAACCATTCATAAGTAAGAGTGTACCCAGCTAAACTATGAGTTTTTGAGAAAGCTCTCTTAATTTTCTGGTTGCCATTTGAATCTTGCCAAGACTTCAAGATTTCACTCACTTGCGTTTTGCCAGTGCCCATTTTATCTTCTACACTGAAGAGCAATTGAATTAGAGACAGCTGGCGTTATGCAAATGTGGCGTTGTGGGCGACTCTGTAAACGGAAACGACATGACGTATGCAGCGATCCGACAGTATAAGGAGTGATGCGACGGGAATCAGTAAGAGTCGGACGCAGACGAAGGATCTAAGAGCATTTGATCGTGGACAAATTGTCGGGGCTTGACGAATGGGTCACTCCTTCTCGGAAGTAGTGCAGGCACTGGGGTTTTCACAAGCCACTGTGCAACAGGTGAACCGTGAGTACATCGAATCCGGTAAAACCATCCCTGCAAGGGCCAACTGCCGCGGACAACAGCGTGTGTATAAGCGGGGTCATCGTCGGCTAGTTCGCATTGTAACAGCGGATAGACGGGTCACAGTGCAAGAAATCACTCGGCAATTTAACGCTGGTGCACAAAAACGTGTAAGCAGCCACACCATCCAGAACCATCTCCTCGCTATGGGGTACAGAAGCCATCGTCCCACGAGGGTACCGCTGCTGACTGCACATCACAGGTTGCAAAGATTAGCATAAGCGCGGGAACATCGTCACTGGACCCTAGACATGTGGAAAAATGTTGCCTGGACTGATGAATCGAGATTCACGTTGGTACATGCGGATGGCAGGATACGAGTACGGCACAAACCACATGAAGCGATGGATCCTTCTTGCCAGCTGGGTACTCTTCAAGCTGGTGGGGGTGGCATTCTCGTCTGGGGACTGTTTACGTGGACTGAAATGGGACCCCTGGTACGTGTGACATCGTCCCTCACAGGTCAACGTTACCGGGATATCTTGGGCGACCAGTTACTCCCGTTTGTACGTCTTCAACATCCCACTGGGGACCTCATCCTGCACCAAGACAATGCAGCTCCCGAAATGTATCCG
Organism: Macrothele yani; assembly: GCA_039090855.1. NCBI lineage: Eukaryota > Metazoa > Arthropoda > Arachnida > Araneae > Macrothelidae > Macrothele > Macrothele yani. The sequence continues at coordinate 9,704,274 of CM077005.1, forward strand.
AATGGTTGGATGAACACTCCACCGACGTGACCTCGCTTGCTTGGCCAGCTAGGTCCCATCGAGCACATCTGGGATGCCATCCAGAGAGATGTTTGAGGCTCTGACCCCTCTCCATCAAATCGTCGTGAACTGTGGGAGCTTGTTCAGGGGTCGTGGATCCGTATGGCTTCCCAACGCTTCCGGTGTCTTGTCGAGTCCATGCCGAGACGAATCGCCGCCGTCATCAGGGCGAAAGGTGGTGCTACACGTTACTAGACAGGTATCTCTAATTCAATTGCTCTTCAGTGTAAAACGCGCACACTTAATCTTTCTTTATAACTCATTTCAACTGTTTCCTTTAGAGCCAAGCGCTTACGTTTGTGCGAAATTTTAAAATCGATGTTGGGAAATGTTTGCTTCACAGCTCGCTTGATGAGAAAAACCTACGTGATTGTTGCAAACAAATGTGATTTCTAGTAATCTGGATTTGAAATGTATCCTGTGCACTATCCTTGACCTTACAAAAGAACAAAAGGTGAGTCCCTCCCATCCACTTCTGAATTGTGTTTGCATGTGTTTCAATCCGAGTGCCATTTCCGAAGTAGCCGGCCTTGGGCTCTGGTGCCCGATTCTGAGATCTCACCCCATTGGGAGCACCTGAAGAGCTAGAAGGCAGTTTCTTCTGGTCAGATGCAAGTATGCAAAGAGAGGGTCGGACTGTCTGGTGAGCACGAACGCTAATCATTTTTCCAGCGATTTCGGCCATTTACCCGGGGTAAATAGCACTTAGCACCTTAAAATTCACTAGGCTTCGGGAACAAAACGGTTAAGATAGAGAATGGGGAAGAGTAAATAACAAAAAGGAAACATTTTTCGAGTTTGGGCGAATCACACCTCTAAGAATTCCTAGAATCGAAATCAAAATGTCTATTATATTGTACTTTAAGTGTGTCCGCGTCCGTTATTTAGAATGTCCACTATAAAGAAGTGAATGCCCCATAAGAAGCCATGAATTTCTGCAGGGGAATAAAAAATTGTCCGTTATAGAGAGATGTCCGCTATTAAGAAGTGTCCGTTAATGGAAGTTTCACTGCACTTAATTGTTACGGCATCCCGGTTTTAGCAAAATAAAATGGCGTCCAAAATTAACGAGACAAATACAAATTCGGGAATATATCCAAAACGAGACGATCGATTGTAAAGAATGTTTAGAGACATGTACAAGGGGAACGCTAAGTCGATGTACCCGAGCAACATTGTGCTAGCTGCTATGGAAGTATGCAAATGATGCCTGTACGTCATTAAACTGGCAGGCATGCACCCTTGATAAACTTTACTCTGAGTGGTGTGCGGCTATTGGAGCTTATGTTGGTTTCAAAATCGCTTTATTCTAATTTATCATAAGAAAACATAAGAGGGAGACGTACAGTATTGGGCGTCTCACTGGGAAATAATACAAAACTGTTAAAAAACATGATGGTATATACACTGCAATGACAATGGGGATGAATAACAAATGCTGCAAGCAAAGCTTATTGAATAAAAATTGCAGAAGTGACAAAGAGAAACACATCGTGTCACATGACATTGGCTGGGCATGATTTACAGGATAACACAGGCGAAACAATAGTACACAATTAGAAAAAGAACAGCACAAACACCGCCGTGAAGGTAAAACATTACATACATGAGATAAAAACACAGCGTGCACAATTGTGCAAGTTATTTAACGAGGGCACCAAAGCAACATAATACAGGCGGGGTGAAAGTAAGTAATGTACACGAGTAAGCATGAAAATACACTGAGATGGCATTAGCATTCACAATTCAACGGTAGCGTGGATTGCACGAGTCGTAGAGTGGAGGAGGGCCACCAGGGTGCCACGGAACTCAGCAAAGGAGGTGTAGAATGTCCTAGGGTACTGATAGGTGTAGCAGTCCAGAATCAATCGCAAACCATGGAGCGGCCGGCGCCCAGGTAGCATAGAAAGTGGGACTGTTATTGGAAGTATGGCTCAGCACTATCACTTAGAAGATTCTTCTCGGTGGAGAGCGCCCGGTAGGGCAATCGCAAGCTGATGTTAAAAGATGGCTGAATGTGTCGCGGCAAGTTGTTTCTAATATCAAAAGACAGTTCCAGGAAACCGCAATAATCACGAGAAGTACGAGAAACGCGATATCGAAGCAAACAGTTTACACAAGACTGTACGAGAGAGGTCTATATGCAAGAAGGCCGATGGTCTGTATCTCACCCATGTCACATAAGGACCCGTCTGAATTGGGTCCGACAACATCGCCCCTGGAGCCCTGATCAATGGACCTGCGTTCTCTTCAGTGAGGACTCTCGCACAGCCAACACACGGATTCTCGACATGTGGACATCTGGAAAGAAACGAAAAGCTTAAATATTCCCGCCAACATTAAGAAATCGACAACTACGGTGGTGGAGAACTTCTAGCATCATGTTGGACGGACGAACGTCGCTGGACGGGTTTCTAGGAGGCAGTCTGACTGCTGTACGGGGGTCATAACAAAATTTCTGCGCACATCCATTTTTGAGAAAAGTGTAAAGTAACGGAGAAAACTTACTTTACTGCAGTTCAATGTACTTCCTTCCGCTGCTAATAACAGCATGCCAGCGGTGAGGTAAGTCCTGGTTGCCCCGTGATATGCCATCTTTGTTTAGCTGTCGTATTACTCGGGTCACTTCCAATGACAGTTCGTCCAGCGATTCGTAGCGAATGCCACGGAGCCGATTTTTTAACTTTGGAAAAAGATCAAAGTCGGGTGGACTGAGATCACGGCTGTATGGTGGATGGGATAAAGTTTCACAACCATATTTCGACAAAAGTTCCCGTACCGACGCTGCATAATGACACGAATCGTTGTCATGCAGCAAGATTGCTCCCTCTTCCAACAGGTTGGGACAATTTTGATGAATTTGCACTTAGAGAGTCACGATAGTATTGTACGTTGACATTTTGCCCTACCGGAACTCTATCAAAGACCACAAGACCCTGGGCATCGTACGCAAAAATCATCACTTGCTTCACTCTTTAATTTTTGCCGACGACACTTTGAGAGGCGAGGAGAACTTGGATGCCTCCATTCCGCTGATCATGACTTCAGTTCCGGCTCAAAAGCCCACGTCCAAGTCTCATCAATTGCGACAATTCTGTTCAGGAAGGTGCCACCCTCTCTTTCGAACCTGTGGAGGTGATCCTGTGCGATGCTCACTCTGGCTGCCTTATGCTCGGGAGTGAGTTGATGGGGCACCCAGCGAGCGGCAATTTTTCTTTTTTTCCAGTGAGTCTGTTAAAATCCGGTGAACAGACATGGTGGACAAATTTGCCTGATGAGCAATCTCTTCGACTGTCAAACGGCGATTCTTTTCGAGAAGCCTTGCAACAATGGTGACTTATGTTTTGTCTGACGCCGTTTAAGGTCGGCCTGAGCGTGGATCATCATCGATGCTGCTTCGGCCCTCCCGAAAGCGCAATGCCCAGCGAGAAATCGTGCTTCGATCGAGTTTCTTCCCTACAAACTCCTTGCATGGCAGTGTGGATCTGTGTCGCAGTCTTTCCCCTTAGAGTTTCTATTTCCACGTACGAGCGCTGGTCTTACGCTGTGACCCAACCTGAGGAGCTGCACGCTTCCATTTCCAAACCCTCCCACGTCCAGACAGCAAATGATAGCGCGTTGTTCTGACACCACTGCGCTGCTGAGAGTCTGACCTGGACATGACGCAATCATTTTCCCGATTGCATCATTCGCTTCCGTTTTAGATTAACTGTGCAGAACTTTTGGTATGACCTCGTACCCAAAAGTGAAGACATCCTGAAGCCCTATGTATGGGTTTGTAGGTGACCTATTGACCCCCAGTTCCTTTTCATGGACTATAACGCACGCCTCTTGTGACGTACCTGCCAGCAGGACGCACACGACATAAAGGCTGATAGGAATCAGAATAATCGTCTGCGTAGCTCAGTTGGTAGAGCGACTTGTTCCGGAATAAGCGGCCTCGGGTTCGAATCCCGGCGTAGACCAGAAATGACGGAGAAATTTACTTCGTTATACTCTATAGATTTCTGAACGGCAGTCCGTGTTAGGAATAGGTGCTTCATCTATCTTAAAGCACTCGGTGTCGCCTTTCTCTTGGAGCAGTGTTCCCAGATTCGCGACAGGCTTATTGCCCTTTGAGTTACTCATTGCGGTTGTTATACACCTCTCCTTCAAAAATGAGGACCTAGCGTTGATAAACTCTTAAAGTTATTTGTGTGTAACCCAATCGAAGAATAAACTAAACCTCTCGCCTGTAATTTTGTGTTTGTTTTCTCTTTCTCGTTAGCTAAAAACAGATATAAAAAAGTAACTAACGCAGACATTCTTTTCATTTATTTAAGCAGAAGTTGTAAAGCTAATATTGACACAACTGGAGCATTTTTTTTTCGATATTTTAGATGGAAACAGAAGCACTGCTGCCCTAAAGCAAAGACATTTCATGGAGATCTCGTCGGCGCTATATGGCTGCCTCGTGTCTTTTATTTATCATGTTGTGCGGTATGTTATTTGTGGATACCCTCCAACGGAGAGGAACAAAAATCTTTGTAAGTGACAAACAAATAGCCCTTGTAGGGCTGGAGAGGCTGAGAAGATGAGAAAGAGGCTGACCAGAGACTGCGCGTCACTGCCTCGGGGAAGCGACAGGGCAGATCAAACCAAGACAGTTATCTGTGCTGAGCCCGAGCGGCCTCAAGGGCGGATGACAGAAAATTGGCGACCGAATTGATCCGAACTGTCCCTAATTTTCTGTCGTTGTTCCTTTGTGATGAGATCGTAGTATCGAATTTCCCATAACCCCGTTCTCCCACTGATTCGATTGCTACTCTTCTTTGTAGCCAAAGCGGAATTCCTCCACAAAACGAAAATGGAACATCATCGCTTAGTAATTAAGCAGAAGATGCGAGACGTTGATTTCCTCAAGACTGAACCTTTATTGCTAACCATGTTTCATTAAGGATCCCATTGGATAATCTCATATTCTTCGATGGGGACTACATCTCAAGCACATTTTTTTCTGTAAAGTGAAGTTAACGAAAACGTACACCACTACAACACGGGAATCGCACCCGTTCAGTTTTTATTCGAAGTTTAATTACTCTTCTAAAATTCTAAAACTACACTGTTAAAAATTGGTACTTCGAAATAAGCAAAATGTACTCGTTTTTGAGTACATTCTGGGCTTATAATAGCTCCGAGTACGTGTGTCTCATTTTTGGAAATGACACGTACTCATTTTTGAGTACATATAGGGAATCAATTGTGAGTATATCTGGTATTTCTAATTTGAAACGAATGTATACCGCCCCGATGGCGCAGTGGTCCAAGCGATGGCTTCTGATCATTCGTCCGAAAGAAGTCCGGGTTCGAATCCCGGTAAGGCATAGATGTTGTGCTTGTCTTACGACCCTGGCTCTCTCCCTTCCCTGGAACCAGTTGCCCTAAATTATAGCCTATTGAGCTGCTCAGGGGATTAGTTACACCTCCAATCTAAAAAGAAAAAATGTATGTACTCATTTTTTAGAACATTTGTTTAAAGCATCGATGGACAGCTGAAATTTTAGACTGGATTCCAAGGGACAGGAAAAGACTCAGAAGACCACATGTGAGATGGGTGGATGAAATTCGAAAGTATGCGGGAGTAACATGGAGGAGACTGACACAAGACAGACCGTTGTGGAAGAAACTTGGGGAGACCTTCGTCCAGCAGTGGATTGATAATGGTTGACAATGGTGATGATATTTAAAATATATGTACTAAAGAAATCTTTATGTTTCAAATATATGTGCTCTTACTTCATTCAGTTTCTGTGCCTTTTCTGGTTCTACTACATCACTCTAAACTACCTTTACCAATTAGTATATATGTAAATTATATTGCAAAGATTAGTTTCTAGAGTCAAAATTTCAAACACTTGCAACTGTCTGTACGGCGCTGTACGTTTTATAATTATTCAAAATAAAAGTAAATTTACGAATCAAAAAGAAAAATCGAATGGAATTTTTTGTTTCTAAACGATTTTATTTTCATCAGCTTTTACCAAATTTACCGATTCCCCTGATACGGTCGAAGGGCACGTTGATTATTTATTTATTTTCAAATCCACATTTTAGAACATTTGGCTTTATGCGTAGTACTTCTAAAACATATTAATATTGTGAAGTGGATTAACTGAACTTAACTTTTTAAACTAATGATTTTTAAACTAATCCTTGCTTGGGCCATATCTTTGGCCAGCGTATAATGCATAAATGCAAGCCTTGATAAGCATAATTTTCCAAGAATCCGGGCCCGGGCTGACCCGGGCTCAACAAACACATATAATCAAAGAAAGAGGGCCGGGCCCGGGCTCCTAAAATTGAGACCGAACTCATCTCTGGTGCGCAACACGGTTCACTGTACTGTTATCTGGGACACATACCTGGGTACCCCAGAGTTCATTTACATGGTCAATTGCTGCACAAAGAGTACCCCTTTTCCAGTCGAAGTTTTCCTCTGGGGCCGATGGCCTTGGGGCTCCAAAGTTATGACGTCGGTACGTACTCGGTGTGCCAGCAGTCCATTCTTGGTACACCGTTACTAACAGCCCATGAAGTCTGCTGTTTCTGAGATGCTACCACCCTTGGCGCAGTAGCCAATGATCCTTCCTTTTTTGAATGTCTGTCAAATCACTACCTCTTCCCATTGTGTTCACTTAACGCACTATGGCTCATCTGTCCTGGCCGGCCACTTATATCTCCGTCTGGTTGACCTTGTCATGTGCATTCTGTGAAGCGACTGGGCGGGTACACTGTGATTCCGGGGGTGGTCATATTATTCTGATACGACATTGTATATTATTACTCATGTTTTTTCTGTTTATATATTGTTTTGTATTACTTACTCTACCAGGCGTTTTTCTCAGTTACCTCGCTGCCAAGTTTCCTAGCTCCAATTTTCCAACATAATTTCTGCTTTGATGTCTCATTTCGAACATCAGAAATATTTTCCTGTCTTTGCTCTGGTTTAGAAGATGTTAGCTCTTTATCATAAAACATTTGTGGTAATAGTTTATAAATGAAATAAGTATTTGCTCTTTGTAATCCCCAATCGACTGCAGTTTTAGTTCACTCAGTAAAATACAATGAAATCAAAATCCATTAATTTTAATAAATGATAATTTATCATTTGAAAAGCTTGCTTTTGAAGTTCAAGAAAATCCCTGTTTATCATACTTTTGCTCTTTATTTATTTGTTTATTTTTAACGCTAATGTAAAAACTTTGAATTTGATATGCCCAATACTGTAGACTCAATTCGATATGCCCAATACTGTAATGCTTGATATATATGTTTAAAGAATATTTTGTTTCTCTTAAATTATGATGACAGGGAGTTTAGTTCGTTCTTATTCCCTTTACTCCAGGGATTCAGGTTTACGTCATTTTTCTTGCCATTTTCACCGATTAGAGTCCACTCCCAGCAGTGGCTTCAGAGAACCCACTACCATGCTGCTGCTGCAGCATGACTACGTCATCACCTCCAAGTTCCGGCTTCAAGGAAGCTAGCGCTAAGGACCAGCCCTTCTCTTCTATAGCCCTGCAAAACACCACCTATTTCTCACCTGGAATTCGAGCCCGGACCAATCTCTAAACGTTTGTCCGAGATTAGTCTGGACTCCAATTCCGGGTGAGAAATGGGTGGTGTGTTTGTCTAACGGCACTGGCTCTTTCTCGTCCCTGGCACCAACGGCGCCAAATCAAGGATTAGACTATTGCACAGGGCCCATTGAGTTGTATGCGGTCGTCATTAAATCCACAAAAAAAAAGTTTTGCGTGGGCTTAATATTGGGTTGATACATAAGTTCATGCCGTTTTATTGCACGAGTATTTCCCAGGTCAATAGCGACGGTACAGATGGCCAGTTCTATATCAAAGTGTAGCCAGTAATATCGTGTATCTTAATCATATTGCGTTGTGTAATTGTGGCTGATATTGTTTTGGTTTTCGGGTCCTGAAGTATGGAGTGTATAACGACGTAGAGGTCTTGTCTTACTTCTACGTTGTTTTAACACATCAACATACTAAGAAATAATTCCTAAATGAAAGAATCCTTAACGGCCAGACGAAACATGTAAATAACAGAAGTCAACTTACGGAAAGATGCTTTATTCAGGCTGTAGTACACACATCGTAGCATAGCATATTGTAGTGAACGCTCCACACACCGCACATTATCACAACACTCCCATCAATAATCAGTTTACAACCCAACGCTCGTAATAATCGCTCTCTTACAACGCTCTCCTTACAACGCTCTCAAGCAATAGACCAGTCGTCGTTTTTATCTCTTGTTCTTATCATAACTCAGACATACGTCACGTTCATTCAACCTCAATTGTTGCCAAACGTATTCGTTTGAGAGAAAAGATCTCACGTTAAGAGTGAAGAATACTGAGAATAAACTCAAGATTTACATAAAGAAAGAAACTAAAAAGGAAAGTTAATTTAGATATACGTCACAACTGTCAAGTAGAGAGGAATGAACATTGCCGACATCTGCCCCTCTACGAGTTTAACAAGGGATCCACAGCTGCCGAGGCTACACGATAAATTTGTACTATATATGTGGAGGATGCTATTGCTCCGTGGATAGCCCTCAAGTGGTTTGAGCGGTTCCGAAGTGGTAAGTTTGACCTCAACGACCCTGCACGCTCAGGTCGTCCATCTCACTTTGATGAGGATCGTTCGAACCATCTCATCCACTTGGATCCGCGTTAAACTACGCGCGAATTGGCCACTGAGATGAACTGCGATCAGGCCACAGTTGTGCGACACCTGGAACGTATAGGAAAAGTCCAGTCTTGGGTGTCTCACACTCTCACCGAGGACAACAAGAATGAGCCTGTTGCCATATGTGGTTCTTCCTTGTTCAGCCGTTATCGCGAATATTCTCAGCAACACAAAGCCTTTTTGTCACGTATTTTTACTGGAGATGAAAAGTGGTGCCTGAACGTGAATTTCAGGCATCGGAGGGAATGGTTAAGCCCAAACAAGACGCCCACACCACGTCCAAAACATGACCTTCATCCTGCGAAGATCATTTTGTGTGTCTGGCAGGACATGGAAGGCATTATTCACTGGGAAATGCTGCCGAGGAATCGGACCATCAACGATGCACTCTGTTGTGAGCAACTACACCGTGTGGAGGAAGCAGTTCAGCAGAAACGGCCACATCAGCGCCATGGTGTGCATCTCCAACATGATAACGCACGTCCTCACAGTACAAACATAACCAAAATGGCCATTCAGGACAGGAAATGGAAGATCCTACCAGATCTGGCCTATTCCCCAGATGTCGCTCCTTCAGACTATCACCTGTTCCGATCTCTGTCAAATGCACTCCGTGCCAGAACGTTCAACAAGGACGTTGATCTCCAGAATTTCCCTAACGATTTCTTCTCAGCAAAACCTACACGTTTTTATCAAGAATGGCATTGGAAACCTATCCAGACGTTGGGCCACCATCTTAAACAATGGGGGGGGGGGGATGGGAATACATAGTTGATTGATTCCGTTTTCCCTTCTGATGTAATACATTGCTGTGGTGTCGTTAAAAAACGGCATAATTTTATGCATCAACCCAATGTTTTAAAAATGTCAGTACGTTTTCCGATTTTTTTCCTCAATAATTGCATTAGGTCGAATTGAAAAACTGTTTTTGCCAAAAGTATCACCAAGATCTTCCACGCATTTCCTAGAATTTCATAATTTATGGCGCAGTGAAGGTACTTATTAGGGTGGGTCGAAAATACCAAAATGTTTTGGAACGAATCGCTATAGTACAGAAAAGTTGTCCCTGGTATAGCTAAAATAATGTAAAAACAAATTTAAATCGGACAATATTTTCCGTTCTCACATGACGATCGAAATTATTGAAATTTCCAAAATTTTCTTAATTTTCTGGATGTTTTTCCAAGTACTAAGTAAATTACAATCGAATCGCTTTAGGGTGAAAAAATTGCCTCTGGTGCAAACATTTTATTGAATTCTAGCAAAATTTTCCATTTGCGCATGCCGATCAAAATTGTGGAAATTCCACAAATTTAGACATTTGTAGTTTCGTTCAAATTACTAAATACTTCTTCCTTCACTCACTCGCGGTTGCCACACTTCGACCTTGACTTTTACAAACACTCCACATGCTGCTGAAACACGTGTCAACCTTGACAAACCCGTCGTTCCTTCGGCAAGTCAGAGCTAGCTCGCAGCCAGTGCGGATCAGAGTTTTAGTTTAGTTCAGCAGCTCTGCTTAAGTAAATAATTATCTTTTCCTTGTCACATCACAATTGTGAGATTCCCCAGCGCTCGCAACCGACAATCACTCTAGTACAGTCTAGCATCATAGAAATCCAGTCGCATTGAAACTCGCTCCCCGGCCGCTGTCAGATCGGCTACTCTCCATAAGGGTAACCCAGGCTGATGACTGTACCTGTACCGTCTATTTTGCAGACATCACAGGGGAATTGTGAGAGAGTTACACATTTCTCTATGATGTCTGCAAAATAGACGGCACAGGTACAGTCATCAGCCTACGTTACTCTTATGGAGACCAGCCGATCTGACAGCGGCCGGGGAGCGAGTTTCTATACGTCTGGATTTCTATGATGCTAGATTGTACTAGAGTGTTTGTCGGTTGCGAGCGCTGGGGAATCTCACAACTCCCCTCGCTTCGTTTTTTATTTTTGAGAAAAGTGTTTCGGTGCAGTCTCTGAACTTAGAAAGAAAATACTATTCTAAGGGCAAAGTCCTGTACAGCCCGCATAGCGACTTATCCGTGTCAGATTGCGGGTACTTCGTCGCGGTGCCGGCCCCCTAGCCCTTGGACTCTTTGCTCCGAGACTAGGACAAAGCCAGCGCGCTCCCGTTTTGCTGAGATTTGGACACAGTGGGAGAACCCCAAGGTGCCCACTCAGCACTTAGTAGTTTTTCTTGTCATCCTCTCTCACAGAGATGTCAGCTGCCCACAAGGGTTCAGCAGTTCCAAAAGGGGTAACCCCTAACCCGTCCGAGCGAACCCGGACCCTGAAGGTAGTTGCTCAAACTAAACCAAGCTCTGCTGGTAGTCTCCAGGGGTCTCCCCACCACTTCCGAGCCCTCTCGGATGAAAGTAACCCCCACAACTCCCTCGAAGTTCTCCTCGAGGGATCTCCAGCACGAGGAGTTACCTTTGGCCACTACAACGGACAAGAAGTCTTCCCCTAACATCACCGGGCCACCCGGTCGAAACGTGGTGTAGACACAAATTTGTCATCCACCTCCATGGCAAACAAGGGACAAACATCGTCCCAAATTGGGCTCACTCGCGTTAAAGAGGGATCACTTGCCGATCCCCCTAAGTCCCCTTTGGAGGTTTACCAGAAAGTCGAGACTCCCCCTGTGTGTACTGCCACAGAATTCATTACCCATATCCAGTTCTATTTGACGGAGGTGGAGTCCATCATCAATGACTTCCGGGTTACCTCCGTTAAAGAGACAGGATATGTGTCACTTTTCGAAGGGTTCGCTCGGTTTGCTACGTGCAAGCCGATGTAATGGCAACCTTAGATGGTAGATTTCAGCGCGCAGGCGCGACACTTCCGAGTTAGCTTCCTATGCCGATGCATCTACAAAGGGGCTAGAAAGGCGAAAGGGCCTTCGCCTGCCCCGAGAAAGCAGAACATGGGAGACAGGAGAAACATTCTCCTGGTCTATCCCACAGTCTAGAAAACATCCTCTGACGACGTAAAGAAGACCCTTCAAACTGCAGTCAACCCCACTAAGCTGCAGCTTGGGGTCAAAGGGGTTCGTATAATTTGGAAGGGTGGGGTCGCGGTGGAGTGCCCACGTTCCGACGACCTCAATTGCATTGCCGAAGAATTGAGGAGCAATCCACTGACTACGGATTGGACACTCCCCAAGACCCAACAAAAGATACTTTCTCGTCTGAATGTTTATGGCGTTAACTGGAACTCCCGTAGGATTTCGAGGAAGGGGTTCGATAGCGGAACCCCGACCTCGAAGGCACGTACACAGCCCGTTTTCCATTAAGGCCAAAGGATACCGGGTCCACTGGGTGGCGGACGTGGAGCCTCATGCCTTCAAAGCCTTAATGAAGCGGAGAAGACTGAACCTGGGCTAGTCAGTCCTTCGCCTGAAAGAAATTTTGCGCGAAATTAGGTGCTTCCACTGTAACGGCTTCGGCCATTACCGGATCAACTGCAATGCGTCTGAAGATAGATGTTGTCGATGCAGTGATGTTGGGCACTTGCATCACAGATATCTGGCCACGCTAAAGTGCAGCAACTACTTGGCCGCGAATGCCAAGTTCCAACTGAACTTGGACGTCGCCCACTCCATTTTCAGTAAGACCTTCCCCAGTCTTTTACGGGAACTTGAGCAGGTTAAAAACCGTGTCAAGTATGGTTGAACGATAGAGGATCGATTCAGAGGCACGTTGCTCTCGTACTCAGTGTAAGTTGGTCTTTTGATCTCGGGGAAAACGACGACTCTGGCCCAGAGCCCAGAGTAATCGTTTTGTCATCACCGCAGCATAGGCCCTAATCCTGCGGACCATGTAAATATTTCTGTGTATAATTTTGTGATTTGTGACACTGATTTTTTTGTGACAGGGATTGCGTGAGACCCTCATTCTTTAAGGTGGATGTTCTGTTTTCTTGTTTGATACCAATAAAGGACATTGTCCTAAAAACCTCGCGTTGGCGAGCGAATCTCTCAGTTAAAATGGGAAAGTTAATGCCCCCGCTTATTAGCACGTCGCGTATGCGGGCTATGGCTGAAGGGTGAGAAGTGACAGTCCCGTAGGGGCAGCAGACCTCTGCCGGTCCCAAGACCGATCCTGTCCGGGTGAAAGACTCGGGCAGCGCCGTCACCTATTATCATAGAGAGTTGGACATATCCATGCGAAGTCCGCATTTGGACGGTGCAGGTAGAGTCATCGGATTGGCGAATCCAGCGAGGATGAATGGGAGCTAGAAGGCGAGAATTTCGATTGTAATTTAGAGCGAAAAGCCACAAAAAGTCTTTGTCAGTATAAGTCTGGTAGTGAACCGTTTTCGAGATAAAACTGTTCGTTTCCCGAGGTAATTGACATTTTATTGCAGAGTTTCCAGACGTAATGTAAAGGTGTTTACCCGTCGCTCCAGCTGTCCTCTATTTCGATGATTTTTGCTCCTGTGCGAAAGAAATCGGGAGGGTTGGGTTGTTTGAGGGACCCCAAACTCACCCCTCCCAGCAAATGTCCTCTAGATTATTACCCAAGTTACAGTATAAAACAAACAACCCCAGTTTTTGCACCCTAGTTCCTTGAGTAAAACACCATACACGGGAGCTCCTAAGGAACAGCGGAGGATATAATTTACGGGAAAGGGTGGATTGAGGGTCCCAACTTTTACCCCAAAAACAAATACCCCTGAGATATCTACCACGGGAGCTTGACAAATCAGTGGGACATCCAGGTGCACGGAAGTCTCTGGTGGCACATAGGCACCAACCTGTTTTAATGATACTAATGTGGTTCTAGTAAAAACTTCCGCATCAGTTCAGCGAGCACCGGCTAACAGATGACAGAAGCCATGCAAATACTACCCTTACGGTATCGCGGTTAGGAGAATGCACCACGTTTATGTGTCATCAGTTAACACGTGAAGGCTCAGACGTGTACATAAAAACCTACTGTATACCGAAGTGCATTCCGTACCGCTACTACGAAAGACTGCCATGACTGGCGCTTTTGCAAAAGCATAGTTAGCTGACATGCATTTCATGTGTAGTTGGGCAAATCGAAATGCAACGCTCGCAGCACGTATATACACCGAGGCATATCCAGATCGAAGGCATGTCGATCGTCGCATGTTTGTGCGGATCCTCTAGCGCCTAACAGAGCATGGGTCATTTGAGTCTTCTGGACCAGTGGGGAGGCCAAGAAGTGCCAGAAATCTTGCATTCCACGAACGACTGGGACGAGGAATAGAACAACACCCAACAACGAGCACTAGAAGGACTGTTTTTGAGGAGAATAGGAGTCAAAGTACCATCTAGAGAGTGCTGCGTGATAATCGGCTACACCCTTACCATATCCAGCGAGTGCAAGCCCTAGGTACCAGGGATTTTCCACTGCGAGAGCCATTCAAACTGCGGCAGCTACATCGATGCTCGCGTAATCATCGCTTTTTCGGTTACGTTTTATTCACTGATGAGGTCTCATTCACCAGACATGGCATTTTCAATTTTCATAACTGCCATGAGTGGGTAGCTGAAAATCTCAACGCCATCCAGCAATAACGTCACCAGATCCGATTCACAGTTAACGTGTGGGCTGGTGTTTTAGGTAACAGTTCATAGTAGCTTTTATGCTTTCCAACAGGCTTACAGGGGATTTGTATCTGTACTTCCCGCAGCTACTGGAAGATGTCCCAATTCGTACACGTCCTACAATGTGGTTCATGCACGATGATGCACCCGTGCATTTTCATCGCACGGCGAGGTAGCATCTGAATGCAACTTTTGGAGAGCGATGGATAGGTCGGAGTGGGCCCTCTCATGATCACCTCACTCACCTGGCCTCAATCGACTGGATCTCTGCATCTGGGGCTCTTTGAAAGGGCGACTGTATGCAGTTCCTGTGAACAACGTATAGACGAACTGCGGATAAGAGTCGAGAATGTATGTGCAGAAAGATAAAAAAACACAAGCCTGTTTTAACGAATGCAAGTCTCGCTGAGAGGACTATAACGAAGCAAACTGGGAACATTTTGAGCATTTGTTGTGAAGGTAAGCACCCAATGTGACACTTCTGTCTGCATTTGTACGTGTTGTTTGCCGTTTTAACTTCATGCAGGGCTGCCGGACGTAACGGTTGTTTTTCTGTACAGTTAATTTGTGCTGTTTTTGGCAAGCCCCTACTGGGCTCTGAGGAATTTGTTTTTGCGGTGAAAGTTGAGATCCTCAACTCACCACTTTCCTAAATCGTCCCGTTCACTCTCTTCCAGTGTTGCTCGTGTTATAACGAAGTAAATTTCTCCGTCATTTTTGGTCTACGCCGGGATTCGAACCCGGATCCCCTCATTCCGGAATAAGTCACTCTACCAATTGAGCTACGCGGACGTTTTATTCTGATTCCTATCTGCCTTTATGTCGTGTGCGTCCTTCTGGCAGGTACGTCACATCTCCTGGTACGTTACAACATCTCCCCCTTAATTTTTTTTTTTTTTCGAAGTGCTTTAGAAGGGATTCTCTTATTTTTCCTATCTCGCGGTGTGGAAAGAACATCACACCAATGCGAGTTTTTGAACGGTCGGGTCATCCGGATAGTTCGGGCGCCATTATAACGAAGTAAATTTCTCCGTCATTTTTGGTCTACGCCGGGATTCGAACCCGGATCCCCTCATTCCGGAATAAGTCACTCGACCAATTGAGCTACGCGGACGTTTTATTCTGATTCCTATCTGCCTTTATGTCGTGTGCGTCCTTCTGGCAGGTACGTCACATCTCCTGGTACGTTACAGTGTGTGGTGCTGTACCACAAAAACTGGGGTATTAGTTATTATTTTAGCTTTGGGAGGAGCAGGTTTGGGGTTTAACTGGTCCCTAAAGCAATTCGGCTCTCCCGATTTCTTCCCCAGAGGTGCAAAAACGATTAAAATGGCCGACAGCTGGGGAGAAAAATGTTTTACATTACCTCTGGCAACCCTGCAATAAAATATCTGTTATCTTGGGAGCTGTTCGTTTCTTATGTTCGAATACCTATGCTTCCATTTATGAACAAAACTTCTGAATCACTCTGTACGCGTTCATTGTTCACTCATTCCTGCATATTTTCTCTCATATTCTGCAAGTTCGGCTGCATTGCATATTTCAGCATACACACAAGTACTCGGTTAATGTACTATAGAAGAATGCATGCCAGCTAATGAGTGGAGGACAGTGGAGTAGAATTTAATTACGAATAATATTTGTCCGTTAGTAATGAGCATGGCGTACGTATGTCCCACGGTCATGTTTATTCAAAATAGCGAATGAGGAAGATGTCACTGGTTAGCTGGTTGCTAGGGCGAAGAAATGCTTTTAAGTAAAGTCTTAATGAGCTTTTAAGTAGGGGAAGGTGACAGTTTGAAACTTAACAACTGCATTAATCTTGTAGTCCAGAGGTCACTGAAAAATTGTCGCTGTGATATTAGATCAGTGTCATTACTTTGCGTTTCATTCCTCACGTATCACTTATTACAAAAGGAAATGAAATTTTTTCAGAAGTTATTTGAAAGGCACAATTGCGTGTGCGCTTTTCCAAACAAAATATACCAAACATTGAAAACACATTGGTTGGAATCTAAGAACTGCTTTGAGTTTAAATAAATATTTTCGGTTATAAACGATGTGCTGCTCTTTTGTCTACTACATATATTCTTTACTATGCCTATAGATAAGAAGTTGTTTAAATTCCTTTTCCCGACGTCCTCCTCAAATTACGTATTACTGTAGTAAGCTGGCAAAACGCTAATAGCACAAGGCATTGTCCAATTATGTAGATCTTCACAAGAAACTTCAAAAACAAGAAAGAAAAAGCCAATGCTCCCATATGTAGGTCATTACGTGAAACGATAAAAAAAAACCCCAGCAAGATCTGCGTTCTTCTGTAGCCTTTACAATAAATTACTGAAAAAAAAACAGCATTATCCCCATGTCGACATTTCGGTGATACTGGTAAAAGAACAAGATTGTCCCCAAGTATATGTATTCATATGAAACTACAAAGAAAAGAAAAAAACAAAAACAACAAGTAATGTCTGTTGTTTTAGTAGTTTGATGTAAATTTGTTTGAGGATCGTCACATATAGGTCCCTACATATTAATACAGCAACAGCAGGCACTGCCTTCACATGTAGGTCTTCACCTAAAACTGTTGAACAACAAGAGGCAATGTGTTACCCTACATGCAGATCTTTACATGAAACCATCAGACAACAGGCATTGTTCCCCTTCATGCTGATCTTTACATGAAACAATCGAACAACGATAGACAATGTTCCCCTGCATGCAGATCTTTGAATGAAACCATCAAACAATAGGTAGTGTTCTCCTATATGCACATCTTTACATGAAACTATATGGAACGATGACAGCTAAGTTCCGCTGCATGCAGATCGTAACATCATCAGTGTTCCCTTACATGCAGATCTTTACATGAAATTAAAGAACGACGACAGTTAATATTCCCCTGCATGCTGATCTGTACATGCAACAGTCAGTGTCCCCATACATGCAGATCTTTAGATGAAACTATCGGACGAAGACAGGCAATGCTCCCTTACACGTAGATCTTTATGCGAAACTATCAAACAACAAAATACACCGTAACCGCACGTGATTTTTACACGAAACTGCAAGAAAGCAACAGACAATGTTTGCACCCTTGGCATTAACACGAAAGTACTGCAGACAAAAAGCCATTGTAGCTGTATGCTATACTTCTCAAAACAGAAACTACCACACCATGAAGGAATACATGAAATAAGTCAGAACTTATCGCTCATGTAGACAAGTAACTTTGAAAAAAGGGATTTAACTTCTGAGGGATTACATGAATGCCATGTGCGAGGTAATATTAGGGATATGCAAAAGTTTCCGCCACCCCGCTAGGGGGCGCGGTAGAGGTCTAACCGGCCGGCGAACAGTGCTGTCAGTTCGCACATGAAGCCAAGCATGGTGGTCGATAAAGTTCATTTTCGGCACTGTTTGTCATTCATGTTTAATTAGGGAAAAGTGCGAGTGAAACATACGTTTCAATATGTCAGGCGTATGGCGAAATGGTTATGGGTCAGCGGACACGTGAAGAATGGTTTGCCAGGTTTAAGAATGGTGACCTAAACTTGGTAAACAAGTCACGTGCGTTTGGAAGTGGCTCAATCGACTGTGGTACGGGATCTACGGCCTTGGGGAAGATCCAGAAGATTGGTAAGTGGGTTCCGCATACGTTAATGCAGCGTAATATTGGTCAATGATTGGACATTTGCATGACGTTGCTGAAGAGGTTTAAAGGGAAGAATTTCGTGTGGAAGGTTGTCACCTGGAATGAAAAGTGGGTCTATTGCGACAACCCCGCATACGAGCAATCCTGGGTCGACCCAGGCCAGCCATCAACATCCACTACAAAACAGGATATCCACGGGGAAAAGTTGCTGTTGTGTGTGTGTGTGGTGGGATACGCACAGAATGCTGTACTACGAACTGTCGAAACCGGGCGAAACAATCACTGCACAACGATATAGCGATCAGTTGATGAAACTGAATGCCTCAATCGAGAAAAAGCGCTCATGCACAGGTAAAGGACGCCGCCCAGATTACTCCGCGGAAATTGCGTCCTCAGACTTTCATCTGTTTTGCTCTATGCAACATGCCCTAGCCTAACAACGGTTCACCACGGTTCCAGAGGTGGACAATTTCGCCACTGCGTTCTTCACTCAAAACCCGAGTCCTTCTATTTCAGGCAACAAATGAATATTACTTATATTTATTTGTTGGTCGTGCAGAGGCTTTAAGCTGTTTTCCAACGTCCCACATCTCTTTTAGACAGAAGTATAGAGACAGCACCTGGTAACCTTGTAGGAACTGCCTGCTGATGTCGGCAGTGTGCAGATAGGCGATATATTGTTGATTCAAGGGATTCGAGAAACAACAAATATAAGGCAACAAAATGGGCTTAAACACCTCATAGACGTATCGACGTGCTGTCGTTGAACCCCCCCGTATGCATACGAGCCGTGAACTATTGTTGAAACTGATAGCGTCCCAAATCATGACACCAAGCTATGAAGCTGTATGACGCTCACGGAGGGTGACAAGATCATCTGTGGAAGCACGTCATCTCCAGACTCTGAATCAGTAATCGTCGGCGCTGAGATAGAAGCGAAACTAGTCTCTAAGTACGACATGGTACCATTTGTCCCGTCACTCATGTCTGTCACGACACCACTGCAACTTTGCGCGATGAGCTAGGGTGAGTGGATGTCATCGTAATTGCTGGCAAAAGCTCACGATTTCCTCAGCCAATCCGCGATTCAGTCCGTGTCGATTCGGGGATGTTTATAGCTGGGCGCACACCTCCGAATATCCTCCGCTGCGGAATGCGAATCTGTTACGGCTTGTCGTAGAATACGACGATCGAGCTGTTCCGACATCCACTTACGTGCACCACTCCCACTACGGCGACGCACGTTACATTCCTCCAAACACTATCACCATATTTGGTCGACATTTGTTGCAATCCGATCCATGTTTTTCACCATTGCAGATTACGCAGCAACTAGCTGCACATGGACCAAAGGTAAAACCTCTAGAAAGATGTATGTGTGATAATATCCATCACATATTCATAATTGTTGACTGTAGGATTCCAGATGATATTGCCCATATATTTGCACTCCATCGGAATTGCTTTCGTCACTGAGAATACTCCGATCCACACCAACAGGTGAGGACGACCAAGTTAGCTACTCCGAGCAGTTTTGCACTTTTTTCTCCCTTGCCTATGAAGGATTGCTTCGCAACTGCAATAATGCACATAACCAAATTGTCGACACATATCCATCAACTGTGGACGCATATCCATCAATTCGCGTGGCGCTTCGATAAATAAGAACTACCTAGTACTCCCATTGATAGTAGTGTATATACACTACTTATAGGAACTCCATTGTGGCGCTCCGCCAATGCATAGTACTGTACATGAAACTAGCATAAGACAACAAGCGATGTCCTCAGAAGAGGGCCGTTACTGTGACGTACCTACTACCTCAGACGTGACACACATATGTCAAAACGGCAAATTTGCAGCGGCGAACTTCGTTGGTCCACACATCGTCTGGAACTAACGAGAATTCCTTCATCTGTAGTGACCTCTTTCAACCGTGGTGTTCCGGCTGACCCGGAAACCAAACATTCCTTCCCAGACCTTTCTCAAGTGGTCAGGGTATTGTGACGTACATACCTCAGAGGTGACGCCCATGTCAAGACGGCAAAGTTGCCGCTTAATTGGAAAAAGCATTCGGCTTCAGAGAAGAAGAATGCGAGTTCGAATCTTACCACTGACAAATGGCTATTACGCTGTATTGGCGCTCGAACGTAAAAATGGATCTACTGGCCGTTGGGTTCTTCGAAAAATGTGTGATGTTCCTTCCACACATCGTCTGGAATTAATGAGAATTCTTTCTTCTACAGAGAGTTACTTCAAGTATGGTTGTTACGCTATATTGGCGCCCGAACGTCAAAATGGATCTACTGGCAGTTGGGTTCTTCGAAAAATGTGTGATGTTCCTTCCACACATTGTCTGGAATTAATGAGAATTCTTTCTTCTACTGAGAGTTACTTCAAGTATGGTTGTTACACTATATTGGCGCCCGAACGTAAAAATGGATCTACTGGCCGTTGGGTTCTTCGAAAAATGTGTGATGTTCCTTCCACACATTGTCTAGAATTAATGAGAATTCTTTCTTCTACAGAGAGTTACTTCAAGTATGGTTGTTACGCTATATTGGCGCCCGAACGTAAAAATGGATCTACTGGCCGTTGGGTTCTTCGAAAAATGTGTGATGTTCCTTCCACACATTGTCTGGAATTAATGGGAATTCTTTCTTCTACAGAGAGTTACTTCAAGTATGGTTGTTACGCTATATTGGCGTCCGAACGTCAAAATGGGTCTACTGGCCATTGGGTTCTTCGAAAAATGTGTGATGTTCCTTCCACACATCGTCTGGAATTAATGAGAATTCTTTCTTCTACAGAGAGTTACTTCAAGTATGGTTGTTACGCTATATTGGCGCCCGAACGTCAAAATGGATCTACTGGCAGTTGGGTTCTTCGAAAAATGTGTGATGTTCCTTCCACACATTGTCTGGAATTAATGAGAATTCTTTCTTCTACTGAGAGTTACTTCAAGTATGGTTGTTACGCTATATTGGCGCCCGAACGTAAAAATGGATCTACTGGCCGTTGGGTTCTTCGAAAAATGTGTGATGTTCCTTCCACACATTGTCTAGAATTAATGAGAATTCTTTCTTCTACAGAGAGTTACTTCAAGTATGGTTGTTACGCTATATTGGCGCCCGAACGTAAAAATGGATCTACTGGCCGTTGGGTTCTTCGAAAAATGTGTGATGTTCCTTCCACACATTGTCTGGAATTAATGGGAATTCTTTCTTCTACAGAGAGTTACTTCAAGTATAGTTGTTACGCTATATTGGCGTCCGAACGTCAAAATGGGTCTACTGGCCATTGGGTTCTTCGAAAAATGTGTGATGTTCCTTCCACACATTGTCTAGAATTAATGAGAATTCTTTCTTCTACAGAGAGTTACTTCAAGTATGGTTGTTACGCTATATTGGCGCCCGAACGTAAAAATGGATCTACTGGCCGTTGGGTTCTTCGAAAAATGTGTGATGTTCCTTCCACACATTGTCTAGAATTAATGAGAATTCTTTCTTCTACAGAGAGTTACTTCAAGTATGGTTGTTACGCTATATTGGCGCCCGAACGTAAAAATGGATCTACTGGCCGTTGGGTTCTTCGAAAAATGTGTGATGTTCCTTCCACACATTGTCTGGAATTAATGGGAATTCTTTCTTCTACAGAGAATTACTTCAAGTATAGTTGTTACGCTATATTGGCGTCCGAACGTCAAAATGGGTCTACTGGCCATTGGGTTCTTCGAAAAATGTGTGATGTTCCTTCCACACATCGTCTGGAATTAATGAGAATTCTTTCTTCTACAGAGAGTTACTTCAAGTATGGTTGTTACGGTATATTGGCGCCCGAACGTAAAAATGGATCTACTGGCCGTTGGGTTCTTCGAAAAATGTGTGATGTTCCTTCCACACATTGTCTGGAATTAATGGGAATTCTTTCTTCTACAGAGAGTTACTTCAAGTATGGTTGTTACGCTATATTGGCGTCCGAACGTCAAAATGGGTCTACTGGCCATTGGGTTCTTCGAAAAATGTGTGATGTTCCTTCCACACATCGTCTGGAATTAATGAGAATTCTTTCTTCTACAGAGAGTTACTTCAAGTATGGTTGTTACGGTATATTGGCGCCCGAACGTAAAAACGGATCTACTGGCCGTTGGGTTCTTCGAAAAATGTGTGATGTTCCTTCCACACATCGTCTGGAATTAATGAGAATTCTTTCTTCTACAGAGAGTTACTTCAAGTATGGTTGTTACGGTATATTGGCGCCCAAACGTAAAAATGGATCTACTGGCCGTTGGGTTCTTCGAAAAATGTCTGATGTTCCTTCCACACATCGTCTGGAATTAATGAGAATTCTTTCTTCTACAGAGAGTTACTTCAAGTATGGTTGTTACGGTATATTGGCGCCCAAACGTAAAAATGGATCTACTGGCCGTTGGGTTCTTCGAAAAATGTCTGATGTTCCTTCCACACATCGTCTGGAATTAATGAGAATTCTTTCTTCTACAGAGAGTTACTTCAAGTATGGTTGTTACGGTATATTGGCGCCCAAACGTAAAAATGGATCTACTGGCCGTTGGGTTCTTCGAAAAATGTCTGATGTTCCTTCCACACATCGTCTGGAATTAATGAGAATTCTTTCTTCTACAGAGAGTTACTTCAAGTATGGTTGTTACTGTATATTGGCGCCCAAACGTAAAAATGGATCTACTGGCCGTTGGGTTCTTCGAAAAATGTCTGATGTTCCTTCCACACATCGTCTGGAATTAATGAGAATTCTTTCTTCTACAGAGAGTTACTTCAAGTATGGTTGTTACGCTATATTGGCGCCCGAACGTAAAAATGGATCTACTGGCCGTTGGGTTCTTCGAAAAATGTGTGATGTTCCTTCCACACATTGTCTAGAATTAATGAGAATTCTTTCTTCTACAGAGAGTTACTTCAAGTATGGTTGTTACGCTATATTGGCGCCCGAACGTAAAAATGGATCTACTGGCCGTTGGGTTCTTCGAAAAATGTGTGATGTTCCTTCCACACATTGTCTGGAATTAATGGGAATTCTTTCTTCTACAGAGAGTTACTTCAAGTATAGTTGTTACGCTATATTGGCGTCCGAACGTCAAAATGGGTCTACTGGCCATTGGGTTCTTCGAAAAATGTGTGATGTTCCTTCCACACATTGTCTAGAATTAATGAGAATTCTTTCTTCTACAGAGAGTTACTTCAAGTATGGTTGTTACGCTATATTGGCGCCCGAACGTAAAAATGGATCTACTGGCCGTTGGGTTCTTCGAAAAATGTGTGATGTTCCTTCCACACATTGTCTAGAATTAATGAGAATTCTTTCTTCTACAGAGAGTTACTTCAAGTATGGTTGTTACGCTATATTGGCGCCCGAACGTAAAAATGGATCTACTGGCCGTTGGGTTCTTCGAAAAATGTGTGATGTTCCTTCCACACATTGTCTGGAATTAATGGGAATTCTTTCTTCTACAGAGAGTTACTTCAAGTATAGTTGTTACGCTATATTGGCGTCCGAACGTCAAAATGGGTCTACTGGCCATTGGGTTCTTCGAAAAATGTGTGATGTTCCTTCCACACATCGTCTGGAATTAATGAGAATTCTTTCTTCTACAGAGAGTTACTTCAAGTATGGTTGTTACGGTATATTGGCGCCCGAACGTAAAAATGGATCTACTGGCCGTTGGGTTCTTCGAAAAATGTGTGATGTTCCTTCCACACATTGTCTGGAATTAATGGGAATTCTTTCTTCTACAGAGAGTTACTTCAAGTATGGTTGTTACGCTATATTGGCGTCCGAACGTAAAAATGGGTCTACTGGCCGTTGGGTTCTTCGAAAAATGTGTGATGTTCCTTCCACACATCGTCTGGAATTAATGAGAATTCTTTCTTCTACAGAGAGTTACTTCAAGTATGGTTGTTACGGTATATTGGCGCCCGAACGTAAAAACGGATCTACTGGCCGTTGGGTTCTTCGAAAAATGTGTGATGTTCCTTCCACACATCGTCTGGAATTAATGAGAATTCTTTCTTCTACAGAGAGTTACTTCAAGTATGGTTGTTACGGTATATTGGCGCCCAAACGTAAAAATGGATCTACTGGCCGTTGGGTTCTTCGAAAAATGTCTGATGTTCCTTCCACACATCGTCTGGAATTAATGAGAATTCTTTCTTCTACAGAGAGTTACTTCAAGTATGGTTGTTACGGTATATTGGCGCCCAAACGTAAAAATGGATCTACTGGCCGTTGGGTTCTTCGAAAAATGTCTGATGTTCCTTCCACACATCGTCTGGAATTAATGAGAATTCTTTCTTCTACAGAGAGTTACTTCAAGTATGGTTGTTACGGTATATTGGCGCCCAAACGTAAAAATGGATCTACTGGCCGTTGGGTTCTTCGAAAAATGTCTGATGTTCCTTCCACACATCGTCTGGAATTAATGAGAATTCTTTCTTCTACAGAGAGTTACTTCAAGTATGGTTGTTACTGTATATTGGCGCCCAAACGTAAAAATGGATCTACTGGCCGTTGGGTTCTTCGAAAAATGTCTGATGTTCCTTCCACACATCGTCTGGAATTAATGAGAATTCTTTCTTCTACAGAGAGTTACTTCAAGTATGGTTGTTACGGTATATTGGCGCCCAAACGTAAAAATGGATCTACTGGCCGTTGGGTTCTTCGAAAAATGTGTGATGTTCCTTCCACACATCGTCTGGAATTAATGAGAATTCTTTCTTCTACAGAGAGTTACTTCAAGTATGGTTGTTACGCTATATTGGCGTCCGAACGTCAAAATGGGTCTACTGGCCGTTGGGTTCTTCGAAAAATGTGTGATGTTCCTTCCACACATCGTCTGGAATTAATGAGAATTCTTTCTTCTACAGAGAGTTACTTCAAGTATGGTTGTTACGGTATATTGGCGCCCGAACGTAAAAACGGATCTACTGGCCGTTGGGTTCTTCGAAAAATGTGTGATGTTCCCTCCACACATCGTCTGGAATTAATGAGAATCCTTTCTTCTACAGAGAGTTACTTCAAGTATGGTTGTTACGGTATATTGGCGCCCAAACGTAAAAATGGATCTACTGGCCGTTGGGTTCTTCGAAAAATGTCTGATGTTCCTTCCACACATCGTCTGGAATTAATGAGAATTCTTTCTTCTACAGAGAGTTACTTCAAGTATGGTTGTTACGGTATATTGGCGCCCAAACGTAAAAATGGATCTACTGGCCGTTGGGTTCTTCGAGAAATGTCTGATGTTCCTTCCACACATCGTCTGGAATTAATGAGAATTCTTTCTTCTACAGAGAGTTACTTCAAGTATGGTTGTTACGGTATATTGGCGCCCAAACGTAAAAATGGATCTACTGGCCGTTGGGTTCTTCGAAAAATGTCTGATGTTCCTTCCACACATCGTCTGGAATTAATGAGAATTCTTTCTTCTACAGAGAGTTACTTCAAGTATGGTTGTTACGGTATATTGGCGCCCAAACGTAAAAATGGATCTACTGGCCGTTGGGTTCTTCGAAAAATGTCTGATGTTCCTTCCATACATCGTCTGGAATTAATGAGAATTATTTCTTCTACAGAGAGTTACTTCAAGTATGGTTGTTACGGTATATTGGCGCCCAAACGTAAAAATGGATCTACTGGCCGTTGGGTTCTTCGAAAAATGTGTGATGTTCCTTCCACACATCGTCTGGAATTAATGAGAATTCTTTCTTCTACAGAGAGTTACTTCAAGTATGGTTGTTACGCTATATTGGCGTCCGAACGTCAAAATGGGTCTACTGGCCGTTGGGTTCTTCGAAAAATGTGTGATGTTCCTTCCACACATCGTCTGGAATTAATGAGAATTCTTTCTTCTACAGAGAGTTACTTCAAGTATGGTTGTTACGGTATATTGGCGCCCGAACGTAAAAACGGATCTACTGGCCGTTGGGTTCTTCGAAAAATGTGTGATGTTCCTTTCACACATCGTCTGGAATTAATGAGAATTCTTTCTTCTACAGAGAGTTACTTCAAGTATGGTTGTTACGCTATATTGGCGACCGAAGGTAAGATGAATCTCCTGGACTTTGGGTTCTTCGAAAAATGTGTGATGTTCCTTCCACACATCGTCTGGAATTAATGAGAATTCTTTCTTCTACAGAGAGTTACTTTAAGTATGGTTGTTACGCTATATTGGCGACTGAAGGTAAGATGAATCTCCTGGACTTTGGGTTCTTCGAAAAATGCGTGATGTTCTTTCCGCACATCAACTGGAATGAATGAGAACTCTTCCTACTGCAGTGACCTCTTTTAAGCTGGGTGAGTTAGCTGACCCGGAGACCTACGATTCTGTCCCTGCCCTTTCTCAGGGGAGGGGATATATGTGACGCACCTACCTCAGAGGTGGCGACGCACATGTCAAGATGACTCAGTTGCGGCGACAAATTTCGTCGATGTAGTTTAATTGGGAAAACATTCCTCTCTGTAGCAGATGGATGAATGTTCGACTTTTGCCACCGTACGCTATATTACATGAAACTAGCATAACGTAAGAGTGATTTTCCTCACAAATAGGTCGTTACATGAATCGAGCAAAAACAACAAGCCGCACTGTTCCCAATATGGAGAGTTACACATAAAATGCAATGTCCACTTCTTTCCAATTTTTACACGAGATTGTAAAAATACTGATAAATAAAAATAAATGCCTACCTCCCACTTTTAGGTTTTTTTTATACAAGAGGAGTTATCTCCTTCACGTAGGTATTTAATTGAAACAATCAAGAAAAACGAGGAGTTGTTCCCCTTTATATTAAAATATTTTCCTAATACGAAGAGACAATGAGCATGTTCTCCCACATTTGGGTCTTTACAAGAATCTAGTATAAAAACTTTTTTATACTAATTTTACTTTCATGCATCCAGCGTCTTTCGAATATTGATTAGAGGTACTGAAAGTTTCACACTCTTAAATAATAACACAGGGAACTTTATACGAACTATACTTAAGATAATATAACTATTCTATTGATCCGAATTTATAGGCGTGGATAAAAATCAAAGTTTTCAAGCTTTCGCACATCAACCATGTGGCTTTTTCAAGGATTTCCTTTTTCAGTAAACAGTTTACTGTCTACCTTCCTTGAAAAAGCCATCTAGTTGATGTGCGAAAGTTTGAACACTGTGATTTTTATCTACACCAATAAATTCGGATCTTTGGCATAGTTATACTATCTTATGTTTCATACTCTGTTTTATCTCTTCTGCTTGGATGTTAAGAGAAAAATTTGGTCCTTTCCTTGCTGCTCATCTTGAGCATTCATCTGCGCTCTAATGCACCCTCGAAGCATTTCTTTTGTTCTTCGTCATTTTTGGTGCACATCAATACTTCTTGGGTGAAAGTAATCTATAGTGTGACTCTTGTTGTTAACACATTAGTAACGATACCAATTAAAAATGAACGGAATGCTTATCCTTGACAAATTCCTAAGTTTCAAAAATAAATTTAATTTCTCCATGCTGCTTTTGACAAGTGTGCAAAGACAAGGAAGTCTCATAAATCCGCAATTGGTGTAGTAACGAAGATATTTTAATTCGGCCAGTTTTCGCCTCCCAATGGGAGGCCATATCAAGGAAAGTTCCAGTAAACGAATACAGAATCCGTTTGGAGTTAAAAATTAAAACACGGAGAACAGAAATGTAGTCTTTACATGAACTATAGCAACCATGTAATGGCTATCGCAAATTCATGTGTCTTGTTATGTTTATATGATTTCAGATTTTCTGCGGAATTAAATTTTAAACTCTAAGTGGGATCTACATTCTCCTACTGTAATTTGATTTGACAAAGCCTTCCATTGGCAGGGAAATCTCGGAGAATTAAAATATCTTTGTTACACAGCAATTGCTAATTTTTGAGACTTCACTGTCTTTTCAGATATTAGGGTATATTGTTGTATTTTGGATACATCTTTAACGTTTAATTATTTCTTGTGTGGGTGCTCTGTCGTATGCCTATCTAAGTTAGTGAATATTATTTGCAACGCTGCTTCCTTTTCGCTGTATTTACTTCTGAGTTGTCTCAAGGCAAATGTGGCAAGCGTCTTCCCGGCATGAATCCCAGTGCTCTGCCATTATGGCAGAACATTAAATTTAATTCGTGATTTCAACTCCAGTTTCAAGCACGAAATTATGGCTTTCATTCTGAAAGGGAGCAATCACGCCACTTTGTTTTTGCAGTGAAATGATGGTTCACAATGAACTAGTTTAGATCTTGCACATATTCATTTATTTGCCTTTTAAGGGCTTTGCGTGTTTCATAAGGATTTGTACATATCCTTTTATGTCTATGTAAGGAGCTATTGATTTTTTGTGCAAGCTTCTTCTCTTTTGCAGTTCTTCTACTGG
Organism: Macrothele yani; assembly: GCA_039090855.1. NCBI lineage: Eukaryota > Metazoa > Arthropoda > Arachnida > Araneae > Macrothelidae > Macrothele > Macrothele yani. Next base: position 9,732,732 of record CM077005.1, read on the forward strand.
AAAGTAAAAAAAAAAAAAGTGGGGATGAAAATTTAAAGAAAAAAACTGTTCAAATATACATATATCAAATCTTTCATTACCTGACAGCAACGTACGAAAGATTTCAGTAATAACAATAAGCGTTACTGATTTTTAAAATTACTTCATTTGTTGATTCTATTGAAATTCGGGTCATGAGAAAAAAGTCCTGAATGTTGCTGTGAAGTCCTCATTATCACAGTTATACGTACCCTAACCAAGGTAAATTAAATATACGAACGAATACTTGCTTTTGATTTGAAAGAGTTTTTGTCGTCATTGCTTTATGAAGAAATCATAGCATCGGATGGAGCGGTAATTAGACTTTAAGATGTCTGCGAAGAAACCGTGAAAAATCTCATTTTTTCTGCAGCTGTTCTTCAAATAAAGCCGCCTTGCTAAAAAAACGCTTCTTGTGTTTTAGGTGTATTGAAAAAAATGCAAAATTACTTTTAGCAAATAACAAGCAGCTGTTACTTCAAAAAGTGCTTCATCTCTTTGTTTAGCACACTACACACTCAAAAAATCGAAAGTGACCGTGAAATCCATGGGTGTGGAACAAAATTTAAATAAATTGATTAAAATGTACTGGAAACGTAAATTATGATTTTTAATACAAACATGCTAAGAAAAAACTTCCTTTTTTTTGGAAGGATTCTCTTCAAAGAAAACACGCTCGGTTGGGTTTTAGGATTTGACGACCACGAGGAACAACTCAAAAGTGATATCTTAATTTGGGGTTACTGGTACTAGGGATGGGAAGCGAGCGCCCTAGGACAAACACGCCATCCATGCTTCACCGGGATTCGAACCCGAACTCATCGCTTGAAGCAACGCTTCGCACTACTCTGCCACCGAGAAAATGCGAGAAAACACGTTCTAATTCTTACGGGAGTGAAATATTATTATCAGTGTACAGTAAAACTCCAACCATCCGGATGACTCGGACATCCAGATATTCGGAAAATCCGGATAACTGGGTTGTCTTTTTTTCTGCAGGCCAAATACATATTTATTAATTGAAGTAAGGGAATTCAATGTTTTCGTTTATCGTGTATTAAAATAGCAAATATTATACAGTTTAAAAAATAAATATCTATTGTACTACATTATCATTTTGTATTAATTAAATGAACGAAAAAACTAAAAACATGCAAATAAATCAACAAAATCTTAACTTTGCTCGACCCTGAAAGAAGAACAAGCGATCCGGATAATTGGAGTTCAGGATATCTGGAGTCCGGGTAATTGGAGTTCTACTATATTTCCATCAATGAAATCATAGCGGCCGCCCCGGTGGCGCAGTGGTCTAAGGCGTTGGCCTCTGATCATTCGTCCGTAAAGGGTCCGGGTTCGAATCCCGGTGAGGCATAGATGTTGTGTTTGTCTTACGGCACTGGCTCTCTCCCTTCCCTGGAACCAGTGACCCTAAATTAGGGACGGGCGACTGCTTATAGCCCATTGAGTTGCTCACGGTGGTCGTTAAACCTCCAATAAAAAAAAAAAAGAAATCATAGCGTTACCCAGGTGACGTAGTGGTCTCTGATCGATTATCTGAGGGAATCCAACTCCGGATGAAGCATAGGCAGCGCCTCTACAAGACACTGGCCCTTCCCCCGTTCCGAGGACAGTTGCACCAAACTAGGGACTGGCGATTGCCTACGGCCCCTAGCGCTGCTCACGGTGGGTCTTAAACCCCCGGGATAAACCATAGTGAAGAATTACGCTTGGCGTTTCCAGTAGGTATATTTCAAATCAAAAGCACTTTCTTCATGTCATTGTTCTCCCCTAAGAAAAATACAGTTTCGGGGTAGATGAAGGAATTAAAGAAGTACGCTTATGTTTCTTTCGCATGCACATTTCGTTGCAATTCATAAATAGCACCACATACTCACTAACGTCTGTAACGCTGGAATTGCGCTACATGGAAGCCAGGAAAGTGTGAATGGCTTCATTTTTAGACACATCATGTGCAGATTGTTTCGAGGTTTAACGACCGCCGCGAGCAACTCGATAGGCCACAAAACAGTCTAATGTAGAGCCACCGATTTCAGGGAAGGGAAAGAGCCAGTGTTGTAAGCCAAATGCAACATCCATGCCTCACCAGGATTCGAAACCGGAACTTACTCGGATGAATAGCCTGAAGCCAGCGCTTAGACCACTGCGCCACTTTGTCGGTATTGTTTTTTTTTTTTTTTTTTTTTTGAGGTTTAACGACCACCGTGAGCAACTCAATGGGCTATAAGCAGTCGCCCGTCCCTAATTAAGGGTCACTGGTTCCAGGGAAGGAGAGAGCCAGTGCCGTAAGACAAACAGAACATCCATGCCTCACTGGGATTCAAACCCGGACCCCTTCGGACGGATGATCAGAGGCCAACGCCTTAGACCACTGCGCCACCGGGGCGGCTTTGTCGGTATCAGACGGAGAACCTTGGCGTTACAGGGCATAATTCGTCTTAACGCTCCATTAGTTCGAGGCGACAGTCAAACAAAATGAGCCGCCCCGGTGGCGCAGTGGTCTAAGCGATGGCCTCTGATCATTCGTCTGAAAGGGGTCCGGGTTCGAATCCCAGTGAGGCATGGATGTTGTGTTTATCTTATGGCACTGGCTCTCTCCCTTCCCTGGAACAAGTGACCCTAAATTAGGGACGGGCGACTGCTTATAGCCCATTGAGTTGCTCACGGTGGTCGTTAAACCTCAAATAAAAAAAAATGAACCATTTAGGAATAGCATCAACTACCGAATGTCAAGCCGAGTGCATGCTCTCCAATCACCAGCTGGCCGCCCCGGTGGCGCAGTAGTCTAAGCGCTGGCATATGATGATTCGTCCGTGAAGGGTCGGGTTCGAATCCCGGTGAGGCATGGATGATGTGTTTGTTTTACGGCACTGGTTCTCTCCCTTCCCTTGAACCAGTGGCAGTAAATTAGGGACGGGCGACTACTTATAGCTCATTGAGTTGCTCACGGTGGTCGTTAAACCTTCAATAAAAAAATATTTATTAGACTTCAAGTCTGTCGCAACCATACAGCCATCATTCGATGCGAGCAAATCTACACTCACGGACAATGAAATTTGCGCACAACGAAGGAAGCATCGGATTGAACTGAAATTTTATGGACGTACTGATACAGATGAATGATACACATGATGGCAAAAACAGAGCTGCAGGACAATTACAGAGGGATCTGTGGCACGCAGTCAAATCATTTTCAACAGCACGTCGCACCGCCTCTTTTGGCCATACATGCTGTAATACAACATTAGGTGAACAGGCGCCCGATGTTGTCCTGCGGCAGACTGGCCCACAGGTGTTGGACGGTATGCTCCAAATCCCGGATAGTGCGACACGGTGGTAGCCCGCGTTTCAACTGGTCCCACACATGCTCGATAGGTTAGTTGTCCGGGGAGCGGGCAGGCCATGAAAGTGTCTGGACATGACGTAGGCAGTCCTGGGCAACCCGAGCCGTGTGCGGGCGGGCATTATGCTACTGGTATAGCGCACCTGGAATCCCGGCGAGGAATGGAAGCACATGGGGTAGTAGGATCTCATCCACATACCACCGGCCCGTCAATGATCCCCGTACCACTTCTAGAGCTGATGGCTATCTTAGGCAATGGCTACCCAGACGATAATGCTTGCAGTGGGGGAAATGTGGCACTCGATAGCAAGTTTGGGATTGTGCCGTTGATCCGGTGACCTCCACACACGGACACGATGGTCATCTGTCCACAAAACGAAGCGGCACTTATCACTAAACACCACACGTCGCCAATTTGTGGCGTTCCACGTCGCTGTGGCCTGTCACAACTGCACACGGTGTCGGCGATATTCCGGTGTCAATTGCAGCACACGTAAGAGGCGCTGAGATCGTAAATTCGCTTCCATGAGACATTGAGAAATGGTTTGTGGGCACACAGGAGCCGCTACATTTGCCTGTATAGTGGACCGGGTCTCTGTGGGATCCGTTCGTGCTTGGTGTACGATCCGTCGATCCTCTCTACCGGTGGTCTTCCTGGTCCGTCCGGAGACGCTCCGTCGTGTAGCAGTGCCGTAACGTGTCCACTGCTCCCAACACAGTCGGACGGTATGGTCAGAACGATAAACGTAGCGGGTTATACGGCGCGCAGACCACCCTGCGGTTTTCAGCCCGATGATCCAGCCTCTCTCAAAGTCCGTAAGTTGCATAAATCGACATATCTGGCATCTACACGGCATTCTTGTCACTGTACTCTTGCTTGCGTCGGCAGGTGCTTTTCGCTTTCATTGGGCATCGACTACGCGCCGGCTTATAAACTTGCCGGTTCGTGGTTTCAGCGCCACCACAGGGTGTGTGGTCATGCGCACTGCCACCAAACGTGGATCATTTGCCTACCAGAACGCACTCTAGCTATTAGCAAAGTTTCGTGGTTTGTAATGTGTTTTCTTCTTGGTGCGCAAATTTCATTCTCCGTGAGTGTGGTTGTGAGAAGCCTCACTTAATGTAAGTAGCAAATATCTGAGAACAGCACTACACTAGAGTCGAATGATTTAACCATAGGCGTAAACTGCATCATCCATGACGTTAACCGACGTCAACACAAGTGTTACGGCAGTCTCGTCGGACCTTATAACTCGATGGATGATTTTCTGACCTGGATACACGTCGTCCACTGCGTTGCATTCTACTGGTCGTTACCCATCAAGAACGCCTGCAACGTTGCATACCTCCAACAAATTGCGTTGCGTAATGGCGACGGACCATTGTTACCGAGGAGTTCCAGTTTGTTTATGAGCTACTTTTCACCATACACGGAGGTGGAGTTGACGCGGTGAACTCTACGAATCAGGTGACATCGCAGAAAATATGCTGCAGGAGAAAGGAGCAGCAGGGGCTATGGTTTGGAGCTTTGAACATATGACTGTATCAACAGTATTAACGAGCAAGGTAGTATGTTAGGAGTCTGATCTCAAACACAACCTTGCTTTATGGAATCTCAAACGCATGCTTGTTTTGCTAATTGTTTTTGGGTCTGGGAACCATGTAAGCATCTAAAGATATAAGAATTTGCCCATCTCGAATTTAGTTCCATTGTTTGCTGGGAAGGATAGGGCCAGTACTGTAGAACTAACACGCATAAATTGTGCATGGGTTCATACCTCATCAAGAATTGAACGCAGGCACAATTTATTCCTATATTTCCTTTAATTGCTAAATACAGGGGTTGGACAGAATAATGTAAACACCACGCTCAGAGACGTGACTTTTAATGCAGCATCGAACGTCGCAAAATGCAAAGCTCTACTGCAACCACTTTTTGGTTCCAGTAGATTTGTTGAGAATCTCAAGGTCCTCTTTAAGTGCATTTAAAGTGTATTGTTGCAAAATTTCTTTCAGGGTGATGACGAAATGCGTGACGTAAAGAACTTCTAAAGAGGGCTAATTGTTCGTGGCGAGCTAGTTGGTGCCTCCGTGACAACAGTCGCCAGGGCAGTGGGGGCATCGAGAGCTCCTGTGTCTAGTGTCATGACAGCATACCGTGTTCGTGGCAAAACCTCGTCTGCGAAATACAAGAGCGGCCTGTAAACGATCCTGAGTGATACAGATTGAGGGGGCATTAAAGATAATTGTTACCCGTAATAATGAGACCACGGCGCCGAAAATTATTGAGGGGCTCAATCTGCATTTCTAGGTTACCAGTATCAAAGAAAATCGGGCGCATAAACGAGATATTCATGGCAGAGATGCTATTGCAAAACCGCTGGTGACCCGGGTAAATGTACAATGGCGACGGCAGTGGTGCCAGGAGCATACAATGTGAATTGCCGATGTATGAAAGCGTGTAATCTGGTCAGATAAATCCATACACCCACTGTGTACCAACACACGAAGTGTTTACATGTGGAGAACACCGTCAGAAGCTTACAACCCTGACTGTCTTCTCCCAACAGTGCAGCATGATGGTGGTTCTATCATGCATTGGGCTGTCATATCATGGTTTTCAGCAGGTCGCTTGATCATCTTCAAAGGATGTATGAGTGGCAGGGCATATGAAACCATTTTGGCCGACCAAGTTCATCCAATGGCTCAGGGAGTGTTTCATGCAGGAGATGTCATTTATCAAGATGATAACACCCCATTTCATAGATCTCGGAATGTTCAATCATGGTTTGAGGAACATGAGAACGGACATTCATACCTTCCTTAGCCTCCCCAATCACCTGACTTAAACATCATCGGGCCACTGTGGTCTGTGATGAAAAACAGAGTAAGCTCCCGTTATCCTCCTCGTGCACCTCTCAAGGACCTGGAGCAGTTTTTGCATAAAGAATGGTGTAACATCCCACTAACCACCATCCAGGATTTGTATGCATCTATTCCAAGGAGGATTCAGGTGGCTTTGAATGCCAAAGGCGGTCTCACACCCCACTGGGTACGTAAAACCTTCTTTTCTTAGGTTTTCACATTATCCAAACCCTGTACTTCAACTCCCTGTTTTACCTAGTATTATAATGCTTAGACTCCACTAATCAATATTATAATTTACGACAATCTTTGAATTTATTGAGAACATACCATGTTTGGGCTACGGAAAATTTGCCAAATGTCCTACACTGCAACATACAGGAGTTAAACAAAATAATGTGAACATCTGGGAAATAGGCAATATGTATTTATTAATAAGGTGTTAGACGACCATTTCCTGTAACACAGCTTTCAAACTTCTTGTAATAGGTTCATACAACTTTCGAATAGTCCCAGATGAATGTTGTAGCATTTGTCGATCAGAACATCAGCCAAGTGTTTCGGGTATGTTGGAGCTTTTCACGCCGCTCTCTAAAACTTCCCATAGTGCTCCGAGAATATTTAAGTCAGGCGATTGAGCTGACCAGAGTAGACGTTAAAGTTTAGCTTGGTGTTCCTCAAATCAAATGTTAACTTTTCTGGCTGTATGCGAATTATCACCTTGACAAAATGACATAATTGTTGAGAAACAACATGCACCTGGTCACCTAGAATGTCCAAGTACTCGCCGGCAGTAACTCAACAATATAAGGTAATGATGGGGCCAGCTCAATATCAAGATATGGGCGTACAAATAAATCATCACAGATCATCTCTATTTTGACATTTGGAACAAGGCATTCCAAATTGCGCACTGGCTTTACATAAACTCAACCTACTGTAAGTGATAATGTACATGAGGACTCATCGGACCGTATTACAAGTTTCCAGTCGTCTCCTGTCCAGGTTTTATGCTCATGACATCGTCTTTTCCGGAGTGTCGTGTTGGTTTCTGTGATTAAAGGTTAACCAGTTGCAGATCTTCCATGGATGTTGGCTTTGTGAAGTTTTCTGCTGACTGTTTTTGTGGAAACAGGATATTGAGTTCTGCTGTCACTTTTGTCTAAGTAGTTCTGTGTTGTTTGAACAGAATCCTTGTTAGTGTTTGGCGGTCCCTCTCACTCAATCTCAGTTTTCGCCCACCAGTCTTTTTTGCCAATGAAGTCTTACCATGCTTTGAGTACGCAGTCATTACCGTGGAGACTGTTGCTCTTGAATCACTAAACAATTTGGTTGTTATAGTTATAGACTCACCCTAAACAGGCTCCCACAATTTGTCCTCTTTGAAAGTCTGTCAGGTATCCCATTTCACTGACCACTTGTACTAACCGTTGCTGAATACGACACGCACTTTACTGGTATACAAACTGAAAATAAAAACTAATGCATACAAAGAAATGACAAAAAAAGACATGTATACCAAAGTCGAATGTATACAAAGAAAATATACACAAAAGGTAATCACAGTCTTTTCTTTCAATGTAGCCTACACGAATATTATTAATTCCTATAAACATGGTGTTCACATTATTAGTCTAAACCCTATACGTTGTTAAGTACAGGGATTTTTGTGATCACGGTGTTCACTATAAAACTGTGTTTTGTCGAAGGACTGGATTATGTGCAGCGGGACATTGTTTTTTCTTAATGGAGATCACAGTTTGGAAAACGTGAGGAGCTACGCTCGTCCCACGATTTCATAACTTTGCTTTCAAGCTCTCAGTACTCTCACTAGCATTCAAACTTGCATGCGTAGTAATTCGTGTATGTTCATACACTGTCTGGTGCAGAAACGTGCGTGCGGAATGATTCATTTATGGTACCCTCGTTTTCAATAGCATCGAACTCTGCATGACTGATTCTTCTCTTTTACGGATCCCATTCTGTACCTACAGTCAAGCACACAGTGATTCGTTTATTGTTTTCATACGTTCTCTGGTATCGAAATTTGCAGATATTCGTAGGGGGTTAGAAATAATTCCTGAGGTGCATTTTCAGAACAAACAAGAAAGATGACACCGAATTTTCGGTTGTAACGAGCACGTCTTTTGCACGTCTTTTGAATCCTTTCTGACGCGAATTAAATTTATCAAAGTTATTCAAATGTTACAGGGCTTGGTGCTGAATTCTATTACAGCTTCCTGTGTGGAGGGTTCGTTTGATGCTTCTTTTGCAGTAAGTTCGGTATCGGTGGTTTAATCCGTAATTCTCCCAACTGGAGCAGATAAATACAATACAAGGCATAGAAAAGTGAATCGACTGAGGCTAAATTTTGCAGTGAGGAAAACTTTTATTCCGATCTCGCGGGGAATGTCATCAAGCTTTTGTCCATCATTTTCGTCCTTTCCTTTGTTTAGTTGTGCCTCGGTGTCCTACTCGCCGAAAATCTCTTTATCTCTTCCCGGCCATCCAAACCTCTTTCTTCATCCGTTCCGACAACCCCAGAGGTTTTCAGTGCTTCCTAAAAATATTCACCTCCTCTCTCGACTTTTCGCTACTGAGTCTCCCCTCTCATGCTCGGAGAAAGAAAACCCCCTTGGTCCGTCTAATTCCAAGAAAACGCAGCCACGCCTTCACCCTCAAAACTCTATGTTCTTAATTGCTCTGCTGCGACGCGTGGGAAAGGAAATACTTTGCTTTTCGTCCACTTTCTTTGTCTTTTGCTGGCCTTCCATCCAAATGGCGGGGAATGAAAGAAAATGACTACAATTCACTATCTCTAAAAATGGCTACAGAATCTCACTTCTGATAAATATGGAAGCCCCGGTTACACAAGGTCAATGGGACCGGTTAGGAAAAACATCAACCGGATTTCTACAACCCATAAAACTCCCAGAAATAGAAACAGCTACTTACTTCCACCAGCGGATAAAAAATGTTACGAAGATTAACAAATGACGTACAAAACGTTTCTTATAGCAGAAGGAAGGTACCAGAGACAAAGGGATTTTCAAATCAAGCAGTTAAAACAAGAAATATAGAAGGAAACATGATATACATCTAAGCCTTCTAACGGTAGAATTTTGCACAATGGAAAAGTTGAAAATAGGCGAAAAATATTTTTCATGGAGAAAGCTATGTTATGGGGAAAAGAAAAATTATTTCTTTGTTGGAGAGCGATTCTGGTGCGAAATGTTTCGCATATAATTAAAAATTTTCCTTAATGCACAAGTGTGCCACTATACGGAGTAAGCTCACGTTTCCGTTTTCAGCAATATCTGCGGGACAAAAAAAACGATTGAAAAAAATTCCTTATCGGTCAGACACAACTAACTCTGAAAACCCTTTGTGTGTATTTCTTTCCAAAACAAAGCACAATTTGCCGCTAGAGGCTCCAATGTTTAATCTGTTTTTCAGAATATCTCTGCTTCTACGTGTGCGATTAAAAAAAATCTTTCAACATCGGATGCAATTTACCTCATGGAACACCTTAGGTTAGTATTTGAGCAGTTTAAAAATAAGGTTAGTATTTGAGGAGTTTTACAGTTCACAGTTCTATCGCTCGGTGGTGTTTGTGAACTTCTGTTCATAGCTGCTTCTAAGAGCCAAATTGAAATATTTCTTTTTTACTGTATGCCATTCGCTACAATAGAGATGTGGAGCATTATCATCTTTAAATAACGCACAGATTTCTGGAGACGTAAAGGTCAATACCTTTTTTTTTCGATATCTCTGCTTCCGGGAGGCGCATTTGAAAAGTTTTTTTCCTTAGCATAGCTTTTTCCATGAAGAATATTTTTCGCCTATTTTCAACTATTCCATCATGCAAAATTCTTCCGCAAGAGAGCGTACAGTTATAGCATGTTTCCTTCGATATTTCTTCTTTTAACTGTTCGATTTGAAAATCTGTTTGACTCCGTTACTGTTATGAGAAACTTAATTTTCGTAACATACATTTTAGCCACTGGTTGAAGTAAGTATCTGTTTCTATTTCTGGATGTTTTATCGATTGAAGAAATCCGGTTGATTTTTTTCTAACCGGTGGCATTGACTCTGAATGCTTGTGATAAATGTAATTAGCGTCAGAATGGATTCAAAAGACGTGCTCATTACAACCGAAATTCGGGTGTAATCGTGCTAGTTTTTTGTTTTGGAAACAAACAAAATTCTCATGGCGGCAAGTTCGGGTAAATATGTGAGATGGGTTACCTCTTCGAGTTTTTCTGCTCCAAGCATCCCGTATTGGGTTTTGTGATCACTTGCATTGTCGTGAAGGAGGAGAACATTTGGCACGCCCACTGTTGTACGCTGCTCCTTCATCTACCGAATAATTTTGATCTTGGGCAAAATAATGTTGGTGTACTATTCAGGTATCGTGTCCATAGCTGCCACTCCATGGGAACTAAAAAATTGTGAACGCCCACTTTTTGAGCGAAAGCCCTCATCGGGGAATTTGGGGACAGGGTTCATCATCCGCGACACAAATATGAATCGATCTTTCTAGGAGCTGACCAGTAATGCAACCGCTTATCACCACCTGTGATAATGCCTATTAGCCATTACGGGCCACTACGTTCAAACATTGCCAGTATCTTCTTGCATGAGTCGATATCGCCCTCATTTGCTGTTATCTTAGTTTGTCGGGAACCCGTTTAGCATAGATCTTTAAATGTTTCTTTTAACTAAATTATATAACGCGTGTGTGAGGGGTATTGCATATACTTTATTTAGTAATTACCTAACTGACAGATTTCAATATAATATCGTTGATCAATCTCAATCACCACTACTACCCCTTACTTATGGAGTTCCTCAGTGCTCGGTTTTGGGTACCTTACTATTTAATTTATATATAAATGATATTTTTAACATAGCATCTAACAACGCTATAATTCGTTATGCCGAA